>CM070677.1:15149970-15749970 GCA_036346265.1 Melocanna baccifera
TTTTGTGGAAAATTTAACACCGGCTCGGAAGTTCACGAAACCCATGCCTTATGAGTTTGGGCGCATATGAGGACCATTGGGGTGTTTGGGCGCGTTTCGATCGGTGCGCGTTTTCGTTCGCCGCGGAGTTGAGCACCGGCGAGCCCGTTTTGTGAAAAATTTAACACGGCTCGGAAGTTCACGAAACCCATGCCTTATGAGTTTGGGCGCATATGAGGACCATTGGGGTGTTTGGACGCGTTTCGATCGGTGCGCGTTTTCGTTCGCCGCGGAGTTGAGCACCAGCGAGCCCGTTTTGTGGAAAATTTAACACCGGCTCGGAAGTTCACGAAACCCATGCCTTATGAGTTTGGGCGCATATGAGGACCATTGGGGTGTTTGGACGCGTTTCGATCGGTGCGCGTTTTCGTTCGCCGCGGAGTTGAGCACCAGCGAGCCCGTTTTGTGGAAAATTTAACACCGGCTCGGAAGTTCACGAAACCCATGCCTTATGAGTTTGGGCGCATATGAGGACCATTGGGGTGTTTGGACGCGTTTGATCGGTGCGCGTTTTCGTTCGCCGCGAGTTGAGCACCCGGCGAGCCCGTTTTGTGAAAAATTTAACACCGGCTCGGAAGTTCACGAAACCCATGCCTTATGAGTTTGGGCGCATATGAGGACCATTGGGGTGTTTGGACGCGTTTCGATCGGTGCGCGTTTTCGTTCGCCGCGGAGTTGAGCACCCGCGAGCCCGTTTTGTGAAAAATTTAACACCGGCTCGGAAGTTCACGAAACCCATGCCTTATGAGTTTGGGCGCATATGAGGACCATTGGGGTGTTTGGGCGCGTTTCGATCGGTGCGCGTTTTCGTTCGCCGCGGAGTTGAGCACCAGCGAGCCCGTTTTGTGGAAAATTTAACACCGGCTCGGAAGTTCACGAAACCCATGCCTTATGAGTTTGGGCGCATATGAGGACCATTGGGGTGTTTGGGCGCGTTTCGATCGGTGCGCGTTTTCGTTCGCCGCGAGTTGAGCACCCGCGAGCCCGTTTTGTGGAAAATTTAACACCGGCTCGGAAGTTCACGAAACCCATGCCTTATGAGTTTGGGCGCATATGAGGACCATTGGGGTGTTTGGACGCGTTTCGATCGGTGCGCGTTTTCGTTCGCGCGGAGTTGAGCACCGCGAGCCCGTTTTGTGGAAAATTTAACACGGCTCGGAAGTTCACGAAACCCATGCCTTATGAGTTTGGGCGCATATGAGGACCATTGGGGTGTTTGGACGCGTTTCGATCGGTGCGCGTTTTTCGTTCGCCGCGGAGTTGAGCACCCGGCGAGCCCGTTTTGTGAAAATTTAACACCGGCTCGGAAGTTCACGAAACCCATGCCTTATGAGTTTGGGCGCATATGAGGACCATTGGGGTGTTTGGACGCGTTTCGATCGGTGCGCGTTTTTCGTTCGCCGCGGAGTTGAGCACCCGGCGAGCCCGTTTTGTGGAAAATTTAACACCGGCTCGGAAGTTCACGAAACCCATGCCTTATGAGTTTGGGCGCATATGAGGACCATTGGGGTGTTTGGACGCGTTTCGATCGGTGCGCGTTTTCGTTCGCCGGAGTTGAGCACCGGCGAGCCCGTTTTGTGAAAATTTAACACCGGCTCGGAAGTTCACGAAACCCATGCCTTATGAGTTTGGGCGCATATGAGGACCATTGGGGTGTTTGGACGCGTTTCGATCGGTGCGCGTTTTCGTTCGCCGCGAGTTGAGCACCCGGCGAGCCGTTTTGTGAAAAATTTAACACCGGCTCGGAAGTTCACGAAACCCATGCCTTATGAGTTTGGGCGCATATGAGGACCATTGGGGTGTTTGGACGCGTTTCGATCGGTGCGCGTTTTCGTTCGCGCGGAGTTGAGCACCCGGCGAGCCCGTTTTGTGGAAAATTTAACACCGGCTCGGAAGTTCACGAAACCCATGCCTTATGAGTTTGGGCGCATATGAGGACCATTGGGGTGTTTGGGCGCGTTTCGATCGGTGCGCGTTTTCGTTCGCCGGAGTTGAGCACCCGCGAGCCCGTTTTGTGAAAATTTAACACCGGCTCGGAAGTTCACGAAACCCATGCCTTATGAGTTTGGGCGCATATGAGGACCATTGGGGTGTTTGGACGCGTTTCGATCGGTGCGCGTTTTCGTTCGCGCGAGTTGAGCACCCGCGAGCCCGTTTTGTGGAAAATTTAACACCGGCTCGGAAGTTCACGAAACCCATGCCTTATGAGTTTGGGCGCATATGAGGACCATTGGGGTGTTTGGACGCGTTTCGATCGGTGCGCGTTTTCGTTCGCCGCGAGTTGAGCACCCGGCGAGCCCGTTTTGTGAAAAATTTAACACGGCTCGGAAGTTCACGAAACCCATGCCTTATGAGTTTGGGCGCATATGAGGACCATTGGGGTGTTTGGACGCGTTTCGATCGGTGCGCGTTTTCGTTCGCACGGAGTTGAGCACCCGCGAGCCCGTTTTGTGAAAAATTTAACACCGGCTCGGAAGTTCACGAAACCCATGCCTTATGAGTTTGGGCGCATATGAGGACCATTGGGGTGTTTGGACGCGTTTCGATCGGTGCGCGTTTTCGTTCGCGCGGAGTTGAGCACCCGGCGAGCCCGTTTTGTGGAAAATTTAACACCGGCTCGGAAGTTCACGAAACCCATGCCTTATGAGTTTGGGCGCATATGAGGACCATTGGGGTGTTTGGACGCGTTTCGATCGGTGCGCGTTTTCGTTCGCCGCGGAGTTGAGCACCGACGAGCCCGTTTTGTGGAAAATTTAACACCGGCTCGGAAGTTCACGAAACCCATGCCTTATGAGTTTGGGCGCATATGAGGACCATTGGGGTGTTTGGACGCGTTTCGATCGGTGCGCGTTTTCGTTCGCACGGAGTTGAGCACCCGGCGAGCCCGTTTTGTGAAAATTTAACACCGGCTCGGAAGTTCACGAAACCCATGCCTTATGAGTTTGGGCGCATATGAGGACCATTGGGGTGTTTGGACGCGTTTCGATCGGTGCGCGTTTTCGTTCGCCGCGGAGTTGAGCACCCGGCGAGCCCGTTTTGTGAAAATTTAACACCGGCTCGGAAGTTCACGAAACCCATGCCTTATGAGTTTGGGCGCATATGAGGACCATTGGGGTGTTTGGGCGCGTTTCGATCGGTGCGCGTTTTTCGTTCGCCGGAGTTGAGCACCCGGCGAGCCCGTTTTGTGAAAAATTTAACACCGGCTCGGAAGTTCACGAAACCCATGCCTTATGAGTTTGGGCGCATATGAGGACCATTGGGGTGTTTGGACGCGTTTCGATCGGTGCGCGTTTTCGTTCGCGCGGAGTTGAGCACCCGAGCGAGCCCGTTTTGTGGAAAATTTAACACCGGCTCGGAAGTTCACGAAACCCATGCCTTATGAGTTTGGGCGCATATGAGGACCATTGGGGTGTTTGGGCGCGTTTCGATCGGTGCGCGTTTTCGTTCGCCGCGGAGTTGAGCACCCGGCGAGCCCGTTTTGTGGAAAATTTAACACGGCTCGGAAGTTCACGAAACCCATGCCTTATGAGTTTGGGCGCATATGAGGACCATTGGGGTGTTTGGACGCGTTTCGATCGGTGCGCGTTTTCGTTCGCCGGAGTTGAGCACACCGCGAGCCCGTTTTGTGGAAAATTTAACACCGGCTCGGAAGTTCACGAAACCCATGCCTTATGAGTTTGGGCGCATATGAGGACCATTGGGGTGTTTGGGCGCGTTTCGATCGGTGCGCGTTTTCGTTCGCCGCGGAGTTGAGCACCACGGCGAGCCCGTTTTGTGAAAAATTTAACACCGGCTCGGAAGTTCACGAAACCCATGCCTTATGAGTTTGGGCGCATATGAGGACCATTGGGGTGTTTGGGCGCGTTTCGATCGGTGCGCGTTTTCGTTCGCCGCGAGTTGAGCACCCGGCGAGCCCGTTTTGTGGAAAATTTAACACCGGCTCGGAAGTTCACGAAACCCATGCCTTATGAGTTTGGGCGCATATGAGGACCATTGGGGTGTTTGGACGCGTTTCGATCGGTGCGCGTTTTCGTTCGCGCGGAGTTGAGCACCCGCGAGCCCGTTTTGTGAAAATTTAACACCGGCTCGGAAGTTCACGAAACCCATGCCTTATGAGTTTGGGCGCATATGAGGACCATTGGGGTGTTTGGACGCGTTTGATCGGTGCGCGCGTTTTCGTTCGCGCGGAGTTGAGCACCCGGCGAGCCCGTTTTGTGGAAAATTTAACACCGGCTCGGAAGTTCACGAAACCCATGCCTTATGAGTTTGGGCGCATATGAGGACCATTGGGGTGTTTGGACGCGTTTCGATCGGTGCGCGTTTTCGTTCGCGCGGAGTTGAGCACCCGCGAGCCCGTTTTGTGAAAAATTTAACACCGGCTCGGAAGTTCACGAAACCCATGCCTTATGAGTTTGGGCGCATATGAGGACCATTGGGGTGTTTGGACGCGTTTCGATCGGTGCGCGTTTTCGTTCGCCGCGGAGTTGAGCACCCGGCGAGCCCGTTTTGTGGAAAATTTAACACCGGCTCGGAAGTTCACGAAACCCATGCCTTATGAGTTTGGGCGCATATGAGGACCATTGGGGTGTTTGGGCGCGTTTGATCGGTGCGCGTTTTCGTTCGCGCGGAGTTGAGCACCGGCGAGCCCGTTTTGTGGAAAATTTAACACCGGCTCGGAAGTTCACGAAACCCATGCCTTATGAGTTTGGGCGCATATGAGGACCATTGGGGTGTTTGGACGCGTTTCGATCGGTGCGCGTTTTCGTTCGCGCGGAGTTGAGCACCCGGCGAGCCCGTTTTGTGGAAAATTTAACACCGGCTCGGAAGTTCACGAAACCCATGCCTTATGAGTTTGGGCGCATATGAGGACCATTGGGGTGTTTGGACGCGTTTCGATCGGTGCGCGTTTTCGTTCGCCGCGGAGTTGAGCACCCGCGAGCCCGTTTTGTGAAAATTTAACACGGCTCGGAAGTTCACGAAACCCATGCCTTATGAGTTTGGGCGCATATGAGGACCATTGGGGTGTTTGGGCGCGTTTCGATCGGTGCGCGTTTTCGTTCGCGCGAGTTGAGCACCCGGCGAGCCCGTTTTGTGGAAAATTTAACACCGGCTCGGAAGTTCACGAAACCCATGCCTTATGAGTTTGGGCGCATATGAGGACCATTGGGGTGTTTGGACGCGTTTCGATCGGTGCGCGTTTTCGTTCGCCGCGGAGTTGAGCACCCGCGAGCCCGTTTTGTGGAAAATTTAACACCGGCTCGGAAGTTCACGAAACCCATGCCTTATGAGTTTGGGCGCATATGAGGACCATTGGGGTGTTTGGGCGCGTTTCGATCGGTGCGCGTTTTCGTTCGCCGCGGAGTTGAGCACCCGGCGAGCCCGTTTTGTGGAAAATTTAACACCGGCTCGGAAGTTCACGAAACCCATGCCTTATGAGTTTGGGCGCATATGAGGACCATTGGGGTGTTTGGGCGCGTTTCGATCGGTGCGCGTTTTCGTTCGCCGCGGAGTTGAGCACCCGGCGAGCCCGTTTTGTGGAAAATTTAACACCGGCTCGGAAGTTCACGAAACCCATGCCTTATGAGTTTGGGCGCATATGAGGACCATTGGGGTGTTTGGGCGCGTTTCGATCGGTGCGCGTTTTCGTTCGCGCGGAGTTGAGCACCGGCGAGCCCGTTTTGTGGAAAATTTAACACCGGCTCGGAAGTTCACGAAACCCATGCCTTATGAGTTTGGGCGCATATGAGGACCATTGGGGTGTTTGGACGCGTTTCGATCGGTGCGCGTTTTCGTTCGCCGCGAGTTGAGCACCCGCGAGCCCGTTTTGTGGAAAATTTAACACCGGCTCGGAAGTTCACGAAACCCATGCCTTATGAGTTTGGGCGCATATGAGGACCATTGGGGTGTTTGGACGCGTTTCGATCGGTGCGCGTTTTCGTTCGCCGCGAGTTGAGCACCGGCGAGCCCGTTTTGTGGAAAATTTAACACCGGCTCGGAAGTTCACGAAACCCATGCCTTATGAGTTTGGGCGCATATGAGGACCATTGGGGTGTTTGGACGCGTTTCGATCGGTGCGCGTTTTCGTTCGCCGCGGAGTTGAGCACCGGCGAGCCCGTTTTGTGGAAAATTTAACACCGGCTCGGAAGTTCACGAAACCCATGCCTTATGAGTTTGGGCGCATATGAGGACCATTGGGGTGTTTGGACGCGTTTCGATCGGTGCGCGTTTTCGTTCGCCGCGGAGTTGAGCACCCGGCGAGCCCGTTTTGTGGAAAATTTAACACCGGCTCGGAAGTTCACGAAACCCATGCCTTATGAGTTTGGGCGCATATGAGGACCATTGGGGTGTTTGGGCGCGTTTCGATCGGTGCGCGTTTTCGTTCGCCGCGGAGTTGAGCACCCGGCGAGCCCGTTTTGTGGAAAATTTAACACCGGCTCGGAAGTTCACGAAACCCATGCCTTATGAGTTTGGGCGCATATGAGGACCATTGGGGTGTTTGGACGCGTTTCGATCGGTGCGCGTTTTCGTTCGCCGGAGTTGAGCACCGGCGAGCCCGTTTTGTGGAAAATTTAACACCGGCTCGGAAGTTCACGAAACCCATGCCTTATGAGTTTGGGCGCATATGAGGACCATTGGGGTGTTTGGACGCGTTTCGATCGGTGCGCGTTTTCGTTCGCACGGAGTTGAGCACCACCCGACGAGCCCGGCGAGCCCGTTTTGTGGAAAATTTAACACCGGCTCGGAAGTTCACGAAACCCATGCCTTATGAGTTTGGGCGCATATGAGGACCATTGGGGTGTTTGGACGCGTTTCGATCGGTGCGCGTTTTCGTTCGCCGGAGTTGAGCACCCGCGAGCCCGTTTTGTGGAAAATTTAACACCGGCTCGGAAGTTCACGAAACCCATGCCTTATGAGTTTGGGCGCATATGAGGACCATTGGGGTGTTTGGACGCGCGTTCGATCGGTGCGCGTTTTCGTTCGCCGCGGAGTTGAGCACCCGGCGAGCCCGTTTTGTGGAAAATTTAACACCGGCTCGGAAGTTCACGAAACCCATGCCTTATGAGTTTGGGCGCATATGAGGACCATTGGGGTGTTTGGACGCGTTTCGATCGGTGCGCGTTTTCGTTCGCCGGAGTTGAGCACCCGGCGAGCCCGTTTTGTGGAAAATTTAACACCGGCTCGGAAGTTCACGAAACCCATGCCTTATGAGTTTGGGCGCATATGAGGACCATTGGGGTGTTTGGACGCGTTTCGATCGGTGCGCGTTTTCGTTCGCCGCGGAGTTGAGCACCCGACGAGCCCGTTTTGTGGAAAATTTAACACCGGCTCGGAAGTTCACGAAACCCATGCCTTATGAGTTTGGCGCGCATGAGGACCATTGGGGTGTTTGGGCGCGTTTCGATCGGTGCGCGTTTTCGTTCGCCGCGGAGTTGAGCACCCGGAGCCCGCGCGTTTGTGGAAAATTTAACACCGTGGAAGTTCACGAAACCCATGCCTTATGATTTAATGATATGATACGGGATGGGTCGATCTTCTCGGTGAGGAACCGTGGATAGTTGATGTGAAGTAGGCGATGTCGCTAGCTGAACACTCGTGCCCATGCACGAACCCTCAACTCTTGAAATCGCCCAAAACACACCGGATAGTTGTCGTCGCGCGACCACAAGCGGCGAACGCCAAGTCCCCAATTCCCAATGGAGCAGCGGCTTGACCTTGAGTTGCAGAACGAACAATGGATCGCCTAATTCTCTCTCAAAGTCCTCGCATGAACTCTGGTGTTGAAAGAACAAGCAATAGCTATGTTTCAATCTGATGCATAAAACTTGGTCCCCTCTAAGGGTGCCAATACAGGGCTTATATAGCCTCTTGGGACGTGCATAGAGTCCTCCAAACCTACTACAACTCAACCCTATATGGTTTTAGATACGAACTCTTAAAAAGGAAACTAGATTTTACAGCCGTCATATTGTTTCGGTCATAACTTTTGATCCGTGACGAATTTGATGCTGGGGCCAGATCCATTGCGTAGCCCTTGAAAATATCTTTCCAACAAGTACAAGAACGCCTGAATCGGACTCCGTTTGTGAAAGTTATGACCTTTTTAGTAACTGCCTGACAGGCTGTCCCGAACCGAGTCAGGTTGAATTCTGAGTTGAATCCGAGTTGGATTTGGATTGAGCACGTGGGAAGTCTGAGTTGGGCTTCAAAATAGTGTCTAAAACTTGTGCTCTAAGTTCTTGGGCTCCGTCCTTATACTCTCCGCCACATGGGCTTTCTTTCCCCCTTCCACATGGGTTCCAACCAGCCACATGTGCTTCGTTCTTGTTGGCTCCATCCGCGTGGGCTTTGTTCCTTCATGTCTTTGGCACATAATGTGGTTATCCGCTTCCTTTTGCATCTCTATTGTTTTGCCATTGACAAACCTAAGAATACACCAAGTAATAACATGATGTAGTATTTCATCTTTATGAATAACAACATTAAGTATAGTTTGAAATGAGTTCACTGGCCATATTTCATGCGGCTCAATAATTCTTTCCAGTTGAATAAGATATTTAACGGAAAAGTACAAGACACGTGCATATCCGCATCATCCTCCCTTCTTCAAGAAAAGCCGTCCTCGGCTTTTGATAACTGAAATTGTGCTAAACAAAGGATACAACGTGTATGCATGGTATATATATTAAATCATCAATATTTCTTGGCTTATATCATCATAAACTTTTGGAGGTGTAGTAAATGAAAAGAATAACACATATGCCTGGTATATGTAAGAGTCAATTGTTGTGACATTCTCACTATTTTGCACAAACCGTTGAATATAGCAGCGACTAAAAGATGTATGCATTGCATTATTGTTTTTCACATCATTCTCCCTCCCATAAAAGAAAGTCGTCCTCGACTTTTCTAAGGAAATGGATAGATCCTTAATGAGCAAAATCAGATTTAAATGTGTAGATATGGGAAAGAAAATGTTGAGTGTTTTCCATGCTTCAGCTGCGCTACTCTGATTATTTTTACATGATTGTA
This sequence comes from Melocanna baccifera, assembly GCA_036346265.1. Lineage (NCBI taxonomy): Eukaryota > Viridiplantae > Streptophyta > Magnoliopsida > Poales > Poaceae > Melocanna > Melocanna baccifera. Next base: position 15,159,040 of record CM070677.1, read on the forward strand.
CACCAAGAATCGAACAACTAGATTTGTGAAATCTTTCTAAACAGTACGTACTATTGTTTAAGTTTATCTCATCATGATCATAACATGGCGCAAAAGATTGTTTATCCACAATATGTAATTTCAAGTCAGTAAGCTTATCACATGTAATGCAAATTCTATGAACATAAAATTTGTCATCTACACCATAATCTCCAATCAAATTGAACTTATACGTGTAGGCATGGGTACTAACTAGTGATTTTGAACATGAAATTTCAGCAACCTTATTAATCACACTAGATAGCTCTCTAGGAGTGTTAAACATGATATAGCATAAAGAATCATTAGGAGATATTCTAGTAAGAACTTCTTTGTAAGTAATCAATTCCACATTATGTAAATTAAGCATTGAAATTTCGGAACATGGAGTGTTCGGTTGATCATATGAGTTCTCACAATTACTCACCTTTGCATAATTAAATTTGGCACCACTATTGTTACCTTTATCGTCCTCCTCAGATGATGTAGGTGCTGGGGGTTTAAAATTATCAGGATGCACCCATGGGACAGCAGGTACTTCATCCCGTCCTGTGGTTATCTCCTCCTCATTTGCCTCCAAAGGTGTCGGTTGTTGAATGTTCAATTCTTCATCTTTAATGTCAACCTGCACAATATGAGAAACAACACTAGAAGTAGATATTAATATGTTAGTTTCAGATTCATCCTCCCTTTGTCTATCTTCTTCTTCTCGCTTTTCTTTTGGTGTCCCTCTAACACTCTCAATTTGGATGCTCTCAACCTCACATATGGTGGAATCACACAACTCACTCTTTTTATCACTCTCACTCAATTTGGCTATGTGGCTCTCTTCCTCATATGGGTTGTGGTGTATCTCGGTAGCTATATGTAGTTTTGGAGTACCGTGCACACTTGTGTCATTAGCAGGCGCTCCCCCACGTAGAATGTGGTGTGCGAACATGGCACGCAGCTCCAAAAAGTTATTATTCATGGTCGTATGCAATTGTTGAACCTCCTTCCCGAGGTGGTTCAGTCCTGTGTGAACTTTCCTGAGCTCATTGCGCACGCTAGTGTTACCATCAAGAAGTTGTTGTTGTAGCATTTCGCGCAATCGAGTGTACTCGGTCCACGTAACCGGCGCCGGATTAGGTGGATCCTCCTCGTGACCTGACATGGAAACAACTCTCAAACAAGAAGCGAGGTTACATCTGGGTTAGTAAAACAAAAGCTCTCTCTATGCTTGCAACTTACTGTCCTGAAAACAAGGCAAGCTTACCGTTCCAAAGTGAATCAAGGACGTCAAATCGACACTTGTGATAGCGAACGACCTCAACCCGGTAATGTATGAGCGTAACCAAGAGCAAGGGAGTACACAAACAGGTGTAGGTGGAGCTTGGACAGGTATGTGGATAACCTATGCAATCTGATATTCAAGGTATTGTAAAGCTAAGTAATGATCCAAGCTAGAGTATTTGCCTATGTGCTGATCCAATTGGTTAAAGCGAAAAGTATGAACGCACACATAGCGATAAATGGGACTTAATGCAAACAAAGGAAATGAGCTAGAAAGAGGCAATCTGAAATTGAGATGAATAACTAGCTCGTTTTGCACTAAGTACAAGGAGAGACGCTAGCCAATTGCAATAGTTATGAATGTAAGGGCACAAGATTGCTCTATGAGAATAAGTGCACAAGCTGAAAATATGAACTAGGGTTTTTTTCACAGAGTTTTGGCCAACACTTTCTATTTTCACTGTTTCTTGATCAAATCATGAGAAACTTTCAGGCTTTCTTCTTTTGTTTTCTTTTCTCTTTTTTTTTTTGGCCAAACTACTGTTTTCTTCCCTTTGCACAAATTCAAGAATTCAGCAAGTGTAAATAATACTCAAGAACAGCCCTAATAGCAATATCAAAAGCTAGTCTCAATTGATGAAAAGATATAAGTGAAGCTCAACTGTAGCAATTCTTTCTTTTCGGTCAGCTAGGGTTTGGCACAAGTAGTGATTTGTTTCTTTCAAGCCAAACCGCAGCAAACTTTCGGTTTTGAAGGAAGTGAATACTATCTCAAACTCTCCCCCAAAGAGAATTTGGATGGATCTCTTGAGAGCAATGTGGACAGCAAGGAATTTAGGATTCAAAAGTAAATGCAATTTACTCTTTTTTGTTGCTAATTGAGGAATTCAATCAACAATTTTGTAGGGTTTATGTGGACACAAAGATCAAGCTACTGCGAAGGAAACACACGGATCAGCACGAAAACAAAACTCTAATGGGCGAAAACTTAACAAAGCGCACAAGAACTAAACAGATTAAACTACGGTTTTGGTATTGCAATTTTCGGTTTAATGGAAGATAGGACAGAAAAACGAATCTAACTACGGGTAAAGAAGTTCTCACCGAGTAAACCTAGAATCGATACCATATGATACGGGGATGGGTCGATCTTCTCGAGTGAGGAACCGTGGATAGTTGATGTGAAGTAGGCGATGTCGCTAGCTGAACACTCGTGCCCATGCACGAACCCTCAACTCTTGGAATACGCCCAAAACACACCGGATAGTTGTCGTCGCGCGACCACAAGCGGCGAGCGCCAAGTCCCCAATTCCCAATGGAGCAGCGGCTTGACCTTGAGTTGCAGAGCGAACAATGGATCGCCTAATTCTCTCTCAAAGTCCTCGCATGAACTCTGGTGTTGAAAGAACAAGCAATAGCTATGTTTCAATCTGATGCATAAAACTTGGTCCCCTCTAAGGGTGCCAATACAGGGCTTATATAGCCTCTTGGGACGTGCATAGAGTCCTCCAAACCTACTACAACTCAACCCTATATGGTTTTAGATACGAACTCTTAAAAAAGGAAACTAGATTTTACAGCCGTCATATTGTTTCGGTCATAACTTTTGATCCGTGACGAATTTGATGCTGGGGCCAGATCCATTGCGTAGCCCTTGAAAATATCTTTCCAACAAGTACAAGAACGCCTGAATCGGACTCCGTTTGTGAAAGTTATGACCTTTTTAGTAACTGCCTGACAGGCTGTCCCGAACCGAGTCCGAATTGAATTCTGAGTTGAATCCGAGTTGGATTTGGATTGAGCACGTGGGAAGTCTGAGTTGGGCTTCAAAATAGTGTCTAAAACTTGTGCTCTAAGTTCTTGGGCTCCGTCCTTATACTCTCCCGCCACATGGGCTTTCTTTCCCCCTTCCACATGGGTTCCAACCAGCCACATGTGCTTCGTTCTTGTTGGCTCCATCCGCGTGGGCTTTGTTCCTTCATGTCTTTGGCACATAATGTGGTTATCCGCTTCCTTTTGCATCTCTATTGTTTTGCCATTGACAAACCTAAGAATACACCAAGTAATAACATGATGTAGTATTTCATCTTTATGAATGACAACATTAAGTATAGTTTGAAATGAGTTCACCTGGCCATATTTCATGCGGCTCAATAATTCTTTCCAGTTGAATAAGATATTTAACGGAAAAGTACAAGACACGTGCATATCCGCATCATTTCGGTGCGCGTTTTCGTTACACGGAGTTGAGCACCAGCGAGCCCGTTTTGTGGAAAATTTAACACCGGCTCGGAAGTTCACGAAACCCATGCCTTATGAGTTTGGGCGCATATGAGGACCATTGGGGTGTTTGGACGCGTTTCGATCGGTGCGCGTTTTTCGTTCGCCGGAGTTGAGCACCCGGCGAGCCCGTTTTGTGGAAAATTTAACACCGGCTCGGAAGTTCACGAAACCCATGCCTTATGAGTTTGGGCGCATATGAGGACCATTGGGGTGTTTGGACGCGTTTCGATCGGTGCGCGTTTTCGTTCGCCGGAGTTGAGCACCCGCGAGCCCGTTTTGTGGAAAATTTAACACCGGCTCGGAAGTTCACGAAACCCATGCCTTATGAGTTTGGGCGCATATGAGGACCATTGGGGTGTTTGGACGCGTTTCGATCGGTGCGCGTTTTCGTTCGCCGCGGAGTTGAGCACCCGGCGAGCCCGTTTTGTGGAAAATTTAACACCGGCTCGGAAGTTCACGAAACCCATGCCTTATGAGTTTGGGCGCATATGAGGACCATTGGGGTGTTTGGGCGCGTTTCGATCGGTGCGCGTTTTTCGTTCGCCGCGGAGTTGAGCACCCGCGAGCCCGTTTTGTGAAAATTTAACACCGGCTCGGAAGTTCACGAAACCCATGCCTTATGAGTTTGGGCGCATATGAGGACCATTGGGGTGTTTGGACGCGTTTCGATCGGTGCGCGTTTTCGTTCGCCGCGGAGTTGAGCACCCGGCGAGCCCGTTTTGTGGAAAATTTAACACCGGCTCGGAAGTTCACGAAACCCATGCCTTATGAGTTTGGGCGCATATGAGGACCATTGGGGTGTTTGGACGCGTTTCGATCGGTGCGCGTTTTCGTTCGCCGCGGAGTTGAGCACCCGCGAGCCCGTTTTGTGGAAAATTTAACACCGGCTCGGAAGTTCACGAAACCCATGCCTTATGAGTTTGGGCGCATATGAGGACCATTGGGGTGTTTGGGCGCGTTTCGATCGGTGCGCGTTTTCGTTCGCCGGAGTTGAGCACCCGCGAGCCCGTTTTGTGGAAAATTTAACACCGGCTCGGAAGTTCACGAAACCCATGCCTTATGAGTTTGGGCGCATATGAGGACCATTGGGGTGTTTGGACGCGTTTCGATCGGTGCGCGTTTTTCGTTCGCCGCGGAGTTGAGCACCCGGCGAGCCCGTTTTGTGGAAAATTTAACACCGGCTCGGAAGTTCACGAAACCCATGCCTTATGAGTTTGGGCGCATATGAGGACCATTGGGGTGTTTGGACGCGTTTCGATCGGTGCGCGTTTTCGTTCGCGCGGAGTTGAGCACCCGCGAGCCCGTTTTGTGGAAAATTTAACACCGGCTCGGAAGTTCACGAAACCCATGCCTTATGAGTTTGGGCGCATATGAGGACCATTGGGGTGTTTGGACGCGCGTTTGATCGGTGCGCGTTTTCGTTCGCCGCGGAGTTGAGCACCCGGCGAGCCCGTTTTGTGGAAAATTTAACACCGGCTCGGAAGTTCACGAAACCCATGCCTTATGAGTTTGGGCGCATATGAGGACCATTGGGGTGTTTGGGGCGCGTTTCGATCGGTGCGCGTTTTCGTTCGCCGCGAGTTGAGCACCCGGCGAGCCCGTTTTGTGGAAAATTTAACACCGGCTCGGAAGTTCACGAAACCCATGCCTTATGAGTTTGGGCGCATATGAGGACCATTGGGGTGTTTGGGCGCGTTTCGATCGGTGCGCGTTTTCGTTCGCCGCGGAGTTGAGCACCCGGCGAGCCGTTTTGTGGAAAATTTAACACCGGCTCGGAAGTTCACGAAACCCATGCCTTATGAGTTTGGGCGCATATGAGGACCATTGGGGTGTTTGGACGCGTTTCGATCGGTGCGCGTTTTCGTTCGCACGGAGTTGAGCACCCGGCGAGCCCGTTTTGTGGAAAATTTAACACCGGCTCGGAAGTTCACGAAACCCATGCCTTATGAGTTTGGGCGCATATGAGGACCATTGGGGTGTTTGGACGCGTTTCGATCGGTGCGCGTTTTCGTTCGCCGCGAGTTTGAGCACCCGGCGAGCCCGTTTTGTGGAAAATTTAACACCGGCTCGGAAGTTCACGAAACCCATGCCTTATGAGTTTGGGCGCATATGAGGACCATTGGGGTGTTTGGACGCGTTTCGATCGGTGCGCGTTTTCGTTCGCCGCGGAGTTGAGCACCCGGCGAGCCCGTTTTGTGGAAAATTTAACACCGGCTCGGAAGTTCACGAAACCCATGCCTTATGAGTTTGGGCGCATATGAGGACCATTGGGGTGTTTGGACGCGTTTCGATCGGTGCGCGTTTTCGTTCGCCGCGGAGTTGAGCACCCGCGAGCCCGTTTTGTGGAAAATTTAACACCGGCTCGGAAGTTCACGAAACCCGTGCCTTATGAGTTTGGGCGCATATGAGGACCATTGGGGTGTTTGGACGCGTTTCGATCGGTGCGCGTTTTCGTTCGCCGGAGTTGAGCACCCGGCGAGCCCGTTTTGTGGAAAATTTAACACCGGCTCGGAAGTTCACGAAACCCATGCCTTATGAGTTTGGGCGCATATGAGGACCATTGGGGGTTTGGACGCGTTTCGATCGGTGCGCGTTTTTTCGTTCGCCACGGAGTTGAGCACCGTAAAACTTTTGAGCCCGTTTTGTGGAAAATTTAACACCGCTCGGAAGTTCACGAAACCCATAGCCTTATGAGTTTGGGCGCATTATATTGCATTTATTTGTTACAAACGACTTGCTGAGTACCAATGTACTCACGGCTTTACGCCTATGTTCCTCAGTTGAGGGAGAGGAGTACTATCAGCTGGAGGTTCCAGAAGGAGAGTACTACGACGACTTCATGGATTAGGCTCCGTTCTCCACTCGATAGCCTGTTGGCGTGTCGATTGGCCGCTGCGCTTTATTTTCGTTTTTCGCTGCTATTTTGTTAAGCCCTTCCAGCTAGAGATATTGTAAACTTGGCCATAAGTTCGTACCTTTGAGACTTTATCGATATTTTGAGTTTTACCTTTATTATTATCGTGTGTATGGTTGTGATTACATCTATATTTGCCTGTGTGTACTAGCGTGATTCTGGACTAGTACAGTTTACACAGAGAGACCAAATTTGCATATTCGGGTCTCGACAGAGATGGTATCAGAGCCATATCGACTGTAGGACGAAGCCCTAGTTAGAACGGTCGTAGCCCAAAAATTTATTTTCTAAATCAAACCAACTAAATTTGATATTTAGTAATATCTCTACCTTCTTATCTCATTCTTAAGGATTCTCGTCTCTCGCCCCATTCTTGCAAAGTTTGTTTTCATAAAATTATAAACTGATCTTTCCTTTATAAATGCATTAGATGTCCCAAGCTTCTTACAGCCCGACAGGAGGATGGAGATCACTTCTACGTGTTCTGTTGCGGAGCCTCGGATTGAAGAGATTGCCCATCTACCTCACCAAGGATGAGAAGCATAAAGGACAACGCATTGGGAGCATCTCCAGGCTATACTTCACCACCCGAGTCGGCAAGCAAGTTCTACATCACAATTTCAAGAATGTCGGAGCCAACGAAGAGATGTCAGCACAAGGAGTAGCGCACAAAGCCATCCGTCGCCTTTGCAAGCTATACAAGATCAACATGACCAGACTCATCCGGAAGTTCAAGGAGCAGTACAGAGTCGCCCCGAGTCTACCAGAGCTAGTCAGGGAGGAGCCCCGACCGCAGTCGCCAGTACCTCTAACGTCGCCTACACCGCCGAGCCCCGGACCGAGACGTCGTGTCACCGGTGATCGTCGAGCATATCTTCGGCAATTCCACCTAGTCCCAGTTCCAGTTAGAGAGCAGTCGTCGCCAGTCCGCAACTCGTGGGTTGTCTACAGTGATTCAGAGGACGATAGTGTTGTACCCTATCTGTCAGGACCCGAGTGGGAGCCTTCAGAGTAGATAGTGCGTGTAGACACGTTGGATTTTATTTGCAGTTGCGTGTGATGTGAGCTGCAAATATTGCCCCAAAAGCATTATATTGCAATCATGTCAATCTTTTAATGGAGCTTATTTCTATTCAGTTTTGTTGTTAGCCTTTTTCGGCTAGGTTCCATTGGCAAAACCCCCTTAGACTCATTTACCTCTTATCTATGCTTTTCCCTCTCGTCTTTTGCCTTTGGTCAATCAACAGTTGTTTCCTTTTCAGCAGCAAGATGGTTTATACCAGGACTTCCTCAGGCCGCAGCCAGGCGAACCAGGATCCAGAGAGCGATCTTTGCGTAGCTGATGCCACCGACGTTGGACCCTGCCCTCGATCGATTTTGGTGGCGGACTCGGATGATGCGAACCATGATGCGAGTATACGATCTATGATGCAACACGGCACCAGCAGCTAGTACCACCACCAGCACCTCGTCAGCAGTCCAGTTATGGAGAGTTCATGAGGACGAGACCGCCTGTCTTCTCCAGTTCGTCTAAGCCTTTGGAGGCCGACGATTGGGTCCGTTCAGTTGAGAAGAAACTGAACTTGGCTCGGTGCACAGACAGAGAGAAGGTATTATATGCAGCACACCAGCTTGAGGGACCAGCAGCAGAGTGGTGGGAGAACTTATGTGCCGCCCATGAGAACCAGAATAACATCACTTGGAAGGAGTTTACCAAAGCCTTTCATAACGCCCACGTCTTGGATGGTGTGGTCGATATGAAGGAGGAGTTTCGGGGGTTTCAGCAGAGGAACCTGTCAGTGAGTGAATACCTCCATAGATTCACTCAGATGGCTCGCTACGCACCAGAGGACGTAACCACAGATGCAGCTCGCCAGAAGAGGTTCAAGAAGGGCTTGAACCCCGCTTTGAAGGTGCAGGTCGTAGGCAACGACTATGCCAGTTTTCAGCAGTTAGTGGATAAGACCATTCTCATTGAGGAGAGTCGTCGCGAGCTCGAGGAGTCTCGCAAGAGGAGGATGATCCAGCAGGGATCGCAGTCGCACCAGCCTCAGAGGCCTCGTTTTGGTTCCTACCAGCCTGCACGAGTGCCTCAAAGGCAGCAGCGATCGTCGATTTCCAGGACCCGGCTCGGGCGCCACATAAGTTTGATCGGGACAGCGTCACGGTGGTTCCAGTGGTCAGCAGCAGCAGAAGAGCAATAACTCAGCAGCGTCTGTCACTTGCTTCAAGTGTCATGAGGTGGGACACTATGCTAGCAAGTGCCCCAGAGGCAGGCCCCGACACCAGTTCGCTTCGACTTGGGAGCCACACCCGGTCGGACACCTACCCCAGGAGCAGGACGAGGAGCACCCCCAGCATCAGGACAGGCCAGCAGGACACCGGTGGTGAGAGGTCAGGTGAACCACGTCACCGCAGAGGACGCCCAGGCTGCTCCAGATGTTGTGATCGGTACGTTTCTAATACATTCAGTTCCTGCTACAGTCTTATTCGATTCTGGAGCTTCGCATTCGTTTGTTTCTTGGAGTTTTGCTTTAAAGCAACAATTGAAAATTGTTGCTCTTGGATCTGTTCTTTTAATCCAATCCCCCGGTTCCGAGTTGAGATCCAACCTAGGTTGTCCAAGAGTTAGGATAACCATTCAGGGAGTCGAGTTCAGGGCCGACCTGATCATATTGGATATGCAGTCCCTAGATGTGATCTTGGGAATGGATTGGCTTGAAGCGCGACGAGTGCTAGGCGTAGGAGCGAGCGGTAACCTTAACCAATTCAGACGGGGTTAAGGTGCGATTCGCAGCCAACGAGTGTCAGCCAGAGTCAGTCATGGTTTGCCAGAGCAAGGTGATCCAGTTGGAGGATGTACCAGTTGTTAGGGAGTACCCCGACGTATTCCCAGATGATCTCCCACGTATGCCACCAGAGAGAGAAGTGGAGTTTTTGATAGAACTTGTACCAGGTATCGCTCCGATTTTCAAGAAACCCTATCGGATGCCAGCCAATGATTTGGCGGAGTTAAAGAAGCAAATTCAGGAGCTTTTGGATAAGGGTTACATCAGACCGAGTTCATCCCCGTGGGGAGCACCAGTGCTTTTTGTTAAGAAGAAGGATAGTAGTCAGCGCATGTGTGTGGATTACCGAGCCCTTAATGAGGTCACTATCAAGAACAAGTACCCCTTGCCTAGGATTGATGACCTGTTTGATCAGCTTAAGGGAGCAGGAGTTTTCTCCAAGATCGACTTGAGGTCAGGATATCATCGATGAGGATTCGAATAGAGGATATACCTAAGATTGCCTTCTCGACTCGTTATGGTTTATACGAGTTCACAGTGATGTCTTTTGGTTTGACAAATGCGTTAGCTTATTTTATGTATTTGATGAATAAGGTGTTCATGGAGTATTTGGATAAGTTTGTCGTTGTCTTCATTGACGATATTTTGATTTACTCCAAGGACGAGAAAGAGCATGAAGAGCATTTGAGATTGGCATTGCAGAAATTGAGGGATAATCAGTTGTATGCTAAGTTCAGTAAATGTGAGTTTTGGATAAAGAAAGTCGCCTTCCTAGGGCATGTGTTGATAGCAGAAGGAGTCGCAGTTTGATGTGACCACGCCACATACTCATACAACCAAAGCTCCCAAGAATAAACAAATGGTGAATTCGTTTCTTCGGTTTCAATTTATTTTAATTGAGAATATGATGCTATCTAAAGATGAAAATGTATTTTTGTCTAGCTGTATAAGGAGAATTGCATCAACGCTATGCGCTCGTGGTTGGGGTCCACCAAAAGGAAAGCCGACCAATATATCAAGACCACACCTTCCCCAACTCTTGCTCAAGGTCATCACGTTACTTTTGGATCAATTCAAGCAAGAGTTCAAGTGGGACACATTTTAGAATTCAATTCGGCCTTCGGATCAATTCGGAGTTAGCCTGATAGGTCGGACTTCAAATGTGTATAACTTTTGCATAAAAACTCCGTTTGAGGTGTGCAAGTACAGCAAAGAAAGAAGAGCTCATCCACTTTCCAATGGATTTGGCCCCACCTCCAAATTCGTTCTGTGCGCATTGGAATCACCAAAGGAAGGCGACGCTGACTCAGCCTGACAGGTCCCACTTTAAATGCTCATAGATTTCGCATCAAGAGTCCAATTGGAATGTGTGAGTACAGCATGGAAAGCTTATTCCGTCCTCTTTACAACGGATTTGACCCCATCCAAAAATTCCTTTTGTGCGCGACGCAATCAACAAAACAATCTTCGATTTTGGAAACAGAGATAGAATCAGCTATGATTTGAATACTTTCCATGTGTTGAGAACTTTCCATATGCAAGGACCTGTGTGTCCCTATAAATAGAGGCTCATTTGGCCATGTAACTCAGGCTTGTTTAGATTAGTTTTCCACCGTGAAACTTCGTCGTGTGTTCTTGTGTCGACTAGACCAACAACTGCGATTGCAGGCCTCAACCCCTTTGTGTTCTTCATTCATATATATGCAATATTCAGATTGCTCTTTATCTTGTTCTTGCTTGTTCTTCGATTGCTTGCAGGAATTGAACCTCGTGTTCAGGTCAACCGCGTTCTTGGCACGGTTGATAGCGACTAGGGTGTGGTGTAGCGATTGCAGGACGGACTTGGTCGTCGCGGTCAAGTAGCCTCTTCGTCAACGTCATATCAAATCGAACTTATCCTTCTCATCGGAAGATCGGGACACCCCCCTCATCAGTTGGTATCAGAGCACAGTTTGCCCGGTGAGATTATCCATCTAGATTTGTTTTTCAAACCTATAACCAGAAAATTGCCCTACAAAAAGAGTTAATTCCGCTGTCCAAACCCCGTTGTGCCTTTCAATTTGTTAGTTTCGGTTTGCTAAATTGAATTTCTGTCCGTTTTAGCTTTGTCTTGTTGCTGGTCATATTCTTGGTCCCATAAAAGTCCAAAAACAAAAATCACCACTTCCAAATCCATCGAGAACACATCTCCGATTTTCGGCCAGAAGACTCCCTCTTGTGCAGCCGCCACCAAAAACAGCATAACTTTTGATTCGTTGATCCTTTTTGAGTGCAACCACTTCCATTAGACTCCTAACTTCATTATACATCTACTTGCGAAATTTTGCTTCATTCCAATACTGAAAGTAAAAGATACATGCGGTGAAAGTTGACCCAAATTTCTGTTTCGAATCTGCAACAGTTTACACTTGTGATTTTTGTGAGAATTTTTCTGTCAGTTTTCAGAAGTTGGCCCCAAAAGAAAAGTTGTAGAAAAAGCTGTCAGTAAACCAGGAAAAAAAGAATCATAAAAAAAGAGGCAACTGACAAAAAGTTACGGCTAAAATACCGACAACTGGTCCAGTGGACAGAATTCTGACTTTCTAATATTTTGGGTCAATAGTTGTGCTTTCCACTTCCAATTGCATTCAATTGAATTATCTTGTGTCTACCACTCCTATACTTTGATATCCACTTGTTTTAGCCTTCATCTATCGTTCTTTGATCAGCAACATAAGGCTAAGTGCTAGATACGAACTATAATTCAATTCCATGCAATTTCTGAAATTAACCGATTGTTCTCCATTGCTACATATCTAGAGCATTCCAAGCTACACCTACTACTAACTGTTACAGGCCTTGACGTACCGGTAATCGCTATACTCATCACTCAAGTCAAGACTATCACGAACCAGCCACCGGTTGCACCACCTGTTTGCTTTGGTAAGAATTTGTAAGAGCTTGGTAAGAGTTTGAGAGATGTGTGACTTGTCAAGCTCCACTTCCTAGTAGTTTATAGGGACTTACATAATTCTTGTGTATTTCCTTGTTTTTCTACTAACCATGACAGGTTCAAGATCACATAGTATGAATTTTCATGAGACCAACAACGTGTTGGATCGGCTTAATAAGACCCTCACCACCATCAACAACAGAGTTGAGAACCTTGATAAACGTTCATCCCCGCCTACTCGGCGTGCGCTGTTTCCTCTGAACCGTTCATCTCCAAATGACGATGATGATGCATTAACTAAAGTCAAGTATGTTTTTCCATTCTTTGCTGGTAAATTTGATCCTGATGCCTATATTGACTGGGAGATAGCATTAGACAAAGAATTTGAATATTATGATTGGTCGGATAGGCAAAAGATTAGAGCTGCCACTAGTGTTTTCAGTGATAATGCAATAATTTGGTGGAAGTATCTTGGTAAACATGGTAGAGCACCCCAAACTTGGAATGCATTGAAGAAACTTTTGAGAGATGAATTTGTTCCTAAAAATCATGCCGATTATTTGCTAGCTAGATTGCAACATTTAAGACAAGGTAGTAGAACTGTAAGAGAATACTATCATGAATTGAAAACTTGTTTATTACGCTGTGGTTTTGAGGAACATGCTGAAACTACAGAGAATAGATTCTTATGTGGGCTTAATCAGGAAATTCAGGAAATTCTTGTTCACAAAGAATATAATTCTCTCTCATTTGTTTATACTTGTTTGTAAGATTGAGAGTCAGATTGAGAAAGAATTGAGAATACTTGATAATAGGACACATGAGAGCAAACATGTAGTTGTGCCTTCTTCTGTGACTAACAACTTGCAGCAAGTTGAGAACAATGCGGAAGAGAAGAATGAGTTACTTGAGCTACCGACTCCATTACTTGAGAAGGAAGATGAGATGAAGGATGCCCCTACATCATGTGAGGAGAGACAGAAAGGTACATATAATGGTGTTATCATCACTCATGGTGAGTATGCCTGTGAAGAACAAATATTGTCCACTGTTCATGCTACATTAGAGCAAAACATTGTGAAAAGTAATTTTGATATACACATGTTTCAAGTACAAAATTCCAATTGCATTGATTTAAGTATTGATAATGAGTTGTGTGCTAATTTCTTACATATATCTTTGCCACAACCAGAAGTTAAAACTGATTCTTCTATTTTAATTTTAAATCCATATGCTGAAATAAATGGTTTTGATTTTGTCAATATGCAATTGATCCATGCTATAGATAAGCTGAATGAGATTTCTTCTTTGCACACTTTCGGTTATATTGAGATTGATCATCCTTATGAACTGAGTTGTCTAACAAAGAAGTTATTTGAGATTCCCAATTCGCTTTCATTATTTTGTTATAAATTTTACTTAATAGGCGAGTATGATGAAAAGAGAAATTATATGGTTCATCGAATTTGGATAAATTCAGAACTGAAAGGTTCAACTTTGGAGGAGGAACATAATCATGTAGAGAAAACTAATGGCACTAATCTTATTATTTCTAGTTTATCTACTGCTGTTTGTAAGCTACAGGAAACCTTTCAAGAAGGGGAGTGTTGTGGGCTGCTTCCATACACCACAACCATTTCCCTATTTGCGCCGAAAAAGAATTTGCCTCTCATTGAGATCATCAATATCAAGTCACATCCAATACAACCTTTTCTAAAGAATGGGAGCAAGATGAAGAACATACGCCATCTAGTGATAATACTACCAATCAGTACAATCGTTTCTAAGAGAGTTCACTTTGTTTGATAAAGAACTTATGATATTACATAATACGAATTTGTTGCGTTCTTTGTCATGTACCGAGATTTATGATCAAGATCACGCAATATGTGAGACCACACATCTATTAAAACCGAGGACGGTTTTCTGTCAAGAAGGGGAGGATGATGTGACCACGCCACATACTCATACAACCAAAGCTCCCAAGAATAAACAAATGGTGAATTCGTTTCTTCGGTTTCAATTTATTTTAATTGAGAATATGATGCTATCTAAAGATGAAAATGTATTTTTGTCTAGCTGTATAAGGAGAATTGCATCAACGCTATGCGCTCGTGGTTGGGGTCCACCAAAAGGGAAGCCGACCAATATATCAAGACCACACCTTCCCCAACTCTTGCTCAAGGTCATCACGTTACTTTTGGATCAATTCAAGTAAGAGTTCAAGTGGGACACATTTTAGAATTCAATTCGGCCTTCGGATCAATTCGGAGTTAGCCTGATAGGTCGGACTTCAAATGTGTATAACTTTTGCATAAAAACTCCGTTTGAGGTGTGCAAGTACAGCAAAGAAAGAAGAGCTCGTCCACTTTCCAATGGATTTGGCCCCACCTCCAAATTCGTTCTGTGCGCATTGGAATCACCAAAGGAAGGCGACGCTGACTCAGCCTGACAGGTCCCACTTTAAATGCTCATAGATTTCGCATCAAGAGTCCAATTGGAATGTGTGAGTACAGCATGGAAAGCTTATTCCGTCCTCTTTACAACGGATTTGACCCCATCCAAAAATTCCTTTTGTGCGCGACGCAATCAACAAAACAATCTTCGATTTTGGAAACAGAGATAGAATCAGCTATGATTTGAATACTTTCCATGTGTTGAGAACTTTCCATATGCAAGGACCTGTGTGTCCCTATAAATAGAGGCTCATTTGGCCATGTAACTCAGGCTTGTTTAGATTAGTTTTCCACCGTGAAACTTCGTCGTGTGTTCTTGTGTCGACTAGACCAACAACTGCGATTGCAGGCCTCAACCCCTTTGTGTTCTTCATTCATATATATGCAATATTCAGATTGCTCTTTATCTTGTTCTTGCTTGTTCTTCTTGCTTGCAGGAATTGAACCTCGTGTTCAGTCAACGCGTTCTTGCACGGTTGATAGCGACTAGGGTGTGGTGTAGCGATTGCAGGACGGACTTGGTCGTCTCGGTCAAGTAGCCTCTTCGTCAACGTCATATCAAATCGAACTTATCCTTCTCATCGGAAGATCGGGACACCCCCCTCATCACAGTTGACCCTGGAAAAGTGAGTGCTGTGTTGGATTGGCAGTCGCCCACTTCAGTTACCCAGGTCAGGAGTTTTCTGGGTATGGTAGGATATTATCGTCGCTTTATTGAGGGATTCTCTAGTGTAGCCAGACCCATCACGCAGTTGCTTAAAAAGGAAAAAAAAATTCACTTGGACGCCAGAGTGCGAGAAGAGTTTTCAGAAACTTAAGGAGAGTTTGACCACAGCCCCAGTGCTTGTGTTGCCTGATATAAATAAGGATTTTGAGATATATTGCGATGCCTCTCGCAAAATTCTAGGTTGTGTCTTGATGCAAGACAAGAGAGTGGTAGCCTATACCTCACGCCAGTTGAGACCGCATGAGGAGAACTACCCTACTCATGACTTGGAGCTAGCAGTCGTAGTGCATGCTTTGAAGATTTGGCGTCATTATCTGATGGGTAATAGATGTGAGGTTTACACGGATCATAAGAGTCTGAAGTACATCTTTACCCAGTCCGAGCTTAACCTCAGGTAGAGGAGGTGGTTGGAGCTGATCAAGGATTATAATGTTGGTATACATTATCATCCTGGAAAGGCCAATGTTGTTGCAGATGCCTTGAGTAGAAAGATATACTGGAATTCAGTGATGGTTCGAGAGAGTCAGCCAGCATTGCATGAGGAATTTCAGAAGCTTAGCCTTGAGTTGGTTGAGCCAGGATTTTTGGCAGCTATGGAGTTGCAGCCTACTTTGGATGGTCAGATTCGTCAGGCTCAGTCAGATGATGAAGCTTTTCAGCGGATCAGGAAGAATTTAAGTGAAGGAAAAGAGTCAGGATTTACATTGGATCACCAAGGAACCCTGTGGTTCAAGCAGCGGTTGTGTGTGCCCAACAAGCCAGAGTTAAAGGAAGTGTTGTTAAAGGAGGCTCATGAGTTGTTGTATTCAATTCATCCAGGCAGTACCAAGATGTACCAGGACATTAAAGATAAGTATTGGTGGCCAAGCATGAAGCGTGAGATTGCTGAGTATGTCGCCCTTTGTGATGTTTGTCAGAGAGTTAAGGCAGAGCATCAGAGACCAACAGGCTTGCTACAGCCATTGAAAGTCCCCGAGTGGAAGTGGGAAGAAATTGGTATGGACTTCATAGTCGGTCTGCCTAAGACCAAAGAGGGCTATGATTCGATTTGGGTCATCGTGGACCGATTGACCAAGGTGGCTCACTTCATTCCAGTCAAGACAACCTACAGTGGTGACAGATTGGCAGAGCTATACATGTCCAGAATTGTCAGCTTGCATGGTGTGCCCAAGAAGATAGTGTCAGATCGTGGATCGCAGTTCACCTCTCGTTTTTGGGGTAGTTTCCATAAGGCTATGGGAACTCACCTGAACTTCACTACAGCATATCACCCCCAGACAGATGGACAGACAGAGCGAGTAAATCAGATTTTGGAGGACATGTTGAGAGCCTGTGTGCTTGATCATGATTCCAAGTGGGACAGTTGTTTGCCTTTTGCGGAGTTCTCGTACAACAACAGTTATCAGGCCAGTTTGCAGATGTCACTGTTTGAGGCACTTTATGGCAGGAAATGCAGGACCCCTCTCAATTGGAAAGAGACGGGGGAAGGTCAGGTTTTTGGTCCCGACTGTTTAAAAGAAGCTGAGTATAAGGTCCGTTTGATACAGAAGAGATTGAAAACTGCCCAAGCCAAACAGAAGAGTTATGCGGATACCAGACGTCGAGAGCTGAGTTTTGAGCCAGATGATTTTGTGTATCTCAGGATCACACCATTCAAAGGTGTGAAAAGGTTTCAGCTAAAAGGGAAGCTTGTACCGAGATATGTTGGTCCGTTCCGGATTCTGAAACGCAGGGGAGAGGTTGCTTATCAGTTGGAGCTACCTGCGTCCTTCAGTGGGGTACATGACGTCTTCCATGTGTCCCAGCTGAAGAAGTGTTTGCGTGTACCAGAGGAGGTCGTGCCAGTTGAGGCCGTTGACCTGCAGGAGGATCTGTCGTACAAGTAGCATCCAGTCAAAGTCTTGGAAGTGTCAGAGCGAGTCACCCGGAATAAAGTGGTCCGTTTTTGCAAGGTGCAGTGGAGCAACCATTCCAAGGAGAAGCCACCTGGGAGCGCGAGGAGAACCTCAGAGCAGAGTTTCCAAACCTATTCTCTTAGTTGGCCCAGATCTCGGGGTCGAGATCTCGTTTAAGGGGGTAAAGTTTGTAACATCTTGTTTTTCTGATATTTTGAAGCCAGGATTTTAAAAATGAATTTTCTAGAATTTTTAGAGTTTAATTCAAGCTTCAAATGAATTTTTGAAATTTTAAAAGATTTAATATGATTAAAATAAACATTAACATAAGTTGAAAATATTTTATTTGGATTCCTCAAGTCTCAAGGAATTTTCTGGTATTTTTGGTGAATTTTTGAGATTTATTTGCTATCATCTAGAGCCTTTTGAAGTTTATTTGAATTTCTGAAAAAAAGAAAAATAAAAATAAAAATCCCGGGCCGCTGCGAGCCGCCCGATCCTCTCCGCTCCGCGTGTCGGCCATCCCGGCCGCCCACGCGTCCGCCTCCCGCAGCCGCCCCGTTGCCCTAGCACGCGCTCGCCCTCGCCCCGCGCCCGCCGTCCGATCGCCCGCCTCTGCCACGCGTCGCGCTGCTGGTGCCCGCGCCTCGCCTCTCTCAACCGCCCGATCCCGCGCCGTGGCATCCCCGCCGTCCGTTCCCCGCGCCCGCGCGTAACCCTAACCCTAAACCGCTCCCGCGCGTGCCCGCCGTCCGATCTCCCTCCCGCCGCATCCAAACCGTTCAAACCAAGCCCACGTTTCGCTCCGTGCTGTAACCGATCGGGTTGTCTCGGTTCGCGTGCTTGTCGCCTCCGCCGCAGCCTTCGCCTTCGTCCTCGTGCCCGCGCCGCCGCCGGAGCCGCTCCGCCGTCGCGTTGTCGCCGCCCGTGCACCTCTCCGTGCGCCCGTCCCCGTCGCCGTTGCCGAAGACCCCGCCGGTGAGCCATCGCCGCCTCCCTCCTCGCCGTCGCCGTGTCGCTGTCTCCGCGGAGTCGCCGGACGCAACCACGTCCGCGTTGCCCCGATCTGCGCCCGCGCACCGCGTCGCGCCCGCTGCCGCCAAGCCCGCGCGCGCCGCGCAGCCGCGCCGGCCATGCGTCACCAATCCACCCCGCACCGTGCAATCCCCGCCGTCCAACCGGCACACTCGCGTCCGCGCCCGCACGCGCGTCCGCGACGCCTCGCGTGCCGTGCGGCCACGCGTCGCCGATCGGCCGTCGCCCCGCCTCCGCACCGCGCCATCCGAGCCGCTCATCCAGATCTGAGCAAGCGGCCTAGATGCAGCCACGCGTCGTCACCCCGGCCGCCCGATCCCGCGCCGCCGCCGCCCGCGCCCGAGCCGCCCACGTCAGCCCTACCCACGTGGCACGCCACGTCAGCCCTAAGGGCACGTGGCATGCCACATCAGCCAAAAGCCGTCGCCCCGAGCCACGTGGCAGCCACGTCACCCGCGTGCCACGTGGCGGCGACGAGCGGTGCCACGTCGACCCTAGGATGCGCGTCAACACCCGCCACCCGCGCACATTTGTTTACGTCGCGGGTTCACGGTGGACTCGGAATTTCGTGCGTCGGGTCCACAGAACAGTAGCTTTTCCGAATTTTTTGATTTTTCTTTAGGATTTATTTTTCGAGAGCCCGTTCTCCTCCGTCCTAGCTCCGATTGACCCCATTCTTTTTTTCTAAATTCATCTAAAATCGAGCTCTAGCTTTTGGTTCTAGTTTCATGAATTTTGGAGTTTATTTGCTTATCATTTTATGTATTTCTTTGGTTTCAATCGTTTTCTCTCTCGCTAGATTCGGATTCCGGAGGAGCAGGATCGACGCCCGAAGACCCGGAGTACCTCGCTGAGCATAACCAAGGCAAGTCGTGTCCTTTGATCATGTTGAACCCAGTTTGCAATCTATTATTTAATTATTTTGTTTTAAAGTACATTGCATCGCTATTTTTTTATTGAACCGTTGTAATTGGTAGTTATTGTCCCTTTTGAATTTATCCCTCCTTGATAGCTTTGAACACCATGATATCCTTGTCACCATAGGTTGGAAAACATACTAGTGATGTTATGATATTGGTCACAAGGGTTGATACGATTAGATGCTTAGCCTTGCTTATTTTTACGATCAGATTTATCATCACATGTGAATTATAAATTTGACTTAATGAGTTATGGAACTGTGGTTGGTGCCACGTGTACTAAAATTTGTGCCATGACGTTGGTGCGTCATCGGTGGTGGTTATACAAACTTGGTTTTGCACTTGAGCGAGTGATCGTGCAGTAAAGGGGGAAGTGCTGGTGCACTTTGGGGGATGTGGTAGTCTCGCCTGGGTAATGTTAAGGACTTAACTTTGTGCGCTATTGATCTGAGCTTAATCGTGCAAATCACATGTCTAGTATAGGATAGACCTGTCTGATTAATTTGTAATATTTCAATTCAATTCTGCCATTGTGATGAACATGGTTGCTGATTTCCATGTGACGCAAGGGGGGTGTAATGCGAAACCCTAGCGGGCAAGATTGGGTTGAGGTAGAGCATTGTAAAGGCCTTATTGTGATTTCCTGAGATCGAGGCTAATCACATCGTGTGGGTACAGTTGTGCAACCTCTGCAGAGTGTAAAACTATTCGAATAGCCGCGTCCTTGGTCATGGACAATGCTCGGTGATTTCACACGAGGGGCAGTGTTTTCATTTATAACTTAGTGGTTTATGTTGGAGGTGGACAGGTAGTTCACTGTTGGTTTAGCTTGTGAATTGGTGTTCATAAGTGATTCTTGTTTATTCGCTTGATTATTTATTATCATAGTTTTCCTTTAAATTTTGCTTTCAATTTATTTATTGTGTTTACTTTGAAATGCCTTTTATGCAAATTAACATTTCAGCCTTCCATTGGTAAACCTTGCATATTATATTGCATTCATTTGTTACAAATGACTTGCTGAGTACCAATGTACTCACGGCATTACGCCTATATTGCTCAGTTGAGGGAGAGCAGTACTATCAGCAGGAGGTTCTAGAAGGAGAGTACTACGACGACTTCATGGATTAGGCTTCGTTCTCCACTCGATAGCCTGTGGGCTTGTCGATTGGCCGCTGCGCTTTATTTTGGTTTTCCGCTGCTATTTTGTTAATCCCTTCCGGCTAGAGATATTGTAAGCTTGGCCATAAGGTTGTACCTTTGAGACTTTATCGATATTTTGAGTTTTACCTTTATTATTATTGTGTGTATGGTTGTGATTACATCTATGTTTGCATGTGTGTACTAGCGTGATCCTGAACTAGTATAGTTTACACAGAGAGACCGAATTTACATATTCGGGTCTCGACATAGACCGCACAGATGAACAGTACCACACGGTCTAGATGTTTGACACGTGGCACTTAAAATGATCCGATGGGGAAAATGGACGATTGAGAGCAGTTAACTGCCGGGGAAACCCTAACTTATCTAGGGCACTTAACTGCCGGCAACCCACATATCTGCTAGGGAATGTCTTTCCCAGCAACACTTTATCGGGTAGGCAATAAGTGCCGGGGAAACTCATTCCTGGCAGATAATTTGCTTTTGAACGCAGTTTTCCCCGGCAGTTTGATTGATATGCATACTGGGTAATGGTGTAGTGTGTGTGATTCTCCCTTGATTTTCTTATTCTTGATTGAATTGAAAGGAGATCATTTTCACTTGGTCGTGATCAAGTGGATTCAACTATAACATGTGGTTCAGCGAGTTCTTGCGTCGTAGTTCATTGCATTGTCATAGATTTGTTTCGTTGATTCATTGGGTTTCACAGTGTATCTCAGATTCTAAGTTTTGCTTGTACTGCCGGACTTCTTCAATCCATTGTTGGAAACAGATGCGTGCAACGCAGGAGTCGGCGCTGTGCTTATTATGCACGAGGGTCACCCGGTGGCTTACCTAAGCAAGGCGCTAGGGGTACGCAATCAAGCATTGTCAACATACGAAAAAGAATGTCTGGCAATACTTCTTGCCATTGAGAAATGGCGCCCGTATGCGCAACAAGAGTTCATTATTCGTACCGATGAGCATAGTCTGGCGAGAATGGGTGACCAACGAGTCTCCACGAGCATGCAGCATAGGGCGCTGATAAAACTGATGGGCACCAGTACAAGATTCTGTACAAAAAGGGGATCCCTAATGCGGCAGCGGATGCTCTCTCCCGCCGGGAACACGGAAATGATTCTCAGCCGTCTTCTGAAGCTGCCGATCAGTAGTTGGCGATCTCTGCAGGTGTTCCCGCATGGTCCAATTTCTCATAAGTTGCTAGGTGAACTGAGTGCAGGGAAAACAATTTCAGTGAAAAAAAATTCTCGGAACCCTCTAAAAAAGATTAAAATCGATGTTTTGTAGTCGAAATATTCAAACATATAATTCAAATTCAAAAAGTACAAACATATTCAAAATCCCCTGCCGGCGTTGCCTCCGCCTCGCTTGCCAGTGTCGTAGAAATAGAGCTAGGATGGGCCATCGGCACCAGACTACATGAAGATTGGATGGGCCGGAAAATTCACAATGGATCGAATTTTTTAGCCGAATTGGACTTTTTTTAGGATGTGCTAAGTAAACTGAAATTTGCCAAATTTTGGCCGAAAATGATTTCCCTCACTGAGTGTACATTCCCCTAATGAGCAGTGCTATACTCTGGTTGACGGAATCATTCGTTGCAAAGGAAGAATTTGGGTTGGTCCTAATGAATTGGCTCAAGAGCATATTATGCAGGCATTGCATAGCAGCGGGGTTGGAGGTCATTCTGGATTCCAGGCCACTTACAGCCGTGTCAAGAGCCTGTTTGCATGGCCGAAGATGAAGAAGACGATAAAGACTTGTGTGCAAAGCTGTGATATATGCCAGAAGGGCAACTCAGAGCATATGAAGTTGCCCGGACCGCTGCAGTCTTTGCCAGTTCCAAGTCAAGCATGGGCGACAGAGAGCTTAGATTTCATTGAGGGGCTGCCACGTTCCAATCATCATGATGCCATTTTGGTCGTCATAGATGAGCTGACAAAATATGCGCATTTCTTGCCATTATCCTATCCGTTCACAGGCCTACAAGTTGCTCACCTTTACCTTGATAACGTGTACACGCTTCACGGGCAGCCACAGGTAATCATCTCTGATCGTGATCGTATTTTCACTAGTAACCTGTGGCAGGAGCTCTTCAGACTCACGGATACACAATTGAACATGAGTACAGCTAACCACCCAATGGGTAAATGGAGAGGCTTAACCAGTGTCTGGAAGGCTATTTGCACTGTGCAGTCCATGCCAGTCCCAAGCGCTGGTTTTACTGGCTCTCTTGCAGAGTATTAGTGCTACCACCATTCCATTCAGCTCTAGGCAAATCACCTTTTGAGGTCTTATATGGTCATCCGCCTCGTCACTTTGGCATCACCTGCCTGCAGGTTTGTTCTGTTGCTGATTTGGAGACATGGCTTAAAGAAAGAGTACTGTCTCAACTCTTGCAACAACTGCTGAGAGCACAACAGCGCATGAAGGCACAAGCGGATAAGCATCGGTCGCGAGCCAAGAAAGGAAAGGCAAAGGCCAATGGGCCTTATTCGGCCTGTGTCTATTTCTCCACGCAATTGTTGGTCGGGCTGACGTGTGGGCCCGTGTAACACTATGGCACAAGCCGGGTAAGGCGGGGACAGGGGAACAGCACAGACTGAACATAGCAGCAAAGGCACGACGTGGCCCAAGGTAGAGCTAGGCCGTTGCACATGCCTAGCGCGGCGACAACGCCTTGGCATACAGGGGCAGTTTTTCTATATCCGTATCAAAACACGGGCACACTACTAGTTGGACCGAAGAAATGATCACAAATACAATACTTGTCTACATAACAAAATGGAATGCAGAAAAATAAAGCAAGCTTGTTGAATAACAAAAGCTGGTGCTGCCCCCTCCACCGAGATCTCCAAATAAGCCTTGATCCAATACGAAAACTGAAATGGAATGGAATAGCTATGTACAAACGCTTACATCAATATTCGCAATTCTTTCAGCATAGTAATAACAAATTAATAAATAAGCTCAGTGGTTTGTATCTGTCGGAAGTATAGCTGCCAAACTCTGCCAAATGGAGACAAGCTTCTCACACTCCACGGAGGTCGGCCATATCAAACTTCACATTGGGGTTCATGTACACATGGGAGCAATGCTCGTAGATTGATGTACCATCTAGAGGCTCTTCATGAGGATGGAATCCACTCTCCTGGCAATCATGGATCACACCCATGCCACCTGGATCCGTGAGATGAAATATACCTTGTTTCCTATTAAAAGAAAATACAAACCATAATCATATGATCGTCTAATTGGAGTAAACATGAATATGATCGTCCAATGGTAAATACTTGTTATTTCAGGTTCAGCGAATTCACCATAACTGAAGACTACAGAATAACTGCAGCCAATCCAAGGAGCTTTACAAGATACAGGTGGAGGATGTACATGTGAACAAAATCATAAGCAGATTGTTGGTCTTAGAAAGGGCTACCCTTTCCTTACACTATCAAGGTCTGGTTAAACAGCTTGACTTTAAAGCATTAAATGAACTATGGATAAGAAATATTGAAAATTAAGATAATCTACAGCAATGAGAAGTTGAGAACTAAAAGCCGTGAAATCAGCATTCACTGATGACATAATGATCAATAGCTGGGGAACTAGATTGCCCAAAAAAAGTAGATGCAAGTTCAATGGAACAGATACCTTGTTGTATCTGTAGGTGCCATAACTATTGCAATTGCTTCAGGAAGCATGACCTGTTGACACAATATGCCAAACAAAAAATAATAAATTTCCTCGAGTGGTTTTTGAAATGTAAAAAAGCATGATGCAAAGAAATATTTCAATTGACCAATAACCCAATAATGAAAACACTAATTGGCAGGACATGCTTAACCGCAAGATCCATACTGATCCTCACAACATTTAGCAACAAAGATACTGAAATAACAAAGAATCCCATCATCTTTGGCTACGCATTAACATTCCCATCTATCACCTAATGTATTTCGATCTTCACACTCTAATCAACAGAACTGAAAATCTGCATGATCTGTCAGCACCTTTCTTAAAGGAGGACATGATAAAGTTGTTGCTGGTCTGCCTCTTTGACAAATCCCCCGGACTTGATGGTTTCAATGGCCTCTTTTCTCAAGAGATATTGGCACATTATCAAAGAGTATCTTTACCATGTTTAGATTTTTATGATGGCCATGTAAATTTACAAAGCATCGATAATTCCCTGATTACTCTGGTACCAAAAAAGAATTCTCCTGAAGGTATCAATGATTTTCGGCCCATTTCTCTGCTGACTTGCACCATCAATTGCCAACTAAATTGTTAGCAGAAAGACTACAAAGGGTGATCATCTCCCTCATTCACAAGAATCAGTATGGATTTATAAAGATAAGGACTATTCAAGACTGTCTTGCTTAGGCCTTTTGAGTACTTGCACCAATGTCAATCAGGACAAGAGATTATCATTCTAAAACTTGATTTTGGAAAGGCCTTTGGTACTTTTGAGCATGGTACAATTCTCAAAATATTAGAATGTAAAGGTTTTGATAATAAATGGAGAGGTTGGATTTCTCAAATTTTTACATCAGGAACTTCTATCCTTTTGAATGGAGTACCAGGGAAAACTTTTTGGTGCAAAAGAAGTGTAAGATAAGGAGGCCCTCTTTCTCCTCTTCTTTTTGTTTTAGCTGCAGACTTGTTGCAAACAATAGTCAATGAGGCACTTAACAAGGTGCTGTTTCAGCTTCCACTGAATTTGTCAAGTGATAGAGACTTCCCAATAGTACAGTATGCTGATGACACACTATTATTCACGAAAGCTTCAACCACTTAATTGCATTGTCTGAAAGGTCTGTTGCATACTTTTGAACAATCAACTGGTCTTAAGGTGAACTTCAACAAATCCTGTCTAATCCCCATCAATGAACCAGAGGACAAAATCCCTTTGTTAGCAGGGGTCTCTCCGTCAAGTGGGAACTCTCCCTTTCACATTCTTGGGGCTCCCTCTACGTACAACTAAGTCTCGAGTGCAAGATTTCTCTCCCTTGACTGATAGGGTAGAGAGAAGACTTACAGCTTGTTCAACTTTTCTGTCATATGGTGGGAGGTTAATTATGGTAAACAGTTCCATGTCACATTTACCAACGTACTACATGTGTACTTTACAGTTGCCAAAAGCTGTGATTGAAACAATTGATAGAGCACGAAGGCGCTGTCTCTGGAGAGGATCAGATATTAATGCAAAAGGAAAATCTTTCGCAGCTTGGAACAAAGTTTGTAGGCCAAAATCAAAGGAGGGCTAGGAGTACTTAATCTGAGACAACAAAATGAGGCTTTGCTCCTGAAGAATCTTCAGAAATTTTACAACCGATTAGACTTGCCTTGAGTTCAGCAAGTCGGGGATTCTTATTATGATAGGGAAGTACCTCAAGCATCACAAGAGAAGGGTTCTTTCTGGTGGATAGACATCTTGAGATTGAATACATATTGGGTGGGTTTGAATGCACTTATGGCTTATGGCTTACGTATGGCACTATAGTAACTCGCTTTCAAATGGTGCGTTTTTTTAAGACATAATCTACTAGACGATTGTAGTATACACTGTACAGACTTCAGCTGTACCGGCCAAAATGACATGTGACTGTCTCCTTCTTCGTAATCTCTCTCGCGAACTATCAGAATTCAAAAGCTATAATCCACACCCTAAAAGAACCCACCAATTATAGAGGCATTGCACACTGCCAACTTGGAGATGACTATACACTGCTCTTTTCTGGTAAGATCTATGGATGGATGCAATAATTTGTCAGAAATATCCACGACTCTACTCTCTTGCAAAAAACAAAGATTGATCAATTCAAAGTTTCTTTGAGAATTTAACAATCGCAGCTCAATTTCATATCCCATTCACAACGCAAGCTTTTCAGGAATACAATTCTCTGATGACATACCTCGAGCAAATAACTCTCTATTTCGCAAAATGATATTTGGAGCTACATATGGGGGAATGGACATTATTCTTGCAGAAATTCTACAATTTCCTTTTTCAGGGGCTACAGTCACCAACATCTTTGCGATTTGTTTGGAAAAGTAGTTGTGTAATGATGCTAAAGGTTTTTGATTGGCTCCTGATTGTGGATCATCTAAATACCAAAGATATGTTACAGCAAAGACATATTTATCAAAGACCAGATACTCATTGAATACTATGCACTCAAGGTGTCCGTGAGACTCTATGCAACATCTGTTTTTCTCCTGCACCTTTAGTCAGGATTGTTGGAACTATATTGCAATGGAATCTCAATGATGACACAGATCAAAAGATTCAGGCAGCCAGGCAGCTTTTCTAGATCAAATGATTCTGGCAACCAGGCAGATTTTCTCTCAAAACATTCTTCATGGAAGTACTTATTATTGGAGCTTCAAATATTTGGAAGCAAAGAAATGGAATCATCTTTAGACAACAACCGGCTAGCATATCAAATTGGTTTTCTTTATTCAAGCAGGAAGTAGCTCTCCATGTGTGTAGAGTGAAGGAGGAGTGCAAATCTTTAATTTTTTTTTCCTGGCTAGATAACTTAGCTTGAGATTCTCCCTCGGTGAGGGATGTACATTCTCTTTGTTTGTTTCCTTGTAAATATTCTCTATATTTAATTCAATTTCACTGTAGGGGCCTCCTCTCCGGTTTCTGGTCAATACGAATTAACATTCCAGAATCCAGACTGTACCAAACAAACAAGACAAATGAAATGACTTCAAGCAAAAAGACAGTTTTCCTGATATTTGTTTCAAGCAAAACTACAGAAGAAATATGAACCAACATATTTAGCTATTGATCCAGAAATTACAACCCAACTGCATTGCTAACATGCATATTTAATCCCATGTATTCGGACCACAACTGAACAATAAACTGTACATGGATTAATAAAAACTTTTCTTACTCGCATCAACAAGATAATAGTTAAGAGAACAAATAACATCACTTGAGTGTTCAGCACAATACAAACAACAGTTACTACCACAGAAGATGGCACTTAGAAGGTAAAGAGATTACCTGATACGAATAATGATTATGAAGATCAATGGACGATAAGAAGCAGGTCTGTGTCGGATGTGTCTGGACAGAACGGAAAAAAGGTGAGACAAGCAGTCAAATAATTACATCGCTATATCATTCCAATATTAGGTTTGGATACAGAAAACAAAAAATGCTGCCTTAGACACAATTGAAAGTATCATGAAACTTCCAGAATTAATATTACGTATATGCACTTTACTGCTTTAGAGTATGTAGGAACAAGTGAAGAACAATCTTAACCTCCCTCAGATACATCTGATGAGCTGCAAATTCTTTTAAGAGTATTCTGCAACTATGACCATAAAACCTGGGGTTAAGTGCCACTAGCCAAATAAACCTGGGGTTTTCTGCAACTATGACCATAAAACCCATGATTTTCTGTAATTTACTCATTCTTTAAACATGTGACCAGTAAAATTGAATTTTGTATGCATGCATAACATGTACTACATCCATGAAGTTTCTTGGGTATTTTTGCAACAGTGCATCATGCACATTTAGCAAATGGGGGCACGGACATTTCGCAAATGGAGTTTTCTGCAACTATGACCATAAAACCCATGATTTTCTACTCATTCTTTAAACATGTGACCAGTAAAAGTGAAGTTTGTATGAGTGCATATAACATGTACTACATCCATGAAGTTTCTTGAGTATTTTTGCAACAGTGCATCATGCACATTTCACAAATGGGGACACAGACACCCATGTGCACCAACAAATTTTCCATTTATGAATAGGCTTTCCAAATCACCCAACACTAGCAGAATATCTTTGTGCCCAACTGGATACAGACGCTTTCACAGTTCTTAAGCAGAGTAGCCACAGATGGCCATGCTAGATCATTATCTTTAATAGTTTGAGTAGCCACAGTTAGTCATGCCAAATCAGTGTCTTCAATAGTCTTGGTAAGTGAAAAATAGAACAAGTCGAGGATTAATGTTAACATTTTCTGAGATATGATCATTAGATATACATTAAAATACAGGATAAAAGATACTCAAAAGTCCAGATATCGGCTTGATCAACAACAATAAACGTTCATTAAACTGACTTACGTGAATCCAACCAAGAGTAAATAGTGAACCTTTGTCCTGGACTTCAAATATTTCTTCTTCATTTGTAGCTTGACACTGGAAAAGAAGGAAAAGCATGTAATTTATTTCTTAAAATGCTACATTTTGGGTACTGCACGGCAACATGTAAACTTGCAGTAAGAAGCTAGGAAGCACCAATACTCCGCTGAACTATCGTACCCGTGCCCGATACGTATTCGATACGGCGATACGTTCCGATACGCGGCGGCGGAGTATCGACGAATTTCAGCAGGAAAAAAATAAAAAAAAACCCAATACATAACTGATACGGTGCGATACGTAACCGATACGGTCGGCCCAATTAAATTCCAACCCAGCAAAAAGGCGGCCCAACGGGAATAAAATCAGTCGCAAAGCGTCGCTTCTCAATTTCTCATCGCCTCCCAAAACCTAATCCTCCCCAACTCCCCCTAGCAGATTCACGTCGGCGCATCGCTTCTCCTCGTCCTCCGCCGCCACTGGCCAGAGGACATCGGCCAGCCGCCGTCGATCCCATCGCCGATCCCGTCCCCTCTCCTAGGGCGTGGCCTCTACATCGCTACAATCGCCTGGAGGTCGTCGATCCCGTCGATCCCATCACCTAGAGGTCCGCCGCCTCTCCCAGTGCATGGACATCCGCTGCCTCTTCCTCGCTACAGCCGCCACTCCTGATCCCGTCTCCCTTGTTGTTTATAGCTGTGGTGACTGGTGAGTTAGCCGATCCCGATCCCGTCTCCTTTCATCTGCTTTAATCAACAATGCTTACTGTTGTTGTTGGATGGATGCAACTAATAGATTCAATCATTCAACCCAAACTGATAGTACTACTTCTCTCACAAACTCAAAAGGTGCAGCAGTGTCAACAAGGCCTTTATATGGACTTTCAGGTTTTGTTTCTGACTCTTCTATCACTTTTGGCTTTACAGCAATGTTTATCTGATAACATATCTTGCTTCTTTAGATTTCATTTCATCTGTTGGCATAGTTCTAGCACCAGTTGAGAAATTGACAGACATATGGTTCACTTCAATGGCATCTGCTGAAGAAGAGTGATCTGCGTTATCCTCAATTGGGAGTTTTAATGCCTCAGTTGATCCTGAATTAGAGAGCATTTTAGGACGTGTAGCTATAGGGGAATTAGTTTCATGATGCTCATTTACTAATTACTATATACTACAAGATACAATTTATTTTCTATCAGTCTATCACAAATTCACAGTTTAATTATTCTGTGGTGTTTACTTGTTTGCTATTTTAGAAGATGGATCCAATTAATGTAAACAATAAGTCGTTGTGGAAACATGTTGATATTCTAGAGAGATTTACAGGTGGTGGAGGAAATGTGCGATTCAGATGTAAGTATTATGTTTGGGAATACTGTGGAAGCTACTATAGAATTAGAGCACACTTGCTTAAAAAATCCAATGCCGGGATCAGAATGTGCCCAATGGTGACAAAGCTATCTGTTGTAGGGGTGGCCCCCCACCTAAACCCAGCTAACCTGCTGAGAAGGTTGTAAATCATGTAAATGACGTAGCTTGCCCTCGATGGAGAGCTCCGGCGTGAGGTTACGATGGTAATGTCGCTCAGTACTATCGGGAGTACTTATGTATTGTAGCTAGTCCTTGGGAAAGACAGAAGAGGTCATTTGTTCACCTAACTCTCCACTACCATACTCTCTCTCTCTCTGTTTGGTCTGTAGCCATAACAGTTGGCGCCGTCCGTGGGGACGACGGGAGCAAGCCTCAAGACTGCAAGAAGAAGGATGGCACCGAAAAAAGCTTCGTCGTCGGCGGCGAGGAAGAAGGAAGCGGCCGCGGCGAGGTCCCGCACGAGCGCGCACGCTCGGGGATGACGATGCTCATCGCGCGACCATCGGCGCCATCGACCGCCATGCCATCGCCCGCCACCATCGACGCCATCGACCCGCCACCTCCGATGCCATCGACCCGCCACCACCGCGCCATCGACCCGCCGCCATTGACGTGACGGCCGGCCCCAACTCGCCGTTGCACCCCAACCCGCCATTGGTGCAACAAGTAACCTTGACGACACCGGTGGCGCTAGGAGTGGTAGCCTCGGCGGCGCCGAGGCGCGACCACCGCCTCGCACGGTGCGGAAGTATCAGCGGCCCACCGTCGGCAGATCGAACTCCATGCGTGACGCGAGGAGCAACCTAAGAGCACAAGCAGCGGTCGCGACAACCTCGAGGCTCGGACTTCTTCTGTCTTTCCCAAGGACAACCTCGAGGCTCGGCCGCCAGCGGAGCATGCAAGAGGCTCGGACTCCACCGCCCGCGATGGTCGCGCGGAGCTCGTGCGAGAGGCGGACACCGTGGCGCCCAACCTCGGCCGCGCCTGCATAACGCGTGGACCCGAGTCCCGTTATCGCCGGGCTGCGGCAAGTATCGTGGCCGGAGGATTTCAAATTTCCCAGCTCCGTTACATCGTACAAAGGCGACACGGACCCCCGAGAGTTCGTGCGCGTGTACAAGACCGCCATCGAGGCGGCAGGCGGGGACAACGCCACCAAGGCGAAGGGGCTCCCGCTTGCGTTACAAGGAGTGGCGCTCTCATGGTTCTTTACCATAGAGCCGAACTCCATATATGCATGGGAGCAGGTACGCGACCGCCTCTATAACAACTTCCAGGGGAACTACATCGAGCGTGTCGACGCGGATCAACTCTTCGCCATCAAGCAACAACCTTCGGAAAGGCTCCGCGAGTATTTCAAACGCTTTGCGAAGGTCCGCTGCTAGGTCAAAGACGTCAACGAGATAACAATTATCAACGCAGCAGTACAGGGTCTCCGCCCGGGACCACTGGCCGAATATAACGCGCGCAAGCCGATCAAGACAGTGGCGAAACTCTTCGACAAGATGGAGGAATATGCTCGGGCGGAAGAAGACGCGAAGCGCCGCCAGGACGACGACCCTGACGTCAACCCAGTGGGAAGCGTCGCGAAGAGCGCCGACCCATCGCAAGCAAATTCCTCGCGGAGCAAGCGCCGACAGGAGATGTCGAGGGACACTTCCCAACACAAGGACATGCCGGCTGACAAGCCCCAGCGCGGTCGTCAGACGTCCCAGCGGGCCCGGCACGTCTTTGACATTGAGGCCGGCTCCGAGGATATGCCCCTGCCAACCGCGGGACTAGGGCCCGACGAGGTCGGGGGCGAGGCCGAGGCCGGGTCGCGACGGTTGGGCCCGCGGCGGTCTGGCGACCAACAAAGACACCTGATGGTGCGAGGTGCATGGTCAAGGTAATCATGATACCCGCTCTGCACCACCATCGCAAAGATTTCGCCAAAGCGTCGCTAGAGACGAGGATCTTGAGACGCGCCACCCGTAGCGCCGACGTTAAGACCACCGGGCGGCCCCGAGGATTTGTGATCGGGAGCCACGGCCTCGGGAGGGCCTCCGGTGGATACAAGCCAGTGCAAGCGGCCCAGAAAGCCCTGCGGATCCATACCCTTGAGGGCACCCCGCGCAGGGTCATCAACGTCATCTCCGGCGGTTCCTCCTTGGAGTTTACCTCGGAGCGACAGCGCAAAGCCTACGTGCGGAGGCTACACCACGTGGCGGCATACCCACCTCAGGCGCCGCCAGATTGGGTGCAGCACGCGATCACCTTCACGCCTGCCGACGCTGAAGGCGTGGAGTTCCCCCATCAGGATCCCCTAGTCGTCCAGGTCGCGGTCGCTGGATGTGATGTCCGACGTGTCCTGGTCGACGGGGACAGCTTCGCGAACATCTTGTTCGCACAGGCCTTCGACGCATGGCGATCCTCGGTCGCCTCGGCCTCGCGAATCCCGTTGCGAGGGCTTGAGGTCACCCTATTGGCGCTGGTCAAATATGTTTACTGTCTCCTTCGCCAGGATGACAACGTGGCGACTAGGGACGTCACTTTTGATGTCGTCGATATCCAGTACCCCTACAACGCCATTTTGGGGCGACCAACTCTTAACTCTTTCGGGCAGTACCGTACCATGGCTTCCTATGTGTGAAGCTTCCCGGCCCGCGAGGTGTCATCACCATCTTCGGCGATCAGCACATGGCTCGGCACCTAGAGCATGAAACCCGAAGCTCAAGCCTGGGAACCCAACACGGTTCTTAGGTCAGGCGCGCCCGTACACGCCCTGCGGCAGCCCAAGCACAAGAGGCTTCGCATCTCATCACCACGACAACGAGTCCTGTGGTTAGTTCATAACCTTTTTGTACCGCTCACCCGCGCAAACGGAAATTTAATAAAGTTCGCCGTTTGCGAGGCTACTTGTCCCCCCTACTAAAAATGTGCGGAGGCTCACCCCCACACGCACTCTACGGAGTATAAATAAGACGCGGATGTTTTCCCTGCACACTCTACTGAGTATAAACAAGACGCGGGATTCAGCGCACGCGACTGGTATTGTTACCACGCGTACTCCCCGGAGTATAAAGACGTGGTTGATGTTCCCACGCACCGCACGGAGACCCACCTCCGCACACGCACCGCATGGAGACCCACCTCCGCACACGCACCACATGGAGACCCACCTCCGCACACGCACCACATGGAGACCCACCTCCGCACACGTAGGAATAGACTCACCTCCGCACGCGCACCACATGGAGACTCACCTCCGCACACGCACTCTACGGAGTATAAATAAGACGTAGCGTCGAGGTTCGCCTCGCACGCACTCTACGGAGTATAAATAAGACGTGGCGTCGAGGTCCGCCTCGCACGCACTCTCTGAGTATAAATAAGACGTGGCGCCGAGGTCCGCCTCGCACGCACTCTACGGAGTATAAATAAGACGTAGCGTCGAGATCCGCCTCCGCACGCACTCTACGGAGTATAAATAAGACGCAGCGGGGGGACGCCCCCACGCGCACTCTGCGGAGTATAAATAAGACGCGGATGTTTTCCCTGCGCACTCTACTGAGTATAAACAAGATGCGGATGTTTTCCCTGCGCACTCTACTGAGTATAAACAAGACGCAGATGTCCCGCGCGCGCGATGGCGTACCGTCCGGAGAATAAGTCGTGGTTGATAGTCCCACGCATTCTCCGGAGTACAAACAAAGACGCGGATGTTTTCCCTGCGCACTCTACTGAGTATAAACAAGACACGGATTTCCTGCGCGCGCGATGGCGTACCCTCCAGAGAATAAGTCGTGGTTGATAGTCCCATGCATTCTCCGGAGTACAAACAAAGACGCGGATGTTTTCCCTGCGCACTCTACTGAGTCTAAACAAGACGCGAAAGTTCCGCGCACGTGAGGGCGTACCCTCCGGAATTTAAGTGAGTCGTGCTTGATAGTCCCACGCATTCTCCGGAGTACAAACAAGACGCATGTTTTCCCTGCGCACTCTACTGAGTCTAAACAAGACGCGGATGTCCCGCGCACGCGCCGGTGTCCTCACCACGCGTACTCTCCGGAGTATAAATAAGACGTGGATGGTATTCCCACGCACTGGAGTCCACACACAACGGCGCACGGACTCCAGAGGCTCCGCGCGGTCCCAACAAACCGCGCGCGCCGCATAGCAGGCGACCGCGAGTACAGGAGCGAGGCGCAGGAGGTCAATGTGGGGCCCACGCTTGGTACTTCTGCATGCCGATCAAGCAGGTGGCGCAGGAGCTCGATGGCCCGCGCCTCCGTAGTGGAGCCCACCAGAAGCCGCTCCAGCGAACGCGGGCATCGCCACAATAAGGCGCCACAAGACGGAGATCGCCTGGGTTCCCAAGGGCTGCGCCTCGGCCAAGGAGCGGCGCCGCCCTCAAAGCGGCGTGGCTCCTACAAGACCGCAGCGCCACGGCCTCCTCTCCTCCTCTCCTCCCCTAGCGCCCGGTAGCTAGGAGGAGACGGGGAGAAAACAGCGCTCAGACGGGACAGCAGGGCGGAACGAGGCCTCGCCGACGCGCCATAACAGTCTACTCCTGAAGCTAGGAGCGGCCTGGATGAAGTACAAGTGAATTGCCCACCACTCCGCACCAACCGCGGTTCTCCAGCGCACGGGCGAGGGGTAAACACATCGCGACGTTGCATCCCCCCACATGGGAGGGATACTCGACCCCGCGACACCTAGACGGCATCAGCCGCGCTCTGGAGCCCTCCACGCTACTGAGCGAAGTCGGAATAAACTGAGTGTGGGGTGCAATGTCTGGAAGGCGAGTGCCGCTCCACTCGGCCACCCGCCCCTTTTAAAGAACCCTAGAGGCAAGATTGTGGACAGTACGCTCAAGAGTCCCATTGACGCCTCAGGGGCACGTGGTGCGGCAGGGTTGCCCCACTCCACGCGTCCCCCCATCTTGCGGGACCCGAAGCGAGGAACAACGGTCAAGAGACACCTCTCTTGCAGCCGTACAGCACCATGTGCGGACTTCCGTTCATCCTGCCTCAGCTGTACCATTGGCGCTCGAAAATATAGCGAAACAGTGCCACCCGTGAGGTCCTCCATTGACCACCAAGGACAGGACCTACGAGGCTAGACCCCAGTGCGCGTCTACCCCGGCTAAGGCGCCAGCTCCGCTGCCACCACTTCGGATGGTAGGGGACGGAGCGCTCGCGCGTCTACCCTGGCTAGGGCGCCAGCTCCGCTGCCACCACTTCAGAGGGTAGGGGACGGAGCGCTCGTGCATCTACCCCGGCTAAGGCACCAGCTCCGCTGCCACCACTTCGGAGGGTAGGGGACGGAGCGCTCGCGTATCCACAGCAGCTACGCCCTACCTCCGCGCCCTACCCCCGCGTCTACCCCAGGCGTCGGCCCCAACAAGCAAACCCCACCGCGAAGAAGGCACAAAACAGACGCATCCAAAAACAACAGCAAGGATAAAATTCCCGACTTATCCACCACACCACCACTACGTTCTTACAAAACCCGCCGGGCCGACACTACTCGTCTGGCTTCACTGGGACGACCTTTCGCACCGGTCTCGCCGCGCGGTCGATTCGCCCGTCAAGTGAGTCTTGACCGCCACCGACGTAAGCGGCGCCGAGTTACAACGTCGAAACCAAGAAGAGTCCCACCGGCACCGCCGAGCAAAGTGGCAAGATCGATCAACAAAGCGAAGCAGTTTGCAATTCATTCGCGGCATAGAGTACGCAAGCTTACAACACACACCAAGCGTCACAGAACCCGGTCACACTCGCCGAGCCGTCGGCCCGCCATCGTCGCGCGCGCAACCGTCAAGCCACTCGCCAAGATTCCTCGCCATACATGTTCGCGCGGCTCCACCTTCGCCGCGGCCTCCCGATGTACTCCCGGATCCGCTCGTGAAAAACCGAGCGGCGGGCGAACGGCGTGCAGCGCGCGGACATCACCCCGCTCCGGCGGCATCTCACCGCGGTCGCCCAATTCATCAATATGGCGGCGGCCGGTGTTGAGAAGAGCGCATACCGAGCAAGCGATCACGTAAGCGCGATGATTGCCAAAGGACGCCGCACCGATCGAGCGAGATCGGCGCTTCGCAATCCGTCGAAGAGTCTGTGGAAGCTCTTCGGGTCCAAAGGAGCGGGCGGTACCTCGCAACGAGATTCTCAAGGGTACCTTCCAGGCGGCGCAGCCTCCCATGCCGTTATCGAGGCGGCACCAAATGCCTCATCCCGCTCCTTAGGGATGCGGCGAGGCGACCATTCTCTTCCTCCAATGAGGCAACTCTTTGGAGCGGCCGTCACGCTCGCGCGCGCGCTGCTGCGTCGATGCCACGCGCTCCGCGGCATGAGATACCGCGCGTTCGCTTCGTGAGCCGCGTGCGGTCGTCCTAGCGGAATCGCGCTCCTCCGATGCGCGAGGGCCCCGCCGGCGGCAAGCGCCCTCCAAGGCCTCCGTTCCTCGCACATGGGCGCTGTGGCGCTGACCGAGGCGAAGGTCTACACAATGAAGCAATCAATACACCTCCCGAAGGCTCACGGGCGCTCGGGGTCGCACACTACCCTCGGTTGAGAGACCTCGAGCACCCCCTCAAGCAAGTCAGGCCCGCCGATCGCAAGGCGTTGTGATCTAAGCTCGCGACCGCATCATCGGCAGCCCCCCGCCATGCCGCCAACACCTCTGCCCAAGGAACGAAGTCCGCTAGACGACGGGCGGCTTCCGCAGCAACAATCTCGGTGGCGCCAGACGCCCCTCCCAACAAGCCGTCTTCGGCTCGCAGTTGCCTGCGTTCGAAACAACGCTCTTGTAAGGGCACACGGGGTTAGCTCGCGAATATCTAGCGAGTCACAATCAAGGAAGGTCTACCTTGACCCGCTCGAATCCACAAGAACCTCGCATCCTCGCCCACCTCGCCAACCGGGGGAACTTCGGTGTCGAGCTCAGCTCCACCAAGCCCTCGCCACTGGCAGCCGCAGACTCGATCGGGGCCGCGGGAGCACCGACGCACTCGGTGTCGGAGTCGGAGTCCCATAGGGCCCCGACCACTCGCTACAACAAAACCCCAAAGAGCGGCGGCGACCCTATGCGGGTCGCCGCCTTGAGGAGTAGGAAGGCGGTCCGCCTCGAAACCGCCGAAGGAGGTCCCACGCCGCGGCGCACTCGCCCCAACATCCCCAGAGCAATGGCTCCATCACAACACCGGCCGGTGGCGACGCAAAGACTCGCCCTTGCCTCCAAGTCCGCATGCTCCACCGAAGGGAACCCGTCGGCTACAATCCTCCTCCGCGGAGTTCCGCCGAGTGGGCTCGGGGCCGAACAACGCGCGCCGCACCCTAATACCTAAGGCTTCGCACACGCGTTCAACCGCCTAGGCTCGCCTCGCGGTCGCGACCACGCGCGATGTGTGCTCCTGGCCGTGTCTGACCCAAGGAACGCACTCACGCGCGCGCTGCGTCCCCCTGGAAGTACTGCGAAGGGCACGGGGCACGTTATAAAAACAACAGCCTCGGCGAACACCACACGAAAACAAACTCCAGCACAACTTACGCGGACCGGAGGGCCTCGACAGCGAAGACACGTAGGGGTGGACGTTGTCACGCCGAAGTCCCCCGGGAGCAACATGCCACTCCGCAGCAAGCGGCGCTACGCCGTACATGACGTACTCAGCAAGGTCGCGCATGTTGAAGCGGGCGGTGATCCCCACAAGTCTCCGTGCTACCCACTCGTCATCAGCATCTAGGGGCGTGTCGGGCATGGCGCTAACCGCCACCGATCGCCCCGAGCACTCAAGGCCGCTGCCGCTTGCCACGCGGTGGTAAAACCACCGCCGTGTCCAATCTGGCCCCCACTCGGCCCGGCTCGACTCGCGGAAATATCTTACGCGCATCGCGCGCGATCGCGAGATCGACGTTGCCGGCGGCGCGCCGTCCCCGATCCTCCACCGCGCACGGACATCATGAAGAAACGCGAACGATGACGCGGCGGCCAAAGACGCCTCGTGCGCGCGGCCCAACTATACACGGCAAGCGGGCTATCACATTCGGCGTTACTGCGCGGCCAAGCCCAAAGGCCCGCAGGGCGTCCCAACAAGCTTGGCGGCGGGATCGTAACCCGACCTCGGTGGCGGCGAACACGATCGCCTCCGATATGTCGAGTGCGGTTCGATCTCGTCGCCGCGGCGACCGCGACATCTCGGCGGTCTGATAGCTTCCCCTCACGAAGAAGGCCACGGATCGTCTCTTCCGTCACCAGCGTCGAGCCCAGGACACGGGAATGCCGTCCCCCTTCTCTCTCCATCGCCGTCCACCACTCGTTCACCATCGCGGAGCAGCGCCCCTCGAGGGTGT
This sequence comes from Melocanna baccifera, assembly GCA_036346265.1. Lineage (NCBI taxonomy): Eukaryota > Viridiplantae > Streptophyta > Magnoliopsida > Poales > Poaceae > Melocanna > Melocanna baccifera. Next base: position 15,197,272 of record CM070677.1, read on the forward strand.
ACCTCACCTCGAGCGGCGATAACCGCTGGAAGACGGCGGCGTTGCCGCCGCCGCGCGCGCGCACTGCTATGGTGTCTTTGTCATTCTTCTGGCGCTCGGGCGCTGCAACGGCAAGGAGGCCAGGAGATTGGGACGCGTGATCGGGAGCTAGAAGACAAGGGGATGAGAAAGCGAGTGGCCTAATGCAAGGAGTACTTAATACCCCTGTGCCCCTACGCCACTAATAAACATAGCTGCTGGGAGGCGAACCGCCCACATCCCCACGATCGCCGCCGTACCAGCACACCTACCCGTGCGCATCACGCCCGGTCAAGCGGCGGTCGCACCAAGGGCCCTGGCAGAGCACGACGCGCCAATAGCGCCTCGCCGCGTGTCTGCTTGAGAATTTATGCAACATCACCTGGTGTCGCCTCTGGCAGCATCTTCGACTACGCGACACAGTCTCGGCTCTGCCCCCGGCGTCAACACGCACCCACGTGGGGTGCGCTAGCGGAGCAGTCCGTTCAAGCGGAGGCTACGCCGACCAACGCGGGGGCCAGCCAGCGCCAAGAACCCAAGGCGCGCCGCGCCGAGCACAGCGCAACGGCCTCCCTCCCCCTGTGCAAGCGCGGTGACCGGCGATCGCCGCATTGGTTGCACTCGAAAATAGGCCTCCTTCTGTTCACCAACACGGCGACATCTCACCGCGTGTTCATGAACAGAAGAAGGCATATTTCCGAGATCAAAGATCATCTCAATTGGCTCGGACGACTCTGCGGCCCTCTGGTACGTATTTATGCAAACCTCCCACGCGTCCAGGAGCGCAATCGCCAGAAGCCCACGCGTCGCCCACGCGTCGTGAGTGTCGCGGCCCGACGCGCCGCCACGCGTCCGTAAGCGCATCGCCGGAGCGGCGCGTCGCCACGCGCCCGAGCACTGTCGCCGGAAGACGACGCGTCGCCCGCGCGTCAACCAGCGCAATCGGCGGAGGTCTAAGCGCCACCCGCGCGCAAAGAAGCGCACCCGGAGGAAGCTGATACGGCATAGCCGCTCACATGCGTCGCGCAACCCGCGGATTGCATGGCGCGCGCGCAGCCCGGCCGGTCTCCACCTCGCGAGCCGCCGGGCGACTCCGACTGCGCCCTCGACACCATCTTTGCCCCTGCAACGCAACCTCGAGTCCACCCTCGGCCCAGGCACTTCAACACGTAGCCGCGCGACCACAAGCCGCGCGTCCGCAAGCCGCGCCACAAGGGCGCCCCTTCCGCTCCAGTGGCTCGGGACAACTCCGGCGCTTGCTGCACACCATACCTCTTCGCTCTTACTACAACCGTTTTACTATTCTAATATGTCCCATGCCTTTCCATGGACGCCAGGTTGTAAAGAGCTCCGACGCAGCAGGTCGCTCGGTGGAGGTCCGCACCAACCGGTGCGAAGCCGGCCGCCACCAAGGCGCGCGCATCCTTACCACCGCCAGTGGACGCCCCAAACGCAACGCCCAGTACTTCCCCATTAGCATGGGGCGCGAGCCTTCCTGCCAACTCAAGAACGTACCTTCTTCCTTCCACAAGCATGCATACGAGCACCGTGGCCGACACCAAACCCGTCGCATGCTTGTGAGAGGAAGAGGTATCTTCTTGAGACAGGCCGTCCCACCAGTCCTTCGTCACATCGCCAAGACCGCATATATATAGCTATGCTCGGAAGCGCCGCCGGCGGAGGCCCAACCGTCGCGAACGACCACACGCGTCCTACCAACGGGAGTTGGAAACGCGGCTGCTCGGGCGAGGTCTTTGCCTCCGCGGTGTACATGTCGCGGCCCTCGCCTTCGCAGCGCAGACGCGACTCCGTGGCGAGCCCCCGACCTCAACTCCGCTTCGCCCGCAATCACACAACGTCACAGGCCGCAGGGACGGAAGGGGCCAAAGGACTCGGCAACATGGCTTCGGCCTGTGAAGCCCTTCACCATGAGAGGCTCCTGTTGTAGGGGTGGCCCCTACCTAAACCCAGATAGCCTGCTGAGAAGGTTGTAAATCATGTAAATAACGTAGCTTGTCCTCGATGGAGAGCTCCGGCGTGAAGTTACGATGGTAATGTCGCTCAGTACTATCGGGAGTACTTATGTATTGTGGCTAGTCCTTGGGAAAGACAGAAGAAGTCATTTGTTCATCTAACTCTCCACTACCATACTCTCTCTGTTTGGTCTGTAGCCACAACACTATCCTTCAGCAGCTTCAGAGTGATGTTGAAGAGGCTGAAGAAGAAAACTCAAGGTAATATCAGTTTCTCCCTCTCATAGCATGTTTACAATTTTTATTTTCAACTATATATGTATATATGGGAGCGTATCTAGTACTAAAGGTCTATTCAGTGCTAAAATGCTAAAACTTCTACAGCGCCATCTGATCTGCCATGTACGGCTCAGATCAAGGAGGATGAAACCCCTAGCTCATTTAATTCATTTAATCAATCTTTCACAACCCCCCCCCCCCCCGCATAGATTATTTTTTATGAGGTGGGGGTTCCACCTTCCTTGATCTGAGCCAGCATGCCAGTCGATGGCTCAGAGAAGTTTTAGCATTGAATAGGCGTTTAGCACTAGATATGCTCCATATATATATATATATATATATATATATATATATATATATATATATATATATATATATATATATATATATATATATATATATATATAGGAAGCCTCTTTTCTACACCCGTGTGTAATTACACCCTATGACGTATCTCATACCGTAGGAAGTATCTCGCGTAACGGAGGGTATATACGCGCAGTATACGAGTATTTAAGACCATCTAGATGGTATAAACAAAATTTCAGAGGTAGTATGTAGATTTTTTTAACATACTCCTTTTTATGTGCGTATATAAAGGTATTTACAAAATACGCTAAAAAACTATGAACTCTCTTGCAATTTTTTCATGTGGTTCACATTGGAGTATATTATAATTAGTATACGAATATATCCAAAGTGATAAAGGAGTATTTCAAGTTCGTTTAGGTGGTATATTAGAGGTAGGTGTAATTACACCCGGGTGTAGAAAGTATTTTTCCTATATATATATACACACACACACACACACACACACCCCGTATCGACGTATCCTTGTTTTTGGAAAATATCGTATCGCCGTACCCGTATCGTGTATCAGGACATCCTACGTAAAAAGAAACATATAAAAACAGGCATAGGCTCCTAGCTGACGTTTATGATGGATGCATCATCAGCCAATAGCCACTAAATGAGTCAGCTTATTGAAACTCAAGAATGGTCACAATTTTCAGTGCTCACTGCTCTCCAGCACCCAGCAATATAACAGAAAACCATAAAGATGATGTTCATAAAACACAAGTTTTATATTTATTGGATAAAAAGGAATTCTTTGGCTGGTAGCATTTTCTTCTGCCATACTAGATGTCAACTAGTTAGGATGATGTGTATCATGTACAATTTAGAATCATGAGCATCAGTCAAATTGTTTCTAATGTTTTGCTAAGCAATTATTTCAGTCACTGTGAATTACTGATATGCAACATATACTCCCTCTGTTCTATTTCAAGTGACATCCTAGAATCCGTACCGTCCTTTTTAAAGTTTGACCACTAATATGTTTAAAACTATCTAGATTAACGATATGAAAACTATATCATTAGATTTATCATTAAACATACTTTCATAATATTATAATGTTATTAGTATATAATAAAATAAAGTTACAAAAAGTAACAGTCAAGTCGCATCTCGGAGACCGTGAAAAGTCAACAACGTCACTTAAAAGAGAATAGAGGGAATACTATACAAAGAAAATATCAGAGCAGTAACATTTAGAAAGAACTCTACCAAGTAAATTGTTTAGAAAAGAGCTCAGTTGAGAGTTGACATCTAATGGAAGAGGAAAAAAATGCAGAACAAGATAACAGCATAAAAATAACAACTTACTGAATCTGATGTTGATTTCTGCTTAGGAATTATCAGTGTTGTCACATAAAAAGTTCTCCTTTTCTACACAAAATTATTATAATATTAGTGAGATAGACAAATATAATATTGATTTTGTTTCCTTCATGGGGAATGTACATACCAGGGTACCAGCAAGAATCCCACATGTTTCCAAATTATTTGCAGTATTCACCTCAGCAACCCTCAGAAAACACTCCATTAAAGTCACCGGCTGACAAGAAGGAAAAGTCAAACCATCAGTCCAAAGTCAAAACAAGTCTACAGTATACATCCGCTATGAATGGAATGCGGATAAAAGAATCATACTCATTCATGTCTTCACTATAATACAGTGGATCTGGAAGAATACCATGAAAGCGCAAAGAAACTGCAGTTTGAACTTACCACATGCAAATTCTGATAGCGTCCAGTGTCAGAGGTAGCACCTCCTGGTCTTGGATCAGCAACTCTTGAGGGAGAAATTGGTCTACGCTCAGGATGCACTTGTGCCAGGACAGGTGGGGGAGAAGGCTGTCTGATATTCAGCTCAGAAAATTCTTCTTCAAAAACAGCAGGAGACACAGAGGTTGGCTCTTCTACTGGTAAAGACCATTGACCATCGTCAAGTGAGAGAACAGACTGCATATCCTCACAGTTATTTGTGGAGTCACCCTGCGATGTTGTACTAGAACCATACAAGCCATCTTGGTTCAAGATTGCTGGCACTAAACTGAGGAAGCAATGGAACGACAAAATCAAGTGATCAGAAAGAAATTCATATCTCAATATAGCTGTATGGAGTGGTTTTCTTACAAAGAATAAGCTCAAAACTATCCGAGCACTCACCTAGAGATACCACTTTGGGTTAAATCACGATTACTTGGATACTGGATCTGCAACCAGCCGTAATGAAATCCATAAGTCAACAATTGCTAATCTTTAAAGCAAACACGTAACGAAAATAAGAACAAGATAATTATACCCTGATACCAGTTACAGGTCCTGCCCATTGGCCACTAAGCCCATTAGGTCCTAGTATCGAATGTCTGGATAGTGTCTCTTCTTTTGGATAAGGCAAATTGGCGTATCTGCATAATTTACACAGTAAATGAAATTTATTTTCTCCTTGTTTATTATCAGAAAGAATTATTCAACAACTATACAGTGTGCAAATCAACAGCTGTATAGCATACTCCATTGTCCACATGTTCAGTGTAAGTAAAAAAAATTGGAAATTTCACCTATAGTAGCAAATTGGATAAGAGAAGCAAAGAGAAACAGAGGTATAGAAATAGGAAAACCAGTCTGATTTTTACAGGAGCCACGTTAATTCAATCTCGTTAAATTTTTATAGTACAAAATGATTTCAGAACAAGATGATATATGTTAATCAGAATGCAGTCAAACCAAATCAACATGGCCCAATTTCAACTCAATATAATATTTCTCAAGAGATTGATAAAGACAACTGACTCCTGCCAGATGAAAGTACACTTTTACAAAAAAAAAAAATAGAGCTAGATCTCTTCAAAAAATCGTGTCACTCTCAACATACCCCAATGAGGACTAGAACCTATGGCCTTTGACACCAATCAGCAGTCCTAACTGCTAGGTTAACCATATAACTCCATAAGACAATTATAATTCCTGAAAATTAATCAAGCTACTGAAATGTTTAAGGTAAGCTAGTTAACAGTTCAAATGATCTTCTGCTTACATGATTGTGTCCAACTGTCATCTAATTACTGTTTAAGGCAAATGAAAATACACCATGTCATGCACATAAATAGGATCAAATGATATGTACAATTTGACTAGCTGCCTATCAGGTTTGACATTCTGTGGTGGTGCCGCTTGATGCTTCCCTCCAGAGAATGTTTTCTGCAATAATGCCATAGGGCTTCCAACCAATGGCTGCATAAGAAAAGAATTCATAAAATAGCCAGAACAAGTGCCAGGGAATTTGATGTACATAACCCTTTGTTCGCTAAGCTGGTTTAAAACAGTAATGGTGGGAAATGAAGTGCAACGTGGGGTGTACCTGTGCCATATATGGACTCAACGTAAGCTGATCCATCCTACTACTTGCACTACTTGCAGCATAGGTTCCATGTAGACCATTAGGTTCTTCTACACCCCCTCTATTAAGCTCAACAATTTGCTGCTGCACAACTGGCTTCAGAGACTCCAGCTCATTGACAACATTCAAGAGTTTCTACAATAAAACATCAAACAATTTTGAGCCACTCAACAATTTTTTTTATATTTTCATCCTAAATTAAAAATACATACTATGATCTTCAAATGCCACTCTAAGAAATACAATTAGTCTTGACAATTTTGCACATTTTAACAAAGAAGAATGTACTGTACTGTTCAATTCTTGTATACATGCAATCTAAGAATGCTGAAACAGTAGTTCTTAAGTTTCCAGAGGCAATACATCAGTGTTATGCGGGCCTTTCTTCAAGAATTCCTTTTCTCGTGACTTGAATGCAAGGTAATCACGATGCTTCGGGATCGTCTCACACAGCAAGCTGCCAGTGATTAGATATAACATTTAGCACACAACATCAAGATATAATATCATGCTAATACCAAGATACACCAACGCTGTGCACCCCACCTCGAGTATCTAAGGAGGATGATGTACATGTCGAGGAGGCTCTTCTCCTCTCGATATATGTTGGCCTGCACACCATATAAAACCAACAAAATGTAACACAAATTGCGAGCTAATAAACAGAATTTACATTAACTGCGTAGCAAATAAGTCCCAATTCACCGAAACGCGTCCTCAAACCCAAAACTACCGGTTTCACACGCAAAACTAACCATTTCAGCACCAGAAAGCGAGATCGCGAGGTAGCGGAGAGATTTTGGCATGGGAATTTCGGCTTAGGGTTTGACCTGGCGGAGGAGGTTGTCGGCGATGCGGAAATAGTAGGGGAGGCTGATGCGGTGGTCGACGGCGACCGGCCGCGCCATCGCCTCTATGCTGGTGTCCCTCCTAGCTTGCCGAGGTAGAGCCATGGACATTTCCGGTGACGCCTTATTCTCCGGGGACTCCTCCGGCGAGCTTTTATAGTGACGAGGGTCCGGACGGATCTCCAGGCCACTCCGGTGGTGAGGAGGAGGTGACGGGCGGACACAGCGGCGAAGGTGAGGCACGACGGCAGGGAAGCGACGGAGCGAGAACGGGGCAGCGGGCAGACGACGCGGCGCGGAGGCGATACGGGGCGCGCGCGGCAGCGAACTGGGCAAGCGCGGCGGCGGCGCGTCGGTCAGCGTGCGAGAAGTAGGATGAGCCAAGCGGGAGGGGAAGGAGGAGGGCGTCGGCGACTGCGATTTGGTGCGCGATCGAGGGAGGGAGCGCGCCTAGCTAAGGGGATCGCCGGCTGCCATGGTAACATTCTGTAGTCATTCTCTTACTTGTACTCCTTGATATGGAAATTACGACCAGAGGGTTCGAGGACTTTTAGGTAGCATGGTATCGGATGGTCCGGTTTTGGCATTCAATATTTATTACTTTGATATATTTTATAAGACAAAACTGGTATCACAACGCCATCAAATAGCGATAAGGGTATGTACAACCCACAGATAACTACTATCTTTATTATACTAGCATAGCAAAATCATCCAACGTGGACTGTAATTAAGGAAGAGAGAGACGCAAACCGCCGGCGTTGCGAGCGTTGTACGAGCCGTCGTCTCCTCCAGACGCAAAGCGAATCGCCGGATCCAGATGCAGGCACGCGAAAATGGCAGCAATTTCCTTCCAAGCGCGCCAAATCCCACCATATCTTCCCCTTCCCTTTTCTCTTGCCTCCCAACTCAGATCTTTCCCTCTCCCCGCAGATGTCGGGCGCGTGGCGGCACGGTGGAGCACAAGAGCTGCGGCGCTTCGGAAGAGCAAGGGCATTGCAGCGATGCGCGCGCGGTGCAGGGAGAGGAGGGCGCGCGACGCGCGCAGAGAGAGGAAGGCGTGGCGTCGCAGGAAGCGAAGCGGGCGGCGATAGTCGAGGAGGAAGGGTGCTGGCTGCGTGGTGACACCACCGGAGCGGACTGGTGCAGGCCGCGCGCCCGTCGAAGCCACACCGTCCTTCACCGGCAGGAGTAGCGTCTTCACCGACGCCCCCACCTTCCTCGGCTGCTTTCCACACCCGTACTACACTCAAGGCTCCACCGACGGCGGCCACATCTCGCCAAATGCAACTACCTGGGGCCAAGGTGCTGCTGGTAGCCCGATGAATCCATGGACGCATCCTCAATCTACGGAACCTCCAATTTGGTATCACATCATTCCCAATTTTGTTTTCCTATTGATTGAATTCCCGATGAAACCAAGTTTGTTGATTGAATTCTTGATTGAATTCCCAATGAAACCACATCAGTGAATTCCCGATGAAACCAAGTTTGTTGATTGAAGTTGTACACTATGAAATGCCAAGTGACTATGATCTACCATGCCAATCGTTAATTTCAGACTAATTGAAACAAATGCCTATTGGGCTTAGAGTGGTTAGGGTTATATGAGATGACCCCCAAAATTCTGGTTAAGCTTTCACCCTTGTACTCATTCTAGTTTCTTGACATAATGATAGATTTCAGAAATTTGGCCATTATGTCAAGAGGAACATATACATGTGAAGAAGAAGAAGAAATTTCAGAAATTCTTTAGAAGAAGAAGAAGAAATAATTTCTTATCAATATTCCCGCATGGATAGCATTGATCCAATTACTAGTAGTAGTCAACTTATCAGTAGGATTTTACCTAAGCAGGAGTTCTTAAAAACTATAGTAAGTCCTAAAAATTTAGAGATAATATCGTTTAAATCATTGTATTTCGATCCTAGAACTGGAACTATGAATGATGGGATCCCTATGGAGGGAATCCACCCCATAATTAGGGAAAATTATAGGTTGATGACCAAATTTCTAAATATAGATTTGGGGCTTACACCAATGAATTCTGATGAATTGGCATCACGAGGTGGGCGCCAGACATCTATAGACCTTTTATGAATATCATGCTAATTCTTATGAAGTATTTATTACCACTGATCGTGTCCTTGTGAGGTGATACCATCTCTTTGTTTTCATCAGAAGATGGAAAACACTGTTTCATGTATTCATCTTGCAGTAAATCGTCCGTAGGATTTGGTTATGACCTCCTAGATTAGGCACACTATATATGATGGTTGCCCAAGAAAAACCATTCCACCACACATGCTATTATCCGTAAACATTCCAGGACATATGTGCCAAATTGTGTGCAAAGTTTGCCCAAGAAACATTGACTTGAATTGGAGTCTGCAATCATGAGATGCAGCACATACAAGCTTTTTTATCGATTATTATGTTGCTTGACTGTTTGTTGTCACCACAACTTATGATAGCAGTCCATTGATATGTGATTCTAATTATTCATCTACTTTTGCAGGGACAACAACCCACATCCCTCTGGTGGATTTATGAGTTTTTTCAATAACTAGTCGCAAATGTCAACAAAATTTCCATTTAGTCGGTGGTCCTTCTCATTATGCACCTTTCAAGGCTCCAAGGCCTGTGGACATTGGAGGTTCTTCACCACCACTCGTGGCGACGCCCACTCCGCAGCCAGACCAAGTTCCCATTGATGTGGACAGCAGGGATGAGATCGGTAGGACTGAGAAGAAAATTCTATGGACACAAGAAGAAGATGTTAGGAGAATATGAACAAGACTTACTCATCTTGCAGCAATGGAGAATAAAGAAGCTAAGAAGGTGGAAATGGAAGCAAAGATGATGGAGACATACAACTATCTCCTCTCACGAGACACAGGAGGGTTCTCTGCTGAAGAAAAAGATGAGCATGTTGTTGCACTGAAGTGTTTGAGGAAGCGGTTGTTTCCTAACAGCACTTATGCTTTTATTTAGTTGAGGTATGGTTTAACTGAAATTTCAGACTATAAGATAGACATGGCTTGCGCTTGCTTGCTGAATGCTGACGCACTGGAACACCTAGGGAATAATCCTTTCCATGTTTTAGATGTATTTTACTTACGTACTTGAGATCTCTGTTGGTGTGCTTTTGAAATGATCTCTGCTTGTTACTGTGCTTGGTCATTGTTGGCACCGCCACTGCCTAAAGACTGTAAAATTTATTCTTGAGGAATAAAACGATTCTTATTTACTCATGTCTGATTTACTAAATGTTGAATTGGAAATTTCTGAAGTTTTGATCTAAACTCTTTGCTAAATATTGAATTAGAAATGTCTAAACTTCTGATATGCTTCAATGGTAACCATTAGCATTAAGCTTATCAGTGATGTAACCTTACAAATAGCCTGTATGTTTGGTAGGTATTCGCGTATGCATTTCTCATTTCGTGGTTGAGCATTATAAGTATGGTTTAATTTCGTATGGTTCATTTAGTTGAGCATTGAGCTTGATCATAAGATAGACTAGTATGGTTTAATTTCGTGGACATGTGTGACTACCTGCACAGTATGTGAACATATTGCTAAATCAATTTCAGTTGTAAGGTCTGAACTCTGAAGCAAGCGGACATAGTATGTGAACATTTTGCTAGCTACCAATGTTTGGCAATGCTACGGAGGCAAGTCTCCCCAAAGTAAAGTGTGCCAATTGCTCCAAAATCGATTTTGATTTTCTTTCCTCAGGTGGTCTCCGTCCAGGAATGTCTCTGAAGGAAAAATATGCCTACAGGAACTATATATGTACACTGTTCTAAGTTTTTATTTAATCACTATTCCCTTTTTGTCTTCTCTGCATTACAATATTGTAATTATGTTCATCTTATTTATACTTGATCTGTTTTGTATTAAGAAGCAACACAATGGTATACAGGAATCATATTCATGCTTGATCATAGCTGCATACATGCATTAAACAGTTTGCAGATAGTCAAATAGACGACCCATTGTACAAGTTATCTGTGTGTGAAGTGAAAGAACTTGCAGACAGCAACCCGTCTATGGGTTGTACATGCCCTAATGCTTCGTAATGTTTGGTCGCATGCTAGCGTGACCGTGTGACCACACGTGCAGGCCGGGTTGGCAACATGGATGTGATCGAACGGGGGCCGTTGGATGCTGTGGGGATAACGCGGATTGTTGGATTCATTTTCGGCCGTTGAGTAGAATAGCATCACTTTTTCACGTCAGCTGCTGAGAGGGTTAGAGAAGTGTGAAACCAGTTGAAGATCCATCGCTAGCGAGTTCAGTTTGAGCGATTTATCTTCTATTTAAAAAACATAAATTAAATATAGAATATTACAAACAATAAATTGAATACAGAGAGATGAGAGGAGAACTTCTTTCTTTATTTGCTTTCTTTGTTTTTCTGTTTATCGCTTCTTTTATATCATCTAGGGTTCCGATGATATTCAGATCATCTACATACACTAAGATTATACAAAATCCATTCTGGAATCATCGTATAAATACACAGGGACAATCCTCATTGTCTATGTAGCCTTTCTTGCATAAAAAGTCGCTTAAGTGATTATACCATATTCTGCCTAATTGCTTGAACTCGTACAATGATTTTCTAAGTTTTACATTGTACAAATTTCTATTTATTCTATGTTGGTTTGGGACAGGGATATCTTTAGGTATCTTCATATGAATATTTGAATCCAAGTTTCTATAAAGGTATACCGTTACCACATCTAACAATTTCATTTCTAAATTCAGGTTTACTACCATCGAGATTAAATATCTAAAGGTAACACCACTCATAACCGGGGAATAGGTTTCTTCATAATCAATTCCTTATTTTCATATCGTCATCGTCAAGTATACCCGTTCCAAATTTCATTCCAATCAAATGATCTGTAGCGGCCAATACATCTCGTGGTAACAAGAATGTATTGTTCTGAGGTATATCAAGATTCAGTCTCCGATTCATATTTCGTCGACCAATCCTTCCTAATTCACATTTTTGTTGAAAAAATTTCTTTTGTAATTCCTCACATAAGGACTCCGAAAATACCAGGTCCCCACCTACACAAGCAAATTGTTGATAAAACTCCAAAATAGCTTTTTCTTTTGACTCAATCCTCTTCTTCTCCTTAGCATTCGGGAAAGACAAGAAAATTTCAGGGTAGGAAACATTATCTAGAATTTCTCTTAGATTCGAACCCATAGCTGATGATAGAACTAGAATAGATATCTTTTGTTTTCTACTCACGCGAGCCCATATCCTTTCTTTTTTATCAATTGCTAATTCCGATCTTCCTCCCCAATCTGATATTATAGTCCCGGTGTAGATAGAAATTCCCTTATGGTCTAATTCCGAGCGGTAGTAAATACCAGGACTTAGCAATATTTGATTGATCACAATTCGGTATATTCCATTTATTATAAAGGTTCCTAAGGAATTCATTATAGGAATGTTTCCAATAGAAATGGTTTGCTTTTGCACATCGAAACCAAAAATTAATCTCGCAGATACATATAATTCGGAAGAATAGGTGAGTGATTCATACACAGCATCCCTTTCTTTTATCGAGGGTTCTAGCAATTGATATCCTTTCGCAAATAATTGAAATGCAATTTCGTGGTCTGGATCTTTAATTGTTGGAAACTTCTCAAGTTCTTCTGCCAAGCCTTGATTAATGAACCTAAAAAATCCCTCGAATTGGATCTGACTAAATCCGGGTATTGTGGACATTCCCTCATTTCCATTCCGGAGCATCTTAATCTTCAGTTTCCTTTTTATCGAAGAAAAATTCCATTATCAGCTCACTCTTCATCAATCCCTATGGATCGATCTAGCAATCATGGAATCTATATTCTGTTTACTGAATCACATGAAATTCTAGGGAACTCCACATACGTATTTCATATATGTATTTCATACATATGAATAGAGACAATTTCGAGGAAAGTTCGAATTTGCCAGGGGTACAAATCGAATGAAAATGAATTAATAAAACATTCCTAGAAAAAAATTCTGCCACTTAATGATATTCTAATCAGATTGGATGGCAAAGATTTCTCATTTTATCTCCTTTCTATGAATGGGATAAAGCCATAATATAATAATTTATAAGCACTAGAAAGTTTGACTTTAGTTCGATTTAGAATAGCACGCTTAGTTTAATTTCAAAAAAGAATTTGAGGGTTCTTTTTTGTTTCGTAGTAGTAGAATTGCTAGAAAATATAGGATTTCTTTGTAGAATCCTAAAATAAAGTAAGTCCTTTTTTTAAGTACATGCCAATCTAGTTATCCACCTCTCCACATATCCCTGCTTTTATCGTAATTTCACTTGGATGGGCCAAGATGGTCAGGTCATACTCTATATCAGAGCAAATTTCCTTTTTTTATTCAAGATATTTAATGCAATGAAAAATTAAAGCACGATTCCCCATAGAGATATGTACATAAGGGGGATCCATGGATAATAATGCTGTTATGGATAATAATGCTGTTCGGACCTGGAGTTTACCTATACACGGATTAGGCATAAACCCATTCTATTTTATTATGCCATTAAAAGGAAGGGGGGGAGAGAATACCGATTTTAGAGTCGTTCACTACTGCAATTCAAAAAAAAAGAGAATTCTAGTTAATGGTTCCAATTTGTTCTGAATTTTGCAGCCTGTGACTAGAAATCCACTTTTTCTCCTTTTTCATCTCAATAGAAAGAAAAGGGAAGTTTTCTAGTGTTAGCAATGTGTGTTTTAAGATAGAATCCATGGAGGAGAATAATCGAAACTGGATCCAAAAAAAGCAGGAATAGATTTTTTGAAAAATATTGGAAAAAAGTAAGTAGAATTAGATTCAAGATAAAAGAAAGGGGGTTTTAGTAAGAAAACGTGGATGAATACTTGCTCTTTTCTCGATTTTAGATCGGATTTTTTGGCGGCATGGCCAAGCGGTAAGGCAGGGGACTGCAAATCCTTTATCCCCAGTTCAAATCTGGGTGCCGCCTGATCAATAAAATACTTAGGCTTATAGTACTGATCGAACTCGACAAATTCGTACCCCGCATAAGCTGGGGCAAGAGAATAACTAGGCCTGGCGATACTGGATTTTGAGAATCCATAGTTCTATCCTCAAACTAGGGTTTGTTTTGTCGGTAGTGGCCCAAACGGCTACCAATAGGGATGAGTTAGCGTTTACTTATTCTTTTATTAATTTGAATTGATTCTTAATTGATTCGATTCGAGAATTTAAAACTACGAGGCTAAGATGTCAGAAATCTTGATATCCAAAGGGCTCCTAAGGGGCATTCTTTTTTTTTTCAATCTAAGATTGAAGAAGGGACTCCACGAAGGAATATCAAGACTTCCTAATTATTATACATTTTATTTATCGTACATCTTATGCTACCTACATACACTAAAGTAAGGGCTACTGATTCCGTCGAGAATCAGATTGAATAGGCTGATCAAAAATCAATTTCGGAGTTGTGGATAAAGTCTCCTCATTCTTTCATAGAATGATAGAAAGCGGGGCTGTAGGGTTTAGGTTAAAAATAAACATAGGCAAGGTAGGTATCCAATAAATATTTATCTATCCTAATTTTATGGTATATTCTGACGTCCTTTGCTTATAAAAAAAGGGTAACAAAAGGAAGAAAAAATCTTCCTATTCCCGCGTCTTCTATTCAGGACATCATCCCCGTCGTACTCTTTTTTAAGGAAAAGGGCTATGTATCGTATTTATACTTAATGCTCTCCAATTCTACCAGAAATCCTATAAGAATTTATTAGGAGTAAATTCCTTGAACTGATTCATCCATAGCCTTAGGGCAGAATCCCTTTTTGACTCTGTACCCTTGATTCCACTATGATTATTGGTCAATAGTAGAATAATTCCTTCATAGAAATAGGAGACATAATTTACATGGATATAGTAAGTCTCGCTTGGGCTGCTTTAATGGTAGTCTTTACATTTTCTCTTTCACTAGTAGTATGGGGGAGGAGTGGACTCTAGGGATACTACTAATTGATTGAGTAGTCGAATTGTTGTATCAACTCTTTTCTTTAATTGATCATTTTGCATTAATCATTTTGCCAAACTTTATTCTTTCTTTCTTTAGTTTTGTTTCACTCCTGTAAGAAACTCTTGTAAGAAGGAGTCGTTCTATTCTACTATATAGAAAGAGCGATTACAGCAATTCATAATTTCTACTAGAAGTGACGAATGGTTAAAAAAGTTCTATACATAAGAAAATTAGACTTTCTTCCACGGAGCTATTCACAACATATTGCACACTTTCCATTTGTTTTATACTCTTTTCTTATTCTTAGAAAAATTTTTATGCTCTTTTGAAGCATCTCGCCGCATGTTTAAGCATGAAAGATTCGCTGATTTTTACTTTTACTTTTTTTCTTGTACTATAGTCTATTCTCATATTATTTTTCTCTCCCTCCATGGATTCTTTCGTGAAGAATTGTCTTCGATTTTTTTATTTTGACTTGATTGAAATTAAGTGGATGCAGTGAAAAAAGAAATTGAATTAGACTACTATTTCAATCTACTAATCTATTCTATGTAGATTCAAGATAATATAATAGAAAGACTCTAAAGTGTGGTAGAAAAAACTATATGTAGTTCTTTCTACCACACTTTATGATTCCAACCAGATCCTTTCATTTAAGACTTGGATTTTTATTTTATTTAATCCCTTTTTTCTTTTTCTTCAATTCATCGACGTGACGGCAGCCCCAGTGCTGGAGAAGCGCACATGCCAAGCATGCGGTCACGTAGGAGCAATGGTTGCCCAAAGACGTCGTGGCGGCGTGAGCGAGATTGGCAGCTTCCCCAATCCGTCGAAGTGTCCCCAAAAGCTCTTCGGGTCCGAATGAGCGGAGTGGCACTTCGGCGACAAGGTTTTCAAGGGTGCCCTCCAGAGCCAGCATAGCCTCCCATGCTGTCGCCGAGGCGTCGCCCAGAGCCTGGCCCCGCTCCCTCAGAGACGCAGCAAGGCGGCCCTTCTCTTCCTCTAGTACAAGAACCCACGGAGCGGTGTCCCCGCTCCTCCATCGCCGCCGCCGAGCCGCGCCACAAGCTCCTCGGCATATGAGACGGCCCTCGTGCGTTCCGCCTCTAGGCGCCGAATGCGGTCGTCCTTAGAGGAATACGCCTCCTCCGACGCGTGAAGAGCTCCTTCGGCGACGCGCAATTGGTCCTCCAATGCCTCCCGTTCACGGGCATGGGCCGCTTGCAGTGCCCGGCCAAGGGCGAGGGTCTACGCGATACAGCGGCCAGTACACCTTCGAAGGGCTGCACGCTGCTAAGGGTCAGATACTTACCCTCCTTTCGGAGATCTCTAGCACTCCACCAAGGAGTTCTGACCCACAGGTCTGCAGTGCCTGGCGGTCTAGGCTTGCGGCCGTGCTATCCGTGACCCCCTACCACGCTGCCAACACCTCCGATCGAGGGACGAAGTTCGCCAGGCTTCGTGTGGCATCCGCGGTGATAGCCTCAGTGGCGCCGAATGTCCCTTCCGAACAAACATCCTATGTTCCGAGGGGCGCCCACGTTCGAGGAGGCATGTTGCTGAAGGTCAGCCCTACGAACGCCTAACGGGATCACACCAAGCAACGTAAGCTTACCTTCAGCCTCGCCAGGAACCGCAAGGACATCGGCGTCCCCCGGCAAGACCACCCCGCCAGGCGGCGGGGCCTCTGTGTCAAAGCTTAGCTCCACCGGGCCCTCGCCCCCGGCAGCCGCAGACCCAGGGGTGACCGCAGGGATACCGAAGCAGGGGTACTCAGTGTCTGAGTCAGAGTCCCATAGGCCCCGACCCTGCTTGCTACAGCGAACCCCCTTGCTAGCGAAGGGGCGATAGCGCGCGAGGCCACTTCGCCTTCAGGAAGTAATGCGGCGACCCCGCCCCAGCATCCTCCATGAGCAACGGCTCCACCTCCCAGTAGGCAATCGCACCTCCCGGCGGTCCGACAGCTTCCCTTCACGCAGGAGGCCGCGAATCGTCTCTTCCATCACCAGCGACGAGCCTAGGATACCAAAGCATGGACCTCCTACTCCCTCCGCCGCCACCCACCACCTGTCCACCTGCGTGAAGTCGCGCCCCTCGGTGTGTATTCCACCTCGAGCGGCGACGACCGCCGAAAGACGGCGCTGTTGCAGGCCGGCTGAGCACGCTCTCCGTCGTATGCCATCATCCTCCTCGGGCTACGCGACGATGGAGGTAGCAAAGAAGGCATGAGATTGGGGCGTGCGGTCAGAAGATAGAAGGCAAGGCGAGGGGAATGCAGATGGTATACCGTAAAGGGTATTTAAAACCCCTGCATCTCCCCCGCCACCGGTCAAGGTAACCGGTGGAAGGCGAACTGTTCGCCTCCCCACGATCGAGGCCGAAGTGGCACAATTGCCCACGTGCGCCACGCCTAGTCAAACGCCGGTCGTGCGAAAGGGCCCGACACCGCACGACGCGCTAATAGCGTCCTGCCATGCGTCTACTCGGGAATCTGCGTAGAGCAACTCCAGCTCCGCCTTCGACGAGGCCTTCGCCTCGGCGGAACGACTCCGGCTCCACCCTCGACGAGGCCTTCACCTCCGCAGCGCAACTCTGGGCCCGCCTTCGGCTCCGTCACTTCGACACGTCCTACAAAGCTGGCGCGACACGTCCGACAACGCCCCCCACTTTGGTGCCTCGGGCCAACCCCGACACCTGCTGCACTCCATATTTATCACTCTTGGCACAAGGAACCGTTTTTACATCTTAATGTGTCCAACATCTTTTCGTGGATGCCAAATCGCAGAGAGCGCTCACGGGTAGGTCAGTCGGAGGGAGTCCACGCCGATCGACGTAAAGCCAGCCACCAGAAAGGAGCGCCGCCCGTGGTCGCCCTACCGCTCGCAATGCCACGGGCACCACCACCTCGGGACATAACGCCTCCGCACTAACTCCCTATAGGCACGGAAGCCCGGTACATCGCTTGTCCGAGGACACTACCCCCATACCGTGCAGCGGCAAGATCATGGCGACCCCGCTCCGGATGAAGACACCCCCTCTACTCTGCAAGGGATGGCCCCAGGCTCGGAGGACGCCTCGGCAACAGGCCTGACGCCTCTTCCTCGGCGCGGGGTGCTGTTCCGTCGGCCGAGACCCAGTGGTCCACCCCCTTTGCAAGGGGGGTGCAAATCTTTCTGCCAACTCAAGAATGTACCTTCTTCCGTCCATAAGTATGCACAGAGCGCCCTAACTGACGCTAACCTTGCCGTATGCTCGTGAGCGGAAGAGGCATATTCTTGAGACAAACCGTCCCAGCAATACTTCATCACACCACTACGGCCGCATATATAGCTATTTTTGGGAAGCGCAACCGGCGGGAGTCTAACCGACGCGGCCGCCCACACACGCGTAACTGGTGGGAGTCCAACTGACGCGGCCGACCACGTGCGCCCAACCACCGGGAGTTCGAACTGATGCGGTCGCTCACACGCGCACGACGTTCCAACTTTCTGCGCCTACCTGCTTATCCTGCATCGACGAGCTCTCTGCCTCCGCAGGGCAACTGCGACTCCGCCTACGACCACCCGGCGCCGAGTTCATTTTTGCATCGGCACAGGATTTCGACATCGACTCTGCTTGCGGCCCCGCGGCTCCGACTCCACGGAGCCACGATGGGCTACATGTGCCAAATCATCTTCGCCCACTATCACACAAGGTCACAGGCCGCAGGGATGGAGGGGGTCAAAGGGCTCGGCAACATGGCTTCGGCCTGTGAAGCTCTTCACCATGAGAGGCTCCTATTGTAGGGGTGGCCCCCACCTAAACCTAGCTAGCCTGTTAGGAGGTTGTAAACCCAAGGTAGACATGTACAATGACATAGTTGCCCTCGGAAGGATACTCGGTGTAAGGGTACGATTGTAAAGACACTCCCTACGAGGATATATATACGTGATACAAGCCCTGGGGAGAGCCCAGAAGGACATTGCTCACCTAACTCTCCACTACCATACACCTTCTCTCTCTGTTTGGTCTGTAGCCACAACAATATTGATTTTGGAAATCTTACTTTGAATATAGTTCAGATCAATGAACACATAGTTTTTCCATTAGTATATAGTCTTATTAAGTTGGCATTAATTTTGCCAGTGGCAACAGTAACGGTAGAAAGTATTCTTAGCTATGAATATTATTATGACTGATTTGCAGAATAAAATGAATGCTAAGGGGATGAATCATAACATGGTACGTTATATTGAGCGAGACATATTTACAAGCATTAAAGATGATAAGATTTTAGAGTATTTTCAAGGGATGAGGACACATAAGAAGTAGCTATCTAGTGCTAGTGGTAAGTTAGCTTATGACAACTGTACACTTCATGTTCTTTGTATTTATATGTATCATTGTTTGATTTACTTTATTTATGTTAGCTTCTGACAAATGTACACTTCATGTTCTATGTATTTATATGTATCTTTGTTTGATTTACTTTTTTTATGTTGTCTTTATAGTTTTTGTTCTTGCCCTACTATTGTTGAAGAAATGGTGGACTAGAATAGAGAGCAATTTTTTGTTATTTATGTACTTAATTTGTATCTACACCATTCTTCATTATTTATATTTTGTCATATTTTTCTTATTATATTTTATGTTGAACCATTGATTTAAAGTTTTATGTCAATAATGCATTTGTCTTATATTTATGGTGTTGGTATAAATTATCGTTAGTTCTAAGGTGATGGCCTATTAGATTTTAATTTGAGGCGTGATGAAATCCTAGGTGCGCTACTACAACGTACAAAGTGTTGCGGCCTGACTTTTGCCCTGGCCACACTCAGACACTCACGCCCAGGGGCGGAGAGAGGGGGGCAGGGGTGCCTAGCACCCCCAACTATCTCTTAATCCTTCATTAATTATATGTATATTAATTAGTGCCAATTTATTTGAGCCAGGCAGCCAGCGATGCTTGCATTTAGCAAAGCCTTTGGCTAGTCAAAGAGCCTTCGTATTTGAGCCAGGCAGCCAACTTAACTTCTTGACCGCACAACTTCCTACGCTGTGCCCACTCGTTTCTTTTCTTCTGCCATTCCCGTTCCGCGAGACGCCGAGACCCTTGGGGTTGGGGACGTTCGGCACTTCGGTCTTCGGTGCTTTTGGGCGTAGGCACGCAGGCACAGCCACTTCAACGTCGGGTGGAAAAGCTTGCCGTGCGAGGTGCGACGCGCGGATCCCACGTCCGCACTCATGCGCAGGCCCCTCGTCGCCGTGTGACGAGGCGGTGGGGAGGGAGGGAGAGTGGTGGATGCACAGGGTCGACGTCGAGCGGCTGGAGGAGAAGCTCCGGCTGCCCGTCGGATCATGCAACCTCGCGCTGCCGCTCTGGGGACCCCGAGGTACGTAACCGCAATACTAATTTCTTCCGGCCCCTGCCGGCCGGAGTGTGCCTTAAGTTCTCCCATAACATACTAGCGTCGGCCGTGCAGCACCTCATGCATGTAAGTCAAGCATCTAGTTGCACCCATACTAACACACACAAAGCAGCGGTGGTATCAACAAAGATAGATATGGATACGGTGACCGCCTGACCGGTGACGTATGGCGCTTTTAGAAATCAAAAGAAAACTGAGACAGCAATACAACATACATATATGCTCGGAAAATACAAACAAAAAGAAGTTTTGAGGTGCAGTTTATTTTTGGCCTCCGTTAGCACATAAACAAATTCATCGCATGATTTATAATTTTTTTATCCATTTTACATAGTAAAAAGAAAAGGTCGTACCGTAAGCCCTTCTACTACTGCATTTTTGTGGCGCTATATATACTCCCTACGTACGATGATTTTTTATAAGGCGTCCACGTTATTTTGAGATTCAAACTTTATAATATCTGACCAAAAATTGGATCAACTAAGTTATAGTTTTAGTGACAAAAAAGCGGCGCTGTTATATTTGTGTTTGAATGTATTTTTCATACGATTATGATTTTCTAGTTATTAATAATATATCGTAAAAGATATTAACCATCAAAATTCAATTTTGGAGATAAACTGTGCGCCTGCAAAAATCAACGAGTACTTCCATAGAGAATGTGTCATCGGGAAAGAAAATATTTGCACATATAGGTAATAGGGCATTAGCATCGGATTAAGACCTGTGCTGTTTCGACACGTGTTAGACAACTGTGTTAGAGACATAACATTGCACCTAATTATGGAATTACGCACAGCATATTACTCCGATATGTGACTATTGGATCAATAAATTCGACATAATTTCATTGGTTCTACTCTATTTATTGTTTATGTTTTCCTATATTCAATTCCTGGCCCCGCTCCTGCTCACGCCGCATGCAGCAATGCATCAAATCGAAGAGGAGAGGAGTGTCAGGAGCCGAACGCGTTGTGAGGCAGCGCTACTCATCACCGCCGCAATCGCCCGTGTTGTGGCTGCTCGACACTGACGGCATGCGGCCGTTAGCGTCAGAGCCACCACCTACGCGCACTGCCCCACCTCCAATTTCCTCCTCGACTTGCTCTACCGCTAGCCTTGGCAGTAGTGGCAAATGTTCACCATACCGTAGGTGCAGTAGTCGGGGGTGGCGAGGTACATCTCGACAAGAACTGCAGCCACCCATGGTGATTGGCAAATAGCGAGTGGAAGGCACGGGCACTCAGAGCGTGAGAGGTCGCCACCGCCTCCCTCGCTTCAAACGCCAAAGATTGTCCCTGCGTCAACAAGAAATCATCAAATGATGTTCCGTGCTGCTGCCATTGGTGTATCCAGATGCCCCTATATTTTTGATGATTTTCTCTGTTGATGCTCCCTTATTTGCCCTTTTTTCTTTTGCCTAGTGTGCTTGCAGGTGTTCATTCGATGCTTGGATCCCTGGCTGTGCGCACGTGCTTGGTGGATGCAGGGCTTTCTGCTCGGCCACGGGCCGCGTTGCAGAGTTCCGTTGCAGAGTTCCCGGATCGGTGGTCTGTTGTCGTCTCAGGTTTCTGGCACACGAGCTTGGCAATTGCCGCTAATGCTTTTGCGGATTCTTTGGATCAGCACCGTCGCCCATCTCTCCTCCTGGACCCTCTCCTTCCTCTTTTTACTTTACACACTATGTATACAATGTATTTGACAAAATGCTTAAGTGTACTATAATTATTTCGGTTATTATTGTTGTTGCCGGCTGCATCGACCATAGGCTGTAAGACAAAATTGCCAACTTTTTGTTTGCCTGCTCATAGTGAAGTGAGTACTACTTTTACCAGATGGCTTTCATATTCATTGAGGGTTTACTGGAACTATTTTTCACTTTAGTTCCACTTTTCCTATTAAGGAGTTTAGATCAAGGAGTACTGGGACGGGTTCACACAATCTTTCTTCCCACCGAGAAGCCAATGACACCTGAGTCAGGGAAAGTACGTTTCTTTCCATAAATGTTACAGAAAAGTTATAGCTATCTGAAGTATCTAAATTAAAATTTTGGTTAAAGTGGTGTTTGTTCTTGCTTTCTTTCTTTTTGTAGTTCATATCCTTCTGGTCAATGCCCAAAATGATTTGTGTCTGTTAGATGCCGGAAAGGGTGGACCTCCAAATTGCACTTTGATGGTTGTGTCAGTGTAGTCGAAATTGATGGGGGCAAATATGTGACAATGCTGTAGCTCAATGAATGCAAGTGCTAACATGGCATAAGTAGGAAACGGTGCTGATTTTGAGTCAATTGCTCATCCTTTGACTTAGAAAATATGTTCAATTTTCTCTCTTTGTTCAAATTTAGCCGGTTTAACCTTATGAGTTCCCTCTTCTATCAATGAAATGCAGTCCTGCTTTTTGTTAGGGAAATGGCTTGTGTCACTATGGTATCAGTCTATGATTTCATTGAGTAATCTTTCCAAAAATTTGAGCAAAATTATCAATAGAAGATCTTTCTATAAATTGATAACTTTTTGGATGTTAACTATATGTGGTGCGTATGATGCAAAGAAAAGATTGAGTAGTAAGAGCAGAAATGTCTCTTTCTTCTTTTGATAGGGCTAAAGTGAAGAACGGTAAAAGTAGATTGAGAAACAAATGTTGAGTGTTGTATATCGGCCCATTTCCGAAGAGCCCAATTACGTGGACATTTTATCTAAACCAAGCCTATGAGGCCTATGTGTCATAATAGGAATACTTTAGTCCCACATGGATAATTATTCGGCTGCCTCTCCCCTCCTCCTATTTAAAGGGAGGGAGGCAGATGGGCTGATTTTGTATGCATGAAAATCCAATCAATAAAGTTGAGAGGAGGCATCGGAACTACATCTTGTGTTTTTGTTCTTCTACTTTCATATTTGTGAGATTGAGAGTTCGATCATCCGCAACGTGGCCCCCAATATACAACACGTTATCAGTACAATAACGCTTTCACTAAGGCTTCTTGGTACATTGTCTTGATCTAGCTTTCTTAATTATTTGTGGCATTTATTTGACTCCTCTACCTAGTTTTTCCCCCGGTGGTTGCCTCCGCAACGACCGCCCCTACGGTGCTACCGCCTCACCTCCACGAGCCAACCTGTCGTCCTCAGATCACCGCCTTGTGTTGGATCTGGATTCTGTCAATCCAGAATCCTCTGTGACTCCATAACACTATTCTCTGGATCAGTACATAGTGTTCACAAATACATTGTTGAATTTTTTATACATCGCATATACCACACCATTACATAATATTACACATCAGAGTTTACATATACCACATTGCGCAGTTTTTTTACATAAAGGCCTACTTAGGCCAAATACTTACAATACAAAAGCAGAAATGGGTTTGATAAGCAAAAGTTGAGGCCATAACCTTCCAATGGCAGGCTACTGGAGCTAAAACTATAATACTAACGCTTGCTCTAGTTTCCTCGACCTTCTTCTCCATCAGGACCTAGAACATCATGATGAAGGTAGGGGTCTTGTTCCATCACTTCTGAATTAATTGAGTAAGCAAGTGTAAGCATAACCAACCATGCTCTGCGAGCCAACAACATAACCATGGACCGTTACTTGGCTTTCTGCATCCAATGATAGTTTCTCGGTGTTATATCTGCCCATTATTATCACTGGGTTCAACCACCTAGGGCAACATAAACTAGTTTTTATTCCACCCACAAACCTAAATAGACACTAACTCCCACAAGTTTCCAACTCTAGCCCATGGCCGTGGACATGGCTGTTTGAATAGTTTGTACTCTGCAGAGGTCGCACACTTTACCCACAAGATATAACTAACTTATTATATTCCACATGTTTCCTTAGACATATAAATCAAGGAGGTCGCCATAAGGCTTTTCCAATGTATCTTCCTAGCGAGGCTACACTCGCTAAGGTTTCCACCACTGTGGGGTATGATCACCCCTCCAAAAGCCCCTCTTGTGTCATCACACCAAAGACCCTTCCATTTGCACGTGTTGACACCAATAGCGCAACCCACACTAGGTCGATGCAAATTAGTTAGCCAGGTCGTACGCATTATAGACTCGTGGTTGCACTATTTTATACTAGAAGGTCATACATGATTTAGTTTTTATAGTTATCTAGGCGATTCTACCATATTCCACATATTCTCGTACTTTCAACAGCACCAGCTCCTCTTACCATCCGCTTAAATATTTAAGCAAGTTGGGGTTTTTGGGAGCATAAAATAACCATGTTACAACATACCAGCCACTTTCCACTAGTGACTATTCAAGGACGAGGAGTAGACTTAATCATGTTACAACATACCAGCCACTTTCTACTTTCCACTTTCCACCAATAACCATGTTTTTATGTTTGAAATGATGCCAGGGAAAATTAATGACCCTGAGTTTCTACACAAGACTAAGAATGGCATTTTATACATTGACTTAGTGCTAGTAAGTTAATCATCAATCCTTCGGCTCCGCCACTTCGACACACACCCGCGCGCCAGCGCAGCACGCCAGAAGACACCACCCACTTCGGTGGCTCGGGGCAACCCCAACACCTGCTGCACCCCATATTTCTTCACTCTTGTCACAAGGAACTGTTTTCGCATCTTAACGTGTCCAACGTCTTCCTGTGGATGCTAGGTCACAGAGAGCGCTCGTGGAGCAGGTTAGTTGACGGGAGTCTACGCCGATCGACGCGAAGCCAGCCAACGGGAGGGGGGCGTCGTGGTCAAAGCGCGCATAGGGCTCGCCTGTCAATTGGATGGCCAACGCACGACGCGCCGGTAGTTTCCCGCCACGCGTGCCGCCTCTCTCGGGAAGGGGCGTGCGATCGGGGGCGTGCGATCGTGGTTGTGCGACCGCTTGCAGCCCACCACCTCGGGACAGCGTGGATGGCAACAGCAGCCCCCTGGCTTTTCAAGGGCTGGCGCGATTCGCGCCGCCATCAAGGCACCACTTTCGGACGACGGAACTGCCAGGGCGTGCCGACTCCGCACCAGACGAAGATCACCCCCACTCAACTCCCAATGGCACGGTAGCTCAGCCCAACCCCGCCGTCCCGATGCCGTGGCCGAAGCATGGCATACTTTCGGCTCAGCAAGACGACTCCGCCACTACTCGGCGACACTGTGAGGGATGGCTCCAAACTCGGGCGCTACCTCGGCGACCAGCCCGATGCCGCATGCCCGGCACGAAGCAGAGCTCAACCGGTTGAGGTCCAACAGCCTACTTCCCCCGCAAGTGCGCAGCGGCCAGTGGTCGCCATATGTTGCGCTAAAAAATAGGCCTCCTTCAGTTCATCAACATGGTGATACTCTTCTGCATGTTCATGAACGGAAGAAGGCCTATTTCCGAGATCAAGGTCTTCTCAGCCATGCACGTACAGCACTCTTGGTATATATATAGCTATCTCCCACATGGGGAAGCCCATCTGCCGGCAGAAGTTGAACCGACGCGGTCGCTTATGCATGAAGAAGTGCAACCGGCGGAAGTCAAACTGACGCGGTCGCTCACAGGCGGGTGACGTCCCAACTTGCCGCACCTGCATGCTTCGCCTGCATCGACAAGGTTTCCGCCTCTGTAGGGTAACTGCAACCCTGCCTATGGCTCCCCGGCCCCCCGAGTTCGCAGAGCCACGACGAGCCACACGCGCTAAATCATCTCCGCCCAATGTCACATAAGGTCACAGGCCGCAGGGACGGAGGGGGCCAAAGGGCTCGGCAACATGGCTTCGGCCTATGAAGCCCTTCACCATGAGAGGCTCCTGTTGTAGGGGTTGCCCCCACCTAAACCCAGCTAGCCTGTTAGAAAACCCAAGGTAGACATGTACAATGACATAGTTACCCTTAGGAAGGATACTCGATGTAAGGAAACAATTGTAAAGACGCTCCCTACGAGGACATATATATACGTGATGCAAGCCCTAGGAAAGATCCAAGAGAGCATTGCTCACCTAACTCTCCACTACCATACTCTCTCTCTGTTTGGTCTGTAACCACAACAGTCATCATCTCCTCCATTTGGATCATCTCTTGGTGCACCGACCTCCCTCACTTCCCGCTTGGTAGCACCAAGTTTTTGCTCACCTAATAACTTAAGAATACATAAAGTGCAAGCATTAGGTAGCAAACTATCCTTAGTAGTGAAATCAAAGAAACGTAGGATTATATTCACATGTTTAGTGAGTTCTCTTGCTTTCGCTCGAGTTATTGGTCCCTTATACAATTGTTACAAAGCTTTAGACGTTGGACCAATACTAGTTTTATCGTTGTCATTGTTACTTGAATCTGATAACGGAGGAAATGATTGTATAGATGAAGCCTACATAATAGTGATGTTCTCTTAATGTCGAGACCCGAATATGCAAATCCGGACTCTCTCTGTATACTGCACTAGTCTTAGGATCACGCTAGTGCACACAGTCAAACATAGATGTAATTACAACCATATACACGTTAAAATAAAGAAAAAGCTCAAATATCGATAAATATCAAGAGTACGACCTTATGGTTAAGCTTACAATAGACTAGCCCGAAGGGCTTAACAAAAGCTAGCAACGGAAATCCAAAATAAAGTATAGTGGCCTAATCTGCGAAGTCGTCGAAGTACTCTCCTTCTGGAACCTCCTGCTGGTGATACTCCTCCTCAACTGAGCAACATGGGCATAAAGCCGTGAGTACAATGGTACTCAGCAAGTCGTTTGTAACAAATGAATACAATATACTATGCAAGGCTTACCAATGGAAGGCTAAAAGGTTAATTTGCATAAAACAATATTTGAAGGTAAATACAGTAAATAGATTGAAGGCACACTTTAAATAAAACAATAATGAGTAAGTAATCAAAGGAATTGAAATAAACCGCTTGTGAACCTCCCATCCATAAGCTAAACTATAGTGAACTACTTGTCCATTTCCAACATTGTAATATCCTGAACGTCGTTTCGGCGTCAGTTTTTAAATTAATCGCGGAGTCGCCCGGATTTTTGGTAAATCGCGAGAGGTGAAAATAAATTTTTTGGAATAGTCTCAAATAATAAAAAAAATTAAAATAATTAATTAAGAGATTTTGGGCTATCCGGAGGGGCGGGCCAGCCACTTTGGGCCAGCCAGCCCAAACGGGGGCCCGTACTCCTCCCAAACCCTAGCACCCCATTTTATAAACCCCTTAGGGAGCCCTCCCTCTCCCTTTTCCCACCCCAAGCTGCCACCCCCCACCCTCCTTGCGCCCTCTCCCTCCCCTTTGGTGCTGCCCTTGTGCAAGGAGAAGAAGGAGAAGAGGAAGGAGAAGGAGAGGAAGAGATGGAGGAGAAAAAGGGAAGGAGAAGAAGAGGAAGAAGAGGGGTGATCTTAAATCCCTAGGTAATTCTTCTTCATCCCAATCCCTCTAATTTCTGCTATTTTAGGGTTCTTAGCCCAAGGTTTTGGTGGGGATTAGGATTTAGAACCCCCGATTAGAGAATCCCTGCTGTTTGCTTGTACATTGATTCGCACAGTGTTGCTGTTCGTGCCGTTTAGACCCCGAAAACGATTTTTCTTGAGGGTCTCTCCGAAAGGAAAAATGTAGAGGACGATGATACGCATCTACTGTATTTTTTTGCCAGATTTTTTGGCTGCGTAATCTGGGCATAACAGGGTCGGGAACCCCGCTGTCTGTCAGGGGTGCAGACTGGGGCTGTTTGCTGTTCAGAGGGGAATTAGGGGTAGAAGATGATTTTTAAATTTTTGGTCATAATTGAGAAAAAGGTAGGGAATTTAGTAATCTAGGATCTTTAAAAGAACCAGAATTTTTAGAGCCTTGATCTATTCTGGGGACGCGTTACAAGTCGGCTGTCCAGACTTTCAGAACAGAGGACGTTCTCTGTTTTGTGCATTAGATATCACCTTGTTAATGAACAGATAAAAATATATGATCTACATGAAAAGTGTAGGTATTTAAGTAAGGAATCCAGATATGTATCTTTTGCGGTGATTAGTTTTATATTTTTAAAGATAAAAAAATGTTAAGCAGCGCCGCTGCGGTGGGAATATTGTAGAACCATTACGCGGGGAAGGATGTTGTGGGGTTTTGGGGCTTAGCGATATCTTTACTTCGAGAGTCGCATTTTTATTGTTGTAATGTGTGCTAAGAGGTACCTTTTTGGACAGGCGGTTTTCCTTCTGAACGCGCGTGATTTCGTCGCTTCGCCGGTAGAGGCAAGTAAACGTAGCGGTTGTGCTACATGTTTAACATGTTAATTATTCTACCTTCACAATTATTTATTCTCTTAATTCGAGGTGCTATGACATGGTTACATGTTTTCTCAATATGGTCCATGTGTTTGTATTTTAAGAACTCAACTGTTTATGATCTTGATGGTTTATTTGTGGGTATGTGAAATTGTTCTTGATGAAACAAATATAGTTGTGGAGTAGTATTCTTTATGAACATATTATGGTACAGGTGGTAATATTCTTAGTGAATATTTGTGGCTGTGGTGGTAGCATTCTTGATGAATATATTGTGGTCTATGTGGTAGAATTTCCTATAGATCAATTGTTTATGATCTTGGTGAACCGAATGTAGGCTATGTGGTAATGATATTATGAAACAGTTGCATTGTGCTTATTGAGACACATGTGGATTATGAGGAAGTATTCATGATCATTATTTTGTTGATTTTCGTGGTTAAATTTTTGTGGTTTATGATTATCATAACATTCATATCATGTCATGATATTTGCATTGTGGATGTCGCCGCTTATAGCCGCGACCGTACCGGTACAGCATCGTACATTACCGTAGTACGATGCACACTCTTACCTTGTTGGGTAAGGGTGCAGTGGAGCATACTCATTCATATGCATTGCATTGTGGAAAGATCATTTGCATACTTATGCAATATAGTGTGGTGAAGTTATTTTGCAAACAAATACAACTCCATAGTTGTAATGTGGAATTGGCTCATGTGAGTCATTTGTGGTATGAGGAATGTGACTATGGTCGTTGAAGAGGGTTCACCCCTTGTGGTATGATAGGGGTTGAGATTGTGGTACGAGAATCTTTTCTCTTGTGGTAACTATTGATATCAGTTGTGGATGTGAGAAACAATAAACATAGTGAGGTAAAACCTGTTAATGTTTTTCTGTCATTGGTAGTGGTAGTGGTTGATGATATGAAATAGTCAATCAATATTCATTTGCTAATATTTTATTATTGTTGGTAGAACATGTGGTTAAGGTTGTAATTGTGGTCATTGTGAAAAATAAATATTGATGCTTAACAACATTGTAGTTTAATTGGCTTGTTAAACAGTTTACTTGCTGAGATTTTTATCTCACTCTTATTTTCCCCCCTCCAGGTGATTCTCGAGCATGCATGGGAAGGGTAGAGCGGCATATCACTGTCACACGTCATATCATGATTAATATTTTAATAGTTGTGTAGTCTTAATCATGGATTTATTTCCCTTATTGATGTTTGTTTCAAGGTAATAATGCTAGACAGTAGTTCGTTTTAATTGGTTAAACCTTTTAGCAGTTGTTCTCTAATTAATAGTGTTCCAATATGTAACATCCCAATTTTAGCTTCTGTTTAGAAATAATAATTTCAAATTAATTAATTCAATTTATTTGGAATTTTCAGAGTTAAAGTTTTGTGTTTAAAAATAAAAGTTTATAAGAAAATAAGTTGGAAATATTTTTCTTAAGTCTAAAACCTTTCCAGGAATTTATGTGAATTTTTCTGGAATTTGTAAAATTTGTTTGGTATTTTTATGAGTATTTTAAAGCCTCCCAAGGTTTTCTGAAAATCTTTAAAAGAATTTTAATTCCTCGGGCGACACGTGTCACCCATCCGAGCCCTCTGCCCCGCCCGATCTAATCCACGCCGCCCGTCCTCACTTACCCCTTCGCCCGCCTTCCCCTCCCCGATGCCCGCCACGTGTCGCTCATCCAGGCCATCCGCCGCGTCCGCGCTAATCGGTGCCGTCCATCTTCACTTACCGCTTCAAAACGATCCGACGGCCGAGAGCCTCTGATACGGGGTCGCCCGATCTTCTCAACGTAGGATGGATACTCACGGGAGTCTTGATGAATCGTAGCTATCCTCCAATGCCAATGCAAGGGACGAACACTCTTTAATCCGCCAAAACACACTCGCGTCGATTTCGCCGACCACCAAGCGAAGATCTATCGTGCATCCAATTCTCAGCGGAAAGGTTGAACGATCTTGATTGATTAACACTCCTAATTCCCTCACGGAATTTCAGCAACAATGATAAACTCGAACAAAGTTCAATAGATTGATTATTCTCAAAGGTGGTCTGAGCCCTTAGGCTGCCAATACATGGCTTATATAGGACCTTGGGACGTCCATAGAGTCCACAAACCTAGTACAACTCAACCCTATATGGTTTTAGATACGAACTCTCACAAAAAGGAAACTAGATTTTACAGCCATCATATTGTTTTGGCCATAACTTTTGATCTGTGATGAATTTGATGGTGGGACCAGATCCATTGCGTAGCCCTTGAAAATATCTTTCCAAGGAGTACAAGAACACCCAAATCGGACTCCGTTTGTGAAAGTTATGACCTTTTTAATAAGTGCCTATCAGGCTGTCCCGAACCGAATCCGAATTGAATTCTGAGTTGAATCCGAGTTTGAATCCAATTGGCCTTGTGGGAGGTACGAATTGGGCTTGAAAATCTTATCCAAAACTTGTAGTTTATGTCCTTGGGCTTCTCCCTTTTCCTCTCCCACTGAATGAGCTTTCTTCCTTCATGTCTTTGACACCTAATGTGGTCATCCTCTTCCTTTTGCGTCTCCATTGCTTTGCCATCGACAATCCTAAGAATGCACCATTTAATGACATGAGGTAGTATTTTATTCTTATGAATAATAACATTATATTTAGATTGGAACGAGTTCACCTGGCAATGTTTGATGCGGCTCAATAACTCTTTCCAGTTGAATAATATATTTAACTGAAAAGTACAAGACATGTGCGTATCCGCATCAGCCTCCCCTCCGCCACCCGTCGCTCATCCATCGCTCGCCTCCTCTCCTCTCTCTCTCGCCGATAGGTGGGCCCCACCTGTCAGGCCCGTCGTCCCCGCCGTTTCTTCCTCCGCGTGCCGTCGCCATTATTGCCGCCGCCTGAGCTCCGCGTTCTTTGCCTCCCGGCCGTTACTCCTCGCCATGAATGGTCCCGGAGCATCCGCTCGTCGTGCGCGTTAATAAGCCGCCGTTTCCCCTCGAGGCGTCGCCCGTTTCCGCCGGTTGGAGACGAAAACCGTCGCGTTAATTCCGGTGAGCCGTGGCGTCCGCTTTCTTCTCCGCGGGTATAAAACGCGTCGCCGGAGCCCTTCTACCCCTTCGCGCACTCCTCCTCTCGGCTCCTCTTGGCGTGACGCAGCGGCGTGTTTTCAAGTCGCCGAGCACGTTTTGTCGCCGCGGTGAGCTCCTCCGCCGCCCCGCCGCCGCTCCGCCTCGGTCCCAGGCCAAAGACAGCGCGCGCGCGCGCTTCCCTTGGTCGCGCTGCCGCATCGCGCTCGCAAGACGCCACGCTCCGCGCGGCGCCGCGCATCGTGCCGGGCCACGCGTCGAGCATCGTCGCCTTCCGCCTCCGCGTCCTCGCATCCGCGCCGTCCGTTCAAGATCGGAGCCGCGAGGCACCACCGGCGCCACGCGTCCTCCTCTCCGCCGTTGATCCCACCGACACTCGCGCCGCGCCGCGTCGCGGCGCCGCGCGACGCGCCCGCCACGCTCGCCGATCCACTCCCGCGCGCCATGCGTCACCATCACCGCGCGCCGCGGCGCGCGCCAGCGCGACGCGCCGCGCCACGCGCGGCAATCCTCGCCTCCTCCTCGCGCCGTCGCATCTTCACCGTCCATCTTCGGCTCAGATCTTGCCGCGTGGACAATCGCGAACCGTCCGATCTCGCTGCCGCCGCGCGCGAGCCACCCACGCCGGCCCTAGCCACGTGGCGGCACGCAGCGTGCCACGCCGCCCTAGTCCACGCCGCAGCCACGTGGCATGCCACGCCGCCCAAAATCCGCCCTAGGTGCCACGTGGCAGCCACGCCGCCAGCTTGATATGTGGCGCACCGCGCGCCACGTCGACCCTAGCTTGCGCGTCAATGCCGCGCGCGCGTGTCTTGCTCGTGGACTCGGTCCACCGTGGACCGCCCAACTCGTCACCTCTAAAATATTATTTAAATTCCATGCTGACGTCATAATCTCAGTTTTCCTTTAGAAAATTAATTCAGAAATTGCTCACGACGTCATAAATGATTTTCGGTTTAAAATTTAATCCAGAAAATAGCCTTTTCTTTTATTTTGTATTTAAACTTTGGAAGGCTATAACTTTTGCATTTTAACTCCAAATTGACCCATTCAAATTTCTAAATTCATCTAAAATTTCAAACTTTCATTTGGTATATTTATTTTTAATTTTGAGTTTTTATTTTATTTTATTTATTTAGTTCTTCTCGTTTCTGTGTAGAATCCGATCTGTCCGACGATTTTCAAGAGCAACTTCGGGAAGATTCCAACATAATTCAAGAAGGCAAGTCTCCTTGACCATTTTTGCTCCTATGTTTTATAAATAGTTTTTGTAATTATTTTAAATTATTTGCATTGCTATGTTTAGTAAATTGATAATTTAAATTCTAAAATTTAGATAAGCACCCAATTTGTTATGCCCTCTTTTGGAAATCATATACCATATACCTTTGTCAACTTAGGATAATCTTTGGCTCAATAATGAGTTATTATTATTTTGTTGAATTTAAAACATTAGCGAATGCTTAGTCTAGCTGATAAATGTAAAAATGTTCATATGAGAAAAATGGTTAAGGAATGATTTGGGATTCAATGTTTTGTTTGAAAAGTGGTAATAGATGTTAGCACTGTAAATTTAAAATAAAAATAAAGTTCAAGGTAAAATTTGACGAGGGTGGATGGAAAATTTGGTCAAAAGCGTTTAGCGCGAAAATGGGTTTGTGAATGATCCACCCTAGTGTCTAAGGACCGATTCTTGTGTTTGTCCAATCTGAGTAAAACAGTACAACCACAAGTTAAAATGGGTACAACCTAGCTAATTAACCTATAATAGTTTAGTTTTTGTGTCACTATTGGAAAATGGGTATCAGGGATTTACTGATTACTCAAAGTGAGGGACAGAGATTTACTGCACTCACATGCCGCAAGAGGGGGCTTCTGAATGTGGTGGATTTAACCCTTCAGCGGTGAAACCTCAGTGGGTGATATAAAACTATACTAGGGTAGGTGAAAAGTTTTGTGATATTTTATCCGGATCTTATGCCAAAGGAAGCATGTTGATCGTTAGGATAATATATCTCTTGTGGGTAAAGTTGTACACACTTTGCAGAGTAATAAAACTATTCGAATAGCCGTGCCCACGGTTAAGGGCGGACAAGGAATGCATTCACATAGTAGAGATTTGACTTTGAATTTAAAAGAAAAGGTTTTGGAAAAACTAGAGAGTGGATAGAACTCTCGTGATTTTGGTCCGTGGATGTAACCGGTTGGGTGGTTTTAACCTCTATTTTAAATCTTATGGAGATAGCCTATTTTATCGTTGATGGTGGATGTAACCTTCACTAATGTACTTATTAAATTTCAGATTATGAAAATTCAATGTTTAATGTAATGCTTTTAGTAATAGTATATAAATTTGAAATAAAATGCTTATTTGTGCAAAAGAGCCATATAGCCTTCCTTTGTTCAACCCCGCATCTAATGCATTTTCCCAAGACTTGCGGAGTATATTTTTGTACTCACATACTACACTTCAAAATAATTCTCGAAAGAGGTTGAAGCTCGTGAAGGAGACTACGACTCACTGCTCCGCTTGTGGGTGTGATGGATTCTTTCGGAGGACTAGGTCTCGTTGCTCAAGTCAATCGCCTGTGGCATATTGATGGGTCGCTTATTTGAATATTTTTGCTTCATTGTTACCTTTTGTGTAAGAGGTTCTGTGAACCACAGTTGTAAGGCCTTGGGCCAAGACTTATGTATTTCAGTTATTATTGTAATAAAGCGTGGTTGGCAACGTATCATTTTTCTGATTATCTGTGTGTACTAGCATTGATCTGGGACTAGTACCGCAATACACAGGGGTCCGGAGTTTCTACCTGTGGTCTCACGTATGGTATCGAGCCAACTTGATCGTAGGACGAGCCCTAGGTTTTGGCTAGCCTTAAGGATTTATGTTAATAAAAATTTTATATATAAAAACATAAGTTCCTTTGCTTCTACTCTTCTCCTACTTAGTACCTCGTACTTTTCTTCCTTTTCACACTATAAAAGTTTTACTGATCTTTCCTATTTTCAAATTTGTAGATGGCAGGTTCGTCATCGTCAGCTCCATGGGATCACCTTTCTCACGGTGAGAGCGAGGGAGCATTTGTGAGTCTTCTATGGCAGTTGATGCAGCATTTGAAGTACACTCAGCAGCCCATTTTCAGAGGGCGGATGACCAGGATCATGAACATGGACTCGTGGACTATGGAGGTGTTCCTCTACGCTCAAGAAGGGAAATTTGATCCCATTGAACGTTAGATCGAGCATCCTCGGACCCACTGCTCGGATGCTATCCAAGATGCGGCCCAGATGGCGATCACTGAGTTGTGTAAGAGACATAAGGCGAATCGCGACATCACCCTTCGCCTTCTTCCGACTACGAGAGCGGGACAGACTCACCCGAGCCTTTCCAGTTGTGGTGGATGACCTCGCTGTCTCACCAGGTGCAGCTCACTCAGGCGATTT
Source organism: Melocanna baccifera (assembly GCA_036346265.1). Taxonomy (NCBI): domain Eukaryota; kingdom Viridiplantae; phylum Streptophyta; class Magnoliopsida; order Poales; family Poaceae; genus Melocanna; species Melocanna baccifera. The sequence continues at coordinate 15,232,359 of CM070677.1, forward strand.
CAGCGACCTACACCAGGGCACAGCAGGAGATAGGACTTCTGCGGATGCTGCTTACTTCGAGTTACGACCACTCCGACACCCTTCGAGCACAACTGCTTCAGAGTGAATCTGCTCACGCCGACGCAGACTAGAGGAGGGTTGCTGCCGAGGCAGAGGTGGAGCGTCTCGAGCTGCTACCACTACACCGACCGCCACTGCTTCGCACTCGATCGACCTTCAGACCTCGCACCAAAGCCATCGCGAGGAAGAGTGTGCGACGCCCCAGTCCGTTACCCGACATCGATGATGGAGGTTCTAGCAGCGGACGCCAACGCCTGCTCCGCATCGCTCGCGCTTCACCCGAGCTGTCACGGTCCGCTTCTCCGAACAACTGCACCAATTGCGGTCAGGTCCATTCTGATGACTCAGAGGAGGATCCAGAGGAGCGCATTATCATGGAGGATGAGTAGATGTTAGACAGTAGAACCCTTTTGAGTTATTTCCGATATTAGAACGCTTTATAATATTGTGATGTAATAAAATGGACTGTACCGAGCCTTGTGCACTTGTGGTACAGCCATTCTTAAAACTAATTTGAATTTCAAACTTACATTTTCTCAGCTGTTGCTTTGTTCTTGTGTGTTGGTTTGGGATGTTGTTAGTTACCCCTGTTTCTCATCTATGCTTTTCCCTCTTACCTTGTGTTCTCTTGGTGGAGCTTCAGATGGTGAATACAAGGAGCAATGTTAACAATAGTCAAGGGCTCAATGACAACAATGCCCCAATTCCACCCCCGCTAGCTCAAGCCCCGAACTTGGAGCAGATGATGGCCATGCAATTGCAGCTTCTTCAAGCGTTAGCTCAGAACCAAGTTAATCAAGTTCATCAAGCGCCAGCTCAGCCACCCCAATCCAAGCTGGGGGAATTCATGAGGACTCGACCCCCAAGCTTTGCAGGATCTGTCGATCCGTTGGAAGCGGACGACTGGATAAAGGAAGTCAAAAGAAAATTGAATCTGACTCAAGCGGACGACTGTATGCTGCCCATCAACTCAAAGGAGTTGCTGCCAACTGGTGGGAAAACTTTTGCGCTGCACACCAAAATGCTCAGAATATTGTGTGGGCAGAGTTTGTGCGAGCCTTCCGAACCACTCACATACCTACGAGCATCATGGAAATGAAAAGGAAGAAATTTCACCAACTGCAGCAGGGAAACCTTAGCGTTTCCGCATACTTGAGTAAGTTCATTCAACTATCAAGATATGCATCAGAGGATGTGGCATCTGATGAAGCAAAAATTTGGAGGTTTATGGGAGGATTGGATCCTAACCTCAAAGTGCAGTTAGTATCCAATGACCATCCCACTTTTTAGCATTTGGTGAACAAAGCTCTTGTGCAGGAAGATGCCCAGCGTCAGCTCTTCGAGTCCAGAAAGAGGAAGTTTCAAGCTCAACGATCTGCGAGCAGCTCGTCCCCGTTCCACCTCACAGCAGTTTAGCCGGCCTCCTTGCCCAACCAATCAATGACACCGATTTCTGCACCCCGTCCTTTACCTCAAGCTCCTCGAACTGGAAATGCAGCTCAACCTCAACAGAATAGGACTGCAGCTGCAGGGGTGCAATGCTTCAATTGCAAGAACATGGGGCATTATGCCAATAATTGTCCCCAGAAACGTCAAGCGGTAACCCCGGTTCGTTTCAACCTTGATCCTATGCCGGCAAGAGCTCCAACCGCTGGTCGGGGCGTGAAGCCCTCGACTCCCAAGACTCCACGCACATTCAACAAAGGGCGATCAACCATGTCACCGCAGTATAAAGACAGATACACCGACGTGGTTCGGGTAAGTTTCTTGTTAATTCGGTTCCGCAATTACATTATTTGATTCCGAGCTTCACATTCCTTCAGAACAAAAGCGCTTGTGGAAAGAAATAATTGGAATGTTTGTTTGCTTAAGAACCTTATGTTAGTCCAATCACCTGGAAAAGAATTGAGGACTAATTTGGTTTGCACTAGAGCAACTATAGATATAAACGGAGTAAAGTTCCTAGCGAACCTTATTATAATAGACTCCGAAGGCATAGATATAATACTTGGGATGGATTGGTTGACCAAGTATAAAGGGCGATAGATTGTGCCAATCGTGCCATTATTCTCACAAATTCTGATGGAATTCAGATTAGGTATGAATCCAATACACCCTCAAACAAGGGAAGTTTATTGACCAGTTTAAAAGGGAGAAGTTTGGAGGATGTATCTGTAGTAAGTGAATACCCTGATGTGTTTCTTGAGGATTTGCCAGGAATGCCACCAGACCGAGAGATTGAATTTGTTATAAATCTGCACTGAAATACCCAATATCAAAGAGACCCTATCGGATGTCACCATGATTTAGCAGAAGTCAAGAGGCAGATTCAAGAATTGCAGGAGAAATGTTTCATTAGACCGAGTTCTTCACCCTGGGGAGCGCCAGTGCTCCTAGTAAACAAGAAGGATGGTAGCCAGCGTATGTTTGTGGATTACAGAGCCCTGAATGAGGTAACAATCAAGAATAAGTATCCCTTGCCTTGTATTGATGATCTGTTCGATCAGCTAAAAGGATCAAGCATCTTCTCTAAGATTGATCTCCGGTCAGGATACCATCAATTAAAAATTAGACTAGAAGATATACCTAAGACAGCCTTTTCTACTTGATATGGATTATACGAGTATACAGTGATGTCTTTTGGTTTGACTAATGCACCAGCGTACTTTATGAAATTGATGAATAAAGTATTCATGGATTATTTAGATAAGTTTGTTGTTGTCTTTATAGATGACATTCTTATCTATTCCAAAACTGAGAAAGAACACGAAGAGCATCTGAGGATAGTTTTACAAAGATTAAGAGAACATCAATTGTATGCCAAATTCAGCAAATGTGCATTTTGGTTGAAGAAAGTTGAGTTCTTAGGACATGTAATTTCTGCAGAAGGAGTATCTGTGGATCCAGGAAAGATTAAGGATGTGTTAAATTGGATCCAACCCAAGATTGTAACGGAAATCCGGAGTTTCCTGGGATTAGCAGGTTACTATCGTCGTTTTATTGAAGGTTTTTCCAAGATTGCTAGACCTCTCACGCAGTTATTAAAGAAGGAAAAGAAATTTGAATGGAGTAAATCTTGTGAGGACAGTTTTCAGGAGTTAAAGAAGAGATTAACTTCTGCACCAGTTTTGCGGTTGCCCGATATTAGGAAAGACTTTGAAGTTTATTGTGATGCGTCGAGACAAGGTCTTGGTTGTGTATTAATGCAAGAAGGAAGGGTGGTAGCGTATGCATCAAGACAGTTAAGACCGCATGAAGAAAATTATCCCACTCATGATTTAGAGCTAGCTGCTGTTGTGCATGCTCTAAAGTTATGGAGGCATTACTTAATCAGTAATCGGTGTGAAATATATACAGATCATAAAAGTTTAAGGTATATATTCACTCAATGTGACCTTAATCTGAGACAAAGAAGATGGCTGGAATTGATAAAGGATTATGATGTGGGAATACATTATCATCCAGGAAAAGCTAACGTAGTAGCCGATGCTTTGAGTCGGAAGAGTCATATTAACAATCTGTCAGTTCCAGATAAGCAGCTAACCCTCCATAAAGAATTTCAACGACTGAATTTGGAAATTGTTAACGAAGGTATTTTGTCTGCATTGAAGGTTCACCCTACTTTAGAAGATCAGATCAAGGCAGCCCAACGAGAGGATGAATATGTTAAAGAAATTAAAGAGAATATGAAGAAAGGTAAAGCGCCTGAATTTTCAGAAGATGAAGAGGGGATTCTTTGGTTTGGAAAAAGAATCCTAGTACCCGAGAAAAAGGAAATAAAAGATTTAATCTTAAAAGAAGCTCATGAAGTGGGATATTCAATTCATCCTGGAAGTACAAAAATGTATCAAGATCTAAAGGAAAGTTACTGGTTGACCAGTATGAAAAGGGAAATTGCAGAATATGTAGCCTTGTGCGATATATGCCAAAGAGTTAAAGCAGAGCATCAAAGACCTGCTGGTCTTTTGCAACCCTTGCAGATACCTGAATGGAAATGGGAGGAAATCGGAATGGACTTTATAACTGGATTACCAAAGACCAAGTCAGGTTATGATTCAATTTGGGTTATAGTGGATCGATTAACAAAAGTTGCACATTTTATACCAGTAAAGACTACATATTCAGGAGATAGATTGGCAGAGCTTTATATGTCAAGAATTGTTAGTTTACATGGAATTCCAAAGAAGATCGTATCGGATAGAGGATCTCAATTTACCTCAAGATTTTGGCGGAAGCTTCATGAAGTCTTGGGCACTAATTTAAACTTCAGTACTGCTTATCATCCTCAAACAGATGGTCAGACTGAAAGGGTAAATCAAATATTAGAAGATATGTTGAGGGCATGTGCGTTAGCTAATAAAGCCAGTTGGGACCAAAGTTTGCCTTACACAGAATTTTTTTACAATAATAGTTACCAATCAAGTTTGCAGATGTCTCCATTTGAAGCTTTATATGGCAAAAAGTGCAGAACACCTTTGTATTGGTTAGAGACAGGAGAAAGTCAAGTATTTGGACCTGATGTATTGAAGCTAGCAGAAGAGCAAGTTCATTTAATTCGAGATAGGTTGAAAACAGCACAGACCAGACAAAAGAGCTATGCGGACAATCGTCGCAGAATGTTAGAATTTGCACCAGGGGATCATGTGTATTTGAAAGTGTCACCTCTAAAAGGGATGCGTCGTTTCAAGGTTAGTGGTAAACTTGCTCCGAGATATATTGGGCCATTTCCAGTTTTAGCCAGAAGAGGAGAAGTTGCTTATCAATTAAAGCTTCCATCCCAACTGTCAGATGTGCATGATGTGTTCCATGTGTCGCAATTGAAAAAGTGCTTAAGAGTGCCAGAGGAGCTGATGTCTTTAGAAGAAGTGGATCTAAAAAAAGATCTCTCATATCCAGAGTTTCCAGTCAAGATTTTAGAAGAAGCGGAACGTCGTACCCGAAACAAGACTGTCAAATTTTGCAAAGTACAGTGGAGCAACTGTCCAGAGTCGGAAGCAACTTGGGAGCGCGAAGAAGATCTCAGAGCAGAGTTTCCTAGTCTTTTTTCCAGTCCTTCCGAATCTCGGGGTCGAGATTCTTTCTAAGGGGGGTAGGTTTGTAACATCCCAATTTTAGCTTCTGTTTAGAAATAATAATTTCAAATTAATTAATTCAATTTATTTGGAATTTTCAGAGTTAAAGTTTTGGGTTTAAAAATAAAAGTTTATAATAAAATAAGTTGGAAATATTTTTCTTAAGTCTAAATCCTTTCCAGGAATTTATGTGAATTTTTCTGGAATTTTTAAAATTTGTTTGGTATTTTTATGAGTATTTTAAAGCCTCCCAAGGTTTTCTGAAAATCTTTAAAAGAATTTTAATTCCTCGGGCGACACGTGTCACCCATCCGAGCCCTCTGCCCCGCCCGATCTAATCCACGCCGCCCGTCCTCACTTACCCCTTCGCCCGCCTTCCCCTCCCCGATGCCCGCCACGTGTCGCTCATCCAGGCCATCCGCCGCGTCCGCGCTAATCGGTGCCGTCCATCTTCACTTACCGCTTCAAAACGATCCGACGGCCGAGAGCCTCCCCTCCGCCACCCGTCGCTCGCCTCCTCTCCTCTCTCTCTCGCCGACAGGTGGGCCCCACCTGTCAGGCCCGTTGTCCCCGCCGTTTCTTCCTCCGCGCGCCGTCGCCATTATTGCCGCCGCCCGAGCTCCGCGTTCTTCGCCTCCCGGCCATTACTCCTCGCCATGAATGGTCCCTTACCATCCGCTCGTCGTGTGCGTTAATAAGCCGCCGTTTCCCCTCGAGGCGTCGCCCGTTTCCGCCGGTTGGAGACGAAAACCGTCGCGTTAACTCCGGCGAGCCGTGCGTCCGTTTCTTCTCCGCGGGGTTTAAAGACGTCGCCGGGGAGCCCTTCTACCCCCTTCGCGCACTCCCTTCCTCTCCAGCTCCTCTTCGCGTGCGTCGCCGCCGTGTTTTCAAGTCGTCGGAGCACGTTTTCGTCGCCGCCGGTGAGCTCCTCCGCCGCCCCGCCGCCGCTCCGCCGGCCCTCGGTCCCGCCCGACCGCGCGCGCGCGCGCTTCCTCGATCGCGCGCCGCGCGTCCGCGCTCGCGCTGTCCTCTCCGCCGTTGATCCCACCGACACTCCGCGCCGCGCGCCCGTGGCGCCGCGCGCGGCGCCCGTCACGCATCGCCGATCCACTCCCCGTGCCGTGCCACGTGTCGGCAATCCTCGCCTTCCCGCCTCCGCGCCGTCGCATCTTCACCGTCCATCCGGATCTGAGCCGAAGCGATCGAGATCTTGCCGCGCGGACAACCGCGAACCGTCCGATCTCGCCGCCGCCACGCCCGAGCCACCCACGCCACCCTAGCCACGTGGCGGCACCGAGCGTGCCACGCCGCCCTAGTCCTGTCGCCACCACGTGGCATGCCACGCCACCGCCACGCCGACAAAATCCGCCCTAGGTGCCACGTGGCGCCCACGCCGGCAGCTGATATGTGGCGGCACCGGCGCGCCACGTCGACCCTAGCTTGCCGCGTCGGTGCACGCCACAGCGTATCTTTATTCGTGGACTCGGTCCACCGTGGACCGGCCCAACCTGTCAGCCTCTAAAATATTATTTAAATTCAATGCTGACGTCATAATCTCAGTTTTCCTTTAGAAAATTAATTCAGGAAATTGCCTGCTGACGTCATAAATGATTTTCGGTTTAAAATTTAATCCAGAAAATAGCTTTTTTCTTTTATTTTGTATTTAAACTTTGGAAGGCTATAACTTTTGCATTTTAACTCCAAATTGACCCATTGAAATTTCTAAATTCATCTAAAATTTCAAACTTTCATTTGGTATATTTATTTTTAATTTTTGAGTTTTTATTTTATTTTATTTAGTTGGTTCTTCTCGTTTCTCGTGTAGAATCCGATCTGTCCGACGATTTTCAAGAGCAACTTCGGGAAGATTCCAACATAATTCAAGAAGGCAAGTCTCCTTGACCATTTTTGCTCCTATGTTTTATAAATAGTTTTTGTAATTATTTTAAATTATTTGCATTGCTATGTTTAGTAAATTGATAATTTAAATTCTAAAATTTAGATAAGCACCCAATTTGTTATGCCCTCTTTTGGAAATCATATACCATATACCTATGTCAACTTAGGATAATCTTTGGCTCAATAATGAGTTATTATTATTTTGTTGAATTTAAAACATTAGCGAATGCTTAGTCTAGCTGATAAATGTAAAAATGCTCATATGAGAAAAATGGTTAAGGAATGATTTGGGATTCAATGTTTTGTTTGAAAAGTGGTAATAGATGTTACCACTGTAAATTTAAAATAAAAATGAAGTTCAAGGTAAAATTTGACGAGGGTGGATGGAAAATTTGGCTGGTGCGGTTTAGCGCGAAAAATGGGTTTGTGAATGATCCACCCTAGTGTCTAAGGACCGATTCTTGTGTTTGTCCAATCTGAGTAAAACAGTACAACCACAAGTTAAAATGGGTACAACCTAGCTAATTAACCTATAATAGTTTAGTTTTTGTGTCACTATTGGAAAATGGGTATCAGGGATTTACTGATTACTCAAAGTGAGGGGCAGAGATTTACTGCACTCACATGCCGCAAGAGGGGGCTTCTGAATGTGGTGGATTTAACCCTTCAGCGGTGAAACCTCAGTGGGTGATATAAAACTATACTAGGGTAGGTGAAAAGATTTGTGATATTTTATCTGGGTCTTATGCCAAAGGAAGCATGTTGACTGTTAGGATAATATATCTCTTGTGGGTAAAGTTGTACACACTCTGCAGAGTAATAAAACTATTCGAATAGCCGTGCCCACGGTTAAGGGCGGACAAGGAATGCATTCACATAGTAGAGATTTGACTTTGAATTTAAAAAGAAAAGGTTTTGGAAAAACTAGAGAGTGGATAGAACTCTCGTGATTTTGGTCTGGTGGATGTAACCAGTTCGGGTGGTTTTAACCTCTATTTTAAATCTTGGCGGAGATAGCCTATTTTATCAGTGATGGTGGATGTAACCTTCACTAATGTACTTATTAAATTTCAGATTATGAAAATTCAATGTTTAACAGAATGCTTTTAGTAATAGTATATAAATTTGAAATAAAATGCTTATTTGTGCAAAAGAGCCATATAGCCTTCCTTTGTTCAACCCCGCATCTAATGCATTTTCCCAAGACTTGCGGAGTACATTTTTGTACTCACATACTACACTTCAAAATAATTCTCAGAAGAGGTTGAAGCTCAGGAAGGAGACTACGACTACTGTTCCGCTTGCGGCTGTGATGGATTCTTTCCGGAGGACTAGGTCTCGTTGCTCAAGTCAACTGCCTGTGGCATATTGATGGGTCGTTTATTTGAATATTTTTGCTTCCGCTGTTACCTTTTGTGTAAGAGGTTCTGTGAACCACAGTTGTAAGGCCTTGGGCCAAGACTTATGTATTTCAGTTATTATTGTAATAAAGCGTGGTTGGCAACGTATCATTTTTCTGATTATCTGTGTGTACTAGCGTTGATCTGGAACTAGTACTGCAATACACAGGGGTCCGGGAGTTTCTACTCCAGGGTCTCACACAATACCTTGCTTTAGTATGCTTCCGCTTAGTTTATCATGATTTAGAAAATTATTACCAGTTTATGTTATCATGTAAATTGGCTACCTTGTAGAGTGGTTTAATGGCATCCCAGGATAATGTGGGTCTTGGTGTGTTACAGTTGGTATCAGAGCGGGCGTTAGGTCCGTGGTAATTAAATTATTAAATTGACAAACTAGTGCACAGTACGATGGGATGGGTCAAGCATTGCATTTATGCTTTTGACATGTTGTATTGATGATTTATGTTATGATATGATCTTGCATGATTATGATTTGCTTCTATGACTGCTATGAATGAGGATAGTCGATGACAAGAGGTACAGGTTGTAGTTGTTGCCTGGGCATTGATTATTTATACCACCGTTCGTGGTATGGGGTTAATGATGCAGTTACCTCGGGTAACTTAGTTGCGGATGTCATGGGTAAGTTTCTTAGAAAAGATGTTATCTTTCTTGTGTTGATTTTGGCCAATTCTTGGTCTTTTGCGGTTAATGAATTTTATCTCGGGTTAGCGGTTCAATGCAGTTGTTAGATGCCAATAGGCCTCTAATTGTTCTTGAGATCAAATATTGTTTCTTTCTGATTGGTGGGTTGCTTTTGCTGCTAGTGAGCAGTGTTATTTGACGAGATGGATATTTCAATGGTTGTATCATCTTTCTTATTGGAAAAAAAATATGACTCGTTAATTCGTTTGATATTTTGAAAAGGAATCAAAGTTTTATATTGGAAGTTCATTAACTTGTGGAAGTCTTGACTCTATGCATTTGTTTTGAGTTGTTTCGGCTATTGAAGTTTGAATCCTCTCTTTTCTAAAAGAAAGTGTTAAAACCCTTTGTGATGTTTTGTTGTATCTAAGTAGGAGTTGGCAATTATGTAAATCATTGATAAGTTGTGAATTATCAAGTGAGATGCTAGCGTGGTACATAATTAATTTTTACCAATATCCATAGAAGTGAGATTGATTAATATGATGCTGTCCTGTTGTAGTTTCTTGAAGAATTGTGGCTAAGAATTTGTCAATACATGTTTAGAACTCATGCAGTTATTGAGGAATATAAAAAATGGTCTGATTACCATGATTGTTTAAATTTTCAACTTGTTGGGTAGATTGGATTATTTGGTCTTAGGTAATTAATCTAACAATTTGGGATGGCTAAGTAAGGAGATGTTAGAATATTGTCTTAGTAATATCAACCTTTAATATGTCATCTCTTTACATACTTAATGGGTATATACAACTGCTAAATTAATGTAACTTTTGCTATGCTAAAATGTTGAAACATGTATAAAGAAATAGATGAAGATTGATGTATTGACTTGTGTAATTTTATCTTATTAAGCTAGTATTATGGATGTTTAAAGTTATTTTGTTCTAATTTTTGAACATAAGATAGAATATTGAATCTATGCTCATCATTGTTTTTATGATTGCAAAACAGAGATAGGATCATGAATGCTGCTATGACAAAAATAATAATCAATTATTGCCACTAATGACTAGAGTGCAATCAATTTGTGCTAAATTAGCGTTGAGCATCAATAAGAAGTGAATGTATGAAATCTAATAAGAGATTTATACTAGCATGTTTGTGAGGTTGTCATGTTCTAATATCACCTTGTTAAAGAGCTTTGTTTTAATATGGTGGTTTATGCACTAGATTTTTCCTAGATTAAGTAGTTGGAATCTTATTTAGATAATAAGACCATGATGAACTGATTTATGGTGTTCCTTTTGGAAAAATATGGAGTAAGAGGATATGATGATTCTTGCAAAGAATGTTTTATCTTGTTGTTAATACAAATGATAGTGCATAGTTGTGATTATGGTGTTGAATGTTCTAAATAAAGGAATTTGTTAGTTCCATGATACTATTTAGATTAAAGGATTTGAGTTTCGCGGTTGGGGTCTTCTTTTTGGACCTTAAGACTTGTGTGGTAGACGATATTGCCTTGAGTCAAGCGGCGTGTTGAATGATTGTATTAGTTTTAGCTAAACCTGGTGTTGTGGACTTCAAGCCTCTGTTGTTGGATTTAGCGGGATGCTATAATCAAAGAAAATTGTTTTTTGATAAAGAAAGAGTTGTACTAGAAGTATTTGAGATACAGATGATCTTATCCTGTGTCTTCCAACCTCATCCCTATTTTTTTTTCTCTTGGCCTTTTGGTTTCTGTGAATGATAGCAATTTTTGTGTGCTGGAATTTATTTTTCTTACCTCTTTTTCTGAGAAAGAGTAATCGATTTATGCTGCGAAGCCTTTCGTTGCGTGATGGCAACTAGATAGTGGTGGTCTGCTAGATGCTTTATTGGAAGCCTTAAATATCACGATGATTGTAGTGCATTGGATATATATTGTCTCCGTAGGATAATCCTTGGGAAGAATTTGATTTAAATAGAATGATTGTCTTGGAGCTAAATAATTTGTTGATGTTAAGAATTGAGCGTATGTTAATTGTGGAATAGTAGGGTTTTCACCCGAGGATTTCCCTATCTTATAAGGGGAGTTGTTGTAGGAGTCTTGAAAGCTGAATCTGGGCTTCACCTTTTGTTATGCTAGAACCTTGGAGGCCCAGTGTCTCTGTGTAGGAATAGTGGAACAGAGTGGATACCAAATAGGGTGATGATTGTGGATAGCATCCTCGAGGTGCTACTAATGATTATGTGTGGGTGTGACAAGAATTTTGGGTCGTTATCCTTAAGGGATTGAGGCTCATTAGGAATTATTTCTCAAAATAATTCCGTTGGTCGAGGTCTTGGCTGGAGTATGTTTTATGGGAGCAGTGAGTCTCTCTACAAGGGTGTAGATGATGTACTCAGTTTGGGCTTATTGTTGAGGTAGCCAACTTGAGTTAAATCAGAGGGTGTGTTGGGCGATGAGTTGGAAATACTTTGTTCAAGAAAGTGAAAATTTTGAAAGGGAATGGATTGGGAAATTAATGATATCTCGAGTAGTAAAATGCTTGCTTGATTCTTGTTTATACTGTGTGTTTTGGCAGAGGTCATCTGCAAATTGAGTTGTTTATTGTTGAGGCGTAGTCTTTGCCAGTTGGGAAAATAAAATGATTATTTTGGACTTTCGGGTGATTTTCACTCTTGGCTTATGTGGTATGGTTTCTCCAATTGTTTACTTGGAGAGTGAAAAATATTTTGTGGTGAATCCTTTGAATTAGATCGTGGTCCTTTGAAGGAAAGCTGGTTGCTGGTATGTTGCTTGAGAATCCTTTATTCTTTTTTTGTTGGGTTCTATTTGTAAAAGATAATATTTGTGCTTCGAGTAAAATGATGTGAGTGGAATTTGCGGGCAAATTCTTTTGAAGGAGGTAAAATATATTATCCCCATTATATTTAATAAGAGGTTTAATAGTTGTGGTGGGAATTCTGGTGAGAACGGCAGGACCTGTTGGCCGCTCAGAGCCGACCGAAGGGCTGCGGGTGCTCGGCGTCGATCAGCATGAATCGTGGACTCACCGAAATAGGCCGTGAGGTAGAGGGCCATCAAGCATGTGAAGACTCTCTGGACGAACCAGTCCGAGTGGGAGGAGACGTGGAAGCTTGAAGACCATATGCTTAAGAAGAGTCCGAGCTCTTCGAGGTGGAAGAGTACCTGTAGTTGTTGTTCCTTTGGGATATTCTATCCTTGGGATGCTCTATCCTTTGGTTGTTCTTTCTTTGATTGTTCTTTTGTCTCGTGGGTTGAGGAGTTAGATTCGAGGATGAATCCTTTTTAGGTGGGGAGAATGTAATATCCTGAACGTCGTTTCGGCGTCAGTTTTTAAATTAATCGCGGAGTCGCCCGGATTTTTGGTAAATCGCGGGAGGTGAAAATAAATTTTTTGGAATAGTCTCCAATAATAAAAAGAGACGTCCTCTGTTTTGTGCATTAGATATCACCTTGTTAATGACAAGATAAAAAAATATGATCTACATGAAAAGTGTAGGTATTTAAGTAAGGAATCCAGATATATATTTTTTGCTGTGATTAGTTTTATATTTTTAAAGATAAGAAAATATTAAGCAGCGCCGCTGTGGTGGGAATGTTGTAGAACCGTTACGCGGGGAAGGATGTTGTGGGGTTTTGGGGCTTAGCGATATCTTTTCTTCGAGAGTCGTATTTTCATTGTTGTAATGTGTGCTGAGAGATACCTTTTTGGACAGGCGGTTTCGCTTCTGAATGTGCTGAGAGGCAAGTAAACGTAGCGGTTGTGCTACATGTTTAACTTGTTAATTATTCTACCTTCACAATTATTTATTCTCTTAATTCGAGGTGCTATGACATGGTTACATGTTTTCTCAATATGGTCCATGTGTTAGTATTTTAAGAACTCAACTGTTTATGATCTTGATGGTTTATTTGTGGGTATGTGAAATTGTTCTTGATGAAACAAATATAGTTGTGGAGTAGTATTCTTTATGAACATATTATGGTATAGGTGGTAATATTCTTAGTGAATATTTGTGGCTGTGGTGGTAGCATTCTTGATGAATATATTGTGGTCTATGTGGTAGAATTTCCTATAGATCAATTGTTTATGATCTTGGTGAACCGAATGTAGGCTATGTGGTAATGATATTATGAAACACTTGCATTGTGCTTATTGAGACACATGTGGATTATGAGGAAGTATTCATGATCATTATTTTGTTGATCTTCGTGGTTAAATTCTTGTGGTTTATGATTATCATAACATTCATATCATGTCATGACATTTGCATTGTGGATGTCGCCGCTTATAGCCGCGATCAGTCTGACATCGTACATTGCCGTAGTACGATGCACACTCTTACCTTGTTGGGTAAGGGTGCAGTGGAGCATACGCATTCATATGCATTGCATTGTGGAAAGATCATTTGCATACTTATACAATATAGTTGATACGGGGATGGGTCCCGATCTTCTCAGTGAGGAACCGTGGATAGTTGATGTGAAGTAAACGATGTCACTAGTTGAACACTCGTGCCCATGCACGAACCCTCAACTCTTCGGAATACGCCCAAAACACACCGGATAGTTGTCGTTGCACGACCACAAGCGACGAACGCCAAGTCCCCAATTCCCAAGGGAACGACGGCTTGACCTTGAGTTGCAGAACGAACAATGGATCGCCTAATTCTCTCTCAAAGTCCTCGCATGAACTCTGGTGTTGAAAGAACAAGCAATAGCTATGTTTCAATCTGATGCAAACAACTTGGTCCCCCTCTAAGGATGCTAATACAGGGCTTATATAGCCTCTTGGGACGTGCATAGAGTCCACCAAACCTAGTACAACTCAACCCTATATGGTTTAGATACGAACTCTTAAAAAAGGAAACTAGATTTTACAGCCGTCATATTGTTTCGGTCATAACTTTTGATCCATGACGAATTTGATGCTGCGGCTAGATCCATTGCGTAGCCCTTGAAAATATCTTTCCAACAAGTATAAGAACGCCTGAATCGGACTCCGTTTGTGAAAGTTATGACCTTTTTAGTAACTGCCTGACAGGCTGTCCCAAACCGAGTCCGAATTGAATTCTGAGTTGAATCCGAGTTGGAATTGGATTGAGCACGTGGGAAGTCTGAGTTGGGCTTCAAAATATTGTCCAAAACTTGTGCTCTAAGTTCTTGGGCTCCGTCCTTATACTCTCCCGCCACATGGGCTTTCTTTCCCCCTTCCACATGGGTTCCAACCAGCCACATGTGCTTCGTTCTTGTTGGCTCCATCCGCGTGGGCTTTGTTCCTTCATGTCTTTGGCACATAATGTGGTTATCCGCTTCCTTTTGCATCTCTATTGTTTTACCATTGACAAACCTAAGAATACACCAAGTAATAACATGATGTAGTATTTCATCCTTATGAATGACAACATTAAGTATAGTTTGAAATGAGTTCACCTGGCCATATTTCATGCGGCTCAATAATTCTTTCCAGTTGAATAAGATATTTGATGAAAAAGTACAAGACACGTGCATATCCGCATCAATAGTGTGGTGAAGTTATTTTGCAAATAAATACAACTCCATAGTTGTAATGTGGAATTGGCTCATGTGAGTCATTTGTGGTATGAGGAATGTGGCTGTGGTCGTGGAAGAGGGTTCACCTCTTGTGGTATGATAGGGGTTGAGATTGTGGTACGAGAATCTTTTCTCTTGTGGTAACTGTTGATATCAGTTGTGGATGTGAGAAACAATAAATATAGTGTGGTAAAACCTGTTAATGTTTTTCTGTCATTGGTAGTGGTAGTGGTTGAGGATATGAAATAGTCAATCAATATTTATTTGCTAATGTTTTATTATTGTTGGTAGAACATGTGGTTAAGGTTGTAATTGTGGTCATTGTGGAAAATAAATATTGATGCTTAACAACATTGTAGTTTAATTAGCTTGTTAAACAGTTTGCTTGCTAAGATTTTTATCTCACTCTTGTTTTTCCCCCCTCTAGGTGATTCTCGAGCATGCATGGGAAGGGTAGAGCGGCACATCACTGTCACACGTCATATCATGATTAATGTTGTAATAGTTGTGTAGTCTTAATCATGGATTTATTTCTCTTATTGATGTTTGTTTCAAGGTAATAATGCTAGACAGTAGTTCGTTTTAATTGGTTAAACCTTTTAGCAGTTGTTCTCTAATTAATTGGTTAAACCTTCCACTTAGTTTATCATGATTTAGAAAATTATTACCAGTTTATGTTATCATGTAAATTGGCTACCTTGTAGAGTGGTTTAATGGCATCTCAGGATAATGTGGGTCCTGAAGTGTTACAAACATAGACCACCAAGTTTAAAATAGAATCACTACCCCTCGTGTGAAATCACCGAGCATTGTCTATGATCGAGGACACGGTTATTCCAATAGTTTTACACTCTCCAGAGGTTGCACAACTGTAACCACACGATGTGATTAGCCTTAGCTTAAGGTAATCACAAAAAGGCCTTTACAAAGTTCAATTCTAACTCAATCCCGCCCATTGGGATTTCGCATCCCACCCCCCTTGCGCATTATGAAAATCAGCAACCACGTTAATCACAATGGCGAGATTGAAATTGAAACATCCTAAATTAATCAGCCAGGTCCGTCCCATACTAAAGCTCAGATCAATGATGCACAAAGTTAAGTCCTTAACATTACCCAGGCAAGACTACCGTATCTCTCGAAGTGCTCCAACACTTCCCCCTTTACTGCACGATCACTTGCCCGAGTGAAAACCAATTTTTGTATAACCACACGAATGACACACCCATGCTATGGTATAAATTTTATAACTGAGGCACCAACCACGGTCTGTTGTGGCTCCGACCACAATTTAATATCTCATTAGATCAAATTAATTAATTAACATGTGATGACGAACCCTTTCGTATAATAAGCAAGGCTAAGCATTCTAATCGTACCAACCCAAGTGATATTAAACATAACATCACTAATAAGTTTCCCAACCTAAGGTGACAATGGCATCATGGGGTTCCAAATTATCAAAGAGGAATAAGCCAAATGGGGCATTAATTACCAATACAAGGTTTTGTAATTAAATAGCGATGCAATGTAATTTTAAAATAAAATAATTAAATAATAGATTACAAACTGGGTTCAACATGATCAAAGGACACGACTTGCCTTGGTTATGCTCAGCGAGGTACTCTTGGTCTTTGGGCGTAGTTCCTGCTCCTCCGGAATCGGAATCTAACGAGAAAGAAAACGACTAAAATAATAAAAATACATAAAATGATAAGCAAATGAACTACAAAAATCATAAAACCAAAACCAAAAGCTAGGGCTCAATTTTAGATGAATTTAGAAAAAAGAACAGGGTCAATCGGAGCTAGGACGGCACAGAACAGGCTCTCGAAAAATAAACCCTAAAGGAAATCCAGGAAATTCGAAAATTGCACTGTGTTGTGGACCCGGCGCACGGTAGAATGAGTCCACGGTGGACACGGTCCATGAAACAGTGCGCACGGGGGGAGTGCTAACGCGGCGGCTAGGGCTGATGTGGTAGCAGCTGGTGCCGACACGTGACACATGCTGACGTGGCCGACACGTGGCACCGAGGGACGGTTTTGCTGATGTGGCACTGACGTGGCATGGCCACGTGGCTTGCCACGTAGGCTAGGGCTGACATGGCTTGCCACGTGGGTAGGGCTGAGCTGGCGCGGCTCGGGTGCGGCGGCGGCGCGGATCTGACGGATGCAGATGTGACGCGCGGCTCGATGTGGTGCGCTGGCTCAGATCTAGATCTGCGGCGAGGATGGGGCGCGGCGGCCGTCGGATGGCCGACGCATGGCGGTGCGATTCGCGAAGCATGGAGCGGGGTGCGGGCACGGGCGACGGGGTGGCGACGCGGGCGACGGCGGGGATGCGGGCGGCGGCGGTGACGGGGAGGCGACGCGGGTGAGGGGGCTCACCAGCGAAGATGTCGGCGACGGCAGCGGGCGAGGGAGGCGCGGAAGGCGGCGGCGTGGCTCTAGCGACGGCGGCGCGAGGCGAGGAGGCGACGGCACGCGAACTGAGGCTACGGGCGTATAAAAACACGCGAACCGAGGCTCCCGATCAGTTACGACGTGGACACGAGCGGGACAAGCGTACGGCCTAGATGCGTCACGGAGGATCGGACAGCACGGGAAGGGCGGTGCTTGGGTTAGGGTTATGCGAGCGCGGCGCGGCACGAGAGATGGCGCCACGTGGGCAAGGGGGCGGACCGGACGGTCGAGAATGGAGGGAGGCACGGGCTGGAGCGAGCGAGTGCGCGAGCAAGGGAGGTGGACAGCGTAGATGAGCGCGGGTAGGGGCGGCGAGCGAGCGGATTGCCACCACGTGGCAAGGCGGTGGGGGAGGTTCGGCCGGTGCGGGTTGGGCCGGGGAGGCGGGGGAGTGGGGAAGATGGGCCGGGGGTTTGGGCCGAATGGAATGGGCCGAAGAGAATTTGGCCCGAAGGGTTTTTTAAGATTTTCCCCTTTTGCTTTTTAATAAACCCGAGAAAAATCAAAACAACTCCAGAACATAGCAAATAAACTCCAAAAATTCACCAAAAATCCAAAAAATTCCTTGAGGCACAAGGAACCCAAATAAAATATTTTCAGCTTATGTTAAAGTTTATTTTAATCATCTTAAATCCTTTTTAAATTTCTAAAAATTCCAATTAAGCTTTATTAATTCCAGAAAATTTCAAAAATTTATTTTTAAATTTAGGGTTTTAAAAATCTCTAAAAATCAGGATGTTACAAACCTTACACCCTTAAATGGGATCTCGACCCCGAGATCCGGGCCTACTAAGAGAAATAGGTTTACCGGGTGCGACAATGTAGACGACGTGGTTCAGGCTTCCTCTTGCCACGTTCTGAGACTGCTGGCTTCTTTGAGCTGATGTTGTTCCACGGCCTGCTCGGGAGAAAAGGTCTTGACGGGCATACTCTCAAGGTTGAATGGAATTGGTGTGATTGCTTGACGCTTCTACGGGCAATTACGAGCAAAATGGCCTAGCTCTTTGCAATTGAAACAATTGGATGAACCTGCAGGGTTTGCGCCCTTCTGGGGTTGATTGCTGACATTGATAGGGCGTGGTCCCGAATTGTCACGACGGGTCGCTGGAGCTAGGGTCTTGAAATCTGACTACTACGGTACACGAGCTGGCTGATAGGTGTTGAGTCTTATCCTTTTGCGACTGTTGTAAGTGAACTCCTTGTTGACTCATCTTCCTTTTGTGAAATTCTCCTAACTCGCGGCGAGACTCTTCAATAAGTATGGCCTTATCCACCATCTGTTGAAAATTGGCATAGTCGTTGCCCACGACCTGCACTTTCAATCCTGGGTTTAGACTCTTCTTAAACCTCTTCTGGCGAGCTGAATCTGTGGCTACATCCTCTGGTGCGTAGTGAGCTAACTAAGTGAATTTATTGAGATATTCACTCACTGACATGTTTTTCTGCTGCAGCTCTTGAAATTCATCTTTCTTCATCTCGATCACCCCATCCAGAATATGGGCGTGATGAAAAGCGGCGGTGAACTTTGCCCAAGTGATACTGCTTTGGTCCTTGTGAGTGGCACAGTAGTTCTCCCACCACTCTGCTGCTACTCCCTCAAGCTGGTGTGCTACATACATCACCTTCTCCCTATCTGTACATTGGGCCAGGTTTAGTTTTTTCTCAACTGAACGGATCCAATCGTCTGCCTTCAAAGACTCTGATGAACTGGAGAAGGTAGGCGGTCTCGTCCTCATGAACTCCGCATAGCTAAACTGTTGACGGGCTGCCTGCGGTGCTACTGGCTCCTGGTGCTGACGCTGCATCATGGCATTCATATTATGCATCATCTGAGTCTGGGCCACCAAAAATTGACTGAGGACGGGGTTCAAGCTCGGTGGAACTGGCTGAGCGGCACTGCTCTCTGCGTCCTGGTTTGCCTGGTTACGGCCTACTGTAGTCATGGTATCAACCATCTTACTGCTGCTCTGAAAAGGGAAACAACTGCTGACTGCCTTTGCCGGGTTTTAAAGATGAGAGGGAAACAACATAGACGAGAGGTAAATTCGTCTAAGGAGGATTTTCTAATGGCAACCTAAACTAAACAAACACTTAGCCGAAAAGACTAACAACAAAAGTGAGGGAAAAATAACTCTAATGAAAGATTGACATGATTACAATATAATGCTTTTAAGGGCAATATTTGCAGCTCACATCACACACAACTGCAAGAAAAGCAAAATGGTCTACACGATGCTAAAACTATAATAGGGCTTTATTCTGACGACTCTTCACGATAGCCTCCAATCTTGTCTTGGAACATTTTGGGTGGTTCTTGATCCAAACTTCACAGCAAAGCTTGAAGAATTATGTGTCGACCTCCTCTTTGATTTTTGGGCACTCGAACATCTAAGGATATTATAGGGATGAGAAGTCAAATTAAGTTTCAAAAATAATATTTTAGAGGAAGCGAAGATTAAGAATCCTAAGAATAAAGTAAGAATAGAGAATCACTAAATATTCATTTGTTGATTTGACTTAGAAAATAGATTTTGAAATTGAGCTAAAACGACCACTCTAACTAGGGCTTCGTCCTACAGTCGATATAGCTCTGATACTATCTCTGTCGAGACCCGAATATGCAAATCCGGACTCTCTGTGTATACTGCACTAGTCCTAATATCACGCTAGTGCACACAGTCAAACATAGATGTAATCACAACCATATACGCGTTAAAATAAAGGCAAAACTTAAATATCGATAAATATTAAGAGTACGACTTTATGGTCAAACATACAATAGACTAGCCCGAAAGGATTATCAAAAACTAGCAGCGAAAATCCAAAATAAAGCGTAGTGGCCAATCGACAAGCCCACAGGCTATCGAGTGGAGAACGAAGCCTAATTCACGAATTCGTCGAAGTACTCTCCTTCTTGAATCTCCTGCGGGTGATACTCCTCCTCAACTGAGCAATATGGGCATAAAGCCGTGAGTACATTGGTACTCAGCAAGTCATTTCTAACAAATGAATGCAATATACTATGCAAGACTTACCAATGGAAGGCTAAAAGGTTAATTTGCATAAAACAATATTTGAAGGTAAATACAGTAAATAGATTGAAGGCACACTTTAAATAAAACAATAATGAGTAAGTAATCAAAGAAATTGAAATAAACCGCTTGTGAACCTCCCATCCACATGCTAAACCACAGTGAACTACCTGTCCACTTCCAACATAGACCACCAAGTTTAAAATGGAATCACTACCCCTCGTGTGAAATCACCGAACATTGTCCATGACCGAGGACGTGACTATTCGAATAGTTTTACACTCTGCAGAGGTTGCACAACTGTACCCACACGATGTGATTAGCCTCAGCTTAAGGTAATCACAACAAGGCCTTTACAAAGTTCAATTCTAACTCAATCCTGCCCGCTAGGGTTTCGCATCCCACCTCTTGCGCATCATGGAAATTAGCAACCATGTTTATCACAATGGCAAGATTGAAATTGAAACATCTCAAATTAATCAGCTAGGTTCGTCCCATACCAGACATGTGGTTTGCACGGTAAAGCTCAGATCAATGACGCACAAAGTTAAGTCCTTAACATTACCTAGGCAAGACTACCGCATCTCTCGAAGTGCTCCAACACTTCCCCCTTTACTGCACGATCACTTGCCCGAGTGAAAACCAATTTTTGTATAACCACACCAATGACACATCCATGCCATGGCACAAATTTTATAACTGTGGCACTAACCACGGTCTGCTGTGGCTCTGACCATGATTCAATATCTCATTAGGTCAAATTTATTAATTCACATGTGATGATTAACCCTTTCGTATAATAAGCAAAGTTAAGCAATCTAATCGTACCAACCCAGGTGATATTAAACGTAGCATCACTAATAAGTTTCCCAACCTAAGGTGACAATGGCATCATGGGGTTCCTAATTATCAAGGAGGAATAAGCCAAATGGGGCATTAACTACCAATACAAGGTTTTGTAATTAAATAGCAATGCAATGTAATTTTAAAACAAAGTAATTAAATAATAGATTGCAAATTAGATTCAACATGATCAAAGGACACAACTTGCCTTGGTTATGCTGAGCGAGGTACTCTTGGTCTTCGGGCGTAGCTCCTGCTCCTCCGGATTCGGAATCTAATGAGAGAGAAAACGATCAAAACAAGAAGAACACATAAAATGATAAGCAAATGAACTCCAAAAATTATGAAACTAGAACCAAAAGCTAGAGCTCGATTTGAGATGAATTAAGAAAAAAGAACGGGGTCAATCGGAGCTAGGACGGAGTAGAATGGGCTCTCAAAAAATAAACCCTAAAGGAAATCCAGGAAATTCAGAAATTGCACTGTGCTGTAGACCCGGCGCACGGTAGAATGAGTCCACGGTGGACCCGGTCCACGAAACAGTGCGCACAGGGGGGGAGTGCTGACGCGGTGGCTAGGGCTGACGTGGCAACAGCTAGTGCCGACACGTGGCACATGCTGATGTGGCATGCTGACGTGGCCGACATGTGGCACCAAGGGACAGTTTTACTGATGTGGTGCTGATGTGGCATGGCCACGTGGCTTGCCACGTAGGCTAGGGCTGACGTGGCTTGCCACGTGGCGGCCGGTAGCGCGCGCTCGGTGCGGCGCGCGGTCGACGGTTGCAGATGTGACGTACGGCTCGATGTGGTGCGCTGGCTTAGATCTAGATCTGCGGCGAGGATGGGCGTGGCGGCCATTGGATGGCCGATGCGTGGCGGCAGCTCGGGGACTGAGGGGTGGAGCAGGGCGCGTGCTCGGGCGACGGGGTGGCGACGCGGGCGATGGCGTCGACGAGGAGGCGACGTGGGCGAGGGGCTCACCGGCGAAGACGTCGGCGACAGCGGCGCAGGTGAGGAGGCAATAGCGGGAGACGGCATACAAACCAAGGCTGCCGGGCGTATAAAAACACATGAACCGAGGCTCCCGATCGGTTACGACGCGGACACGAGCGGGACGCGAACTAGACACGCGTATGGCCCAGATAAGTCGTAGAGGATCAAACGGCACGGGAAGGGCGGCACAAGGGTTAGGGTTATGCGGGTGCGGCGCGGTGCGGGAGATGGCGTTGCGTGGGCAAGGGGGCGGATCGGACGGCCGAGAACAGAGGGAGGCGCAGGCTGGACCGAGCGAGCGCGCGAGCAAGGGAGGTGGACAGTGCAGATGAGCGCGGGTAGGGGCGGCGGGCGAGGGGATTGCCGCCACGTGGCAAGGCGGTGGGGGAGGTTCGGCCGCTGCGGGCTGGGCCAGGGAGGCGGGGGAGTGGGGAAGATGGGCCGGGGGTTTGGGCCGAAGAGAACTTTTCCCGAAGGGTTTTTAAAGATTTTCCCCTTTTGCATTTTAATAAACCCGAGAAAAATCAAAACAGCTCCAGAAAATAGCAAATAAACTCCAAAAATTCACCAAAAACACCAGAAAATTCGTTGAGGCACAAGGAATCCAAATAAAATATTTTTAGCTAATGTTAAAGTTTATTTTAATCATATTAAATTCTTTTTATATTTATGAAAATTCTAATTAAGCTTTATTAATTCCAGAAAATTACAAAAATTTATTTTTAAATTCAGGGTTTGAAAAATAACCACTGCTCTCTTTGTAGTCAGGCCATCACGCCAAGCCACCACCTCCACGGTCGTGCGTCACTACCACATATCATTATCATTGTGCTACTACCTCCACAACCGCTCGTCTTTATCGCAGCATCGTCATCGCCGCTTCCGCGTGCTGTGTCGGTGCAGCATATTAAACTACCACTACAACTAGGGCTTGAGAACCCTAGCTAGGTCATGTCAAGGTGTAACATCCGTATTTTTAGTGTTATTTGAAGCCTTTTAAAATAAAATTTACTATTTGGATTTTTCTAAATTTAATACAAGCATAAAATAAATTTTTATTAATTAAGGAGATTTAATATGAATAAAATAAATATTAACATGTGCTGAAAATATTTTATTTGGGTTCCTTGTGTCTCAAGGAATTTTTTAGAATTTTCTTGGATTTTTCTAAATTAGGAAACCCAAAAAATCCTTAATCAGTATTGGGCTGGGCTCATTACTATTCATCCCGTCCAATTAAGCCTCTACCGTTCGATCCCTTCCTTGCCACATGTTTGCCATCCAGACCTTGCCCCGTATAGCCGTCGGATCTCATAAACGGACACGTGTCGAGCATCCAAGGCTGCACATCACTATTCATCAGTGCCATTTGTGGCAATTATCTGATCGTATGCCATGCCATTTGTCATCGATCTAGCCACTGTGGTACTGTTCATTATCGTCTTCCTCTCGGCATCTCCACCAACATCCACATCCGATTCGGCCTTGGCATTCGTGCCCAAGCTAGACACCTCCCATCGTCGTCTCCGAAGCGGAGTCCACGCCTTCCGTGTGTACCATCCCAAAAATTTTATCCTTGTGTTAATTTAATTATTGGATTTTTCTGGATTTTATTCCTAGCCCTGATTTAAGAAAATTTAAAAAAAACTTTAATGTAAAAGCCAAATTGATTTTGCTGCTTTTCAGGAAAGTCAAAATAAATATATTTCATCCTCCTAAAGTCAAGTCTGAAATTATATTAGTTTTCAAAAATTTATAAAGGATTAAAACTTTCCCTTTTTAAGTCAAATGGTGCTTTTGCAAAATATAAATATCAAATAGGTGGAAAATATTTTTATTAAGTCTCAAATAGTCCCAGAAGGTTCTCTGAATTTTTCTGGAATTTTTAAAATTTATTTGGTATTTTTCTGAGTACTTTAAAGCCTCCTAGTCATTTCTGAAATTCAAAAAGAAAATAAATCCAAAACCCTCCCGGAGCCGACAAGTGTCACCCATCGGGCCAAACCCGCACCGCCGGATCCTTTCCCCGCCGTCCGTTTTAACTTACCGCTTCATCCCGCCTCCCCCTCCGCTCCTACCGACACGTGGCGTTATCGGGGCCATTCACCATTGTCGGATCTCATCCCGCCCGTCCGTAGCACCTTAACCCTCCGCCCGAAACCCCAACGGCTCAGATTAACTCTCTTTTGCCGGACGAGATCTCGGCCGCACCTCCTCACTTACCCCTTCGCGCAGCACCCGACGGCCCCGAACTACTCCTCCTGCCACACGTCGCTGATCCAACCACCGCCCGATTTCCTTCCCTTTTTCTTCTCTCGCTGACGCGTGGGCCCCGCATGTCAGGTCCTTCGTCCCCGTTCGCTTACCTTCTTCCTCGCGCAATCGCCGCCGCCATTGATTAGGAAACCGAAGCTTTGAAAGCTTCGGTTTCTTGCCAATTTATTCCCCCGCACCACTGCACATTCAAATAGCCGTCTCCCCGCGTCCGTTTCTGGCATTTTCCCCCTCAATCACGCCCTCTACGCCGTCGCATTGATCCCCTCCGCCCGTTGCTCTCCGGCGAGTTTTGCGCAGCCATTACCACCCCTCCCCGGCCTATAAAACCCACACCCCGAGGTCCCTCTACCCACACCACCCCTCCCTCACCACTCGATCGAAGTCCCCGAGCCCCGAAGCTTCCCCGAGCTTGATTTCCCCTCCGCGGCTTCAGCAACTCCGACGAGCAATCGCCGCCGCCTCAGGCCTCCCCGCGCCCTACCAGCACCACTCCGACGTTGCTCGTGCCCCGGCGATCCCCGACGACCGCTTCCCTGAGCCTCTGCGCCACCGGAGCTCCTCCGCCGCCGTGAAGCCCTGTCCGACCACCGCCCCTCCTCACTGATCTCCCTCTCTGGTCGCCCCCGTGCACCGCGCAAGGTACCGGTGAACTCCCCACACTCCGCTCTGCATTTTGCACCCCTCGGCTAGCGCTGCCGCCCGCCAGAGTGCCGGCGACCCTCGGGCCCCGAGCGCCGCCGCCGCCGGCCAGGCCACGTCAACCCGTCGGGCCAACCTGGCAGGCGCCTGGCAGCCAGGTGGCAGCCAGATCGGCGCCACGCCAGCACCACCTGAGCACCACCCTACTCCCGCGCGTGCAACCGCCACGTCGGCATATTGCCGTGACGTGGCAGCCACGTTGCGACCACGTGGTGCCAAGTGGCAGCCACGTGGAAGCCACGCCAGCGCCACCCCGCTCCCCGCGCGCCCGCCTGCCACCTCACCCCTCTCTCGGGTCCACGGACTCGGTCCACCAGACCCGGGCCCACATGTCAGCCTCTGCCCGATTTTTTAAAACCCCAGGGCTGATGTCATGCTGACGCAATTAAACCGATTTTCCCTTATAAAAATAATTCGGCCGAAAACTAAATGCCATGCTGACATCATAAACCTTTATTTTTCTTTAGAAAAATAATTCTTGCTGATGTCATAAATCCTTTTTTGGTTTAAAAATAATCCAGAAAATGAGCTTTTTCTTTTATTTTGAATTTAAACTTTGGAAGGCTATAACTTTTGCATTTTAACTCTAAATTGACCCATTCAAACTTCTATTCGAATTTAATTTAAATTCAGTTTTAAATGTTAGATATTCCCATAATCCTTGATTATAGCCCAATTTGAATCTCGAATCCATATACCTTGTCACCTTAGCTGAAAACTAGTTAGTACCATAGTATTGACTAGAAAATTTTGTAGAAATGCTTAGCCTGGCTTAGTATAATTTTAGGTGGGATTAATGTCTTTCACATGAAATGACGATTTAAAATTGAGTTCTTGACTTCGGTGAGTCAAGGATGGTTTATGAAGACTCGTTTAAAAATGAAAATAGAAACTTATGATTTGGACTTAGGCTAATGGTTAGGTGGTGGGTGCCGGCATGCCTCGTGTTTGGTGACACCTGGTTGATTGTCGTGCACGGGGGAATGTGGTTGAGCCTAAGTCAACTTAAGGACCGTTTCTGTGATTTATTTTACGAAGTCACTTCGTACTACCACAAGTCCGGTATGGGACAGACCTGACTAAGTAATTTGTGAAGTTCCAAATATAGTCTCGCTATAGGCTGAATGTGAGCGCGACGTAGGCTGCTGGAAGTCTCACATGGCACCAAAGGGGGCTCCAACTCGTGGATTCGAGTTGTGGTGAAACCTTAGTGGCGGCGTGATTATTTTGGCTATAGATCATCGGAACAGCCTTGTCATGAACTCTCCGCCGCACACCTAAGGTAGTGTGTTTATCGCGTGGCTTAAGTAAGAGGGAATGTCTTGTGGGTAAAGTTGTACACCTCTGCAGAGTTAGAAACCTATCTAGATAGCCGTGTCCACGGTCATGAACATGCTGAGTAAAGTTTTCACAGATTAGACTTGAATTTTATAAAACCTGGTTTTTGAGCAAACAAATGGTAGTTTTGGTTTTGGTCCGGGTGGATTCCCGTGGATAGGTTAGTGTGGATCGAAGCCTACACTAACGATATTACTTGTTAAAAACATTATTTCATATACTGTATTAAAGTTCAGCTTTTCATACTTACATTATTGTATTCAAATTTAAGTATTGTTTTTCCGCACATTTACCCTATTAAGCCTTCCTTTGAAATCCATTATGCATGCATCAATTCTATTATATCTCCTAGTGTAACTTGCGTAAGCATTTACTTGCTTACCTTGGGAGTACTCCTGTGCTCACCTTGCTAAATCTGTTGCTAGACTTTGGGGACGACTACGACGGTGAGGACTACTTGTGAGTAGGATCGTCTTCTGATCATTCGCTGTGGGAGGTGGATGGGCTGTTCGCTACCTTCTTGCTTTCATTGTTTTATTTTCTCTTGTTGGCCTTGTGCCACTATATTGTAAGACTTGGCCTTAAGGCCGTATTTTTGTTGAATAATATTTGGTGGTGATTTTTGCATGATATACATTACTGTTGACCCTGTGTGCACTAGCTTTTCCTGGGATAGTGCGATTTACACAGAGGGACTTGGAGTTGTTGTTCCGGGTCCCGACAGAGATGGTATCAGAGCAATAATGACCCTAAGACGTGACCTTAGCTAGAGGCCAACCTTAAGGATATATTTTGATAAGAAATGCATTTTTTCTTAAAATCATCTCTTCCTTTGCTCAATCTCTTACCAAAACTGATTACTAATTTCTCTCCTCTTCCAAATTTTAGATGGAGCAACCTACCCGCGTCTCCCACAGAACCCTTGCCGGACTCTTCGCCGATGATCTGTACAACCTCATGCAAGAACTCAACATCCGCCCGTACCCCCTCTACCAAGGGTATGTTGGCATGTACGGAGACGAGGAACGCTGGAGGGTGGAAGTGAAGATCTTCAAAGACTTTTCAGCCAACGCGGCCATTCACATCTTCGACGCCCCGCTACCTCGAGCTACCTTCTTCGACGGTGTGCAAGATGCAGCCCAGGAGGCCATTTGCGAGTTAAGGAACATCTACGCCCGAGACCTGCAGCGTACGGACTACCGATACTTCCCCATGAAGACTCCTCTTGGTGCCGCCAGCAACTTTTCATCCACGGAGTACAAGAGCAACCCCCGTCTCCTGCGACAAGTGGAATTCACGAAGTCCATGGATCACATGTACCAGATCACCTTGGATGAGTTGCACACCGCACAACAAAAGCTCCACGCAGTGGAAGAAGAACTGGCCGAGCTCCGTGCCGAGAGTGCAGACTCCACTGCTTCTGAGCCTTTTCTGAGGAGGCTCGAGCGCAACACTAGTGTCTAGACAACCCTGAGCCTTAACCTTAAAACGTTATCCGCGAGCTGTAGTCCTTTGTTAACAGCCGCGAGACTATTATAATAAAATAAAAAGTTTTATTTGGCTCTTATTTGTGCTTTCCTTGCTTTTGTGTGTTCTGTTGGTGGGATTGTTACTAGAACCTCTCCTTTAGTTGTCTCTTCCCTCTAAATCTGGAAGCTTCAATAGATGGTGAACACCAGGAGGAACAACATGGACAACACCAACCCCGGAGCTCAAGGGAGCCAATCAGCCCCCATTCCACCGCCTCACTTGTGTGAGGGATGGATTGAGGCGCGATTGATGTGTCAGAACCAATTGATCCAACTATTAGCTCAGACTATCAACAATCCTCAGGCTCATCATCAACCTGCCCAAGCACCTCCCAATCGTCTTTCAGAGTTCCTAAGCATCAAGCCACCGACATTCGCGGCGATCACCGAACAATGGGCGCCGATGGTAGCTCAGTCGATCGGCAAGAAGCTGGATATACTGCAGTGCACCGATTGGGAGCGAGTCCTGTTTGCTTCCCTTCAACTGAACGGGCCCGCATCTCAATGGTGGGATACTTTCACCGCCTCGCATGCCAACCCGCAGACGGTGACGTGGAACGAGTTTGAGCAGAGCTTTCGCAAGGCTCACATCCCCACCGGCACCATGGCCTTGAAGAAGAAGGAATTTTGAGCCCTGCGCCAAGGGAGCCGTACTGTTAATGAGTACGTGCAGAAGTTCAACCAACTGGCCCGCTATGCGCTAGAAGATGTGGCTTCCGACGAAGCCAAGCAAGAAAGGTTCATGGAAGGCCTAAATGACAATATATCAGTACAGCTGATATCAGGTGATTACACTGACTTCCACCAGCTAGTCAGTAAGGCCATCCGTCAGGAAGGCAAGCACATGGAGATGGAGACCCGGAGGAAAAGAATGGCGGATCAAAGGAACAACTCTGGAGGTTCTCACAAGGTTCATAGTGATCCTCCGCACACGAACAAATTCAGACCCCAAGGCAGCAATTTCAAGACCCAGTCAGGCAAGTTCAAGTCCTCAACGATGCGCGCCGTTCGGGCTAGCCGCCAGCGATTTGGACCAACGCACCCCAACGACCGGTGGCCAAGTGCAGAAGAGCAGTCCACCATCAGATGGAGTGACCTGCTTTTATTGCAAGGAACCAGGGCACTATGCCACGGCGTGCCCCAAGAAGATACAAGCGACAACAACCCGGGAGCCTCGGAAGTCGACCTAGGGCGTGAAGCGCAAACCTTCATCAAGGAAAGAGTGAACCATGTGGCGTGGAAGAAGCACAGTGCACGGGGCGTCGTCTTTGGGTATGTTTCTTGTCAACTCAGTACCAGCATTAGTTCTTTTCGATTCCAGAGCATCACATTCTTTCGTATCGAAAACTTTTGTGGATAAGCATGGGTTGGGCATGATAACTCTTAACAACCCCATGATAGTTCACTCCCCTGGAGCAGAAATGAGAGCAGGGACCTTGTGCCCGAGAGTAGAATTGCTCATAGATGGGACCCGATTCCTATCGGACCTTTTGGTTTTGGAATCGCAAGGGTTAGATGTCATTCTCGGAATTAACTGGTTAGCCAAGAATCGAGGTCAGATCAATTGCGCTACCAGATCCATTACCCTCACTAATGACCAAGGCATAGAAGTGATCTTCTCTCCTCAAATCCCAGTAGAAGAATGTGCCCTCTTCCATCTTCAAGTCTTGGAAGAAGTGCCAATAGTGCGGGAATACCCAGATGTTTTTCCCGGGGAACTACCAGGGATGCCACCGGATCGGGAAATCGAGTTTGTAATTGACCTAGTCTCAGGCACCGCCCTAATTTCCAAGAGACCATATCGGATGCCTGCTAATGAGTTAGCAGAATTGAAGAAGCAGCTTACGGAGTTGGAAATCAAAGGATACATCCGACCAGTTCATCACCTTGGGAGCACCCGTCCTGTTCGTCAAGAAGAAGGATGAAAGTTTGAGGCTATGTGTGAATTATATAGCCCTCAATGATGTTACCATCAAAAACAAATACCCTCTGCCCAGGATCGACAACCTGTTCGATCAGTTGAAAGGAGCCGGTGTCTTCTCCAAGATTGACCTACGATCAGGATATCATTAGTTGAAGATTCGTGAAGAAGACATCCCCAAGACTGCCTTCTCCACCAGATATGGACATTATGAGTTCACGGTCATGTCGTTTGGACTGACCAATGCACCAGCCTATTTCATGAGTATGATGAACAGTGTATTCATAAAATACTTGGACAAGTTTGTGGTGATCTTCATCGATGACATTCTCATCTACTCCAAAAGTGAAGAAGAACATGAGCAGCATCTCAGGATAACCCTGGAAAAGCTTCAAGAACATCAGCTTTTCGCCAAATTCAGTAAATATGAATTTTGGCTAAAAGAGGTTGCCTTCCTTGGACATATCGTGACAGCCGAAGGGATTGCTGTGGACCCTTCCAAGGTAGAAGCAGTGTTAGAGTGGAAGCAACCCAAGTCCGTGACAGAAGTCAGGAGCTTCCTTTGACTTGCGGGTTATTACTGCCGGTTTATAGCAGGATTCTCCGAGCTAGCCAAACCAATGACTCAGTTGTTGAAAAAGGAAAAGAAGTTCGAATGGACGAAGGCTTGCGAGCAAAGTTTTCAGACCCTCAAGAAGAGGCTAGTCTCAGCACCTGTGCTTGTTTTGCCGGACGTGCATAAAGGCTTCGAGGTTTTCTGTGATGCCTCACGCCTAGGCGTAGGCTGTGTTCTAATGCAAGGCAAAGTGGTAGCCTATGCATCACGCCAACTCAAGCCTCATGAGTACAATTACCCTACTCACGACTTGGAGTTAGCAGCTGTAGTGCACGCTTTAAAAATCTGGCGTTACTATCTTATCGGTAACCGCTGTGAAGTATACACGGACCATAAGAGCTTGAAATATATCTTCACCAGGCATAACTCAACCTGAGGCAGCGAAGATGGTTGGAGTTGATAAAAGACTATGACATCGGTATACACTACCACCCCGGAAAAGCGAATGTTGTAGCCGATGCCTTAAGCAGGAAGTCTTATACAAATGCAGTTTTATCGGAAGAAGATCGACCCGACTTCAGGAGGGAGTCACCCGTCTACGTCTAAATCCAATGGGACCAAGCATCCTCACCACCCTGGAAATACAACCTGGCTTGCCTGATCAGATTAAGGAAGCTCAGAAGGTTGACGAGGATATCCAGGAAATCAAGAAAAATATGAGAAGAGGCAAAGCACCAGGATTCAGTGAAGATGAACATGGCACGGTTTGGTTCGAGAACCGCATCTGTGTGCCAAATAATCAGGAAATTAAAACCATGATTCTGAAGGAAGCTCATGACACCCCATACTCAATCCCCCAGGTCGTACCAAGATGTACCAGGACCTAAGGGAAAAATATTGGTGGGTCAGTATGAAAAGAGAAATAGCAGAGTTTATTGAGGCCTGTGACACCTGTCAATGAGTCAAAGCTGAGCATCAAAGACCAGCGGGACTTTTGCAAACACTGCCAATACCAGAATGGAAGTGGGAAGAAATCGGCATGGATTTCATAACCGGACTTCCAAGGACGCAATCGGGTTATGATTCAATCTGGGTAATCATAGACCGGTTGACTAAAGTGGCTTACTTTATATTAGTCAAAACCACTTATTCTGGAAGTAAGTTGGCTGAACTATACATGTCCCGGATTGTATGCCTGTATGGCGTTCCCAAGAAGATAGTGTCAGATCGAGGCAGCCAGTTCACTTCTCGATTTTGGCAAAAACTGCATGAAGAGCTGGGGAGTAAGCTCAGTTTCAGTACCGCTTACCACCCCCAGACGGATGGTCAAATAGAAAGAGTTAACCAAGTGCTCGAGGATATGCTGAGAGCTTGTATTCTGGACTTTGGGAACAGTTGGGACCGTTCATTGCCCTATGCAGAGTTCTCGTACAATAATAGCTACCAAGCCAATCTGCAGATGGCACCTTTCGAAGCCTTGTATGGTCGAAAGTGCAGGACACCCTTGCTTTGGGATCAGCAAGGAGAACCTCAAGAAGCTGGACCGAATCTACTTCAAGACGCGGAGGATAAAGTTAAGAAGATCAGGGACAGACTGAAGATAGCCCAATCTCGACAAAAGAGTTATACGGACAACCGTCGTCGAGATTTAACCTTTGAGGTCGGGGACTACGTCTATCTTAGAGTGTCCCCACTCAGAGGTGTGAAAAGGTTTCAAGTCAGAGGAAAGCAAGCACCGCGTTATGTGGGACCTTTCAAGATTCTGGCTCGAAGAGGTGAAATCGCTTATCAGTTAGACTTGCCGCCAAGCCTGTCCAGGGTGCACGATGTCTTCCATGTCTCTCAGTTGAAGAAGTGCCTCCGGGTACCCACAAAGCAAGCCGCATTGGAAACCTTGGATCTTCAAGATGATCTCACTTATCAGGAGCAATCAATCAAGATCCTTGACACCGCAGAACGTCAGACCAGAAGAAAGACCATCAGATTCTGCAAGGTTCAATGGAGCAACCAAACCGAAGACGAAGCCACTTGGGAGCGAGAAGAAGATTTGAAAACTAGCCATCCCCATCTCTTTTGCTAGCCAGTGCAAATCTCGAGGGCGAATTTCTTTTAAGGGGGGTAGGTTTGTAACATCCCAAAAATTTTATCCTTGTGTTAATTTAATTATTGGATTTTCCTGGATTTTATTCCTAGCCCTGATTTAAGAAAATTTTTTAAAAAAACTTTAATTTAAAAGCCAAATTGATTTTTTGCTGTTTTTCAGGAAAGTCAAAATAAATATATTTCATCCTCCTAAAGTCAAGTCTGAAATTATATTAATTTTCAGGAATTTATAAAGGATTAAAACTTTCCCTTTTAAAGTCAAATGGTGCTTTTGCAAAATATAAATATCAAATAGGTGGAAAATATTTTTATTAAGTCTCAAATAGTCTCAGAAGGTTCTCTAAATTTTTCTGGAATTTTTAAAATTTCTTTGGTATTTTTCTGAGTATTTTAAAGCCTCCTAGTCATTTCTGAAATTCAAAAAGAAAATAAATCAAAAACCATCCCGGAGCCGACAAGTGTCGCCCATCGGGCCAAACCCGCGCCGCCGAATCCTTTCCCCGCCGTCCGTTTTAACTTACCACTTCATCCCGCCTCCCCCTCCGCTCCTACTGACACGTGGGGTTATCAGGGCCATTCACCGTGTCGGATCTCATCCCGCCCGTCCGTAGCAACTTAACCCTCCGCCCGAAACCCCAATGGCTCAGATTAAGTCTCTTTTGCCGGATGAGATCTCGGCCGCACCTCCTCACTTACCCCTTCGTGCAGCACCTGACGGCCCCGATCTACTCCTCCTACCACACGTCGCTGATCCAACCACCGCCCGATTTCCTTCCCTTTTTCTTCTCTCGCTGACGCGCGGGCCCTGCCTGTCAGGTCCTTTGTCCCCGTTCGCTTACCTTCTTCCTTGCGCAATCGCCGCTGCTGCCACCGCCATTGATTAGGAAACCGAAGCTTTGAAAGCTTCGGTTTCTTGCCAATTATTCCCCCGCACCACTGCACATTCAAATAGCCGTATCCCCGCGTCCGTTTCTGGCATTTTCCCCCTCAATCACGCCCTGTACGTCGTCGCATTGATTCCCTCCGCCCGTTGCTCTCCGGCGAGTTTTGCGCAGCCGTTACCACCCCTCCCCGGCCTATAAAACCAACACCCCGAGGTCCCTCTACCCAGACCGCCCCTCCCTCACCACTCGATCGAAGTCCCCGAGCCCCGAAGCTTCCCCGAGCTTGATTTCCCCTCCGCGGCTTTAGCAACTCCGGCGAGCAATCGCCGCTGCCTCAGGCCTCCCCGCGCCCTACCAGCGCCACTCCGACGTTGCTCATGCCCCGGCGATCCCCGACGACCACTTCCCCGAGCCTCTGCGCCACCGCAGCTACTCCGCCGCCGTGAAGCCCTCTCCGACCGCCGCCCCTCCCCCACCGATCTCCCTCTCCGGTCGCCTCTTATGGTAGTACGAAGTAACTTCGTAAAATGAATCACAGAATCGGTCCTTAAGTTGATTTAGGCTCGACCACATTCCCCCGTGCACGACAATCAACCAGGTGCCACCAAACACTAGGCATGCCGGCACCCACCACCTAACCATTAGCCTAAGTCCAAAACATAAGTTTCTATTTTCATTTTTAAACAATTTTCGTAAACCATCCTTGACTCACCGAAGTCAAGAACTTAATTTTAAATCGTCATTTCATGTGAAAGACATTAATCCCACCTAAAATTACACTAAGCCAGGCTAAGCATTTCTATAAATTTCCTAGTTAATGCTAAGGTACTAACTAGTTTTCAACTAGGGTAACAAGGTATATGAATTTGAGATTCAAATGGGCTATAATCAAGGGATCATGGGCATAACTAAAATTTAAACTGAATTTAAATTAAATTTGAATAGAAGTACGCATGCATATACAGTGAAACAACATAACTAAATTTGAAATATTAGATTCAACACGGTCAAAGGTGTAACTTGCCTTGATCGAAGTCCTGCTGGGAATCGTCGAACTCAAAGTCTCCGGAATCGTCGAAATCTAACGTAAAGAGCCAATTCAAAGAGAATTCAAAAACAAAAATCAAATAAATTCAAAATTTCAAAATTATTCTAGAAATAGATAGATCATGATTTTAGAAAAATTTAGAAATTTGAATGGGTCAATTTGGAGTTAAAATGCAAAAGTTATAGCCTTCCAAAGTTTAAATACAAAATAAAAGAAAAAGGTTATTTTCTGGATTTATTTTTAAACCGAAAAGGATTTATGACGTCAGCAAGAATTATTTTTCTAAAGAAAATTCAAGGATTATGACGTCAGCCCTAGGGTTAATATAATCGGGGAGAGGCTGACAGGTGGGGCCGGTCTACGGTGGACTAGGTCAAGAACCGAGAGAGGGGTGAGGTGGCGGCGGGTGTGCGAGGCGGGGTGGCGGCGTGGCTTCCACGTGGGCGCTCTCGGGCACCACGTGGTCGCAACGTGGCTGCCACGTCACGGCAATATGACGACGTGGCGGCACGCGCGTGAGGTGGCGAGGGGGGTGCTCGGGTGGCGCTGGCGTGGTGCCCAGCTGGCGTGGTGCCCAGCCGAGGGCACCAGAAAGAAGAGGGGAGCGCAGGGAGTGCATCGGTACCTGGCGCGGATCCCGAGGGTGACCGGAGAGGGAGATCGGCGAGAAGGGGCGGCGGTCGGAGGAGGGGTTCATGGCGGCGGAGGGGTCCCGGTGGCGGACGAGCTCGGGAAGATGGCCGTCGGGGATCGCCTGGGCACCAGCTACGTCGGAGAGGCACCGGCGAGGAGCGGGGAAACCTGAGGCGGCCGGAATTGCTCGCCGGAGTTGTCGGAGCCGCGGAGAGGGAATCGAGCACAGGGAGGCCCTCGGGGCTTGAACACTGGAATTGAGAGGAGCAGGGGAGGTGGTGTGAGCTGAGGGTCCTCGGGGAGTGCTCTTTATAGGTGGGGGAGGGTGGTAACGGCCGCGCGAAGTTCGCCGGAGTTAAAACGGGCAGGAAGGATGAATGCGACGGCGAGGAGAGGCGTAACGCGCGACTTTATGCCAGAAACGGACGCGGTGGAGGCGGAGGTTTAATTTGCCGTTGGCGTGGGGGATTAAGCGGGAAGGAAACCGAAGCAATCAAAGCTTCGGTTTTGGCTTTAATGGCGGCAGCGGCGCGATCGCGCGAAGAAGAAAGTAAATAGGCGGGGAAGACGGGTCCGACAGGTGGGGCCCGCATGTCGGCGAGAGAAGGAAAACGGGAAAGGGCGAGGAAGATGGTTGGATGAGCGACGGGTGGCAAGGAGGGGCGATCGGGACCACTGGCTGCTGGCGAAGGGGTAAGTTAACGGGGACGGCCACGATCGCATCCGGCAACGGGGATCGGATCGGGACCGATTGGTGCAATAAGTGGGAGGGGCGGCTGTGATTAGGTACGACAACAGAGGATGGTGCCGATTATGCCACGCGTCACGCGGAGAGGAGAAGGGAGCGGGCGAAGTGGTAAGTGGTCGGGAGCGGCTGAGATTAGTCCGGGCGGGGAAGCGGACGGCTCGATGCACGACACGCGTCACACGCGGGGAGAGGGAAGGTGGGATGAATCGGTAAGGGTATCGGACGGCTGGAATTAGATCTGGTGGGTGGAGGGGCCTCCGATGGTTGACACGTGGCAACCCGAGGAGGGTTTTAGGATTTTAATTCCTTTTTAATTTCCAGAAATGAGAATAAGCTTTAGAAAACTCAGAAAAATACCAAATAAATTTTGAAAATTCCAGAAAAATTCAGAGAAGCTTCTGGGACTATTTAAGACTTAATAAAATTATTTTCCACTCATTTTGCCAAGTATATTTTGTAAAATCACAATTTGACTTAAAAGAGAAGGTTTTAATTCTTTATAAAATCATGAGAATTTATATAATTACAGATTTGACTTTAGGAAGGTGAAATACATTTATTTGACTTTCATGAAATGCAATAAATTCATTTTGAACTTTTATAAATAGAACTTTTTAAATTTTCTCAAATCAGGACTTGGAATAAACTCTAGGAAAATCCAATAAATTCCAGAAATGATTTTTAAATAAAGGAATACAATTTTTGAGATGTTACAAACCTACCCCCCTTAAAAGAAATCTCGCCCTCGAGATTTGCACCGGCTAGCAAAAGAGATGGGGATGGTTGGCCTTCAAATCTTCTTCTCGCTCCCAGGTGGCTTCGTCTTCAGTGTGGTTGCTCCACTGAACTTTGCAGAATCTGATGGTCTTCCTTCTGGTCTGACGTTCTGCGGTCTCGAGGATCTTGATCGGCTGCTCCTGGTAGGTGAGGTCATCCTGAAGGTCCAAAGTTTCCAATGCTGCTTGTTCTGCGGGTACCCGGAAGCACTTCTTCAACTGAGAGACATGGAAGACGTTGTGCACTCCTGATATGCTTGGAGGTAAGTCCAACTGATATGCGACTTCACCTCTTCGATTTAGAATCTTGAAGGGTCCCACATAACGCGGTGCTAGTTTTCCTGTGACTTGGAACCTTTTCACACCTCTGAATGGGGATACTCTAAGATAGACGTAGTCCCCGACCTCAAAGGTCAAATCTCGACGACGGTTGTCCTTATAACTCTTTTGTCGAGATTGGGCTATCTTCAGTCTGTCCCTGATCTTCTTCACTTTATCTTCTGCGTCCTGAAGTAGATTCGGTCCAGCTTCTTGGGGTTCTCCTTGCTGATCCCAAAGCAAGGGTGTCCTACACTTTTGGCCGTACAAGGCTTCGAAAGGTGCCATCTGCAGACTGGCTTGGTAGCTATTATTGTACGAGAATTCTGCATAGGGCAATGAACGGTCCCAACTGTTCCCAAAGTGCAGAGTACAAGCTCTTAGCATATCCTCGAGCACTTGGTTAACTCTTTCTATTTGACCATCATGCAGGGATGGTAAGCGATGCTGGCCGAGGCTTACTCCTAACTCTTCATGCGGCTTCGCGAGAATCGAAAGTGAATTGAGCGCCTCGATCGACACTATCTTCTTGGGAGCGCCATACGGGCACACAATTGGGACATGTACGGCTTCGGCTAACTTACTCCGGAGTAAGTGGTCTTGACCCGTATAAAGTGAGCCACTTTAGTTAATCGGTCTATGATCACCCAGATTGAATCATAACCCGATTGCGTCCTTGGGAGTCCGGTTATGAAATCCATACCGATTTCTTCCCACTTCCATTCTGGTATTGGCAGTGGTTGCAAGAGTCCAGCTGGTCTCTTTTGTTTGGCTTTGACTCGTTGACAGGTATCGCAGGTTTCAATAAACTCTGCTATTTCTCTCTTCATACTAACCCACCAATATTTTTCTCTTAGGTCCTGGTACATCTTGGTACGACCTGGGTGGATTGAGTATGAGGTGTCATGAGCTTCTTTCAGAATCATGGTTTTGATTTTCTGATTATTTGGCACACATATGCGGTTCTCGAACCAGACGGTGCCATGCTCATCTTCACTGAATCCTGGGGCCTTGCCTCTTCTCATAATATTTTTGATTTCCTGAATATCCTCGTCTACTTTCTGAGCTTCCTTAATCTGATCAGGCAAGCCAGGTTGTACTTCCAGGGTGGTGAGGATGCTTAATCCCATCGGATTTAGACTTAGACGGGCGACTCCCTCCTGAAGTCGGGTCTGGTCCTCTTTTGATAAAACCACATTTGTATAAGACTTCCTGCTTAAGGCATCGGCTACAACATTTGCTTTTCCGGGATGGTAGTGTATACCGATGTCATAGTCTTTTATCAACTCCAGCCATCTTTGCTGCCTCAGGTTGAGCTCTGTCTGGATGAAGATATACTTCAAGCTCTTATGGTCCGTGTATACTTCACAATGGTTACCGATAAGGTAGTGACGCCAGATTTTTAAGGCGTGCACTACTGCGGCTAACTCTAGGTCATGAGTAGGATAATTGTACTCATGAGGCTTGAGTTGGCGTGATGCGTAGGCTACCACCTTTCCTTCTTGCATCAGGACACAGCCTAAGCCTAGGCGTGAGGCATCACAGAAAACCTCGAAGCCTTTATGCACGTCCGGCAAAACAAGCACGGGTGCTGAAACTAGCCTCTTCTTGACGGTCTGGAAACTCTGCTCACAGGCCTTCGTCCATTCGAACTTCTTTTCCTTTTTCAACAACTGAGTCATTGGCTTGGCAAGCTCAGAGAATCCTGCTATGAACCGGCGGTAATAACCCGCAAGTCCAAGGAAGTTCTTGACTTCCGTTACGGACTTCGGTTGCTTCCACTCCATTACTGCCTCTATCTTGGAAGGGTCTACAGCAATCCCTTCGGCTGTCACTATGTGTCCAAGGAAGGCAACCTCTTTTAGCCAAAATTTACATTTGCTGAATTTAGCAAAAAGTCGATGTTCTCGAAGCTTTTCTAGGGTTATCCTGAGATGCTGCTCATGTTCTTCCTCGTCCTTGGAGTAGATGAGAATATCATCGATGAAGATCACCACAAACTTGTCCAAGTATTTCATAAATACACTGTTCATCATGCTCATAAAATAGGCCGGTGCATTGGTCAGTCCAAACGACATGACCGTTAACTCATAATGTCCATATCTGGTGGAGAAGGCAGTCTTAGGAATGACTTCTTCACGAATCTTCAACTGATGATATCCCGATCGCAGATCAATCTTGGAGAAGACACCGATCCTTTCAGCTGATCGAACAAGTCATCGATCCTGGGGAGGGGGCATTTGTTCTTGATGGTAACATCGTTGAGTGCTCTGTAATCCACACATAGCCTCAAACTCTCATCCTTTTTCTTGACGAACAGGACAGGTGCTCCCCAAGGTGACGAACTGGGTCGGATGTATCATTTGTCTTCCAGTTCCTTGAGCTGATTCTTCAATTCTGCTAATTCGTTAGCAGGCATCCGATATGGTCTCTTGGAAATTGGGGCGGTGCCTGGGACTAGGTCAATCACAAACTCGATTTCCCTATCTGGCGGCATTCCTGGCAGTTCCTCGGGAAAAACATCTGGGTATTCCCGCACTATTGGTTCTTTTTGCAAGACTTGAAGGTGGAAGAAGGCACATTCTTCTGCTTCCGGGATCTGAGGAGAGAAGATCACTTCTATGCCTTGGTCATTGGTGAGGGTGATGGATCTGGTAGCACAATTGATCTGACCTTGATTCTTGGCTAACCAATTCATTCCGAGAATGACATCTAACCCTTCGATTCCAAAACCAAAAGATCGGCTAGGAATCGGGTCCTATCTATGAGCAATTCCACTTTGGGGCACAAGGTCCCTGTTCTCATTTCTGCTCCAGGGGAGTGAACTATCATAGGGTTGTTAAGAGTTACCATGCCCAACCCGTGCTTAACCACAAAAGTTTTTGACACAAAGGAATGCGATGCTCCGGAATCGAAAAGAACTGATGCTGGTACTGAGTTGACAAGGAACATACCCAGCACGACGTCCGGTGCAGCCTAAGCTTCTTCAGCTGTCACATGGTTCACTCTCCCCTTGATGAAGGTTTGCGGCTTCTGCTGTCCCTGGTTCTGATTCCCGGAGGCTCCTGGGGTCGCTGTTGCTTGCATCTTTTTGGGGCATACCTTGGCGTAGTGCCCTGGTTCCTTGCAGTAGAAGCAGGTCACTCCATCTGATGGTGGACTGCTCTTCTGCACTTAGCCACCGGTCATTAGGGTGCGGCTAGT
This sequence comes from Melocanna baccifera, assembly GCA_036346265.1. NCBI lineage: Eukaryota > Viridiplantae > Streptophyta > Magnoliopsida > Poales > Poaceae > Melocanna > Melocanna baccifera. The sequence goes on from CM070677.1 coordinate 15,272,373, forward strand.
CTGAAACTGCTGGCAACTTGAACTTGCCCAACTGGGTCTTGAAGTTGCTGCCCTGAGGTCTGAACTTGTTCGCGTGCGGAGGAGTGCTGCGAACCTTATGAGAACCTCCAGAGTTGATTCTCTGATCCGCCATTCTTTTCTTCCGGGTCTCCATCTCCATGTGCTTGCCTTCCTGGCGGATGGCCTTACTGACTAGCTGGTGGAAGTCAGTGTAGTCACCCGATATCAGCTGTACTGATATGTTGTCATTCAGGCCCTCCATGAACCTTTCTTGCTTGGCTTCGTCAGAAGCCACATCTTCTGGCACATAACGGGCCAGTTGGTTGAATTTCTGTACATACTCATTGACAGTACAACTTCCTTGGCGCAGGGCTCTGAACTCTTTCTTCTTCAAGGCCATGGTGCCGGTAGGGATGTGGGCCTTGCGAAAGCTTTGCTCGAACTCATTCCACGTCACCGTCTGCGGGTTGGCATGCGAGGCGGTGAAAGTACCCACCATTGAGATGCTGGTCCATTTAGCTGGTGAGGCGAGCAGACTCGCTCGATCGCTGGCGCGCAAGATATCCACTTCTTGCCGATCAACTTTGAGCGATCGTCGACGTTCATTGGCTCGGCACTGCCTGCGAAAGTGGGTGGCTTGATCCTGAGGAACTCCGAAAGATGATTGGGAGGTACTTGGGCAGGTTGATGATGAGCTTGAGGGTTGTTAATAGTCTGAGCTAACAGCTAGATCAACTGGTTTTGATTGGCCATTAACTGAGCCCAGTCCGGTCCTGCTGCTGGCGGAGGTGGTGGAATGGGGGCTGACTGGTTCCTTTGAGCTTCGGGGTTGGTGTTGTCCATGCTGTTTCTCCTGGTGTTCACCATCTGTCGAAGCTTCCAGATTTAGAGGGGAGAGAGAGAACTAACAGGAGAGGTTCTAGTAACAATCCCACCAATAGAACACACAAAAGCGAGGAAAACACAATTAAGAGCCAAATAAAACCTTTTATTTTATTATAATCGCTTCGCGGCTTTTAACAAAGGACTACAGCTCACGGATAACGTTTTAAGGCTAAGACTTATGGTTATCTAGACATTAGTACTGCGCTCAAGTCTCCTCGGAAAAGGCTCGGAAGTGGTGGAGTCTGCACTCTCTGCACGGAGCTCGACCAGTTCTTCTTCTACTGCGCGGAGCTTCTGCTGCGTGGTGTGCAGCTCATCGAGAGTGGTCTGGTACATGTGATCCATGGACTTGGTGAAATCCACCTGTCGTACGAGACGGGGGTTGCTCTCGTACTCTGTGGATGAAAAGTTACTGGCAGCACCAAGAGGAGTCTTCATGGGGAAGTATCGGAAGTCCGTGCGTTGCAGGTCTTGGGCGTAGATGTGCCTTAGCTCACGGATGGCTTCCCAGGCCGCATCTTGCACACCGTCGAAGAAGGTAGCTCGAGGTAGCGGGGCATCGAATGGTTGCGTTAGCTGAAAAGTCCTTGAAGATCTTTACTTCCACCCTCAGCGTTCCTCGTCTCCGTACATACCAATGTATCCTTGGTAGAGGGGGTACGGTCGGAAGTTGAGCTCTTGCATGAGGTTGTACAGATCATCGGCGAAGAGTCCGGCAAGGGTTCCATGGGAGACGCGGGTAGGTTGCTCCATCTAAAATTTAGAAGAGGAGAGAAGTTAGTAATTGGTTTTGGTAAGAGACTGAGCAAAGGAAGAGACGATTTTTGAAAGTGGTATTTCTTATGAAGATATATCCTTAAGGTTGGACTCTAGCTAGGGCACGTCTTAGGGTCATTATTGCTCTGATACCATTTCTGTCGGGACCCGGAACAACAACTCCAAGTCTCTCTGTGTAAATCGCACTATCCCAGGAAAAGCTAGTGCACACAGGGTCAACAGCAATGTATATCATGCAAAAATCACCACGAATATTATTAAACGACAAAATACGGCCTTAAGGCCAAGTCTTACAATATAGGGGCACCAGGCCAACAAGGAAAATAAAACAGCGGAAAGCAGTAAAAGTAGCAGAACAGCCCATCCAGCCTCCCACAGGCGAATGACTGTAAGACGCGTCCTACTCGCTGAAGTAGTCCTCACCGTCTAGTCGTAGGTGAGTACAAGAGTACTCCCAAGGTAAGCAAGTAAATGCTTACGCAAGTTACACCAGGAGATATAACAAATTTGATGCATGCATAATGGATTTCAAAGGAAGGTTTAATAGGGTAAATATGCGGAAAAGCAATACTTGAATTTGAATACAATAATGTAAGTACGAAAAACTGGATTTTAATACAGTATATGAAACAATGTTTTTAACAAGTAATATCGTTGGTGTAGGCTCCGACCCACACTCACCTATCCACGGGAATCCACCCGGACCAAAACCAAAACCATCATTTGTTTGCTCAAGAACCAGGTTTTATAAAATCCAAGTCTAATCTGTGAAAACTTTACTCAGCATGTCCATGACTGGGGACACGGCTATACAGATAGGTTTTAACTCTGCAGAGGTGTACAACTTTACCCACAAGACATTCCCTCTCACTTGAGCCACGCGATAAACACACTGCCTTAGGTGTGCGGCGGAGAGTTCATGACAAGGTTGTTCTAATGATCCATAGCCAAAATAATCACGCCGCCACTAAGGTTTCACCACAACTCGAATCCACGAGTTGGAGCCCCCTCTGGTGCCATGTAAGACTTCCCACAGCCTACGCCGCGCTCACATTCAGCCTATAGCGAGACTATATTTGGAACTTCACAATTTACTTAGCCAGGTCCGTCCCATACCGGACTTGTGGTAGTACGAAGTGACTTCATAAAATGAATCACAGAAACGGTTCTTAAGTTGATTTAGGCTCGACCACATTCCCCCGTGCACGACAATCAACCAGGTGCCACCAAACACTAGGCATGCCGGCACCCACCACCTAACCATTAGCCTAAGTCCAAAACATAAGTTTCTATTTTCATTTTTAAACAATTTTCATAAACCATCCTTGACTCACCGAAGTCAAGAACTTAATTTTAAATCGTCATTTCATGTGAAAGACATTAATCCCACCTAAAATTACACTAAGCCAGGCTAAGCATTTCTATAAATTTCCTAGTTAATGCTAAGGTACTAACTAGTTTTCAACTAGGGTAACAAGGTATATGAATTTGAGATTCAAATGGGCTATAATCAAGGGATCATGGGCATAACTAAAATTTAAACTGAATTTAAATTAAATTTGAATAGAAGTACGCATGCATATACAGTGAAACAACATAACTAAATTTGAAATATTAGGTTCAACACGGTCAAAGGTGTAACTTGCCTTGATCAAAGTCCTGCTGGGAATCGTCGAACTCAAAGTCTCCGGAATCGTCGAAATCTAACGTAAAGAGCCAATTCAAAGAAAATTCAAAAACAAAAATCAAATAAATTCAAAATTTCAAAATTATTCCAGAAATAGATAGATCATGATTTTAGAAAAATTTAGAAATTTGAATGGGTCAATTTGGAGTTAAAATGCAAAAGTTATAGCCTTCCAAAGTTTAAATACAAAATAAAAGAAAAAGGTTATTTTCTGGATTTATTTTTAAACTGAAAAGGATTTATGACGTCAGCAAGAATTATTTTTCTAAAGAAAATTCAAGGATTATGACGTCAGCCCTAGGGTTAATATAATCGGGGAGAGGCTGACAGGTGGGGCCGGTCTACGGTGGACTAGGTCCAAGAACCGGAGAGAGGGGTGAGGTGGCAGGCGGGTGTGCGAGGCGGGTGGCGGCGGCGTGGCTTCCGCGTGGTCGCCATCGGGCACCGTGGTCGCAGCGTGGCTGCCACGTCACGCGCAATATGCGGCGTGGCGGCGCGCGCGAGGTGGCGAGGGGTGTTCGGGTGGCGGCGTGGCGCTCGGTGGCGGCCACGCTGCGCCACCTCGGCCGTGGTGTGGCGGCGCGCGGCGATGGTGGCGCCACGGTGACCGAGTCGCCGCGCTCGGCGGCGCGCGGCGCCGAGGCACCGAAAGAAGAGGGGAGCGCGGGGAGTGCATCGGTACCTGGCGCGAATCCCGAGGGTGACCGGAGAGGGAGATCGGCGAGAAGGGGCGGCGGTCGGAGGAGGGGTTCACGGCGGCGGAGGGGTCCCGGTGGCGCACGAGCTCGGGAAGATGGCCGTCGGGATCACACAGGCACGATTCGTCGAGAGGCACCGGCGAGGAGCGGGGAAACCTGAGGCGGCCGGAATTGCTCGCCGGAGTTGTCGGAGCCGCGGAGAGGGAATCGAGCACAGGGAGGCCCTCGGGGCTTGAACACTGGAATTGAGAGGAGCAGGGGAGGTGGTGTAAGCTGAGGGTCCTCGGGGAGTGCTCTTTATAGGTGGGGGAGGGTGGTAATGGCCGCGCGAAGTTCGCCGGAGTTAAAACGGGCGGGAAGGATGAATGCGACGGCGAGGAGAGGCGTAACGCGCGACTTTATACCAGAAACGGACGCGGTGGAGGCGGAGGTTTAATTTGCCATTGGCGTGGGGGATTAGGCGGGAAGGAAACCGAAGCAATCAAAGCCGGTTTCGCTTAATAAGCGGCGTGGCGCGATCGCGCGAAGAAGAAAGGAAAGAGGCGGGGAAGACGGGTCCGACAGGTGGGGCCCACATGTCGGCGAGAGAAGGAAAATGGGAAAGGGCGAGGAGGACTATTGGATGTACGACGGGTGGCAAGGAGGGGCGATCGGGACCACCGGCTGCTGGCGAAGGGGTAAGTTAACGGGGACGGCCACGATCGCATCCGGCAACGAGGATCGGATCGGGACCGATTGGTGCAATGAGTGGGAGGGGGCGGCTGTGATTAGGTACGACAACAGAGGACGGTGCCGATTACGCCACGCGTCACGCGGAGAGGAGAAGGGAACGGGCGAAGCGATAAGTGGCCGGGAGCGGCTGAGATTAGACCGGGCGGGGAAGCGGACGGCTCGATGCATGACACGCGTCACACGCGGGGAGAGGGAAGGTGGGATGAATTGGTAAGGGTATCGGACGGCTGGAATTAGATCCGGCGGGTGGAGGGGCCTCCGATGGTTGACACGTGGTAGCCCGAGGAGGGTTTTAGGATTTTAATTCCTTTTTGATTTCCAGAAATGGGAATAAGCTTTAGAAAACTCAGAAAAATACCAAATAAGTTTTGAAAATTCCAAAAAAATTCAGAGAACCTTCTGGGACTATTTAAGACTTAATAAAATTATTTTCCACTCATTTTGATAAGTATATTTTGTAAAATCACAATTTGACTTAAAAGAGAAGGTTTTAATTCTTTATAAAATCCTGAGAATTTATATAATTACAGATTTGACTTTAGGAAGGTTAAATACATTTATTTGACTTTCATGAAATGCAATAAATTCATTTTGAACTTTTATAAATAGAAGTTTTTAAATTTTCTCAAATCAGGACTTGAAATAAACTCCAGAAAAATCCAATAAATTCCAGAAATGATTTTTAAATAAAGGAATACAATTTTTGGGATGTTAGAACTGTATTAAAGTCCAGCTTTTCGTGCTTACATTATTGTATTCAAATTCAAGTATTGCTTTTCCGCACATTTACCCTATTAAGCCTTCCTTTGAAGTCCATTATGCATGCATCAATTCTATTATATCTCCTAGTGTAAATTGCGTAAGCATTTACTTGCTTACCTTGGGAGTACTCTTGTACTCACCTTACTAAATCTGTTGCCAAACTTTGGGGACGACTACGACGGTGAGGACTACTTCAGCGAGTAGGATGCGTCTTACAGTCATTCGCCTGTGGGAGGCTGGATGGGCTGTTCTGCTACCTTTACTGCTTTCCGCTGTTTTATTTTCTCTTGTTGGCCTTGTGCCCCTAAATTGTGAGACTTGGCCTTAAGGCCATATTTTCGTTGAATAATATTCGGTGGTGATTTTTGCATGATATACATTACTGGTAACCCTGTGTGCACTAGCTTTTCCTAGGATAGTGCGATTTACACAGAGGGACTTGGAGTTGTTGTTCCAGGTCCCGACACCGTGCTATAAAGATGCGCTACCATCTCGATCTCTACACCCCGCCTCGGAGTTCTCCTGTGCGTAGCCACCTTCACGGCCGTCACCTGCCAGCAGTCGCCTTCATCTTCGCCGATGGTGAGCATCTCCGCCACATCATCCGCTCCATCTGGTCTCGCATCGCCATCCGCCGAGCCCCGTCCAGCCACTAGCTGACCTTGCCGCCGCACCACCTCGCTTCTCCCGATCGCCGCATCGTCTACGCTGCCGCCTCTGTTTGCATGCATAGACGCTCGACCACCGCCGATGGTTCATCATCATCCGCCAATCACCGAGCGACGCATGGTGAAACCTTAGCTGTCCGATTGTCCCAGCAAACTCCAGATTGAATATGCACTATTACCAAGATCCAACAGCCATGATTCATTCACATGGATCATCGACGACCGTTAGATCCTTGTGACGTCACCCGCACCCGTGCCGGCCGATGCTTCACCTTCTTCGTCAGTCGAGTCATTGACATGCATGTCCTACACGTTAGCTGCTACTGCTCCACAGATCGTGAGCGGAACCACCCGAGTCAGCATCCACGCCAGCAGCCACACAAGCCCTAGAAGCCACTTGTCATGACATGTGTGTGCCACATTAGCACCAAAGCAGTCCTAGATGCCACGTTACCTTGCCACATCATCAGCCATGTTAGCCCTAGTGTCACTTGTCAACCACATGTCAGTCTAGTTAACTACCACGTCAGCTCTAGCCGCCACGTGAAAGCATCTAAGCCCTTAAAAATAGTTTTGGTAATTAATGACAATATATAAATATGGGACTAATGTATTTGCTAAGTATCACATAGGTTAAGTCCCTAATTGAGCATGCCAAAGTGTATGCTAAAGGTCAAAGTGAGGATCAAGATGGTTCAAGACAAAGGTACTAGTAGTATAGGTTTTCTTTTGATTTTTGCCGGTCTTAGAAAAAGGTTGAAAGACCGGATTAAAGGTTAATTGTCATACTATTAAAAGGGATCATATAAACTAACTTGAAAGCATGTTCTTATGCCATTTGGATCAATTTAGGATCATGCATGCACTTAAAATTAAATTTGAAAGTCAACTGTGCTCTGTTAGGAAAATTGAAAATACCGGAGTGTATATTGCGGATCTACCGGTTTCCGAAAGTACCGACCTGTTAACTGTGGTACTTCCAGAACTCGGTAGCACCAGCACCTTGAGCGGTACATTTTTTCTAGAGAGCACCCTCTTAACACTTAGGCTTGTGATATCGGTAGTACAGGAATTTGAACGGCGGAACTACTGCACAGCAGTATGATTACACTCCAAATCAGAACTACCGAAACTCGGAAGATCCAAAAATTTGGACGATACGTTTTTTCCCAAAAAGGACCAACTTTTGGTCCCTAAGCCAAACGGTAGTATTGCACCAGAAATCGGAACTACCGATGATCGGAACTACCACGATTTTAACAGCGGTAGTACCACGCCAACTTTCAAATAGCTAGTTTTGATGTTCTAACATAGCCGTTATATATTGCTACAGTACAATGCTGTAGTTTCGTAGTTTACATAGCCGTACTACCAATTTCCCTAAATTTTTCAGGATTATTTTATGCAATGGTTATATTTGGTTAGTGTGAGTATAAATACCCCCCACCTGCTCAAAGACAGGCAGAAGATACTTCATTGAACATCTTTTAGCTTTGACCAACCTCTCCATACCTCATTTCTCATTGTGCATTTATTTGAGGTAGTTGAGTTACATCAAGTGCATTTCATCTTTAGATTGATCCGTTAGCACTTGATCGTCATTAAACAAAGCTGTGCTTTGTTACTCTTGGTGATTACCGGCACCTAGACGGTTCGGTGGAAAATTGTGAGGTGATGTTTTCAAGAAGATTATGAAGAGACCCAACACCAATTTGTGAGTGGTTTGGTGTCCACCATCTTCAGAGCAGAGGAAGGACAACCAATAGTGGATTGAAGAGTTGTGACTTAATTTATGGAGCCGGTCAAGTCGCTTGGGCTTTACTCAATATGGATTAGGGGAAACCAGCAAGTTCTGAACACCATGGTAAAATATCGTGTGTCTAATTGGTCATCTCTTTCTCTCTCTTGCATTTATATATCTTGTAGTTTGTGATAGTGAATTTTGCTTGTGCTAGAGATATTTATAGAGTTTAATCATTGTGGTGCCTTAGGTTGACTAGAATTGGATAAGTTTTTATTTTCAGTGTAATATTGCCTAGCTAAAATTATGTTCATCAAATTTAGAAGGCAAGAATTTTATAACCTCCTATTTACCTCCATTTAGTCGGTTATCCTTGATCTTACATCACGTCAACAAGCCTAGTCGCCCGTGCACTGTTCCATGAGCTGAGTCCACCGTAGACTAGATATTTCATACACCGAGTTCACAACACAGTAGAATTTTTGAATTTCCAGTATTTTCTTTAGATTTAAATTTTTTAAGAGCCCGTTCTCCTTCATCCTAGCTCCGATTGACTCCGTTATTTTTGCTAAATTCATCCAAAATTGAGCTCTATCTTTTAATTATAGTTTTAAAGTTTTTAGAGTTTATTTAAATTTTATTTGATTTTATTTTATTCCTCGTTTATTTTTTTCTTTCGTTAAGTCGCATCTTCGAAGGAGCGTAAGCACAACCAGAAGATTAAGTATTCATAACTGAGCAAGACCAAGGCAAGTCATGTCCTTTGATCATGTTAAACCTAATTTTAAGTCTATTACTTATTTATTTTATTTTAAATTATTATATATTACTATTTTATTATAAACCTTTATACCTGGTAGTTATTATCCAATTTGATTAATCCCACCTTGGTAATTTGAATGCCATGATACCATTGTCACCATAGGATGAGTATTTATTTAGTGATTCAATATTAGATATCATATAGATTGTACGTTTAATAAGCTTAGTCATGCTTATAGATACGTTAGGTTTATCATCACATATAATGAAATAGTTAATTTGATTTAATGAGATATTGAATCGTGGTTGGTGCCACAGTTATAAATTTGTGTGCCAAGATATTGGTGTGTCATTGATGTTGGTTATACAAAATTAGTTTTCACTTGGATGAGTGATCGTGCAGTAAAGTGGGAAATATGGATTCACTTCGAGGTATGTGAAAGTCTCGTCTGGGTAATTCCTAAGGATGTCACTTTATGCACTATTGATCAAAGCCTTACCGTGCAAAACACATTTCTAGTATGGGATAGATCTGGCTAATTAGTTTATGATATTTCAAATTTAATTTTGCCATTGAGTTGAACATGATTACTGATTTTCATGAGGTGGAAGAGGGGGCAATTATCGACTAGGTGGTTACCCTACTCGACGGCGAAACCTTAGCGGGCAAAATTGAGTTGTGATTGAGCATTGTACATGTCTTGTTGTAATTTTCTTTAACGTAGTGATATGGGATCACCCGATCTTCTTGACGTAAGATTAGATACTCATGGGAGTTTTGATGAATTGTAGTAATCCTCCAATACTAGCGTAAAGGATGAACACTCTTTAGTCTGCCAAAACATGCTCGTATTGATTTCGCTGACCACCATGCGAATATCTATTATGCACCCAATTTCCAGCGAAAAGGCTAAACAATCTTGATTGAAGAACACTCCTAATTATGTATGGAACTTTGGCAGCAATGAACTTGAACACAAAACGAACATTAGTAGATTAATTTTTATTAAAGGTGGTCTATCTTACAATGATGGCATGCTGCCATATATATAGCGTTCCCCTAAACCGACCACCAAGCAAAGATATATCGTGTACCCAATTCCCAGCGGAATGGCTGAACAATCTTGATTGAAGAACACTCCTAATTTCCTATGAAATTTCAGCAACAATGATGAATACGAATAAACTTTAGCAGATTGATTTTTATCAAAAGATTGTTTATCCAACAATAGGAGAGTGCAAAGGTTTTTATAGTGCCTCCCCCCTAACACATGCGAGGGAAGCCTTGGCTGATCCCAAGTTGGTTTGAATTTTGGAAAGGCTGAACCAATCTCTTATTCGGTCAAGGTTTCTAATCCAATTCCTAAAATTTAGCTATTCCGTTTCCTTTAGTTTTGGACTAAGCCCTATCCGATTACAAGATCAAAACTTTAGATGGCTTCGGTCAAGTGTTGGCACGCAAGTCACATCTTGCTCACGCCATGCGATTTGTGATCACGTGGCCTTCCATTGGATTGATGGTTCCTTGGTTTTGAATTCCCTGGCCGCATGGCAATCTTATCACCTCTTGCCTCTTGGTATTACCCCAAAGCTTTGCTTCCCAAGTATTCACATGAATCATACCTGAGAATACATAAAATACTAGCATAAGGTGTATCACAATCTCATCATCACTAAAGGGAAATCCTTAAGAAACAAAAGCACTTGTTTGTTTACAAGCTTGGCTATTGCCTTTGTCATTGGGCCCTTTGGTGTTTCACGAACAGGTTATTGGACATTCTCATGCACACTTGGAGTAGAAGATGTATATGTAATGGAGATGTCCTTACCATGCGCCCCCTCTTGAAAAGGAGTCATTCTCGACTCTGTGTCATCTTGCCCAAAGGATGGTAACAAATCAGCAACACTAAAAGTAGCACTCACCCCATAGTCGTCTCCTGGAAGTTTTATCTTGTATGTATTATCATTGATCTTGGTAAGCACTTTAAAAGGACCATCACCATGGGGTATTAATTTGGAATTTCGCTTCTCCGGAAAGCGTTCTTTGGAAGGTGTACCCACACTAAGTCTCCCGGTTCAAAAAGTATTTTCTTTCTAGATTTGTTAGTCTTTGAAGCATAACAACATACCTTTATTTCAATTATCTCTTTAGTCATTGCATGGAGCTTTTTCATAAAGTCAATGCGCGTCGAAGCCTCCATATGAGCACGTTCTTATAAGGAAAGTGGTATTAAGTCAAGCGACATGATTGAACAAACTGGTGGCCTTGCTGACTAGCTGGTGGAAGCCAGCATAGTCGCCTGATATCAATTGAACAGATATGTTGTCATTCAGGCCTTCCATGAACTTTTCTTGTTTAGCTTCATCTAAGGCCACATCTTCTGGGGCGTAGCGGGCCAGCTGGTTGAATTTCTGCACGTACTCGTTGACTGTACAACTTCCTTGGCGAAGGGCTTGGAACTCCTTCTTCAGAGTCATGGTACCGGTGGGGATGTGAGCTTTGCGAAAGCTCTACACGAACTCATTCCATGACACGGCCTGAGGGTTGTCATGAGTGGCGATGAAGGTATCCCACCATTCAGAAGCAGGCCCATTCAATTGGTGGGTGGCGAATAAAACTCGCTCTCGATCGGTACACTGCAGAATGTCCAGTTTCTTGCCGATCGACCTTAACCAGTCATCGGCGTCCATGGGTTCGGCACTGCCAGCAAAAGTTGGTGGCTTGATCCTTAGGAATTCTGAAAGCCTGTTGGGGGAGCTTTGGCAGGCTGGTGATGAGCTTGATGTGCAGGGTTGTTGATGGTCTAAGCCAACAACTGGATCAACTGGTTCTAGTTGGCCATCAATTGAGCCCAATCTGGTTCTGCTGCTGGCGGAGGCGGCGGGATGGGGGCAGACTGGCTTCCTTGAGCTCTGGGGTTGGCATTGTCGTTGAGTTTCCTCCTCGTGTTCACCATCTGCTAAGGTCTTCCAGATTTAGAGGAAAGAGAGAACTAGAGGGGTTTCACAGTAACAATCTCACAACCAAGCACACAAAAACAGCGAAAAGCAAGGACGACAATGAAATTACGAATAAAACCAAGCAAAATCTTCCTTTATTTTATTATAATAGTAATCTTGAGGCTGCTAACAAGGGACTGCAGCTCACAAGTATCGTTTCAGACTCGGGGCTCCCTAAACACTAGTGCTACGCTTGAGTCTTTTCGGGGGTGGCTCTGAAGTAGCGGAGTCTTCATCGTTGGCACGGTAATTGGCCAGTTCTTCCTCTGCTGCACGGAGCCTTTGTGCGGTGGAGTGCAGCTCGTCCAGGGTGGCCTGGTACATAGAGTCCATGGCCTTGGTGAATTCCACCTGCTGGACGAGGCGGGGGTTGCTCTCGTACTCCGTGGAGGCGAACTCACTGGCAAAATTGACTGGAACTCTGATGGGGTAGTAGCGAAAGTTGGTACGCTGCAGCTCCAGTGCGTAGAGGTTCCTTAGCTGACGGATGGCTTCGCAGGTAGCATCCTGAACACCAACAAGGAAGGTCTCCCGGGGGTAGGGGCGTCGAAGGTGTGGATGGATGCGTGGTATCTAAAGTTGGCGAAGATCCTTACTTCGACCCTCCAGCGCAATTGGTCTTCATACAGATCCAAGTATCCCCGGTAGAGGGGACGGGGTTGGAAGCCCAACTCTCGCATGAGGCTGTAGAGGCAGTCTGTGAGGTCTCCGACGAGGGCTCCGTTGGTGACGCAGTTGGGTTGCTCATCTACAATTTTGAAGAGGGGAAGGAGTTAGTAAATAGTTTTGACAAGAGACTGAGCAAAGGAGGAAATGGTTTGAAAATATTTTCTTTATCAAGATATATCCTTAAGGTTAGTCTCTATCTAGGGTCACGTCTTAGGGTCATTTTTCTCTGATACCATCTCTGTCGGGACCCGGAACAACACTCCAAGTCCCTCTGTGTAAATCGCATTATCCCAGGAAAAGTTATTGCACACAGGGTAAACAGTGACGTATATCACGCAAAATCACCACAATTATATTAAGAAAATTTACAGCCTTATGGCCAAGTCTTACAATAAAATGGCTTGAGGCCAACTGAAAATAAAAGCAGCGGAAAAAAATAGTAAATGTAGCAGCGCAGCCCATCCAGCCTCCCACAGGCAAATGACTGTAAGACGCGTCCTACTCGCTGAAGTAGTCGTCACCGTCGTAGTCGCCGTCGAAGTCTGGTAACAGATTTGTAACATCCCAAAATTTTTATTTTCCTGTTAAAGAATTTTCTGGAATTTATTGGATTTTCTTGGATTTAATCCCAAGCCTTAAAAAGAGAAAATTTAAAATTTCCATTTCAGAAAGTGAAAAATAAAAGTATTTCATTTTACAAAGGTAAAGATAAATACATTTCATTTTTCTAAGTCAAATATGTAATTATAATAATTTTTAGGAATTTATAAAGATTTAAAACTCTCCTTTTAAAAGTAAATTGTGTTTTTGCAAAATATAACTATCAAAATGGGTTGAAATCTTAACTCTAAAATAGTTCCAGAAGCTTCTCTTAATTTTTCTGGAATTTTTAAAATTTATTTAATATTTTTTCGAGCTTTCTAAAGCTTATTATCATTTCTGGAAAATCTTTAAAAAGAATTAAATCCAAAAACTCTCTCGGGCTGCCGCGTGTCACCCATCGGGCCAATCCCCGCCGTTGGGTTTTATCTGAGCCGTCCGATCCCACTTAACCCTTCATTCCGCCTTCCCCTCCTCTCAGGGCGACGCGTGTCACGCATCCGACCACACCGCCTCCCCGCCCGATTCAATTCCAATCGCCTGATCTCACTTACCGCTTCGCCCGCTCCCCTTTCCCCTCCGCCCGACGCATGGCTCAATCCAAGCCCTCGCCTGTTGCCGTTCTAAATCTCGGCCGCCCCCTTCCACTTAATGCACCGATCGGCCCCGATTTAACATCTGTTGTCGGATCAAATCGTGGCCGTCTCCCTTCACTTACCCCTCCGCCTGAGATCTAGCGGCCGCGATCACTTTCCTTGCCACCCGTCGTAAATATAGCTGTCGCCCCCGCCTCTTTCCTTTTCTCCCCTCTCGCTAACTAGTGGGCCCCACCTGTTAGGTCCGTCGTCCCCGATCGGCTTCCTTCTTCCCCGTGCGATCTCCGCCGACGCCGCCGCCATTAAACAGAGAACCAAAGCTTTAAAAGCTTTGGTTTCTTAGCCAATTACTCTCCCGCACAACGGCAAATTCAAATTGCTGCCTCCCCGCATCCGTTTAAGGCATAATTACCCCCAATTACGCCCTTTACACCGTCGCAATTCCTCTCCGACCGTTTTCACCTCCGGTGTGAATGCGCTCGCCCGTTACCCCCTCCCATCGGCTTATTTAAGCCCTCCCCGAGGATCCCCTCTCCACACCGCCTCCCCCTCGCCTCTCAATTGACGCATTCGAGCACCGAAGTTCCCCTGAACCCGATTTTCCCTCCGCCGGCTTCGCCAACTCCGGCGAGCGATCGCCACCGCCTCAAGCCTCCCCGAGCCTCACCGGCGCCTCCCCGATCTTCCTCAGTCCACGACGATCCTAGGCCACCTCTGCCCTGGCCATTTGCGCCACCGGAGCTCCTCCGCCGCCGTGAACACCTCCTTCGACCGCCGCCCCTCTCCGCCGATCATCCACTCCGGCCATCCTCGAGCTTCGCGGAAGGTACCTGTGCACTTCCCTCACCCCCCTTGTCATTTTCCACACCTCGACCGGCATCGCCGCCCCCTGGTTCGCCGGCGACCATTGGTCCCCGAGCGCCGCCGCCGGCCATGCCACGTCAGCAGGCCGGGCTGACATGGTAGCCGATGTGGCCGCTCGATGGACGCCACGTTCGCGCCAGGTCTGCCACGCCTGCGCCACCTTGCTCCCCCGCGCCCAAGTGCCACCTCAGCATCGCCTAGTCCGTGGACCAGATCCACCGTAGATCAGCCCCACCTGTCAGCCTCTGTTTTGTTATTTAATTCCCAGGGCTAACGTCATGCCGATGCAATAAAACCGATTTTTCATTTAAAAACAATTCGGCCGAAATTAAATCCCTATGCTGATGTCATAATCTTTTATTTTCATTTAGAAAAATAATTCTTGCTGACGTCATAAATGCTTTTCGGTTTAAAAATAATTCCAGAAAATGGGTATTTTCTTTTTAATTTATTTAAAACTTTAGAAGGCTATAACTTCTTCATTTTTTCTCCAAATTGACCCGTTCAAATTTCTAAATTTTTCTAAAATCATGAACTTTCCATTTCTGTCCTTCTTTTGAATTTTATTTTTGAATTTCTTTTGAATTAGCTCTTTACATTAGATTTTGACGATTCCGGAGAGTTCAACTTCGACGATTCTCAGCAGGACTTCGAGCAAGGCAAGTTACACCTTTGACCATGTTGACCCTATTATTTCAAATTTAATTATATTGTTTTACTATATATGCATACGTACTTTTATTCAAATGTAGTTTAAATTCAGTTTCAACTTTAGTTATACCCTTGATCCTTTGATTATAGCCAATTTGAATCCCAGTTTCTTACACCTTGTCACCTTAGATGAAAACTAGTTAGTACCATAGTATTAACTAGAAATTTTATAGAATTGCTTAGCCTGGCTTAGTATAATTTTAGGTGGGATCAACTCTTTCACATGAAATGTCAGACTTTGAAATGAAACCTTGACTTCGGTGAGTCAAGGAGAGTTTATTAAATAGTTTAAAAATGAAAATAGAAGCTTATGTTTTGGACTTAGACTAATGATTAGGTGGTGGGTGCCGGCATGCCTCGTGTTTGGTGACACCTGGTTGATTGTCGTGCATGTGGGTATGTGGGTTGAGCCTAAGTCAGTTACAGACCATTTCTGTGAACTATTTTACAAAGTCACCTCGTACTACCACAAGTTCGGTATGGGATAGACCTGGCTAAGTAAATTGTGAAGTTCCAAATATAGTCTCGTTATAGGCTGAATGTGAGTGTGGCATAGGCCGCGAGAAGCCTCACATGGCACCAGAGTGGGCTCCAACTCGTAGATTCAAGTTGTGGTGAAAACTTAGTGGCGGCGTGATTATTTTGGTTATGGATCTTTGGAAATGTCTTGTCGTGGAATCCCTGCCTCACACCTAAGGCAATGTGTTGATCGCGTGGCTCAAGCGGGAGGACACGTCTTGTGGGTAAAGTTGTGCACCTCTGTATAGTGATAATCTATCCTGGATAGCCGTGTCCACGGTCATAGACATGCTAAGTAGAGTCTTCATAGATTAGACTTGATTTTATAAAAGCTTGGTTTTGGCAACAACAGTGATTTTGACAATGGTCCGGGTGGGATGCCCGTGTTTAGGTTAGTGTAGGTCGGAGCCTACATTAATGATATTACTTTGTAAAATGATGTTCTATTGATGTATTAAAATTCAGCTTTTTCATACTTACATTATTGTATTTAAATTCAAGTATTGCTTTTCTGCAAAGTACCTTATTAAGCCTTCCTTTGTTATCCCTATGCATGCATTCGCTCTGTTAAAACTCCTGGTGTAACTTGCGTAAGTACTTTATGTGCTTACCTTGGGAGTACTTCATGTGCTCACCTTGCTAAAACCTGTTGCCAGACTTCGACGGCGACTACAACGGTGAGGACTACTTCAGCGAATAGGACGCGTCTTACAGTCATTCGCCTGTGTGAGGCTAGATGGGCTGAACTGCTACCATTTTAATTTTCGTTGTTTTCATTTTCAGTTGGCCTTGTGCCATTTCATTGTAAGACTGGGCCATATGGCCGTAAATTTGCTTAATATAATTGTGGTGATTTTGCGTGATATACATCACTGTTTACCCTGTGTGCACTAGCTTTTCCTAGAATAGTACGATTTACACAGAGGGACTTGAAGTGTTGTTCCGGGTCCCAACAAGATTTTAGCAAGATGAGCACTTTAAAGTACTCCACAAGTCACACCGGGAAATATAACAGAGTGATGCATGTATAATAGATTTCAAAGGAAGGCTTAATAGGGTAAGTGTGCGGAAAAGCAGTACTGAATTTTAAATACAATAACGTAAGTACAAAAGCTGAATTTTAATACATCATAAGAAACAATGTTTAACAAAGTAATATCGTTAATGTAGGCTCCGACCTACGCTAACCTAACCACAGGTATCCCACCCGGACCATTTTCCAAACACTGTTATTTATCAAAGCTAGGTTTTGTAAAATCAAGTCTAATCTGTGAAAATTCTACTCAGCATGTCCATGACCGTGGACACGGCTATCCAGGATAGGTTAAAACTCTGCAAAGGTGTACAACTTTACCCACAAGACGTGTCTTCCCACTTGAGCCACACGATCAACACACTGCCTTTGGTGTGCGGTGGGGAGTTCATGACAAGGCTGTTCCAATGATTCATAGCCAAAACAGTCACGCCGCCACTAAGGTTTCACCACAACTCGAATCCACGAGTTGGATCCCCCTCTGGTGCCATGTGAGACTTCTCGCGGCCTATACCACGCTCACATTCAGCCTATAGCGAAATTATATTTGAAATTTTACAAATTACTTAGTCAGGTCTGTCCCACACCAAACTTGTGGTAGTACGAAGTGACTTCGTAAAAATGGTTCGCAGAAACGGTCCTTAATCGACTTAGGCTCAATCCACATACCCACATGCACGACAATCAACTACGTGTTACCGAACACGAAGTATACCGGCACTCCACCACCTAACCAATAGCCTAAGTCCAAATCATAATTTTCTATTTTCAGTTTTAAAACATTTCATAGACTACCCTCGACTCACCGAAGTCAAGGACTCATTTAAAAGAACCGTCATTTCATGTGAAATATCTGATCCCCCCTAAAATTATACTAAGCCAAGCTAAACAATTCTATAAAGTTTTGTAGTCAATACTATGGTACCAACTAGTTTTCAGCTAAGGTGACAAGGTATATGAATTCGAGATTCAAATTGGCTATCAAAGGATCATGGGCAGAACTAAAATTTAAATCAATTTTAAATTACGTTTCAATAA
This sequence comes from Melocanna baccifera, assembly GCA_036346265.1. Classification (NCBI taxonomy): domain Eukaryota; kingdom Viridiplantae; phylum Streptophyta; class Magnoliopsida; order Poales; family Poaceae; genus Melocanna; species Melocanna baccifera. The sequence goes on from CM070677.1 coordinate 15,290,115, forward strand.
AATACGCATGCATATACAGTAAAACAATATAAATAATTTTCAAATAATAGGGTCAACATGGTCAAATGTGTGACTTGCCTTGCTCGAAGTGCTGCTGCGAATCGTCGTCGAAATCGAACTCTCCGGACTCGTTGAAATCTAACGCGAAGATTCAAATTAAAAATTCAAATAAAATTCAAAATAGTTGTAGACATGGAAATTTCAGGATTTTAGAAAAAATTAGAAATTTGAATGGGTCAATTTGGAGATAAAATGAAGAAGTTATGGCCTTCCAAAGTTTTAATACAAATTAAAAGAAAAATACCCATTTTCTGGAATTATTTTTAAACCGAAAATGAATTATGACATCAGCATGAATTATTTTTCTGAAGGAAAATAATAATTATGACGTCAGCACAGTAATTACATTTTGGCCAAATTATTTTTAAAGGGGAAAATTGGGTTTATGACGTCAGCTGACGTTAGCCCTGGGATTATTAAATCCAGCTGAGACACTGACAGGTGGCGCCGAGGTGGCGCTGCTGGGGCGGACGTGGCATCCACGTGGCGCCCACATCGACTGCCACGTCGGTGTGGCCACTGACTTGGTAAGGCCGCCGGTGGCGGCGGCGCGAGAACCAAGGGTCGCCGACGACGGAGCGGGCAGCACCGGCCAAGTGGTGCAAACGCAAGAGGGGAGCAAGGGGAACGCACAGGTACCTTCCACGGAGCCCGAGGATGACCGGTGAGGGCTGACAGCGGAGAGAGGCAGCGGTCGGAGAAGGCTTACGGTGGCGGAGGCTCTCCGATGGTGCAAATGCCCGGAGGAGGGGTGGATGATGACCGTTGAGGGGCAAGGGAGGTCGGAGCAGCGTCGATGAGGCACGAGGAGGCCCTGGGTGGCGGCAATTGCTCGCCGGAGTAGACAAAGCTGGCGGAGGGGAAATCAGGCTCGGGGAGGTTTCGGGGCTCGGAAGCTCGAATTGAGTAGCGAGGGGGAGGCAGTGTGAAGTGAGAGTGCTCGGGGAGGGCTTTATATAGGCGGGGAGGGGTGGCAACAGGTGCGCAAAATTCGCTGGAGTTGCAACGGCCATGGCAACTTAATGCGCCGGTGCACAGGGGCATAATTGGGGTAATTAAGCCTAAAACGGGTGCGGGGGAGAGGGAATTCGACTATGCATTAGTGCGGGAGGATAATCGGGAAGGAAACCGAAGCTTTCAAAGCTTTGGTTTCGGCTGTTAATGGCGGCAGCGGCAGCGGAGATCGCACGGGGAAGAAGGAAAGCGTCGGGACGATAGGTCTGACAAGGGGGACCCACCGGTCAGCGAGAGAGAAAGAAAAGAAAGAGAGGGAGGCGGCGGTGGGATTTGTGACATGTGGCAAGAGGGCGAGGGTAGGGCCATCGGATCCGGGACAAAGCGGTAAGTGAACACGGGCGGGTGTGATTCAATCCGGCAAAAGGGGTTGAATCGGGGCCGTTCGGGCGTGGGCCGAAGGGATAAGTGGCTACGGACACGCGAGATCTAATCCAACAACAGCGGACAGCTCAGATCTCACCACGTGTCAGGCAGAGAGAGAGGGAAGGCGGGGTGAAGCGGTAAGTTAGGATGGGCGGCCGAGATTACGCCCGACGGCGGGGGTTTGCCCGATGGGCGACACTTGCCAGCTCTGGGAGGTTTCGGATTTAATTTCTTTTAAAGATTTTTCAGAAATGCTAATAAGCTTTAAAATACTCAGAAAAATAACAAATAAATTTTAAAAATTTCAGAAAAATTCAGAGAATTATCTGGAACTATTTTAGACTTAATAAAATATTTTCAACCCCATTTCATAATTAGATTTTGCAAAAACATAATTTAACTTTAGAAGGAGGGTTTTAAATCTTTATAAATTCTTGAAAAATCATTATAAATACATACTTGACTTTGGAACATGAAATGCATTTACTTTGACCTTTGTAAAATGAAGATACTTTATTTTGGCTTTTATGAAATAAAAATTTTAACCTTTTCTCAATCCAAGAAAAACTAATAAATTCCAGAAAACACTTTTAAAAAGAAAAGATTTTGATGTCTACATTCAGATGAATCTGATCTCACCTCGAAATTCCATCCGAGCCGATCAGAAACTGTAAAACAAGTTACATCACTTTTCCAGTCCGAGTCAAAGTGGACCTTAGGCCTTGTAATCGAGTCTTGTTCGGTTTCCAAGTGTGTTGGCCAACCCTCAATAGTACCGCACCCCCTTTTATTAGTTAAGTGCGGCTTCTCCCTCCCCTATTTAAGGAGGTTGCACCCCTTTAGTTTTCCTGGAGTTTTTCTTAAGAGTTTATTCTGCTTTGCAGTCTCACCGCATGTTCGGTTGAGGAACCCCAACTTGTGAACTAAATCTTTATTTGCAATACAATTTTAGATTGTATCTTTTACTCTCTTGCTTATGTTCTCGATTCGCTTGCAGGAAATAGCCTTCTTGGCGAGGTCAACCACGTTCGGCACGGTTGATAACCAACGGAGCAGTGGTGTAGTGATTGCGAGGGGATCATCTGTTTTGATCAGAGCCTTTGGATCATCAACGTCGAGTTCTCCATAATCGACTTATTAGTACCTCTCGTAAGATCGGGCCATCGTCACATTTGGTGGTATCAGAGCAACGGTTGCCCATGAGGTAATTCATCCCTTTTAGATTAGTTTATGTTCATCATATCGTTCTAAAAACTCCAGAAAATTAGCCCAAAAAAATTATTTGTTCATCCCAACACCCCTTGTACCATTGCAATTTTTCTTTTTAGCTCATTGAAGTTTTGGTTATATTTTCGTGTTCAAGTTGCTGATTGCTAGTTTAGTCAGAGTCTAGTTCATCATTGTCTAGTTGCATCTCGTATTCTTTTGCGTAGCTTCGTCGTTGTGTGTTCTTATTCCTTGCCGTAATCACCTTCCTTGCCGTGACCTACCATACTTGCTGTGACTTTCCATCCTTGCCGCGACCTTCCATCCGCTGCCGCGGCCTTCCATCCGCTGCCTTCCGCCTTCCATCCGCTGCCCCTCATCTGCCGCCCTCCAATCCGCCACCAACCCTTGCTGTGACAAAAAAAATAGGGTCTTGGGCAGAAAAAAAAGAAGAAAAAAACAGCAAAAAGAAAAAAAAGCAAAGAGTGCCCCACTGTCCGAAATTTGAAAGTTGTCAAATCTTTTCCAAATCCAGTGAAATTTGGTGCAGTCCTTCTTGATACATCCATAAGCCTCCAGAAAAAATTTTGAGCAAGTACGGCCATGGGATCAAAAGTTATAGCAGTTTGAATTGAGACCGAATCGAATTCGAGTCCGTTTCCAACCCCCCTTCAGTAAAATGGGCATAACTTTTGCATACGGAGTCGGAATTCGACGTTCTTGTACTCATTGAAAAGCTAACGACGACGCGCATCCAATAAAAATGATCGCTTGCACTAGTCATCCTCCAAGACCACCAAAATATCCATCTTTAGCCTTGAAACCGCATCACAAGTTTTTGCTTTTCTGTTTTTAGGGTTTTATTCGGCCTTCCCTTCAGAATTTGGGGTTCGTCCAGTTGAAAAAGTTGTAGATCTCGTCGAAAATTTTCAAACGAGTATATATAAGCCACATAAAACTCTGCTTTTTCATCGTTTGAGACTAGCTGTTGTATCTGCTCAAACTAGAGGGCTGTTCGCGTTTTGCCGATACCGCTGTTTTGTGCTCTCCTTCACGCGAATAGTCTTGTGCCCTTAGAAAGAATTTTGAGTAGTGGACTAGCGTCTCTCCTAGTACTTGTTGTGAGGTTCTTCTTTGCTTATATCAAGTCACATTGATCATTGCGTGTGCGTACATATACTTCCTTACATAGGGCTTGATTGGCTAGCTGTGATTAGGCTAGGATCGGCAATTTTGATGAGTATTTTGAACAATTTTTCAACTTGCATTTACTGAACTGATTATTACTGATCCTTTTGCTACCATATTGTGCCTTCTAAGCTCCACTACTCTTAATCAGCACAGGTCCCCTCTTGCAATCGTACCCACGCTCGACAAGGTATCATGAACCAGCCACCGGTTGTACCACCTACTATTTGCGATGGTAAGAACACTCGTAAGAGTGTAGTAAGACGCTTGAGAGTGTGTGATTCCACCTTCCATCACATAGTAGTTGATAGGGATAATTCCTTTGTGTTGTCTTCTGTTTTCTACTAACCATGGCAGGTAAGTAGTCTGATGCGCAAGAGTGTGTTGCAAAGAGAGAGCTCATGACGCTCTTGGATGAACAACTCACTACCATTAATGAGGACATCAATAGGAAGATTCAAGCTACGACAGATATATTGCAGCGCTCCATCAATGAGAGTATTGCAGCACTCACTACACGCTTTGAAAAAAATGGTGAATCGGCCAGCAAACAACGGACGCGAATATGAACATGATACACCCCAAGATCTTTAGGTGGGAAATGATAATAAGAGGCGAAATCGTAATGTTCAAGATGTATGTCTACGACAACGTCTACAATGCAACCGTCATGGTCTGGGAGGTAATGATTTTCAGCACCACAATACTCGTGCTAATGATGACCCATTTGCTAAAGTTAAATTTACCATACCATCTTTTGCGGGTGTTTATGATGTTGAAATTTATCTAGATTGGGAGATGACAGTTGAACAAAAATTTAATGCCTATCTAGTTCCTAAAGTGCATAGAGTCAAACAAGCTACTAGTGAATTTAAAGATTTTGCTATCCTTTGGTGGAGTCAAGTAGTTAATTCCGGTTTAGCACCTGATACATAGGATAGATTAAAGGTAGCTATGCATGCTAGATTTATTCCTCCTGCTTTTAAACGTGATATGCGTAAGAAATTGCAGCGCTTAGACCAAGGTAATAAATTTGTTGAGGAATATTATCAAGAACTACAAATAGGCATGCTGCATTGTAATGTTGTAAAGGATGAGGAGGATAAGATGGCTCATTTTTATGGGGGCTTAAGGCGTGAAATTCAGGACATAATTGATTACAAGGAGTGTAATGATATCAATAGATTATTCCAGCTTGCTTGTTTAGCAGAAAAAGAATTGCAGGGAAGATAACAATGGAATAGGAGCAAACCAAGTCAGCCCCACCTCCTACTTTCCAGTCTACTGCCCCTCTGTGAGTATGGCGCGTTCAGTAGCACCGCCACCACCGTCACGTGCACCCGACACGAGCAAATCCACTAGTGTGCAGGCACCATCGCAGAGCTTTTCATCGATTGCTTCCACGGGTCGTACGACGGGGATTATATGCCATCGTTGTAAAGGGATGGGGCATGTCATGAAAATTTGCCCAAGTTAGCGAGCGTACATTGCGACAGAAGATGGTGGATATGTAAGTGCTAGTGATGTTGAGGATAAATATGCTCTTGCAGCTAACCTTGCAGGTAATGATGATGATCCAGAGAAACATAGCGAAGAGGAGAAAATTTTAGATACCGCTGCAACGAAGAATTATAGGACCATAATTCTGCAGCGAGTTTGAGCACTCAAAAGGAGCAAGCGGAGAAGCTACAATGCCATAATTCGTTTCAGATATTCCTCATCGTCAAGGAATATCGTGTTCATATCATAATTGATGGCGGGAGTTGTAATAACTTGGTGAGCTTAGATTTGGTCAAGAAGCTTGGATTGACCACACGTGCACACCCTCATCCATACCACATTCAGTAGTTCAACAACAGCGGAAAGGTAAAGGTAACACAATCTGCGAGAGTGCATTTTTTTCATTGGTTCATATCATGATGTAGCTGATTTCGACGTAGTGCCTATGCAAGCTTGCTCACTTTTATTAGGTCATCCATGGGAATTTGATACCGACGCAACTCATCATGGTAGAAATAATAAGTACTCTCTTATGCATAAAGGAAATAAAATAATTTTGCTACCTTTGACACCTTCTGAAATTATGCAATGTGAAAAAGAGATAGCTAAAAATGAAAGAAAAGAACATGAATATGAATCTGAAAATCAGCAAGTAGTGAATAACATTTTTCCACCCAAGAAAGAGAAGTTGTCCCCTAGTTCTAGGACTGAGGGAATTAAATTAAAGGGTTGTGTCATGCTTACAACCAAATCTGACCTTACTGAAATTATCGACAATGATATGCCATGCTATGCTTTGATATGTAAAGATGCTTTATTTTCACTTGATAATGTATCTAGTTCGTTGCCGTCTGCTGTTATTAACCTTTTGCAGGAATGTGAGGATGTATTTTCAGCTGAACTACACCCGGGACTGCCACCTATTATAGGGATTGAACACCGAATTGACTTAATTCCGGGAGCGACTTTGCCAAACCGTGCGGCGTATAGAACCAATCCGGAGGAGACTAAAGAAATTCAATGACAAGTCCAAGATCTTTTAGACCGAGAGTATGTACGAGAAAGCCTAAATCCTTGTGTTGTGCCTGTTCTTTTGGTTCATGAGAAAGATGGTAGTTGGCGTATGTGTGTTGATTATAGGGCCATTAATAATATCACAATACAGTATCGTCATCCTATTCCTAGGTTGAATGATATGCTAGATGAGTTGAGTGGTTCTATTATTTTCACAAAGATTGACTTGCGTAGCGGGTATCACCAGATTAGAATGAAATTACGAGATGAATGGAAAACGGCGTTTAAAACTAAATTCGGGCTATATGAGTGGTTGGTGATGCCTTTTGGTTTAACTAATGCACCTAACACTTTCATATGTTTGATGAACGAAGTTTCACGTGCATTCATTGGAAAATTTATGGTGGTTTATTTTGATGATATTCCGATATATATAGCAAGTCATATGAAGAACACCTAAATCATTTACGTGCTGTTTTTAATACTTTGTGAGATGCACGTTTATTTGGTAACCTTGAGAAGTGCACCTTTTGCACCGATCGAGTATCGTTTCTTGGCTATGTTGTTATTCCACAGGGTATTGAAGTTGATCAGGCCAAGATCGTCGCTATCCAGAATTGACCGCCTCCTAAAACGGTCATACAAGTGCGGAGTTTTCTTGAGCTCGCTGGCTTCTACCGGTGTTTTGTTCGGAATTTCAGCACCATCGCTGCACCGCTGAATGAGCTTACAAAGAAGGGTGTTCCTTTTACTTGGGGCACCATGCAACAACATGCTTTCGACGTTCTTAAAGATAAGTTGACACACGCCTCTTTGCTTCAACTCCCTGATTTTTGCAAGACTTTTGAATTAGAATGTGATGCTAGTGGCCTAGATCTTGGTGGCGTGTTAATTCAAGATGGAAAACATGTTGTTTAATTTAGTGAAAAATTGAGTGGACCTAGTTTAAACTATTCTACTTATGATAAAGAATTATATGCTCTAATTCGAACTTTGGAAACATGGCAACATTATTTATGGCCCAAAGAGTTCGTAATACATTCTGATCATGAATCTTTGAAGCATATTCGAAGTCAAACCAATCTGAACTGTAGACATGCTAAGTGGGTTGAGTTTATTGAGTCCTTCACTTATGTCATTAAACATAAAAAGGGCAAAGAAAATGTAATAACTGATGCATTGTCTAGGAGATATACCATGCTTTCACAACTTGACTTCAAAATCTTTGGATTAGAGACAATAAAGGAGCAATATGTGCATGATACTGATTTTTAAAGATGTGTTGCTCAATTGTAAGGAGGGAAAGGGTTGGAATAAATTTGTGGTGCATGATGGTTTCTTGTACCGTGCTAACAAGCTATGCATTCCAGCTAGCTCCGTTCGTCTTTTGTTGTTACAAGAGGCGCATGGAGAAGGATTAATGGGTCACTTCGGCATGAAGAAGACCAAGGACATTCTGACCCACCACTTTTATTAGCCAAAGATGAGGCGCGACATCGAACGCTTCATTGCCCACTGCACCACGTGCCAAAAAGCTAAGTCACGACTTAATCCTCATGATTTATACATGCCTCTTCCTGTGCCAAGTACACCTTGGAAAGATATTTCTATGGGCTTTATTTTAGGTCTGCCTAGAACAAAGAAGGAGAGGGATAGTATTTTTCTTGTTGTGGATAGATTTTCTAAGATGGCTCATTTTATACCATGTCATAAAAGTGATGATGCCACAAATGTTACTGATTTGTTCTTTAAGGAAATTGTTCGCTTGCATGGTATTTCGAATACGATAGTTTCAGATCGTGATGCTAAATTTTCATTTTTGGAGAACCTTGTGGGCTAAATTAGGGACTAAATTGTTATTTTCCACTACTTGTCATTGTCATTCCCAAATCAATGGACAAACTGAGGTAATCAATAGAACATTATCTACTATACTTAGGGTTGTGTTTAAAAAGAACTTAAAAATGTGGAAGGAATATTTGCCTCATGTGGAATTTACTTATAATCGTTCGCTGCATTCTACCACAAAAAAAAATGCCCTTTTGACATTATTTATGGTTTCATCCCTCGTGCACCTATTGACTTGTTGCCTCTTCCCTCTTCGGAGAAGGTAAATCTTGGTGCTCAACAACGTGCTGATTTGATACTTAAGATGTATGAGACAACTAAAGAGAACATTGAGCTCATGAATGCTAAATATAAAGTTGCTGGTAGTTAGGGACGCAAGTATATTACTTTTGAGCCGGATGATCTTGTGTAGTTACACTTGCGTAAAGAGCGATTCCATGAATTGAGAAAGTCTAAACTCATACCTCGTGCAGATGGTCCTTTTAAAGTGCTTGAACGTATTAATGATAATGTATATAAGTTAGACTTGCCTGTAGATTTTGGAATTAGCCCTACCTTTAACATTGCAGATCTACGGCCATTTTTCGGCGCGGAAGATGAGCTTGAGTCGAGGGCGACTCCAATTCAAGAAGGGGAGGATGATGAGGACATCACTTCTACTGATATGAACACTCCTCTTACTGCTTCCATGAATGGTGGGCAAGGTCCAATTACTCGAGCACGTGCTCGTCAACTCAACTATTAGGTAAACTCATTTTTAGGAGTCAATAATATTTTCGCTGAGAATTTGATACTTCCTAAGACTTGTGATTTTCTTGTTCTTAGGAACTATGGAGAAGAACCACACGAGCTCAAGTGTAGAAGTGGAACCGTCAAGCGCAATCCAACTCATATTCGCGAGTTCGACTCAGATTCGGACTGCTTGACAGCGCCTACTTCAAACGGCCATAACTTTTGATCCAGAATGTTTCTCGGGGCCCGTGAGTACTCGTTGGAAATATTTCGAAGTCTACTTTCAGATGAATCTGGTCTCACCTTGAAATTCCATCCGAGCCGATCAAAAAATGTAAAACAAGTTGTGTCACTTTTCTAATCTGATGTAATTGAGTCCTGTTCGGCTTTCAAGTGTGTTGGCCGACCCTCAATAGTACCACACCCCCTTTTATTAATTAAGTGTGGCTTCTCCTTCCCCTATTTAAGGAGGTCACACCCCTTTAGTTTTCCTGGAATTTTTCTTAAGAGTTTATTCTGCTTAGCAGTCTCACCGCACGTCCGGTTGAGGAACCCTAACTTGTGAACTTAATCTTTATTCGCAGTACAATTTCAAATTACATGTTTTAATATCTTGCTTGTGTTCTCGATTCGCTTGCAGGAAATAGCCTTCTTGGCGAGGTCAACCATGTTCGGCATGGATGATAACCATCGGAGCAGTGGTGTAGTGATTGCGAGGGAATCGATCTGTTTTGGTCGGAGCCTTTGGATCATCAACGTTGAGTTCTCCACAATCAACTTATCAGTGATATCAAGTTTGAAATCCACTTGTAAACTAGTTGACTTGATCATTTTGATCTAGTCGACTGATGTGGTAAGGTTGACTTATAAACTAGTTGGTCATACAAGTGATATCAAGTTTCTACAATGGAATCAACCATACTTGGTATCATTTATGCTCAAAAGTGGTATCAAGTTTCTACAGATAGAATCAATTATACTTGATATCAATTATTTTAACAAGTGGTATCTATTATCATCATAAGTGGTATCAACTTCAAAGAGGTCCATGCACTTCATGGAAAAGACAAAAGGCCACAAAAAGGTTAAAAGCACCTATTACAAGGAACAGAAGAAATATTTGACATCAAAGGAAAAGATGGCAAGATGAAAAAGAATCCTTTGTGTGTCAAAGGAGAAGAAAGCAATGTTAAAAAAAACCTTTGTGTAAGGAGGGGTTTTTCTTGTGAAAAACTTATTTCATATTTTGGACTTACATAAAAAGGGGTAAATTATTAATATTAAAAAACTATTTTACCTATTTTCTAAATATAATTTATAAATCTTATGAATGCAAGTATTTAATTCTTATTTGCTTCATTTGGCATTCATGGAGTGAAACTTTTAATGATATGCAAGTTTAGCTTTTCTAAAGAGCCTCTTTTGTTGAAAGTCAAAAACTTTATTTAAAATGCCTAAATTTATGAAAAACTAATGAAAGTACTTAAATATATATTTTAAATATTTTTCAATATTTTTGGAGTAAAAAATTTTATTTTAGAAATAAAATAGCAAATTTGACCTCAAATGTATCTTATGTGACCTTTTTTTTAATAAAATGACATCTTTCCATAAATCAAAATCTATTGAGTTTTTGAAAAGTGGTCAATACTAAACTCGTAGGGTTTTTAATTTCAAGTATTTCTCTAGTTTAAAGTTTTTACAAAAGACCAATCATTGAAAAGTTATGTCCATTTGAAGTTTGCCGAAAAACAAGTACTAACCTAAAATGACGTATTCTTGCATATTATGAGTTTGGCTATTTCAGCCAGATTTCTTTATGTATCTTAACTTGAAATAGTATTTTAACTAATGCAAATCCATGAATGTGAAAAACTCCATGAAAATCTAATTGGTTTTGCATTTTGAGTCTTCCATGCAAAATCAATTTATCCTCATGCACACAAAGTGTATCTTTTCAAATAGAAAACTTTTTTCAAAAATTCTTTTTTATAAATGCTTTAATTAATCAAAAATAAAATTTTAAAAAATTTCAAAATATTTGGACCTTATTTGAAAGGTTTTTGCGCTTCACTTCTCTTTTTGTAAAAGCATTCCAAAGAAAACTCAATTTAGTATAACTTTTGAATGGAAACTCTTTTTTTGAACATTCTTGATGTAAAAGTTTCTTAGGAATTGAAAGTTTGTTTTTACAAAATTTGAAAGCATTTCAACTTTATTTGAGAAAGTTGTGTACTTTTCTCATTTTGACAAAATACTGAAAATTCAGAGTTTTGTATGGTTTTAAGCATATTTGTAATTTTTGTATCTCCAATTGAGTTCATAATTTGAGGAATGTATACTAATGAAATTTTATACTCTATTGTTGATCTTTTATGAAAACTTTTCTCATATTTTTTGAAGATCATTTGATTATTTTTCCAGCCATATCTCAAAGCTCAAATGAAATGTCAAAAATCTAAAAACCTAAAACTTTCAGTTTTCTAAAATTTTATGATTTTCATATCTTCAAAATGGTTGACATTTGGGAGAGCCTCCCAAAATGAAACTTGTGTGAGTTTTTAAGTACTAGCTCTATGACTTATCTCAAATTTTTCGGAGCTTGTTTCTCTGCTTTTCAAATGCATTAAGGACTTTGGCTTTGTCTTTTTAAGCTCTTTTGCAAATTGAAAAAGATTTCTTGAGGAGATTTCAAGAGTGAGCTTATTTGAATATGTTTCAAATATCATTTCCTTGCAAAACTCAAATATGGTCTCGTTTCAAGTTGTTTTTCTCTTTTAGGCCATAAAGGGGGAGTTTGTGGAATTATTGTCTTTTATTGAAATTTTTTTAATCCAAACCCCCAAATTGGTCATATGTATCTTTTTCATACTCTTTTATAACCAAATTAAGATGAATTCATTACCAAGCTCTTTATTTTGGAAAGACTCCTTTTTGGCTTAACTTTCTTTTGTACTTTTTTGGTGATTAATGCTAAAAGGGGGAGAATTTTTGTATGCCACATTTGGATGATTTATACATTGTCCCGTGATTTCACCTTATTTTGTGCATATGTTGAGGAGGAGCATCTCATTCATACACATAATCTCCTATATACATCGTGTGCACAAGCATGTCATTCTTATATGTATAATTCTCGAATTGCTTAGTGACATGCATGAATATAGTTCAATAGCTTAAATCCCAATCATATGTTGATTTATGTCCAAATGTTCTCATTAATATTGGATTTGTCATCAATCACCAAAAAAGGGGGTGATTGTAAGTTCAAGCTCCAATTAGATTGGTTTTGGTGATTAATGATAAATCTAAATGTGAGACTAACTCGTTTGTTAAGTATGATATTGTTTAGTCTTATTTGGATGAAAAGGTAAAAATCATAGAGATATATATTCGACATTATATTCTTATATCTTATTACATTCCTTGGATCTAAAATATAGTTTGAACTCCACCAAAGTTTAATTTGAATATGTGCATATGTTTTCATTACACATTCTTGTATGCATACATTTAGAGGGAGTTCAACCTATATTTTGTGGTTTCATTAGTATTGATCCATATTTTCTTTTCATATATATTGGGATCTCTACATTGAAACATATCCTTTGAGTATATAAAACTTGTGTAGTTCATATATATACTCATATTGCTTTATATTCAAGTATTTGTGTTTGCAAAAAGTGACTAACATGCATGTCAAGTGATTGAAAAGTTTAGTCCCGGAATTCGTTTGACGATCTAGAGATGCATGATAAGGTTGACAAGAAGATCGATATGAATCGAGACAAAGGTCACTTGAATTTAAATTTTAAAACCAACCATAGCGCGGTAATTGTCAGAAAAATTGGTAGTATCAGTGTGTAATTAGTAGTACTGCTGCAGTGCAATACAATCGGGAAGGTAGTGCGGTACAACTACAACTTGGAAGTACCAAGCTTTAGGTGGCGGTACATATTTTCCAGAGAGAAACCTTTGAAGCACATTTGCTCTCTAGAAAATGGTAGTATTGGAGATAGAACAATAGAACTATAGTATGACCGCAACTCTTAAGCAGTACTACCGGACCCCGAAAATACCAGATTTATGGGCAATATGTTTTTTCTAGAGAGGACCATGTTTAGATCCTCAAGACAAACGGAATTACAGTGCATGAAATCGAAACTACCGGAGAGTAGAACTTCTGAACTTATAATGCTAGTAGTACCACACTTTGAGTTTGATGGCTTTATATTCAATTATTTGTAATTGTGGTGCTTATCATCAATTACCAAAAAGGAAATATTAAACAATCTAGACCCACCATTATGAGTTAATAGTATATTTTGGTAATTGATGACAATCACATTGTGGGACTAATATTTTTCGTGAGTTGGATAAATAGGTTAGATTCTATGAGACTTTAGATGGTTTCATGAGTTGAAGGTCATCAACAAGAGAATGCATCATGTGTTTATGTACATCAAAATCTCGCAGAGAAGATGATCATAAGTTGATCAAGATTCTAAGGAGATGATCATAAGTTGATCATCAAGTCAAGAGGAGACATATCATGTGTTGATGGAAGGTATTTGAAGGATACGACCCAAACTTGAAGTGAATATGTGTGTCATCAAACATCAAAAGAATACTTAAGGCAAATGTATAACTAGTTAGAGCTAAGGATAAAATGTCATTAATGTCTTCATACTACATAAGTTATGAGGATATCTAGAGTTCATATCTGATATTTGTCTGGTCCATATTCTTATTCGACGTTTGTTTGATTCGTATTCGAATCCAAGAAAAAAAAATATGAATATGATATGGTTTGAGCACTATCCGATCTGTTTTCAACCCTAACTACATATGTTGCTGATTTATTTTTAGGGAGATAGTTTGACTACATGTTTGCCAAACATAATTGTTTCAAGTTGTGATGGACATATTTGAGTTTCTTTTGGAGGACCATATGGAGGAAATTAGGGATGAAGTTGCTATTCTCTACTACATGTTATCCCTAAATTGATGGATAAAATGAAGTCCTCAACCACACATTGTCAACTATGTTGAGGGTTGTTTTGAAGAAAAACTTGAAAATGTAGGAAGAATGTTTACCTTATGTGGAGTTTTCCTACAATCGCTCGCTGCATTCAACCACAAACATAAGCCATTTTCAGGTAGTATATGGCTATAACCCTCGCGTTCCAATTGATTTATTACCTATACCATCTTCAAATAGGGTAAATCTAGATGCTAAGAAATATGCTGAACTTGTTCTTAAGTTGCATGAAACCATAAAGGAAAACATAGAGCGCATGAATAAGAAATATAGGGTTGCTAGTAGTAAAGGTAGAATAGAAATAATTCTTAAACCTGGTGATCTTGTTTGTTGTATTTGAGAAAAGATAGATTTTTAGAATTGAGAAAGTCTAAGTTGATGCCTAGAGCTAATGGTCCTTTTAAGATTATTGAAAATATTAATGATAATACATATAAACTTGACTTGCCTACAGATTTTGAGGTTAATCCACATTTAACATTAGAGAGTTTAAACCATAGAAGAAGAAGATGAACATAAGTTGAGACAACTCTAATTCAAGAGGGGAAGATGAACTTGAGTCAAAATGACTCCAATTCAAGATGGGGGATGATAAAACATCATATCCTTGGATACACACAACACTCATCCACAATATGCTAACCAAGAGCCTATGACGAAGGCACATGCACAATATTTGAATTATCAGGTGAGTTCATTTAAAGGAGTTCATAATTTTCCTATTAAGGATGGATTGCTACCGAAGTCCTATGATATTATTCTACTCAGAAACCAAGGCGAGGGGAGCAACACTACAACCACAACAAGTCCAGGCCAACCCTATTTCAATTCCAGACCAATTCGGAGTTACCCTGACAGCATCGACTTAAAACAATCATAACCTTCACATGGAATCAGTTGGAGGTGTTCAAGTACTTGATGGAAAGCTTATGACGAGATATTTTCAATGGATCCGGCCTCACCTTCAAATTCGCTATCTACACATCACATGTAACACCCTAAAACCCACATTACCCTGGAATGCCACCAAACCACTCCACAACTAGTCAAATTACAAGGTAAAAGTAAACCGGTAACATCTTCTAAAACATGATAAAACTAAGTGAAAGCATAACAAAACAATATGTAATGAAAAACTATTAAATAAGGAACAACCACTAACAATTTTAACCAAATAAAGCCAACCAGAGTCTAGCATTATTAATTAAAGGTGATCAACAATGAGGGAAATAGATAAATGACTAGAGATTCCTCCTATTAATTACAGCATAAATCATGAAATGGTGTGTAATAGTGTTGTGCCACTCTACCCTTCTCATACTTGCTCAAGGATCACCTGGAAGGGGGGAAAACATGAGTGAGATAAAAATCTAAGCAAACAAACTATTTAACAAGCTAATTAAACTACAATAGTTTAAGCATCAACATTTTTTCCCACAAAGATCGCATTTATATCCTCCACCATAATTATTACCAATAACACTAAAACATTAGCAATGAAGTCTCATTTTCCTACTTCATAACCTCAATCACACTACTACCAACATCAGTGAAGCATTTACATATATTCTTCACTAATCTTATTATTTTCCACAACTACATCCGCTAATAATAGTTACCACAAGAGAAATACATCATGTCACAACCACAACCCCTACCATACCACAAGGGGGTGAACCCCACTCCACGACCATAGCCACATTTCTCATACCGCAAGTGACCCTCATGAGCCAATTCCCCTCATGAGCCAATTCCACATAAAAAGCTAAGAAGTTGTATATGTATGCATATAATTTATCCACAACACATTGCATAAGTATGCAAATAATCCATCCACTACGAAAATGCATATGAATGCATACGATCCACTGCACCCTTACCCAACAAAGTAAGAGTGTGTATCGTACTATGGCAATGTACGATGCTGTACCGGTACAGTCGCGGCTATGTGCGACGACATCCACGATGCAAATGACATGTCATAATATGTATGATATGATATACATGATTCATAAGAATTTAACCACAAGGATCAGCAATATATTCATCATGAATACTACCTCATAACCCACATATAATTTATTAAGAACAATACCACATAATCCCGCAATTGACCCATTAAGAGCATAAGCAATTGATTCATAAATAAAATACTACCACACAGATCACAATATATTCATAAAGAATACTACCACATAGACTACAATATCTTTGTAAAGAATACTACCCCATAACGACATTTGTTTCATTAAGTATAATACCATATAAACCACACTCGATTCATTAAGATCATAAATAATCGATTCATAAAAAAATACTACCACATATATCACAATATATTCATAAAGGATACTACCACATAGACTATAATATCTTCGTAAAGAATACTACTCCATAACCATATTTGTTTCATTAAATGTAGTACCACATTAACCACATCTGATTCTTCAAGAATATAAACAATTGATTCGCAAAAATGCTACCACATAGACTACATTAAAGAAAGCAAGTAGCAACGGCAAAGCATCTCGATTTTAAAGAATTATCTAATGTGAATGTAGTAAAATTAACTAGTTAAACGGTAGCAACAACCGCTATGTTTACTTGCATCTACCAAAGAAGTGAAGCGCTGATGTGCATCATATTTGCATTATATTTTCATATCATTTCCCTACTTTGAGTAGCAAATATTGGCAATAAATTCATCGATTATATATTTATATGCCTTCAAATTAGACTTTTTACAGGTTTGTTGAATTTATTTGTAGGTCGGCGCGGCGAGGCGCAAAATCTACAAGAGATCAATTGATTAAATGGAGCTAAGGTTGAAAATTCGAAAGAAGGCGAGGGCTAAAATGCAAAAAACCAGCACTAAGGCTTAATATAAAAGGGAAAGGAGAGAGCATTGCAACTTGAGCCACAATACCCAGGGGGCAGCCGCCACCCATTCTCCTTCCTGCCATCCTCATCTTCCCCAATCCACTTCTTCTTTCTCCTCTCCATCTCATCTCTCCCAGGCAGCCCCCAACCCTTTCTCCACCAATTCCAGCCGCCACTCCCCCTGTTGATCTCCCTGCTCCTCCCTCCTTCCATCTCCTTCCTCCCCATCTTCTCTATCTTCCTCTCCCTCCATTGCTTCTCTCCTTCCTTCCCCCCTTTTCTTCCTCCACAACCAGCCACCTCCCAGATCCATTCTCCTGCACCCCCAACTTCTTCACTTCTCCTGGCCGCAACCCCCAAGTACCTCCCCCACAGCACCTCCTCTCTTCCCCCATTGCAAGTCCGAGCTCCCTCCTAACCATCTCCTCCTCCTCCTTTCCTTGTCTCTTCTCCCAGCGCCTCCTCTTTACTGCTCCCTGCTATTTCAGTTGCTGTCTTCTGTGCTAATCTGCCCTGCTGGTTTCTTTTGGTGCTAAGCCGAGAGAACCAACTGCTGCCGTGAGGGTCCCCTTTGCCGATCTGCACTGCTGTCCCCTGCTGTGCAGTCCTCTCCCTGCTGAATATTGCTGTTGTGCTGAGTGCTATGCTGATTGCTGCCGTGTTCCTGCTACCGACTGCAACCGAGACAACTGCGTGTGCTGGTGCTGTGCCGAGATGCTTGTTGCCCTGCTGTCTGGTGTTGCTTCAACTGCCGATGTGCTGCAGTAGTGTTCTTTGCTGCTGATTTTACTGCTGCCGTGTACATCTGAGTCCGATTTGCTGCTGGTTGCCGATTGTTGTGTGTGCTGCTCGGCTGGTACTTGTTGCTACAGTTCCCTGCTGATTATCTACATGCTGTTCCTGCTGCGTGTGCTGTTTCCCCTGATGTTCTCTGATGCTGCCGAATGCTTGTATTACTCTACACTGCTGCTGTGCTGCTGCTCTTCTACCACTACAATTACTACTACATCTTCTGATCTGCACTGAGTCCACTACTTGTCTTCATCTTAACACTGCATTGTTCATTCCCTTGGTTTAATACTTTCAACTCTGTTAAACTTTGCTACTAATGCTAGTGTTTAGTGATATGAACAATTTCTGGAATGTGGATTATGGACTGTTTGATATGGATGAATGATTGTAGACATTTGGTAGTAGTAGTATGCTATGCTGTGTAGAGTTCAGAATTTGCTTGATTCAGTGGTTCTATTATGGTAGATTTGTGATGAGCATATGGTACTGTGGTAGATTTTCGTATTGAGCAGTCCTTCGCAATGCTTTTGTTTTGCCTAGTTAAAATTAATAATTTTACTTAATGTTAAGGAGCCTTGTCATTTATGATTATGCCTTTTGGTCCAGTAGTTTAATCATTGTATCTCTGATTTATTTGCTCATTTAGACTAGCTCCTTCTGTTAGATTTAAATTTTAATACGCAGTCCTGTTCTAGCTCTTTTAGTAAAATGAAAATACCAAAAACATTAGATTAGATTTACTGCTTTGTTGTCTTCACTCGTATTAGATTTTTTTTAATTGCTTATTTATGTTTCTTGTCGTTAGTGTTAGTTTTAGTCGTAGTTTAGCTCCGACGTCGTCTCGCTTCTTTTCCAAACCACTTTCCCGATCTTCCCTCTCTCTCTCTGTTTCTTCTCCTCTCCCTTCTGCTCTTCCCTCTCATCTCGCTATTGGTCTTCCTTAGCCCCCCTGTTTGCTTCTTTCTAACCTCGCCTCCTCTCTTCATTCTTACCCTGTCTAATCCCTCGTATTCTCCTCTCTTGCTTCTTCTCTCCCGTCTGCAATCTCAGTCAATCTTCTCTCCCTCTCTTCTTTAGTCCCTATAATTTCCTTAGGATTTTCAGTTTTCTTTCTCATTTCACCAGTTCGTGCGACTTAGCTTTGGTTTGGTGTCATGTCACTGGTAGTCTAGTTCCTGTGGAGAACACGACACTTACCGCTATCAAGGCGACAACCCGTTCACTTGCGGGTGTGCACTTCAGCACGATCAAGCGCTCAAGCACGGTCGGGACCGAAACCACCTGTCCAAAAACCATCTCTCAGCACAGGACTACTGCAAGGCATCAACATCTTAAGAAAATAAAATACCGTTAAACCCAAAACCCGACAATACCCTCTCAGCTCGTCAATCCTATGTCTAGCCCACTGCTGCAGTGCTACTTGTTTTTTTTGTATCTTTTAATCTACTAAGTCAAGCATAGCAAACAATAATATTTATGAAAACTACAGAAAGAATACTATAACTTTCAAGTAGACACCCTATTTTTATTCTGCTCTACAGGGGTGTAAAATATTATGGAAAACAGATGACAGACTCTGCATCGGCGATCTGGCCAGCATGCTTCTATCGAATCTCACCTTCTGTATAATGCTCTAAAATTTATGATTTTTTTACAGAAGCTAGTTTACATGATTTCCTACAACTTTTGTCATTATGGGAAAAATTATAAAATTCATTTACCCCTCTGAAACTACACCTGAACAGCAACTAGTTTCTGACTACTCCTCTACTATACAGCAGAGTCCCCATCTCTGCTGCGCCCAAACCCCACGGACAAAAAATCTAAAAAAACATTACAAAATCTAGGTTTCATCATCCTGTACAACTTTCATGTTGACTAGATCTACAGTAAAAATCGTTTTCATGCTCTAATCTAGGCGAACAGATATGCTGCTCGAATCAACCTACGCGCAGACAACAAATTAACGCTAGTCGATTAATTACCCCACTAGATCACCACTAAACTCGAGCCATAAACCCTAATTACATCTAAAACAGAGAGAATTGAGGTGGGGGGAAATTACCTAGGTGATCTCTCAAGATCACCCCTCTTCTCTCTTCTTCTTCCTCTTTTCTCCCCTCCTTCTCCCTTCTCTTCCTTCTCTTCTCCCTTCTCTTCTTTGATCTCTCCTTTGTAGCGATTCACCGAAACACCCAAAAACTCCGCGATTCCGCTAAATGTTCACAGGGATGCCGTAAAGTCGTTCAGGGCATTACATCACAATCATCAAAGAGATGTGTTGTATAACCTGTTGGGCCAAATTGGACCTTGTAATAGTGTTGGGATCTGAGCCCAGGTTGTGTGCGTCCAATGGTAGCACACAACCCTTTGTCACCCCTGTAGCCACCACCTCCTTATAACCTTTGTGGCCGCCACTTTTAGTCCTCAGACTTGTTTAGATTATTTTTTATGGTCCCAATTGAATGTTTTTAATGAGCCGACATGTGCAATAACAAGAACGTGGGCTATGTACCCTTTTCTTCTTGCCGTTTTACCACTAGATTTTTGAAATGAATTTTTAATGATACATGAGCATGATGTTAGCAAAGTGTCCAAGGGAGTATATCGGCCCATTTCCAAAAGGCCTCATTATGTGGACACTTTACACCAAACCCATAAGGCACATGAGGCCTCATGAGGCATGTGTGTCATAATAAGAATACTTTTATCCTACATGGATAGTTATTCGGCTACCTCGCTCCTCTTTTCTATTTAAAGGGGGGCAAAGGGGCTGATTTTGTATATATAAAATTCAATCAATAAAGTTAAGAAGAGGTATTGGGACTATATTTTGTGTTCTTGCTCTTCTACTTTCGTATTTGTGAGATAAAGAGCTTGATTATCGACAACGCAACTCTCGATATACAACAGTGAGCAGCCTTACATGTTTCCGAATTCCAATATTTATACCATTCGTTCTTAGGGGCGCTCGACTTTTTGCCGCACGATCGCGTTCGTGATCGCTTCGGCTTTTAAGTCTTGTAGTTTTTTTGCTTTTTTTTATTTTTTGGTATTTTTGTGTTTTATTTTTTTTTCCGTATTCATTTGCATTGTCCGTGATAGATTAACATGTCGTTTTTATTTTTATTTTTTTTAAATTTAATTATGCTCAATAAGTCAACTCATCTACAAGAAAAAATCAGCCAGCTATAATAAAATTTCAACCAAAAATTATAAATCATCGCTATTCTGAATGCCCCCTTAACATAATTTAACTTAATATTGACATAATTTAGCACTTATAGTATTGTTTACTCGAGATCAGTTGCAGCTAACCGACACCCTACTATTCCCTTTTGAAAAATGGGATGTAGTACATCATGAGCATCAGCTGCCCAGTGAAATCGCAGTGGAATTTGACATGCCAACTGAGTGCGCCTGCCCGGACAGGTTACAGGTGTACTGCAACCGTCGTTTTCCCAAGTCCACGCACTGTATGGAGCCACATCGCAGAGAAACACTGAGCTTACTGCACTCCTGCAAATTAGCTATTCTAAAGCGTGAAATTTCAAATATGGAAATCCAAATGTGAGATTTTAAATTTTGGAAATATAAAATTCAAGCATTTAGATATTTTGAAATTTTCTATTATATAGCGAGATTCAAATATGAATTATTGGAGCTCTGTGTGCAGCTTCGATTGAATCGACTCGATACGTGTGAAGACAATAAATATGACCCAACCTTTTCCTATTTTTTAAAATTTGTCACTGGGGGATTAGCCCCTTACAAAAAAAATCTGAGTCTTATTTCTAAATTTTTAAGAAGAAACTTTATTTATTAGACACTCGGAAGCTTAGGCTCTGTTCATCAAGATGCCAGGTTATGATTACGATTAATACAATTATTGGTAAAATCTGGTGCTGTCCCCAGCCACGTGCACCTAAGCCAACTCGACGATGTGAAGAATGTATTGCACACGTAAGCCAATCCGACTGTGTGAAGCACACGTAAGCCAATCCGACTGTGTGAAGCACACGTAAGCCAATCCGACTGTGTGAAGCACACGTAAGCCAATCTGACTATGTGAAGCATGTTTAGCACAGTTTGTGTGCTGCACCATGTGATTGCCTAGGGGCAAGACCATTATTCTACAACCAAGCCCTTCCACTTCGAGTGGTGCTTTTGGGAAGAATGAAAAAACTAGATGTGCATTTGATAGAAGGCTGCTTTAAAATAGACATCAATGTACAGGTGAGAATGGGAATAAATGGACTCAGGAAGGATCATTTCAATTTACAAACAGAATTAAATCATTAATGACGAGCTAGCTCTATAATGCACTTAAAAATGGGGAAAATCCAGATTTAAAGATACCAGCGAACAGCCACAACCGAAATATTTTTACTACAGCTGGTGATGAAGTCGAGTACAATAACAGTTACAGACAACAGACGCACAGCTTCAGCCTTGAACTTCATCTTTGAGCAGTACAGCAGATTTTCTCAAATTACTGTACATGTCATGGCAGAAGAAAGAAAAATCAGCCATGTTTCTGAACAGCTCTGGTAGGTGCATCCGGAGGTTTGCGAGCGACTTCTCCCTCACCTGCCTGGCAAGCCTTAGGTGGTGTCCCTCCTCTTCCTTCAGCCTAATCTCTACTTCCTCGATGGACATTTTCCTCTCATTGACAGGATCTGAATTTGGAGCTTCAGCTACTTCAGGGTTGGCATCCTCACCTAGGGATGCCCTTCTCTCCAAGTATCGTCGATACCAGTCTTCAAACTGTGCCTTCTTTGATTCTTTCGGTTGAGATCCCTACGAGTTACCTCGCACCTCCTCCTTAGACTGACTTCCTCTTCCTGAAGCAGTACAATATTGCTTATGCCTTCACCAAAGTTTTTGATGGCAGTTTCTGCAAGCTCAATTGGAAGCCTCTCAAGCTGGTCATGCCAGGCATATAGCAGATTTTTTATGGGTGGTTCCACCTGCCTTGGAGGGGAGGAGACCTTCTCTTTCAAGTTGCTCTCGATGGGGATGAGATTAAGCTTCAACCATGCATTGAGTGCTCTGATGTACCCTTTCTGATGGTCCATAAGTTTTTCGAACTGCATGTGCCACTCCCTGACAATGTCACGTAGCTCACAAGTCTGCTGATAATGCAAATCAGTTGTCTCTCTTGGAACAGGTGGGATCTCAAAACTTCTGATTCCAGATATAATAATGAACTGGCTCTTATGATCACGGTACATAGAACTCCACATGTTCGCCATTCTGTAAAAGGCAAAAAAAATACTAACTTAAAGGGAAATGATAAATAAAAAACAACTGCAAAAACTAGATACACCTTAAGACAAATTGTTCAAACAATGCAAACTTCTGTATTGTCTATTATGGCCATCCTAAGAATGAATAATTCACTATCAGTAACTGCCTCGACTACAAAGCATGACTTGCGACTTTTGTAGTAAACAAAACTACAAAACAGATTCATATGTTTTTTTCCAGGGAATTACTACATATTTTCTATTCCTAAAAGACTCAATAATAGAGTCCCTACCCATTTATTCCATTCCATTGATTGCAGAAATTTTTTATCAGACTACCACGGGATCCAATTAGATGCAATAACTGATATGCTTGAAAACTTTTTAAGTGAGAAAACCACACCCAAAATTGAACAATATATAGGTATATTATAATACATAATATGGATATAAGTGCGGGAGTTTTATCTTGACAACGAGTTTGATGGGGGTTTGTTCTGGGAAGGTCTTTCTTCTGGTATTCTTTAGCGGTTGTGTGTGGGATGTGGGAGGGGAGCAAGAGACATAACGGAATAGACTCTTAAGTCAGTTGTTTTCCCGGTTTTATTCTGGTGTTCTTGTGGGAGGTGAGGGTGGTGGTGGATGAACGACAGACGCTAAAGTCACTTTTAAATAGTGGAGATAAATAAAAAACAAAATACACAGCATACAAGTATGCTAAAGAAATCATTTGTAACAAACAATGAAACAAATAAGGTGACATAATACTTTATAATGTTGCAAAACAAACTCATATTTGGAATCCAAACAATACAAATCCCCTTTTGTAATTATGTTGTTATAACCAGGGTTCTACCGGTGGCGACCAGTAGAATAAAAACCAACGGTTTTTTATTTAAGTCAAATTTAAAATTTTGAATTTAAAAGTTAGTTTCCCTAATGATGTTTACATTGTTTAACACTAATAGAATGTATTAGGAAGATACATACACATCCCGAACTTGTCTTCATGCTTTTTGCCATGAATGTATTAAACCGACGGTTTTTTATTTAATTCAAATTTAAAATTTTGAATGTAAAAATTAGTTTCCTTAATGATATTTACATTGTTTAACATTAATGGAATGTATTAAGAAGATGCATGCACCTCTCGTACTTGACTTCATGTTTTTTTGCCATAAATGTATTAAATTGGTAGTTTTTTATTTAATTCAAATTTAAAATTTTTAATGTAAAAGTTAGTTTCCCTAATGATGTTTACATTGTTTAACACTAATTGAATGTATTAGAACAATACGCACCTCCCATACTTGACTTCATGCTTTTTGTTATAAATGTATTAGGAGTTTCCAATTTCAAATTTGAAAAACTAGTTTTTAGCAGTTTTTCCGGTTTTTAGTGATTTTTCTCAGGTTTTTTTTTTGGGTGGTAAGTGGTAACTGACCGGTTTTTGGGTTACCGATTTGAAATTCAAATTTTGACACGTGAAATTTAGCCCATTTTTCGGTTTTTCATGTTACCGAATGGTAACCGGTACCAGCCTCTGGCCGGGATTTAGCCTAGTAGCGGGTTTTTGAACCTTGGTTATAACTACTAACCAGGTTATTGCATAGAGAATTGAAAACACAACAAAGCTATGGTACATTCATTTTTTAGCACCTTGTATAAATAAAAGAACTGAACTGCAGCACAATAACAAAAATGTGGTAATGATGAACTAACATACAAAACATTCCACAAATCACAAAATGATACCACGCCCAATCCAAGAAGGATGGCATATTGACTTGACGCGGTCTCAATCATACTACTTTGATCATTAATTATTTGTTGTTATACATTAGCAGAAGTTAGAAATTTGTAATATTTGAATGAAGAATACTTTCCAGACTAGAGGGAGTAATTAATTGATAGGTGAAAATAACAAGGTGGAGCTCCCTCCAGTCACAAAAGAGTGTCATTTTGGGATGCACACGGTCAAACTTTTTAAGCATTTGCTATCGATATCTCAACATTTGGATTGAACATATGAAAAAGATATGTGTAGATTTATCTCGAAAGTACTTTTATAATATGATAATTTTACTAGGTTTATAAACATGTTACAACAGAAATTAGTGATCAAAGTTGCGTTTTGAAGACCATGTCGATATTCAAAACGACACTCTTTCGTGACCAGAGGGAGGGAGTACCAATCAAGGCTAGGATAGCCGGTGCTTATGTGGCAGCTTGTTTCCCTATACTTTACATTGATTTAACTGACCTACCCAGGTATCTTTCTTTTGTGCCCTATTTATTATGCTAGTGAGGAGAATCAGGTAGCTTAGTCGGAGCACATGGATGAGATTATGAGAAGGAACAGAAAATAGACAAACAGGCAAGTACATTTCATTGAAACAATTAACTGTGGTTGAGCGAAAGAAACCAAGTTGCAAATGTAAAAAGGTAAATGCTACACTTAATTTATCAATACTTTACTTGAAGTCAAAGAACACTCACCCATCAACAAGGTCCACCAACTTCAGATATAGCTGTTTATCATGTAGCCGGTTTATTTCTGAAACTGTTGAATCCATGGATTGCATATCTACTATGTACCTTGTGTGCAAGTGGCTAACAGCAGCCTTTGTCTTCTCAAGGGTTTCAAGTTTAACACCACTTTTCTTTTGCTTATGCAATAGGGCTACCTTCTTTTGATAATCAATTTTCATAAGTTCCCCTGCCTGGTTTGGCACATTCAGACAATATATCAGTAGACAAAAAACAGAGGCTGAGTACTCATGGAACAAAATCAATAACAGACATAGCAAATGAGCGATGGCTAACAATTTTACAAGTTAAAAGGCACTACAAGAAACTACAGGTCTAAAATCTGAATAGGACAGTTTTGTTTACACTTGTTGCCCATACAAACTGATTAGAGTTGATTTCTCACTGTATATGTGCTCCCTCCGATTGCAAATGTATGCTGTCCTAGAATGCACATGGCCCAACATTTTTAGTTTGACCATCAATATATATGGGAGCATATCTAGTGCTAAAGCCCTATTCAGTGCTAAAATGCTAAAACTTCTCCACAGCCATCCGATCCGCACTGTATAGCTCGGATCGAGAAAGGTGGAATGTCCTAACTCACTTAATCATTCTTTCACAAAACCCCTTATAAGAATTGTTTTTTTTCATGTTTATGCCTTCGGCTCCTCATCTCCTCAGACCAGATCTGATCCTACCCCCAACCCTTTCTCTCCTCCCTTCTCCTAAGCACCGACGCCACCTTGGCCTCCCCGTCGCTGCCCCGGCCTCCCCCGACGCCGCCCCGGCCTCCCGAGCACCGACGCCGCCTCGGCCTGCTGAGCGTCGGCGCCACCCCAGCCTCCCCCGGCGCCGCCCCTTCCTCCTAAGCGCCGACGTCGCCCCGGCCTCCCCCGGCGCAGCCTTGTCAGATCCCCGATTCTATGCCCGTGTTCGCTCAATAAAATCACAGAACTGGGGTTCGGAAGAAGGAAGAAAGGGGAGCAAAAGAAGGGAAGCTATGTTACGCTACGACTAAAGGAGTTGGCACCAAAACAGTATATCTCATTCCTCTCTCCCCGAGTATATGAGTACAGTGTCCATCATTAAACAAAGTGCTATTATAACTTTAATAAACACTGAATTAGGTTAATTAACAACCATAAGTAAACTCATATAAACCGTTGATGCTAGAAATCCTGGCCGTTGGATGACTTGAATAACGAAGCGGTATTTCCTCCCAGAACATACACGATCTTACAGTGCAAAACTCCCCAGATTCTGACATTTCCTCCCCCTCAAAACCATACTTGTCCTCAAGTATTCGAATCAGGAAACCAAGATTTAATAGTCTGCGAGTAAAATTCAGGAAATGTACTCTTAATGAAATTTGCATCTTCCCAAGAAGCATCCTCAGTTGGCAAATTCTCCCATTGAATCAACCATTGAGTTACTAACCGATCATGTCTTGGTAAAGCTCTGGTCTCCAAAACTGCAGTTGGTTCTGTTTTCAGCTTCCCATCTTTACCAACTAGAGGAAGATCAGGACTGGGAATTGCCTTTGGGCCACAATGTCGCTTGAGTTGGCTTACATGGAACACAGGATGTATTCCTACCCCTTCTGGCAGTTGAAGTTTATATGCTACCTTCCCAATTCTCTGAATCACACGAAATGGCCCATAGAATCTGCTGGTAAGTTTTAAAGCTTGCCTGAGTCCAAAAGCAGTGGTTCTATATGGTTGCATCTTTAAATACACCATGTCCCCAACTTCAAAATTCCTTTCACTGCGATTCTTATCAGCGTACTTCTTCATCCTGGATTGGGCTTGAGCAAGATTATCCTTTAGTCTCCTCAACATAACTTGTTTTTCTTGCAAGAAATCTCTTCATCATCTTGAGGACCAGGTATACTGACTTCATTGATTAGGGGAGGTGGAAACCCATAAAGTGCTTGAAAGGGAGATACCTTCAGAGAAGTATGGAATGAGGTGTTATACCACCATTCAGCAAATGGCAGCCAGGTTACCCATCGTTTCGGTTCTTGAAAAGCCACACATCTCAAATAGGTCTCAACACATTGGTTAACTCTCTCGGTTTGACCATCCGTTTGAGGATGATAAGCAGTACTAAACCTCAACTCTACCTTTAAAGACTTAAAGAGCTCCTGCCACAGTTTGCTAGTAAATATGCGGTCTCTGTCAGACACAATAGCCAAAGGAAATCCATGCAACTTGAAAACATTATCTATGAAAGCATGATTGATAGACTAAACCGAATACGGGTGAGCCAAAGGAATAAAATGCGCATACTTTGTAAACCTGTCAACCACAACAAAAATTACCTCATATCCCTTTGATTTTGGCATTCCTTCAATAAAGTCCATAGAGATGTGAGTCCAAGCCATATCGGGTACTGGAAGAGGTTCTAAAAGACCTGGATAATGACAATGTTCGGCTTTGGATCTTTGGCAAATAGGGCAGTTCTGAACAAATGTATGCACATCTCTTTTTAATCCCGGCCAATAGAA
Organism: Melocanna baccifera; assembly: GCA_036346265.1. Taxonomy (NCBI): domain Eukaryota; kingdom Viridiplantae; phylum Streptophyta; class Magnoliopsida; order Poales; family Poaceae; genus Melocanna; species Melocanna baccifera. Next base: position 15,318,043 of record CM070677.1, read on the forward strand.
CAAATTCTTAACTCTTTGGTATGTAGCCACCATGCCGGAATGTCCTCCTACAGCTGAAGAATGGAGAGAATGCACAATTTGCTGTCTTAACTCCATATCTCGGCCCACATACAACCTGCCCTTATATCGCAGCACCCCTGCACGAAGAGTAAAACCGGATTCTGGCTCCGGAGCTATGGTGAGACGCTCCAGGAACTCCTTACAATGTTCATCCGAAGTATAGCTGTTTTCAATTGCCTCCACCCAAACCGGAACTGCCATAGAAATAGCCAACATTTCTGTACCTCTTCTTGATAAGGCGTCAGCCACTTTGTTCTCCTTTCCCTTTTTGTACTCAATCAGGTAATCGAACTCAAGTAACCTTAACATGAGTTTGTGTTGGATCCCTTCACCAATCCTTTGCTCCATCATATATTTAAGGCTTTGTTGATCTGTTTTAATCACAATCTGAGTCCCCAAAAAGTAGTGTCTCCATCTCTTCAAGGATTCCAGAATTACTAAAGCCTCCTTGTCATAAGTGGATAATACTGCAGATTTCACTCCAAGTGTTTTGCTGAAATAAGCAATGGGCTTCCCCTTTTGCATAAGGACTGACCCAATTCCTTTAGCATTAGCATCTGTCTCTAGTGTAAAGGGTTCAGAGAAGTTTGGAAGAGCCAACACTGGGCTGTAGTTAGTTTAAGCTTTAGCTCCTCAAAGGCTATGTCTTGAGCAATATTCCAATTAAAACCTTCCTTTCGTAACATGTCATGAAGAGGCCGATAGATCATCCCATAGTTTTTAATGAATCTCCAATAGTATCCAGCCATTCCTAAGAAACTTCTCAGCTGAGATACATCCTTCGGCTTGGGCCAATCTTTTATAGCATTAATCTTCTTTGGATCGGTAGCAACTCCTTGCTCAGAAATGATATGTCCCAAATACTCTACCTGGCTAACAGCGATTACACATTTACTGATATTCGCATACAATCTTTGCTGCCTCAACGTTTCCAAAACAATGGTTAAGTGCTTCCGATGCTCTTCTTCATTTTTGCTGTACACCAGTATATCATCAAAGAATACTAAGATGAATCTCCTCAAGAATTTGGCAAAGATTGAATTCATCAAAGATTGAAAAGTAGCCGGCGCGTTAGTTAGACCAAAGGGCATGACCAAATATTCAAAATGTCCCAAGTAAGTTCTAAAAGCTGTCTTGCAAATGTCTTCTTGCTTCATTCGAATTTGATGGTACCCTGATTTCAGGTCTAGTTTGCTGAAAATGGCTGCCCCATGTAACTCATCCAATAAATCTTCTATAACCGGTATTGGGTATTTGTTTTTAATGGTCATTGCATTAAGCTTACGGTAATCTACGCATAACCTCCATGACCCGTCCTTCTTCTTGACCAAGATAGCTGGAGAAGCAAAAGGGCTGCAACTTGGTCGTATAATAGATGATTCCAATAATTTGTGTATTTGATTCTCCATTTCCACCTTTAACTGATGCGGAACTCTATAGGGACGAATATTAGGAGAGTTGTATCCTTCTTTTATGGGAATTGAATGATCACATTCTCTTTGAGGTGGAAGGTCTTGAGGATCAGAGAAGACATCTTGGTAAGATTCCACTAAAGACTGGTAGAGAGGGTTCACCAATGTAGCTGCTACGTTTAACTTATGGAGTTGAAGATCTACCATAAACCCACAAACTCCTTTAGTTGCTATCTTATCCCAGCCCTTCCGGCTAATCAACTTAACCAATGGAGTTGGTTGTAGATCTGTAAAAACTACCTCAGTGATTCCATTTTTCATAATAGTCAACTTCCTGATCTTCAAATCTAGTTTAACTGGACTATGATGACATATCCAATCACACCCAAATACTATGTCATATCCCTTTAGTGGTAGAACCTTAAAGGAACTAGTAAAGTTCTCTCCATGGATACTGTAATCTTCTTCTGAAATGAAGGAACCCGTCATCAAAGTCCCACCTCCAGCCACAGTTACCTTTTGTAATGTAGTCACTTGGATTTTGCAAGTTGTCTTGGTAGCAAAAATCAGATCAATGAAGGTGTGAGAACTCCCACTGTCAACCAATGCTACCCCATGCTTTCCCCCAATGTTGACATCCAATGTATAAGTGGTTACCCCAATCTATCCACTAACTGCTTGAAGAGATATCTGCATCAATTGTTCTTCAGTTTTCGAATGAGAAGCAGATTTTTCACATGGGTCAGCTTGCACTTCTTCTTGCTCAAGTTCAGTTGGAACTGCTTCTTCACCTTCAGCTGCCATCAAATTGACTTGTTTATATTGCTTGCACTTGTGACCTAAAAACCACTTGTCACCACAATATCGACAGATTCCAGGTGTAAATGGCTTAGGGGTTATCTCTTTCTTCTGAAGGTTAGGTTCAATGACTTGCTTGCTTCTTGTAAATGATGACAAATTCTTGTGTTGACCCACTTGAGCACTCTGAATATTTCTCTTGGTCACAGCTCCAGCACCCTTTTCCATATCTTTAGCCATCCAATATGCTTCACAAAGGTTTTGTGGCTTGAAAGGTTTGAGGTAATGTTTGATATCATTTCTCAATCCATTTATGAAACACTTAACGTGGGTTCTGCAAAGGGTTCTCATTCTTGTATACTGCCATCAATTCCTCAAATCTGTCTATATACTCAGCAACACTCAAGTTATACTGCTTCAAGGAATGGAAATTCTCAAGTACCTCATATCCACTGTGTTGAGCAAAACGATCACAAACCATAGCACAGAATTCAGGCCATGGTGGAGGGTTCCAGATTAATCCAGTACTTCTCAACCATCTGTCAGCCCTTCCTATCATATACATTTGTGCTAAATCAAACTTAGCCTCATCTGGAACATTGGCCATTGCAAAGTAAGTTTCACTTTGTCTAATCCATTCCAACGGCTCTCCCCCATAAAATTTAGGAAAATCCAGTTTAGGTCCCTTAGCAATAGATTTGTAAAAGCTGTGTACTCTATCATTGCTAGGGTTGGGGTTCCACTGTCTGGCATGGTATTGAGAATGAGGTTGACTCAAATACTCTCTGGGGTTCGGAGGCCAATGCCTAACTAAAGCTAGTTCTTGGTTAGGGTTTAAGTGATTCAGAGTGGGAGAAGCCAAAGAGGAACACTGCAAAGGATCTTGACCCCAACCGGTGGCAACTGCTGAAAAACCAGTAGATGGGTGGTGGTAATTACCTTCGGGAGTACCCATCAAATGAACCCCTTAGGTGCTATTGAGGTTTATGTCTCAGATCTTCGATTCTCCGCGTTATCTCCGTCTCCATTTCTCCAAATTGTGCCAGCTCTTCCACTGTGCGAAAGTTTGAAGCACCTCTTCCATTCACTTGCTCAGACATCCTTGTCGGGGGAGGTGCTAACCCTTGTAGAAGAACCTCCATCCGATTCATCTGATCCTGCATTCCCGACACTTGCTTCTGTAAATCTCCCATTTGACGCTGCAGCATATCGGCCTTGTGACTCGCCTCCATCGCTTCTTGCCTAACTTCCGAGAACTCCGAAGCTTCCGCCTCATTTCTTGCCACAGTTTTGGTCATCTTCCACCAATCGGGGCGAGGTTTAGGGATTTTACCACGGATTCGAATCCGGAACCTTCACCGAGCGCCGATCTGGTCAGATGCCCAAATAGGATGTAGTCGGGGATTTTACGAGGAACTCGAGAAACCCTAGTTCCCAACCCAATCGCTCCGACCACTTGTTGCCGAGACTCGATAGCTCTGATACCACAATGTCAGATCCCCGATTCTATGCCCGTGTTCGCTCAATAAAATCACAGAACTGGGGTTCGGAAGAAGGAAGAAAGGGGAGCAAAAGAAGGGAAGCTATGTTACGCTACGACTAAAGGAGTTGGCACTAAAACAGTATATCTCATTCCTCTCTCCCCGAGTATATGAGTACAGTGTCCATCATTAAACAAAGTGCTATTATAACTTTAATAAACACTGAATTAGGTTAATTAACAACCATAAGTAAAACTCATATAAACCGTTGATGCTAGAAATCCTGGCCGTTGGATGACTTGAATAACGAAGCGGTATTTCTTCCCAGAACAGACACGATCTTATAGTGCAAAACTCCCCAGATTCTGACAAGCCCCTTCCTCTCGAGCGCCGACGACGCCCCAACCCCCGTCGCCGCACCTCGGCTGTCCTCCCCAGCGCCGTGCCCCAACGCCGCTCCCCGGCTCCCAAAGGTGAGTTTTTATTCAGAGACCTTCGTTTCCCGATCACGCGGGGGTCGTGCTCGCCGGCCACGTAATCCGGGCTCGCCTCTCTCTTCCTAGCGCCGTGAAGCAGCATTTGACGTTAGGAGGAACATTACTAGATGTTTTAACATCTGTGTCAGAAATGAAAGCTCCATTTCTATTATTATTGTCTTGTGCTAGATATGGCTATATGCTATATATTTCATTTCTGTTATGTTTGCAACAACATGAATGCTTCTCTGAATGCAGAAGTAATTACTAATGTAGGGTGCCCTTCTTCTATTGTTATTTGTATTTTGGTTCAAAATATTTTTCCTTTATGCTTATAGTTTATCAGTTAGCTGGTTCAGTAATTGTAGGGTAAGCATGCTTGGCAACTAATTCTGATGTTCATGAATTGTACTTTCAGAGAAATGCAAACACTGGTTGGGGTTGTAAGGAGGAGAGCAATGCAAGATGGGAGCATGACAGACACCATGATCCAGGCTGGAGCTGGAATAGTAGCTGACAACAAACCCAACGATGAGCACCAGGAGTGTCTAAACAAGGCTGTTGGCCTTGCGCGTGCCATTGATCTTGCCAAATCTACATTTCTAGATGACTAGTCAGGACTCAGGATAGCTTTGTTAAATGCTTTATTTGCTGTCTATAACAGAATCCTTTCCAGCCTGTGCTGTAGGATCTTGCTGTAGTGAATAAAAACTAGTGTAATAAGCTCCATAAATGTATAGCAGATTGCAGTTTCTGTTGTATGTGTACTGCTGTTGTCTTCAAGTGATATGTGTGAATCCTGGATGCTTGAATGATCAATGTCATGATTTGCACTGGGCTATAGTTTGTCCTTCTCAATTTGATGCTATGTTATGCATCTCTAGCAGGCAAGAAAATGCTTGCAGGTGGCATTGACAAAGAAACATCCCTTTCATGGATGATATGTGGAAATGAGCTTTTTATCTGGTGTTACAAAAGAACACAAGCTATTCACAATCCTGTAATTCACGACAGTAGTACGCAACTGGATTAATCCATTATGTGATGTTGATCATACTATATATACTGGTGCAGGATCTAGCTTTATATATGACTATATTGTGGGAAATCTTCACTTTTCTACTCCTTTTAGCTTCAAATGTTGCTGATGAGACTAGGGATAATTGGATTGCTTGTGTTGCAAACTAGGTGCAATTTAATCACTGTTGTCATTTTGCCAAGTCCCAAATTTGATTATTCGTGCTTCTTTCAATGTTCTATTTCCTTTTGAGTAGAGAATTCTATTGCTATTGAGAGCATTGATAAACATCTTCCTTGATGCCTAAACTCATAATATGACGTGGAGAACTATGACTTTGTTGGAGGCATGTTCTCATGGTTATTTGGATTAGTGACATATAAGGGGCAAATAATTTTGCAAAGGTGATGCGCTTGTTCGAGCATCAGGAACAATATTTGAGCGAACCGATGTGGAGGAGACTGACAATGGATATACTACAGTCATGATGCTTCATTTACAACATTTATAAGGAACAAGAAAATCTGGCGATAATCCGCCCATATGCATCCAACTTCGATAGAATGCATCCAACATTTACAAGGGAAGGAACAAGAAAGCCTCGTGGCTAAGCTTTGTAGTCTCCCATCTCCATTTTGGGGTCTTCTGATCTTGCTCAGTTGATCCTGTAGGCCAACCCACACAGACTTGCAACAGACACGTGCCAAAACAGACGAAAGAGACGATGCCCCTGGTTCATCCAGATCTAATCCCGGTAATCCACCGCCGCTTCGTCGAATGCCGCTTCACGGCGCCAGGGAGAGAGGCGAGCCCGGATTACGTGGCCGGCGAGCGCGACCACCGTCGCTTCGTCGAATGCTGCTTCACGGCGCTGGGGAGGACAGCCGAGGTGCGGCGACGGGGGCTGGGGCGGCGTCGGCGCTCGAGAGGAAGGGGCTGCGCCAGGGGAGGCCGGGGCGGCGTCGGCGCTTAGGAGGAAGGGGCGGCACTAGGGGAGGCTGGGGTGGCGCCGACGCTCAGCAGGCTGAGGCCGCGTCGGCGCTCGGGAAGCCGGGGCGGCGCCAACGCTCGGGAGGCCGGGGCGGCGCCGGGGAGGCCAAGGTGGCGCCGGTGCTTGGGAGAAGGGACGAGAGAAAGGGTTGGGGTAGGATCAGATCTGGTCTGAGGAGATGAGGAGCCGAGGGCATAAACATGAAAAAACAATTCTTATAGGGGGTTTTGTCAAAGAATGATTAAGTGAGTTAGGGCATCCCACTTTTCTCGATCTGAGCCATACAGTGCAGATCGGATGGCTGTAGAGAAGTTTTAGCATTTTAACACTGAATAGAGCTTTAGCACTATATATATATATATATATATATATATATACGTATATATACATATACGTATATATACGTATATATACATATACGTATATATACGTATATATACATATATGCATATATACGTATATATACATATATGCACATATACGTATATATACATATATGCACATATACGTATATATACATATATGCACATATACGTATATATGTATGTGTGCATGTGTGTTCATCGTGAAATATATTTTCATCATACACAATTTGACTGGATTCCCTGACAACGGGGGTAGCTAACCATGTCTTATCCATCGTTGGGCCTACGTTGAGATCCACGGCTGGAATGCACAATGCAGCTTGAATGGCCGGCAAGTGGATGCCACCGGCTAGGAAGCCCTGTGCGCCTGAGGGCGCAGCAGGACTCGGGTAGGAGAGGAAGAAAGGTAATACTTCTTTCTTGATTTTCCTGCAAAGGGTGCGGCTGACCTTTATATGGGTTAGCCTCCTAACAAAAGCAATCTAGACTCTAATTCGGACTCAATCTCTAATTCTATCAATACTGGGAAAGTAATCTTTATTTGGAAATCCCCAAACTACTCTGAACCGGCTTCTTCTTCTGTGCGCACATCGGACTGTAGTTCGTCTGGCACGTGTGCAACTGCTGTGCGCATCGCATTGCTCCCTAGCGCGTCCCTCGCATTGCTTCCCTGCACATCCCTGGTCAGCAGCTTGCTCCGACGCACATAGTGTTTCCCGACCATGACATCCTCTGCTTCGCTGGCGCCTACGCTGCCGTTGCCGCTGGTCGTGGGGAGGTATTGGGCACAATCTACTAGGGTTAAGCGACAGTGGTCCATCAAGTTGCACGGCTAGCTATGCACGATTACTCGTTGCTAGTTGTTGATTAGTCGTCTGGCCATTTGACTAGGCGTTCCAGTGAAGTCGAGGACCTTAGTCGTCAACCATGCACCAACAGGACGACTAATTCACAATTAGTCAACGACTTAATAACATTGGTTTGTAAACCCAACTCAACGAGGGATTACAAAATGCAGCTTCCCAAATTCGTCAAGGTCCTATGACTACAAAATCTCAACGGAAACTACACATTACACTCCCCCATTTATCCAATAGGAAAAAAGAAGACGTGCTCAAGCTAAGCTAGTCTAACACCAGATATTGGATTATTACAAACTAAACTACTAAAAGGGAAGAAATCTAGGCTCCGCTTCTCTCTATTCAAAATGATTACTTAAGGATCAGAAGACACGGTGCATTTTCTGACTCAATGGGTGCTAATCTTGTTTCCAAAACTTAGGGCCCGTTCATATTAGTTTTTGACTTTAGAGCTTTAGCTTATGAATAGTAACAGTTTACAGAGAAGCTTATAGAAAACCTTGTAGAGAGGGAAAATCGCATACGATTTTTGCCGATATAAATGAAGTCACTACAATGTATACTATAATTCACTAGTTTATCCTGCTTTAAAAAGATACTTTGTTTAAAAACTAGATACTATAGAAAGCTATTACCATAAAAAATCAGCTTTTAAAAAAGCCAATATGACAGAGCCTATGGATTGGAAGACACAGTGCATTTTCTGACTCAATGGGTGCGCGGTGATTGCTCAAGATTCAAAACTAATAATCAGGAAACAAATTAAGGAGCCACACTTGCCTCGACTGTCAGCATGGTTGGAGTGGTAATGCATCCGGGTGGCCTCAAGCTTTTTTGACACATCATGTGCACTCTTCGAAGACTATCGTTTTAGCGATGGTTTTTGACTTTTGGTTGAAATTTCACTGTAGTTGTTTTTTTACTGTAGCTGATTTGGCTTTTTAGGCATAATTAATTTAAAAAAATGTAAAAAATAAAAAAAATATGTTAGCTCATCACAGACAATGCAAAGGAACACAGGAAAAAAATAAAAATGCAAAAAAGCTCAAAAAATCTAAAAAAAATTCAGAAAGAGACGAATTACTGAATAGTAAAAAAAAGTTAAAGTTAGAAGCTAAAACTAAAAAAGTTGAAACAAACGGGACGAAGTGATCATCAAGCTGAGCGACAATCTGCAGCAAGCTGGCAGTCCCCGACACCATCACCATCTTCCCTTTCCGACTCTCAACCGCACCCATAGATGCAGCATGCTGGTAATGCACTTCCGGTGGTGGGCCAGGTGCCTTGGGTGGCTTCCTAATAATCGGCTTTGACGGTGGAAGGTTTGCGGCAAGCTCCTCGATAGCCTTTTCCTTCTCCAGTGAAGTCTGCGGTCACAGTGGGGCCTCCCCAGCTGTATATTTTCAAAAAAAAAAAAAGTGAAGTCTGCGGTGGGAGCTCCTCAGCAGCACGCGGAGGAGCAGATGGCTCACTAACAACTGGTTTCATCACCGGTGAGTTCACCTCAGGCACTGACTCCTTCTCCCGTCTCTCCATCCAAGTCTCCTCAGCGGACTGCTCCAGGGTGGGCGGTGGTGTGGGGACTGGGCCGAAGATGTAGTCCCATGTAGCCATCTGTGGCTCTGGCATCGGGGGCGGTGGCGTCGTGGAGGCCGGCATCAGCGGGGATCGGTTGGGCCGTGGTGGTGGCTGCGGTGTCACTGGAGAAGACCCCACGCTGTCTAAGTGTCTATCACACCCCGCTTCGGCGGCGGTCCGTGCACCATTTCGTCGACGCTGAAATCATCGTGCTCGTGGTGATCGTCGTCGTCGTCATCCTCATCCTCATCATCATAGCTGTCGGTCCTGATATGGCCATCCTCCTCGTTGTCCTCCTCCCGGATGGCGGCGCCGGCGGGGGGCCGGTTCTTGGCGGCAGCCCTAGGATCGGGCATGGGGATGTTGGGGGTGGAGGAGGAGCGCTGGAGGCTAGCGTGGGAGTGTGGGACAAATCAAGGAAGGGAGGAGGCGGCGGGGAGGGGATGGGGATGGGGATGTGAACGGCGGCGGTGGACGGAGGAGGCGGCGCGGAGACGGATGCGGCGGCGGCCGCATGGTGAGAATGGGAGGCCATGAGGCTGGGGTCGGGCGCCTTGCCGTGGGCGAAGTCGGAGAGCGCACCGCCGGTGCTCTTGAGAAGGACAGTGTAGGCGGAGTGGGCTGCGGCGAAGGCGTTGCGGGCCTGGACGGCATCGGCCATCAGCCGTTTCCGGTCCCGGGACCGGCACACCGCCTCCTCCTGGTCGATCTTGGACTGCCCGCACCCCATCGAGGCGGCGATGGGGAATCGGGGTTCTTGCGATTCTTGGAGGGGGGGCGTTCCTGGGGGTGGCGGACTGGTGATGGGTTTTTGATGCGGCGGCGTCGCTGGCGGGTCGGCGAAAGGTGGGGGTAGATTGATGCTGGCGTGTCCTGATGTGGGGTGGGGAATGTGATGGAGTGGAGGTTGTTCTTTGCTTTTCTAGTTTGCTGTTTCTCTCTTCTCCTTTTCCCCCTTCGTTTTCTCCCTTTTCTGGTTGGTTTTCTTTGCTTCTTTTATGTTTAAGCCATTGGTACTGTCAAGATTTGTATCTTTCTCCGAACCTAGCTCTTTCTCTTGAGAATTGAGATTATATTGTACATTCCATGATACTGTCTACGTTTGATTTTTTGTTGGTTGATTTTTAGGGCATTAGAGGCTATATACTTGACTTCTTAGTAATGTGAGTTGGGTAAGAGGTTTCTAAAGAAGGGGAACTTATACGTCTCAAAAATAATAAGGAAAAACTTCATAAACAAAACAGTTTTAGTAAAGGCCAAAGGGTGAGTACATGACCACAACCTGCTGCACCTGATGTTGGTGACACCTTGACTCTGTTCTAAAATACTATGGTTTTTAAATGAAATAGAATTATAGTGACGGTTAGCTTTTTTTAAGGTATTCAATTAAAGAAAAATAAAAAATAAAAAGCATTGTTACATCTCTATAGATAATATAAAAGCGAAAAGGGGGAAATTAAAAATTAAAAGAAAAAACGTGTTAATAAAACCAATACGTTTCAAATAACTTTTAGTTTTTAAAAGCCAAGAGCAGTCGTTGTTTGAAATAGGGCCTATATTCCATGCTAGCATCACAGGTATATTCATATGTGGCTAGTACACCAACAATCAAATGACAAATGTACAATTAATTGTGGGTTAGGGGGTGATCGTTTCGGTTTTTTTCGGCTTTAGCTTCTAGCTTCAGCTTTTTTTTCACTATTCACTACACTATCCACTAACTCAGCTACAGTGTTTTTTCAGCCAGCTACAGTGTTTTTTCAGCTAAAAACCAAAAGTCATCGCTATTCCGATCACCCCCTTAGTTGGCCAATGAATCTCACGCTACTCATTGTAGCTTTTTCTGGACGATGGCTTTCGGCGTTTGCGTCTAAAACACTGTAGCAGCACTGTAGCATTTTATCTCTATTTGATTTTTTTAGTTTTTTAGTTTTGTTTTTTTCGTATTCTTTTGCATTGTCTGTTCTAGATTAGTGTGCCACTTTTATTTTTATATTTTTTTAGATTTAATTATGCCCAATAAGCTAACTTAGTTACAGTAAAAAATCCGGTTACAGTAAAATTTCAGCAAAAATCAAAAGCTATCGCTGTTCTGAACGCTACCTAAGAGGGTTGTTAGCCATCTCAGTAAGGATAGTGGGCAAGTATAGGTTTAGGAATAGGCTGGGACTAGGAGTGACGATGACTATGGATGATTAGGCGTTGATGAAGAAGGCGTCACTCGATGTTGACAGGCACCTAACATGGGATCTGCTTCAGTCACAAAAAGGAAGCACGTACATTTGTTGCAAAACAAGTGTGCGTCGAGCTATAGAAGTTGCCTTTCAAGAAAACATTCATATTCCAATTCAAATTATTGTTTAAAAGTCTACAAAATGAAAGTGTGTACCCTAAAATAAAACAAAGGTATGGTTGCAATTGAAAGGATGGCACCAATAACGCTCTATTTAGGAATTTTAACTGGGAATTGAAATATTTTTTCCTTTCTTTTGACAGTAGAAAAGGTTAGAGTTAAATCATGTTTCGAAAAAAGGATACACCAATTAGGAGGTTTGAGTTAATCGAACTCATAACATGCGGCTAGTAAAACTTTAAATTCCATATTCACTCGGACAATATATCATCAATCTATTTGGACTTGGAAGTTGGAACGTACTATTGAGGAATCAAAACTGCATCGACCGAAGCTTGCATGGCACTACTTTCATTTTCCATTTTGTGAGGAGACTACTTTCAATTTTTTGTTCAGAATGTTGTTGTATGAATTTAAATTGTAGAATCTACATTTTCATTTGTTTGAACCGGAATTACTTTTACATTAATCCGACAACGACCTCAAAAACAGTGAAATAATCCTCACAAAAAAGATAGCGAATAATTAATGGAAGCTACTGAGTTTTAGGAGAAAAGGAAAAAAAACAAGTTTTATCCTCTTACGAGGGTATATCTGAAAATATATAATAGTAGGATCAGCTACATGGGGAAAACCAGGGGCGGATTTGGGCCCCCGGTAAGGTGGGCTTTAGCCCGGGGTGTGATAAAATATGCAATGTATAGTCTAGGTATTTTTAATTCAGCCTAGGGTAATATTTTAGCATTCAGCCCAGCCCATAGAGCTTATATCCCACAGACCGTCAGCGCCACCCAGCGCTGCCGCCACTCGCCGCCGCCCATATGGCTCGCCGCCGCCCGTTCGTCGCTCGATCGGACCCCCCTCGCAGCCTGCCTCGCTCATTCACTCCCCAGGCTAGGGCGTCCGCCCGCCTCGCTCTCGCGCCACACACCGCGTGCGCGCCCGCCGCCTTCCTCCCCCTCACGGCCTCGCTCTCCCCCCAGCCCCCGCCGCGCTCCTCCCACTCCCCCGCCGCCCCCCGTCGGCCCCCGCCCTCCTCCACCCCTCCTCCCCCTCCCCCGCCGCCCCCCCGCCTCCTCCTTCCTCCCCTCCCCTCGCCGCCCCCTCCTCCCCTCCCCGCCGCCTCCTCCTCTCAGTCTCCCCCACCGGCCTCCGCCCTCCTCGTCCCCAGATCTCCCGCCGGGCCCGCCCATCCGCCGCCCTCCACCGGCCGCTGCTCCCCTGGCCGGCTGACCCCCTCCCGCTTGGCTCCTGCCTCCTGGTAATTGTATGTAAAAAATGGATGTGTTTGGGGTTTGGCAGTTGGCACATACTTGGGAAAATCTAGATCATGTGCGTGCTTAAAAAAAATAGTGTTCTGTCATGTACTCATGTTTTGTCATTTGATTTGTATGACTGTATGAGTGTATCAATTGATTTGTATAGCCTTTCTGTGTTTGCTAATTGCTAATTGTGACGCTTGATTGATCCTAGCTGAAATACTAAAATGTGACGCTTGATTGATTCTAGCTATTAGCTAATATATTGAAATGTGATGATTGATTCTAGCTCTTGAACAAAATGAAGCGGACGAAGACATTATCATCTTATTTTTCAACAGAAGCACAATCCAACGAAACACCAGAAACAGGAGCTAGTAATACGCATCAAAATAATCCTCGTGTTGTACTCAATCCGGATGATATTGTTGCTGATCCTGGGCTTCGGAAACCAATTGAGGATTTGGATGTGGATATCAAAGATGCTGCTAGAAGAGAGTATTTGCAAATAGGTCCATACCAACCAATTGGTTATAAATTTCTACATAAAGAATATGGGAACCAGAGGAGGAGCTTTCAACAATCATGGTTCGCAAGGTATAAATGGTTGAAATATAGTGTTGCTAAAGATGCAGCATTTTGTTTTTATTGTTTTCTCTTTAACCAGCCTAGAACTGAGAATTATGGTATTGAATCATTCACAAGAGTAGGGTTTGCTAATTGGAAGAATGCAATTAAAAGTTTTGATGAACATGTTGGTAAAGTCTGTAGTTATCACAACAAATCAAGAAAACATTGCGAGGCTTTCAAAAATCAAAGACATGGTGTAGATTATGTGATGGCCGTTGCCACGAAGAAGGATGAGGAAGAATATAGATCACGTCTTACTATTATGTTAGGTATTGCAAGATTTCTTTTATTGCAAGCTCTTGCTTTTCGTGGACATTTTCATCATGATATATTTATCGTGGTGCATGACCAAATTATTGTTGAGATGAATAATCGCTTTACTGAAAGATCGACCCAGTTATTGATGTGTATTTCTTGTCTTGATCCAAAGAATTCTTTTGCCAATTTTGATGAAGACAAATTAATTGAACTTGCAAGGATGTATGGTGATGACTTCTCCGAATATGATTGTCTAGTTCTTAAAGATCAACTTGGTACATTTATTGCTGATGTGAGAGGTGATCTAGATTTTGCAAATTGTACTGACTTAGGAAATCTTGCTGTGAAGATGGTTCAGACTGATAGACACACAGTTTTTCCATTGGTATATCGTCTCATTGAATTGGCTTTGATTTTACCAGTGGCAACAACAACTGTAGAAAGAGCCTTTTCGGCTATGAAGATTATTAAGACTGATTTACGGAATAAGATGAATGATGAGTGGATGAATCATACTATGATATGCTATATTGAACGAGACATATTTGCAAACATTAGTGATGATAAGATTTTAGAGCGTTTTCAAGGGATGAGATCACGTAAGAAACAATTATCTCATGCTAGTGGTAAGTTAGCTTCTTATAAATGTAAACTTCGTGTTGTTCGTACTTATTCGTATACATGTTTGATTTATTCTCATATGTTGTCTTTACAGGTTCTGGTTCATGTCTAACTATCAATGAAGAAATGACAGAATAGGATAGAGAGCAAATCTTCGTAATTTAGGTATTCAAATTGTATCATATTACATTTTTTATATTTTGTTATCATGCCATGTTTTTCTTATTATGTTTTATGTTTATTTGTTTAGTATTGAACTCAAGTTTTGTATCAGTAATGCAATTAGCCAATTATGATATACTTTTGTTATATCATGGTATGGATACAAATTAGCATTAGTTTTAAGTTGTTAGAGTTTAGTTTAGGGTGTAGCTAAATTCTAGTTCCGCCAGTGAGGAAAACAAGGACCATGGTTTCCTGCATGTTCGTCCGTGGGGCGGCGATTCTCTCGAGAGCCTCAACAACGGTCAACTATATTCCAAAAGTGGAGACCCTGGCAGACTAGACGGTGGAGAAAAAGATCCTGTGCAGTCGTGCAGACGGTTAAGTGGCTGTAGGCTGTGGTCTATGATTTAGGGTGTGCTTAATTTAGTTTATGTTTTTTGTTTTTAATTTTTTTATTTTAATTTTGTTTTTATGATTTTTTAGTTTTTCTGTATTTCTTTGTATTGTTTATTATTAAAATTTTTTATTTTTAGTTTTTAAATTTAATTACATCAAAAAAGTTTATAGCAGCTATAGAGAAAAAAAAAGGCTCAAATGGTGCTAAATAAGTTCAAAAGACAAAATGAGCGTACCCTTATAGCTGAGCTGATAAACTGCTTTTGAAAGATTATCCTAAAAAGCCGTTTTAAAATGGCGGTGGAGAAATCGTAAGTCATAAATCGTAAGCTTAAATAAGTTGAAAACAACATGCAATATTTTCCTTTTTACAGTTGTCAGCTGTATCGGACGGTAACCAAAGAAAAAACCGGTTTGTGTGAATTTTAAATTTAAAATTAAGGATAAAATGTTTGACAACCATGAGCCAAACGCAACACCTTGCCACAGTGTTAAGGCACTACTACCCTTATGTGCATGTGGTGTTGCGTTCAAATCCGAGGCATTTGTCCAATTTTTTTCTTCTAATTTTTGCGCGCGTTCAAATTATGGTCGCACAACCATTAATCCTCAAAATTGGGAATTCAAATTCAACTGAAATTTTTCGGGCATTTTTTCCACTACTGATCCATGGTTGTCAGTTTAACTATTAAAACGATTGTCTTAGCTACCATACGTCTTAATATAATAATGTACTATTGGCGTCCATGACGCGAGTATATTGTCCCCTCACGTGAAAATGTTCGGCTTGAGCACACCTGCGAAGATCGGCGCGGCCCTCGCCTCAGTGACCACCAGCTCAGGCCGTGTGCCCAGGATTGTCCGCTGGAGTTTCAAGGTAGCGGTTGGCTTAGGGCATTTTCAATGGTCCTAGCTAGCAACTAATTAGGAGACTTCCATATCATCAACCAAATAGCTAGCATACAAAGGACTGTCTATAAGGATAGCTATTTGATATTTACATGCACACACAGTTATTTATAGAGACTGCCTCGTTTTCTGTTATAGCCTAGTGCTTAAGGAAGAGCCGGTTCGATTTTTTTTGCATACTCTCTTTCCTCCACATAGGATTTATGCTGATGTGTACATGCAAATAGCCAGCTGACTCAGACCATTGGAGATGCCCTTATGTGCACCTCTTGAGCTGATGAACAACGGCGAAATAGGTTATGTCTTTCTAGCAAAACCAGCCTCGGCTGCATCTTAACTCAATAGGCGAGTTTCCCGGTGTCACGGCTCACAACTATATTGTGTTTTTCCCAGACACCAACTGCATGCTCATGTGGTGTCGTAGCAGACCAAGTTTCATGTCCTACTAGCAGCGGAAACGCAGCGCCCCTCGCGCTAGCTACCACGTGGATCGAAGCAAGAGTCGACAATTTGTATGGGGTTTTTTTGAAAAAAAATCGAGGACACGTCTGTATTTAAAAAAAGCGGATGACTTTTCTAAAATAATGAAGGACCTGTGCGCAATTCCCAAAAAACCACGGGGCTTTATCAGAAAGATGGCCTCTCTAAAAAATCGAGGACCTATACGTAATTTTGAAAAGCAAAAGATCTTCTCGCGAAATTGCTGATGTGACAGGGACCTTTTTATAAGAAATAAGGATCTGTATGTAAATTTACAAAACTGGAGGGTTTCTCTGTAGAATGTATGTGATGCGGATACGCACGTATCTTGTACCTTTCAGTTAAATATATTATTCAACTAAAAAAATATTGAGTCGCATGAAATATGGCCAAGTCAACTCATTCCAAACTAAACTTAATGCTTTTATTTATAAGGATGGAATACTATCTCATATTATCATATGGTGCATTTTCAGATTTGTCAAATAGAAGATATTAGAACTAAGAGAGAGAAGCTGGAGGCTAGGGCTAAAGCAATGGAGAGGTAAAAGAAAGAGGATAACCACATTAGATGCCAAAGACATGAAGGACCAAAGTACATACGGGTGGAGCCAACAAGAACAAATCCCATGTGGCTGGATGGAGCACACAAGAAAAAGACCCATGTGGATGGGAAAAAGCCTATGTGGTAGGGAGAGCAAAAGGGAGAGCCTAAGAACTTAAAGTACAAGTTTTAGACATTATTTTTAAACCCAATTCGGACTTCCCATATGCTCAACCGAATTCAAACTCGGATTTAACTCAGAACTCAATTAGGATTCAGTTCGGAACAGCCCAATAGACAGTTACTAAAAAGGCCATAACTTTCACGAACGGAGTCCGATTCGGGTGTTCTTGTACTCGTTGGAAAGTTTATTTCAAGAACTACGCAATGAATAAGACCCCACATTCAAATTCATCATGAATCATCTACTATGACCAAAATAATGTGACGGGTGTAAAATCTAGTTTCCTTTTTATGAGAGTTCGTGTCTAAATCATATAGAGTTGAGTTGTACTTAGTTTGGGGACCATATGAATGTCCCATGTGGCTATATAAGCCTTGTATCACAGCCTTTAGGGCTCAGACCACTTTTGAGAAAAATCAATCTACTAAATTTTGTTTAAGTTCATCACAGCTGCCGAAATTTCATAGGGAATTAGGAGTGTTTATCAATCAAGATCGTTCAAGCTTTCCGCTAGAAATTGGGTGCACGATAGATCTTTACTTAGTGGTCGGTGAAATCAACGCGAGCATGTTTTGGCGGATTAAAAAGTGTTCGTCCCTTGCATGGCATTGAAGGATCATTACGATTCATTAAGTCTCCCGCGAGTATCCATCCTATGTCAAGAAGATCGGACAACCCCGTATCATCTTGGTATCAGAGCGCGGTTTACTTGGTAGGATTTTATCTCTTTAATTTTTAGTTTATTACTTGCTGTCCATATAGCCAAAAATTTGCAACAAAAAATTCCAAACCCTCGTTTCGTATATGTTATTTTTGTGAGTTTGATTAAGTCTTGGTCAATTAGAAATTTTGTTTACGTGCTGATCATCGTGTCTTTTGCGTAGTTTAATCTTTGTATATCAATTTTCTTGAAAATCCATCAGTTGATCTTTCAATTAGCATAAAAAAGATTCGATTCACCATTTGAATTCTTGATTTGGCTATTCACGTAAGATCTTTGCGCATCTTTAAAAAATATCATATACGAACATATCGGGGTTTCCTTTTCCTTGTTTGATTTGGCCACAAGAAACCCTACCTGTCACAAATTGTGCGCCGTAAAGAATTCTAGTCAGACACATTCAAACAGTTCGAAATCTGTTACGGTTTGAATTACAAGCGTCTGTTGAGGTTTTCACTTAAATCTTTTAACCCTTGTGACTAATCTTTGATAATTGCTTTAGGGCTGTTCTAGAATTATCTACACATTGTTGAATAACTTTGAACTTGTGCAGAATTAAGGAACTATTAAACCTAGTTCGGTCTTAAGTAAAAAAAAAAAAAAGAAGGCAACCGATTAAAAAAAAGAGGAGCCACAGCTTGAGCAAAAAAAAGAAAAAGAAAAGAAATCATTCCCCGAATTTGGGTAAGTTAATCATAATCTATAAATTCATATTGTGTATTTAATTTCTTTGAGGAATCTTATACCCTTAAATTCATATTTTTGTAATTGGCTAGTGTCTCTCCTTATACTTAATGCAAAACGAGCTAATATTTCCCGATTATTTCTTTTACCTTATTTCTTTGTTTGCATTGAGTCATATTGATCATTGCGTGTGCGTTCATATTTTTCACTTATATCTACTTCATCAACACATAGGCAATATTTTCTAGTTTAGATTATTACTTACTTCAACAACATCGTGAAATTTAGATTGTGTAGGATAAACACTTCCATATCAAGTTTCACTAAATATCCTTTGCCGTGCAATTATGAGTCACTTTTAAATCCGCTTGATTATCACTTGCTATTATAGCTACCACCAAGTGTAAGTTTCTTTTGATCTCAATTCACTTCGGAAAGGTAAGAACTTTACTTGGGAGAGGAAAATGTGAGATAGAGTGAACTCCCCATATTGTATATATGTAATGCCCCGAACGTCGTTTCGGCGTCGGTTTTTAAATTAATTGCGGAGTTTCTCGATTTTTCGGTGGATCGCGAGAGGCGGGAATAAAATTATAGAATTTTCTAAAGTGAAAGAAAGAAATTAATTAATTAAAAATTAAGTTTTGGGCTTTCTAGAGGGGTGGGCTAGCTACTTTGGGTCAACTAGCCCAAAAAGAGGCCCAAGCCACCCCTTTTCTTCCCCCAAACCCTAGCCAAACCCCCTCTCACCCTTTGGCCGCCCCCACCCCCTTGTGGGCGCCCCTCCCTGTCTCCCCACCTCTCCCCCACGTCCTCCTTCTACCTTGCATACCCTTCCCCATGCAGCACATCTCATCCCTTGGCAACCGAGCAAAAGAAAAGAAAAGGAAGGGAAGGAAGAGAGGAGAGGAAGAGGAGAAGAGAAGAGGTGGAGGCAATTGTTGCTCTTCCCAAATCCCTCTTATTTTGCTCTATTAGGGTTCTTAGCCCAAGGATTGGTGGAAATTAACAATTAGATTATCCATTAGAGAGTTCTTGTTGTCTGCCTACAGATTAATTCGCGCAGCGCGGCTGTTTGAACGGTTTAGACCCCTGAAACAATTTTTACTGCGGGTCTGCCCAAAAGAAAAATTGTAGAGGACGACGAGACCTATCTTCTGTATTGTTTTCAGAATTTTTGGCCATGGGGTTTGGGCATAGAAGGGTCGGGAACCCCGCTATCTATCAGGGGTGCAGATTAGGGCAGATTACTGTTCAGGTATGATTTAGAGATAGTAGATGAATTATATATTTTTGATCACAATTGAAGAAAATGTGGAGAATTAAGTATTATAGCTGCTGTAAAAAAATTATAATTTTTATAGCCTTGCACTGTGGTTGGAACGCGTTAGAATCTGGCTGCCCAGATTGCTAGAACAGAGAACGTCCTCTGTTTTGTGCATTATGTTACACCTTGCTAAGAATAAAATAAAAATATGTGATCTACATGAAAAGTGTAGGTATTTAAGTGAGGAATTCAGAAATATATCTCTCTCTATAAAAGACTTAGTATTATTAAAGATACAAAAAATTAAGCAGCACCGCTGCAGTGGGAAAATTGTAGAACCGTTACACGGGGAAGGATGTTGTGGGGTTTAGCGATATCTTTTCTTCGAGAGTCGCGTTTTCATTATTATAATGTGTGCTGAGAGGTACCTTTTTGGACAGGCGATTTTACTTCTAAACGCGCGTGATTTTGTTGCTTCGTCAGTAGAGGCAAGTAAACGTAGCGGATGTGCTACCGTTAAATCCGTTATTCTTACTACTTGCAATATGCATGATTTTTTCGTAGTGTTAAATGACATGCCATGGTTACATGTTTTCTAAGTAACAATGTGGTATTAAGTTATTAATCAATTGTTACGTTTGGATGAGTTTTGGTAGTATTGTGGTAATTTACTTAATAAGCCAATTGTGGTATACGAAAGTAAATGCATGGTGGATATGATGGTATTTCCTTATTGTTAGATTTATGAGGATCATATTGATGCCCTTAAAGTTGGTATTATTGTGGTCATGGTGGTAGTATTCTTAGTAAATACTTGTGGTTGTGGTGGTAGCAATCTTGATGAATATATTGTGGTTTATGTGTATGATTCACTATAGATCGATTAATTATGATCTTAATGAATCGAATGTGGGTTATGTGGTTGACCTTCATGGTTACATTCTTGTGGCTTATGATTATCATATCATTCATAACATGTCATGATATTTGCATTGTTGATGTCGCCGTTTATAGCCGCGACCGTACCGGTACAGTATCGTGCATTGCCGTAGCACGATGCACACTTTTACCTTGTTGGGTAAAGGTGTAGTGGAGCATAGTATGCATATGCATTTCATTGTGGAAAGATCATTTGCATATTTATGCAATATATTGTGGTGAAGTTATTTTACAAATAACTGCAACTTCATAGTTGTAAGGTGGAATTAGCTAATGAGAGTTACTTGTGGTATGACGAAAGTAGCTGTGGTCGTGGATTGGGATTCATCCCTTGTGGTATGGTAGGGGTTGTGATTATGGCATGAGAGTTCTTTTCTCTTGTGGTAATTGTTGATAGCAGTTGTGAATATGAGAAGTAATAAAATTAGTGAGGTAAAACATATTAATGCTTTATTGTCATTAGTAGTGGTAGTGGTGGATGATATGAAATAGTTAATCGAGATTTATTTGCTAATGTTTATTATTGTTGGTAGTAAATGTGGTTAAAGCTATAATTGTGGCCATTATGGGAAGTGAATATTGATGCTTAACATCATTGTATTTTAATTAGCTTGTTAATGAATGTGGATGCACATTGTGGATGTGGACACGTGGTTACTTTAATGATGTTGTATATTTGTTTGTAGTCTAAATAGTCTGTTAAACAGTTTGCTTGCTGAGATTTTTATCTCACCTTTGTTTCCCCCTACAGGTGATTCTTGAGCATTCATGGGATGGGTAGAGCGGCACCATAATAATACACTTGGTTCATCAATTCATGTTGTAATAAAATCGATGGAATTCTAGTCAAATACTTAGCTATTCGTAGATGATTATTTTTATTTAATAAGGATGAACTTGTGAACTATTATTTGATTAATCTGCTAGAGGTTGTTTTAATTATTGAACTTGTTACCGTTGTCTTTACTCCCTTAGTTATTTATACTTCCGCTTAATACTTCATGTCTAGAAATTGTTGTTGGAATAAGTTATCTTGAATTTTTTGGCTAGCTGTAGAGTGGTTTAGTGGCATCCCAAGGTGATGTGGATCCTGGGGTGTTACAATATATGTTGTGGTATTTGTGCATTTTTGTACAACTAACTATGATAGGTGGAGACGATAATATGGGAGATGAGCATACCCCGACAAGTCATTCTCAATTCCAAGCGTTGAGGGGTATTTTGCGCAACGAGTTCACCACCACTTCTTCCACCTTGAAAGTGCAACTTAAGGCGAAGATCAACAATTCTGTACAAGATATGCGCATTGAATTCAATCATCAAATGAAAGTGTTACGCTCAAACATCGTGAATGATATTGTGCGGACACTTCATCCACAACAGGAAGATAACTTTATTCCTTTCTGTGGAAGTGAAGATTTAGAGGACTATCTTGAGTGGGAATAGCAAATGGAGAAAATGTTCAGATTTTAAAAGATTTTCAAATCTCAAGAGGTGATGCGTACCACTAGAGAATTTGAAAATTATGCTTATAGTTCGTGGCAACAACGATTTGGAATAGAATTCATTAAATCTTGGTCAGATTTGAAGGCACTCATGAGGAGAAAATTTGTGCCATCTTATTATGCGCGGAGATTGCTTCGCCATCTAGAGAGTATCACACAAGGGAGTAACACTGTTCAAGAATATTATTTTGAACTACAATATGCGTTACGTCGGACCGGTACCACTAGTGCATTAAGAGAGAAGACATATTTCAAAAGAGAATTGAATTCTAAGATCGCCATTACACTTCAACATAAATATTTTTGTAGTATGCATGATCTTGTGAATTGTGCTATTGAAGAGAAGAAGAGACTTATAGAGAAGCGTACACCAGTTCTTCTACCCGTACTAGTGTGACACATGAAAAAATCACCGAGCGTGGGACTTTTCCTTCGGTCAAGAAGACTTATATTCCAAAGCTACATATATACACCGCAACCCATGCAAGGATAAGAGCCACATAGCCAAATTGAGTGAGAGTGGAAAAAAGAGTAAGCTGTGTAATTCCACTATATGTGAGGTTGAGAGCATCTAAATTGAGAGTGTGAGAGAGACACCAAAAGAAAAGTGAGAAGTAGAAGATTGACAAAATGAGGATGAATCTGAAACTAACACATTAATATCTACGTCTAGTGTTGTTTTCTCACGTTATCACATTAAAAATGAAAAATTGAACGTTCAACAATCAGCACCTTTAAAGACAAATGAGGAGGAGATAACCACGGGAGGGGATGAAGTGCTTGTTGCCCCGTAGGTACATCCCAATAATTTTAAACCCCCAGCACTTACATCATCTGAGAAGGACGACAAAGGTAACAATATTGGTGCTGAGTTTAATTGTGCAAATGTGAGTCATTGTGAGAACTCATATGATCAACAAAAAATTCTATGTTCTGAAATTTCTATACTCAATTTACATAATGTGAAATTGATTACGCATAACAAAGTTCTTACTAGAATATCTCCTAATGACTCTTTATGCTATATCATGTTTGATAATCCTAGAGAGCTACCTAGTATGATTGATATTGTTGCTGAAATTTTATGTTCAAAATCACCAGTTAATATTTATGCCTACACATATAAGTTCAATTTAATTGGAGATTATAGTGTAGATGATAAATTTTATGTTCACCGAATTTGCATTACATGTGATAAGTTTGCTGAATTGAAATTGCGTATTATGGATAAACAATCTTTTGTGCCATGTCATGAACACAATGAAATGAGTGTCAACAATAGCGCTTGTTGTTTAAAAAGATTTTATAAGCCTACTTGTTTACCCTTTAATGTGCAATCATGTAAAAATACTCAGAGTAGTGCAGTTGAAGTATGGAAGGCATTCAAAATTTTCTTCCCCGTATTAGAACAACTAAATCTGATTTTGCCCATTAATGATCTGTCCATGTCCTTAGAAAAGTCGATGATAACTTTTTTATGAGAAGAGAATGATGTGACAAATAATATTGCAATGCATATATTTTTTGGTCGCTGCTATATTCATCAGTTTGTGCAAGATAATGGGAATACCACAACAATTGATACATACATATACCATTTATATGTGTTGTTCTTCTTGTTTACTTCCTCGTCAGATATTCATGATGTGCCAAATAGAAGAAGTATTGATAACAATTATATATACCATGTGTACACGTTGTATTCTTTGTTCAATACAATTTCAAGCTATCAAAAGCCGATGACGGCTTTTCTTGAAGAATGGGAGGATGATGCAAGTATGCACGTGTATTATATTTTTTAGTTAAATATATTATTCAAATGAAAAGAATTATTGAGCTGTATGAAATATAGCCAGGTGAACTCATTCTAAACTAAACTTAATGTTTTTATTCATAAGAATGGAATACTACGACATATGATAAATGGTGCATTTTCAGGTTTGTCAAATAGAAGATATTGAAACTGAGAGGGAGAAGCTGGAGGCCAGGGCTAAAGCAATGGAGAGGTATAAGAAAGAAGATAACCACATTAGGTGCCAAAGACATGAAGAAACAAAGCACATGCGGATGGTGCTAACAAGAACAAAGCCCATGTGGTTGGATGGAGCACACAAGAGAAAGACCCATGTGGATGGGGAAAAAAAGCCCATGTGGTGGGAGAGTAAAAGAGGGGAGCCCAAGCACTTAAAATACAAGTTTTGGACAAGATTGTTAAGCCCAATTCGGACTTCCCATGTGCTCAACCGAATTCAAACTCAAATTCAACTCAGAACTCAATTTGGATACGGTTCGGGACAGCCCAACAGAAGGTTACTAAAAAGGTTATAACTTTCACAAACGGAGTTTGATTCGAGTGTTCTTGTACTCATTGGAAAGCTTATTTCAAAGGCTACGCAATTGATAAGGCCTCACCTTGAAATTCATCATGAATCATCTGCTATGACTAAAATAATATGACAGGTGTAAAAATCTAGTTTTCTTTTTGTAAAAATTCGTGTTTAAAACCATATAGGGTTGAGTTGTATTTGGTTTGGGGACCATATGGACGTTGCAAGTGGCTATATAAGCCTTGTATCACAGCCTTTAGGGCTTAGATCATCTTTAAGAAAAATCAATCTACTAAAGTTTGTTTGAGTTCATCATTGCTGCCGAAATTCCATAAGGAATTAGGAGTGTTCCTCAATCAAGATCGTTCAGTTTTTTCCGCTGGGAATTGGGTGGAAGATAGATCTTCACTTGGTGGTCGGCGAAATCAATGCGAGCGTGTTTTAGCAGATTAAAGAGTGTTCGTTCCTTGCATTGGTATTGGAGGATTATTACGATTCATCAAGACTACCGTGAGTATCCATTCTACATCGAGAAGATCGGACGACTCCGTATCAGTATGACGTAACATGCCTCCCCGGGGTGGAATCCCTCAGGGCAAAATATAGGCACTATATGCAAGCACCCTAGGGTTACCCTCGAGGTGCCAATAATGCTACCTTGTACGTTACTATAGTGCACAACTCCATCCAACATAGGGCAGTCCACCGCGCTAGACACGCACGCTGGTGATCAAGAGTGGCCACGGGATGAGAGTGTGCATGTAGATCTTTTCACCATCTCTATCCCCGCTCGTATTGACAATCTAGCTTCATGAAGTGATT
Source organism: Melocanna baccifera (assembly GCA_036346265.1). NCBI lineage: Eukaryota > Viridiplantae > Streptophyta > Magnoliopsida > Poales > Poaceae > Melocanna > Melocanna baccifera. Next base: position 15,343,146 of record CM070677.1, read on the forward strand.
TCTCTTTTTCTCTCATTTCTGCAGATCTTTTTGCCATCTTTGTGCCCGTTCGTATTGACTATATGGCTTCACGATGCAGTTTCTCTACTTCTCTCATTTCTATCTCTCATTTCTATCTTATTCTGGAGATAAGATAGGGGTCACGGACGTATCATGCATCTCACTTCCCTCACTTTCATCTAGCAAACGCATCTCTTTCTCGCTTTTCCCACCGCTCGTGTCCTTCTTAGAGTTATTTCTTTTAACCACTACTATTTATTTTTAGTCAAAATATAATACCCCACTTAATAAAAGCTCAAAATGTCACCTACAACTACTATCGCTACTAATTTCCATCAACAATCAAGTATTACCAACAAATAGACTTCAAGAATAATCATCCAGCATAATAACAATAAGAAATTTTAGCAACATGGTAATCAATAAATAGAACTTAAAATGAGCCATATAATCACTAAGATGAATCAATTATCAAACTAAACCAATGAACATATCAAGTAGCAACATTATGAATCATAAAGAGCTAAAACAAACCATTTATCAACTAACATTTATACGGATAGTACTAAATTGTTTATGATGATAAGTGATAAATTGTTAAGTGGAACGAAGAGCTAAAAAAGTGCAAGATCATATGTTCTACTTCCACCCATGCATATTATCTTCAACGTTCTCCTAAAAACAATAATAAAATAATGGTGAGTTCACTATTAGTAAGTACACAACATAATAATAAACAAGGTAAGCAACATTTTAACATTTCATTTTCATTCACCGTTATCTCAATATCGTATATTCATTTTCAACAAGTACCACACATATGCCTTATTTTTCCAATTATCTTTTCATTAATGCGATGTGTATGTCTCAACTTCTCTTTGCTTATATTGGTATAGTTGTGCGTTCACCCATCAATAAATCACCCTTGCCCTACCCATTTTCATACGGGTCTCAACTCCACTCCTATGAAGTACATACCAAAGTAGGTCTTTCCCCCACTCCCGCAGGATGCCTATCGGATTAGATCTTTCTTTACCCACTCCTGTGGATCGTCCACACAAAGTAGGCTCTAGAAGGCCACATAGGTTACCTCCTTACAACATGTATACTCACATGCAATGCAATGTTTACATCTTTCATTAATTAATTAACAACATTAATCACTTGATGTAATCATCATTTTAACCACAAATATATGAGCAATATAAGAACAAGTATGATCATATGAATCATTATGACAAGTAATTATTTAAACAAAACAATAAGCCCAAACACTCAAATACCATTTTAGCATGCACTTGTGTTTTCTTAAATGTGACGATCGGATTGAATAGAAGACGACACCAACCCCGATGCTACTCCTACATTACATACCTAATATCAATAAAAACCACACCAGTATAAGACATCAATTAAATGACAAATGCTCCTACACGCTTCCCAAATACACAAATCTCCCCCTTTACCGGATAGTCACCCATGTTGTCTCGGTAATAAAAGCAACACAACTTTTGACTCCCAAGCCATAATCTAGCAAACCATACCAACTCTGAAATCTACACAAAATTTTCTACAACTTATTAGTTGGTCAAATGCCCATATTAAGTCATCTAAACACCCGTTTTTAACCCAAAAGACATATCTATCATCTCCTGGACAACAAACTTAATATTTTCGTATCTAATATCTATTCATGCAACTATAGCAAACAATGACATTTTCAGAAACTATAGAAAATTATTTACCACTTTCTAGTTATACCCAAAATTTAATTCTACCATTTAAATAGTCTAATTAATATATTCCCACAACTGCGTCCAGTAGCAACTGATGAAGACATCACTTCGACTGATATAAACACTTCTCTTGCTACTATCTTGAATGATGTCCAAGGTCCAATTACTCGGGCACGTGCTCGTCAACTAAATTATCAGGTAAATTCGTTTCTAGGGCTCAGTGCATCACTTAAGAACTCTATGATGCTACCTAATGGAAATGATTTACTTATGCTTAGGAATCTAGGACGGGACAGTAAGGAGTTGATGATATGCATAAAGGAAGGAGAAGGCAATAACAATGGCCAAAGAAGATGAAGAATTTGTGGCCTCCAACTGAAAGAGCTTCGGCCACCCCTTTACTTAGTGCTGCGTCACCTTTTCTTTAGCCTACAAGGCTTGTATCCGAGTCATATGGGCTAACTTGGCCCATATGTGGGATAGCCACCCCAGGGCCTTGTTACTGTTCACGTGAACAATAACACGGCCATGTGAACAGTACCTCATCTAGGGGTTCCACCTCTTGGTCGTCCTCCTCATAAAGGAGTCGTCGCCCCTTAGTCCAAGTCGGGTTTTCTTTTAGAATTTTCTGCATAGCAGTTTTTGCCGTTCGTTTGGTTTGAGGGACCCCCAACTTTGTGAGCTTCATCATTATTCACAATACAATTTCAGATTGCATTTTCTTCTCTCTTGCTTGTGTTCTCGATTCGCTTGCAGGAGATAGCCTTTTTGGCGAGGTCAACCGCGTTCGACACGGTTGATAACCAACGGAGCAGTGGTGTAGTGATTGCGAGGGATTTGATCTGTTCTGGTCGGAGCCTTTGGATCATCAATGTCGTATTCTCCGCAATCGACGTATCAGTACCTTTCGGAAGATCGGGCCAACATGCACATTAGCAACCAGTTCTGGACAATAGTTTTCCAAAATTCATAATTTTTATTCTAGTTATTCAAAAATCATGCTCTTGGACTATCTGGAACCCTAACTATTTATTAATTTGTGAGTATCATAGTATTGCCAATTAACGATAACTATCTAGGCTACAAATTTAGAAACTCAAAATTTAATAATCCAATCGACATGATTAAATATTCTATGAAAAGCTAGCAAAATTCTCTATGATTATCCAATAGATGACATTCCCAAGCTATGCTTTGAGCTTGCAAAGTCACATTCTTTCAGAAATAGTATATTTTGGTATGGTAACTGAACAACTAGACCAAGAATAACATCAAAAGGTGCTAGCTGAATCACCATCAAATTGGTAGTGAAATCATTATCATCGATGGTAACAGTACAACCAGGATAGACTGTGGAACTAGTGATGAGAGCCCCCGTAGAACTGACTGAGAAATCTGCTGCATACCCAAGTTCACTCTCCCAGCAAACTCTAGTAACATAATGAGTAGGTAGCTCCAGAATAAAAAAGAACAAAGGTATCATGAGAATCCATAAGTAAAGTACCGATCACCACGTTAGGACAGCCTATATTCTCAGGTGTAGGCATGGTGTAAACTCCATATGGCGCTGGGGCGATGGTAGCCCTGACACTAACGGTGGAAGCGCAAGGGCTTCCAGAGGTGCAGCAATTTGAAGTGGCACAGACCGTGAGGGCGCCAGTAGTACCTGGCAGTAGGCTGAAAGTATCTAGGACCCTAAAAATTATTTTGATAATTAATGACAATATGTGAATATGGAACTAACATGTCTATTGAGTGTTTGAAAGATTTAGTCATGTTGATGAATGTGACAACCTGGAGATGTATGCCAAAGGTCAACATGAAGATCAACATAGTTCAAGACAAATGTATAAGTAGTCTCGAATCCCTTTTGATTTTACTGGCCATAGAAAAAAGGATGCAAGACCGAATTTTAGGTTACATACCATATTATTAAGAAAGATCATGACTAGTAGATTGATAGCATGTTCTTGTACCATTAGGATTAATCTAAGATTATGCATGTACTTAGAATTTAATACGAAAGCCAACTATGCTTTTCTTAGAAAAGTTGGTTGTACCGATGTTTACATGGCGGTACTACCTCACAAAGGTATGATTGGGAAGGTGGTGTGGTACTACCGTAGCCCGATTGAACCAAAACTTAATTAGCGATACATATTTTTCAGAGAGAAACTTTTGGAGCATGTTAAATCCCCTAAAAAATGGTAGTATTAGAGTTTATTTGGCAAAACTACTGCATCGCAGTACGATTGCATATCCTGAGTGGAACTGCCGCACACCGGAAGTACCAAAAGATAGTTAGCGGTACATTATTTCCAGAAAGAGCTAGGTTTGGACCTCAAAGGGAAGCGGTAGTACCGCTTTGAAGAAACAGAACTACCGCAGTTCCAACGATAGTAATACCGCATCGTAGATTAAGTAGCTAGTTTAGAGGCATTAAATTTGAATGCTACAACCGTTATTGTGCAGATTTCGCTGGAGCGGTAGAACCGGCTTTACAACAATGGACTACCGATTGTCTTGATTTTTTATAATCTCCCAAATGGTCAAATTTGGTTGGTGGAGAGTATAAATTCCGTACCTCATACACACTTGTTGCATTCAATTGAGGTAGTTGAAATATATTCCAGTGTATTCATTGTATATTGATTCTTGGCACTTGATTACCATCAAGCGAAGTTTGTGATTCATTACTCTTGGTATTTGTTAGCGACCTCTCCACCAGCTCGAGGACAGAGTTAGAGACCTCATTTTAACATCCTTGAGCTAAGAGCATATTTTCCATACCTCATACACACTTGTTGCATTCAATTGAGGTAGTTGAAATAAATTCCAGTGTATTCATTCTATATTGATTCTTGGCACTTGATTACCATCAAGCGAAGTTTGTGATTCATTACTCTTGGTATTTGTTAGCACCTAGATGGTTTGACGGGAGTTTGTGTGGTGATCTCTTTAAGGAGATTGTGAAGAGACTCGATGCCAAATTATGAGTGGCTCGGTATTCACAGCTAGAGCGGAGGAAGAATAACCACTAGTGGATTCGAGGAGAGAGGCTTAATTCATTTGGGTTTTTCTCAATATGGACTAGTAAAGATTGGTAAGTCTTCGACACCATGGCAAGACATCGCATGTCTTCATTTGATTACTACTTGTCTCTATTATTCCACATTTATGTTTCTAACAATTGAAATTTTTATATCCTATTGAGCTAGAATCATATTTGTAGAGACATTGCTTGTGGTGACTTAGTTATTCTAGAATTGTGTAGGTTTTGAATTGAAATAGAATTCTTTCTTAAGTTGTAATTTGTGGAAATTAGTTTTAAATAGTAAGAAATTTTAGAACCTCCTATTCACTCTCTCTAGTCAGTCTTCCTTGATCCTACAAGTGGTGTCAAATCTTTGCCTCTTATTGATTTAGACTTAATCGTCTAAGAGAGAAAATGATGGCTAGTGAGGAAATTGCTATAGGAAAGGCATTTCTATTTGGCGGCTAAAATTATTTATATTGAAAAATTATGATATCTATTTATTTAAAGGCCATGAGTCTGAGTATATGGAAAATCGTAAATGAGGGTTATGTTATACCTCTTAATTCACTACATCTCACGTAACTTAAGGGGTGTAATGCTCATTTGAATGTTCAAGTAATAAATGCTCTCTTTGATGCTTTGAACGTGGATGAGTTCAATAGAGTGAGTAATCTAGAAACTGCTCATAATATTTGGACTACTTTCTTGGAGATTCCTGAGGGAACATCCATGGTCAAAGAGGCCAAATTGCATAGACTCCAAATTAAGTATAAGATATTTACAATATTGCCTTATGAGGACATAAATGAAATGTATTCTCACCTCAACAACATTATAAATGAACTCAAAGGCCTAGCTACGTCACTAACTGATGTTAATATTATGAGAAACATGCTTAGGACTTTGCCGAAAAAGTATGAGACATTGGTGACTTTTTTTCTCAACTCTTCCGAGTTGACAAGGATGACACAAATACAACTCTTGAGCAATCTGATAACCGACAAGTTGTACAAGGAGGACATAAAGGAGCTTTTGGAGGAATCCTCCTCTAAAAGTCAAAGCGGTGTCAAATGATAAGTCCGAATATGATGAGGACGATTCCGAGAGGAATTGATCCTCCTTATAAGAAGAATGAAGAAATTCATGAAAATGCACCAACACCTAAACGCTAGTCATGAAAAAGATAAGAAGGAACGCTCCTACAATGACAACAAGCAATATAGCAACATTTGTTGCAATGAGAAGGACATATTGCCTCTTATTGTGCCACAAAAAAGGATGACAAGGGCAAGTCATTCAAGAAGAAGTAATTCAATAGCAAGAAGAAGTTTCATAAGGATGGTAAGAATGAAGCTTATATTAGAGAGTGGAACTCCAATGAGAAGTATACTGACTCCGACTCCGATGAGGATGAGTCCCTTAAGAAGAAGGGATTTGTCGGTATTACCATCAAGGAGGTTCCATAACTCTTCTCGTCTTCTACATGCCTTATGGCAAAAAGATATGGTAAAATCTTTTGATAACAATGAACTTTCATACGACGAGCTTATGGACATGTTGAAAGAATTAAATGAATATCTTAAAAAAGATAAGTCAAAATTTAAGGTCTTAAAGAAATAATATCTCCCTCTTAAAGACACTTATAAAGAGCTAAATGAAACTCATGACTTGCTTATCCAAGAAAATTCAAGCAAATATTGCACTAGTATTGAAATTATTTGTGATATTTCAAATGAAATGCCTAGTGTAGAAATTACTAGAAGTAGTATATTTGCTTCATGCGATAATTTGCTTGCCTTGCTATGTTACTCGAATATTGACTCTAATCATGATAATATTAAGTCTTGTGATACTAAACCTGTTATTAAAATAATGAGTTAAAGGAGCAAGTAACCAAACTAAGTAAGAGCTTAGAATGGTGCTTCAAGGGTAAGCCCACCCTTGATAAGATTTTGGGTGAGTAAAGGTGCCCATTCAATAAAAAAAGACTTGGGTATATGCCCAAGAATAGTAAGGAACCGGTAAATAAGCCCGCAAGATTTGTTAAGCAAAACGGTAAATATTGCTACAAGTGCCGGAAAGTAGGACATTTGCAATAAACTTGTCCTATTGGTATGATTCCATCCGTAGGTTTATATGATTCATATTATATACTTAAAAAAACGAAGTATGGTAAAGTTATTACAAGATTTGTTGGCACTTCAATTTTAGGCGTTAAAAATAATGCTATTTGGGTGCCTAAAGGTTTGGTCACTAACCTTCAAGGACTCAAACAAATTTGGGTATCTAAAAGAACTTAATTATCTTTCGTAGGTGAACTACAAGACTGATGGAAGGCATTGGGTGCTTGATAGCGGTTGCACTCAACAAATGACCGAAGACCGGAAGATATTCACCACCTTTGAAAATGGTACCAATGAAAAGATCACTTTTTGAGACAAGCGAATCATTAGTCTATTCTCTTTGTGCTTGCCGGCACTTAAACAGTTTGGAGGTTGATCGTGAGGTGATCTCTTCAATAAGATTGTGAAGAGGCCCGAGCAAATTGTGAGTGGCTTGGTGCTCGCCATCTCCGGAGTGGAACAAGAGCAACCACTAGTGATCGAGGAGCAAAGGCTTAATTCATGGAGCCGGTCCAAGTGTACTTGGGCTATTCTCAACGTGGACTAGTGAAGACTGACAAGTCTTCGATATCACGGGAAAAACATCAAGTGTCTCCTTGTGATTATTTCTCTACATTCCTCTAGCATTTATTTTTACTTAGCAATTTGATATATTGATCATATTTACTTGTGCTTGAGTTTTAGTGATTGTATCAATTGCTAGTGATATCTTAGGTTTACTAGAATTGAATAGGCTTGGTTCATTTAACTTACTTTTCTAGTTATCATTTGTTTAAATTAGGCGAGAATTTCATAACCTTCTATTCAAATGTAATATCCTGAACGTCGTTTCGGCGTCAGTTTTTAAATTAATCGCGGAGCCGCCTGGATTTTCGGTAAATCGCGGGAGGTGAAAATAAATTCTTCAAAATAGTCTAAAATAATAAAAAATTATAATAATTAATTAAAAGTTTTTGGGCTATCCGGAGGGATGGGCCAGCCACTTTGGGCCAGCCAGCCCAAATGGGGGCCCATACCCCTCCCAAACCCTAGCACCCCCTTTATAAACCCCTTGGGGAGCCCTTCCTCCTCCTTTTCCCACCCCAAGCCGCCACCCCCACCCTCCTTGCGCCCTCTCCCTTCCCTATGGTGCTGCTCTTGTGTAAGGAGAAGAAGGAGAAGAGGAAGGAGAATGAGAGGAAGAGAAGGAGGAGAAGGGAAGGAGAAGAAGAGGAAGAAGAGGGGTGATCCTAATCCCTAGGTAATTCTCCCTCATCCTAATCCCTCTGATTTCTGCTATTTTAGGGTTCTTAGCCCAAGATTTTGGTGGGGATTAGGATTTAGAACCCCCAATTAGAGAATCTCTGCTGCCTGCCTGTAGATTGATTCACGCAGTGTTTATGTTCGTGCGGTTATGACCCCAGAAAAGATTTTTTCCAAGGGTCTCTCCAAAAGGAAAAACGTAGAGGACGACGATACGCATCTACTGTATTTTTTGTAGATTTTTTGGCCATGTAATTTAGGCATACCAGGGTCTGGATTCTCGCTGTCCATCAGGGATGTAGACAGGGACAGACCGCTGTTCAGATGGGAATTAGGGGTAGAAGATGATTTTTAAATTTTTGGTCATAATTGAGAAAAAGGTAGGGAATTCAGTAATCGAGCTTCTATAAAAGAACCAGAATTTTTAGAGTCTTGATCTGTTCTGGGGACGCGTTACAAGTCGGCTGTCCAGACTTTCAGAATAGAGGACGTCCTCTGTTTTGTGCATTAGATATCACCTTGTTAATGACAAGATAAAAATATATGATCTACATGAAAAGTGTAGGTATTTAAGTGAGGAATCAAGATATGTATCTTTTGCTATGATTAGTTTAATATTTTGAAAGGTAAGAAAATGTTAAGCAGTGCCGCTGCAGTGGGAATGTTGTAGAACCGTTACACAGGGAAGGATGGTGTGGGGTTTTGGGGCTTAGCGATATCTTTTCTTCGAGGGTCGCATTTTTATTGTTGTAATGTGTGCTGAGAGGTACCTTTTTGGATAGGCGGTTTCACTTCTGAACGCGCGTGATTTCGTCGCTTCGTCGGTAGAGGCAAGTATAACGATGGTTTAAATTTGATAGTGTGGAATGTCGATGTTTGATCCATATATGTGGTGTGGTTGTGGGAAGAATGTATTGGTGCTGTTTATGCATGATTACAATTTACAATGTTCATGAATAATTCTGGTGCATGGATAATGTGAATGCAAAATTTATTTTATTGAGACATTCATACATATGCATCATGTTGATTTATTCAAGTCTTAATCACGAGTTGACTAAGCGCCGAGGTCCCTGTCATGTTGATGACATAACGGGCTAAAGGTCCCCATACTTGTGGAGTATGGGCAATTGGTCTCTGTAGCAGGTGGTACAGGCATGGGTGTGCGTCGACGGATGCACACTCTGCTTTACCGGTAAAATGCAAAAGAGAAAGAGATAAATAGCTTTTTGATCATTGTGCATAGCATGGCTTAACTATATGGTTGATAGATGGATTTGTGAAGTGATGTTTATAAATGTACTTGTTACTATCCATTATATTTGCTGAGTCGTTGACTTACTCTTGTTGTTGTTTGTTTTTTTAGGTACCTTTATGAGATCGACATGCTTGGGAAAGGGATGGAATAAATTAGTTGCACTGGCACGTTCCACACATAATGGAAATAAAGGAAGAGAATTAAACATAGAACGCAAGGACTATTTAAGAATCGTTTGTTTATTACCCTTGGATTTTAATTGTAAAAAGAGTTTAGATTATTCATGATACTCTTGCTCTTTCTCTAGGAATTATATCCATGAATGATTTAGTACTTTTTAATCTAATTGCTTAACTTTGAATTTGTTACTCGAGGTTTGTCCATTATAATTGTTACTGTTTGTGAAATCCCTGATTTGGATAGATAAACAAGGAAGGCTCTGCCAAAATTTTGTTAACGTAATTAGTTGACTTTGTTTTACTTCTAGTTTGGTAGCATTCTAGGTCTTTGTTTGACTGGGGTGTTACATCAACCCCCTCTAGTCGGTTATCCTTGATCCTACAATATGGTCATCCTCTAAAGATGCAAAAATTTATTTTAAAATAAAGAAAAAAAAAGAAAAATAAACTAGTTTTTAAAAGGTTTTAGATTTTAAAATCTTTACTTGGTTAATTTCACTTCTAGCGATTCTTGTTTAAAAACTTGTTTAATGGCAAAAACTTATTTGGTTTGGTAATGACATAGAAGGTTAGGTCATATGGACATAATTCAACTCAAAAATCTTTTTAAAGAAGACTTAGTGGTTGGCTTGAAGGACGTGAAGTTTGAGAAAAATAGATTATATAGTGCTTGTCAAGCTAGAAAGCAAGTTATAATTTCTCATCCTTTTGAATATATGATATCAATGTCTAGACCATTAGAGCTCTTACATATGAATTTATTTGGGCTAACAACCTATAAGAGCATCGGAGGCAATAGCTATTGTTTAGTTATTATTGATGAGTACTCTAGATATACATGGGTATTTTTCTTACATGATAAGACCGAAGCTTCCGGCATTGTTAAAAGTTTTGCAAAAAGGATCTAAAGTGAATTTGATTTTAAAATAAAGAAAATTCATAGTGATAATGATTGGGTTGTCATCAATTACCAAAAAGGGAGAGATTAAAAGTATCTAGGCCTCTAAAAATTATTTTGGTAATTAATGATAATATGTGAATATGGGACTAACATGTTTATTGAGTGTTTGAAAGATTTAGTCCCAGTGACGAATGAGACAACCTGAAAATGTATGCTAAAGGTCAACATGAAGATCTATGGTTCAAAACAAAGGTACAAAAAGGTTAGGATTCCTTTTGATTTTACTGATCTTAGGAGAAAATGATGTAAGATCGGATTTTAGGTTAGATATCGTACTATTAAGAGGAACCGTGACTAATAACTTGATAGCATATTCTTATGCCATTTAGATCAATCTAGGATCATGTATGCACTTAGAGTTTAATTTGAAAGCTAACTATGCTTTTCTCCTGAAGGACTTGCTATATCAAACGACCCCTTTGCTAAAAATCCAAAATTCCATTTTTATGTAGCCATTTTTCTCTATTTACACACAGATTCTCATGAGGATTATTGATACGGGCCTAAAAAAGCATAAATGCTTTAAGTAGTGTTAATGCTTTCCTAGTTGGGGCAACTGGGCCAAACGACGGTACTATTTGGGCAAGGGTAAATGGTTCGCGTGGAGTCCAAGCGTGCATTGAGCAGGCATGAACAAATTGGGAACCAAGGTGCAAAGGGAAGATCCATCTTTGTGGGGGATATGCTAGTTCCGCTTGGATTCTCATCCAAATACAAGTCCTTGTTTTTCCTTATCTGTTAAAATCTGAGATTGAGTTTGTTTACTTTTCGTTTGAGTAGAGTTGTAACACCATAGGAAGATCACAACTTTTCTAAGAATCTCACCCACAATATCTCAAACAAAGTTACCTGAGGTAACCGCATCAGTATCCCTTTACCATGATCGGTGGTATATACTGGCAATGCCCAAAACAACAACTATGGCCTCTACATCTTATCATTGACTATCCTTACTCATAACAATCATAGAAGCAAATTATAATCATACAATATTATCTCACAACATAAATTATCAATACAACATGTCAAAATCATAAATGCAATGCTTGACCCATTCCATCATACTGTGCACCAGTGTGTCAATTTAATAATTTAATAACCACGTACCTAACGCCCGCTCTGATACCAACTGTAACACTCCATTATCCACATTACCCTGGGATATCACTAAACCACTCCACAAGCTAGCCAATTTACAAGATAACATAAATTGGTGACAATTCCTAAATTATGATAAGCTAAGCGGAAATATACTAAAACAAAGTTAGTGAAACACTATTAATTAAAGAATAATTGTTAATAATTTTAACCAATTAAAGCGAACCACAGCCTAACATTATTAATTATAATTGATCAACAATGAGAGAAAAGATGAATAACTAGAGATTCCACTTAATTATTACAGTATGAAACATGATATGATGTGTGTCAGTGATGTGCTGCTCTACCCTTTTCATGCATACTCGAGAATCACCTCGAAAGGGGGCAAAGCAAGAGTGAGATAAAAATCTCAGCAAGCAAACTGTATAACAAGCTAATTAAACTATAATGGTTTAAGCATCAACATTTATTTTCCATAATTTTCACTTTTATAACCTTAACCCAAATCACTACCAACAACGGTAAAACTTTAGCAAATAAATCTCGTTTGACTACTTCAAATACTCAACCACTAATACTACCAGTATCAGTTGAGCACTAACATAATTTTCCCCACTGACTTTATTAATTCCCACACCCACATCTGCTAACAACAGTTACCACCAAAGAACCCCTCAAGCCACTACCAAAACTCCTACCACAACACAAGGGGTAGGTAAATCCCACTCCACGACCACATCTACATTCCTCATACTACAAGTAACTCTCATGAGCCAATCCCACATGAAAAGTTAAGAAGTTACATTTGTTTGCAAATAAATCAACCACAATACGTTGTATGAGTATGCAAATGATCTATCCACAATGTAAACGCATATGATCCACAGCACCCTAACCCAACAAGATAAGAGTGTGCATTGTACTACGGCAATGTACAATGTTGTACCGATACGGTCGCGGCTATGTGCGGTGACATCCACGATGCAAATGACATGTCATGATATGAATAATTTGATAAACATGATTCATAAGAATTTAACTACAAAAAACATCAACATATTTATCACGAATATTTCCTCACAATCCACATATGCCTCAAAAGAAACCTCACCACACAACCCACATTCGGTTCACCGTGATCAAATAAATCTATTTAAAGGAAACACTACCACATGGACCATAAAATATTCATTTAGAATACCGCTACTATAACCATAGTAGATTCACTAAGAGTATTACCATCTAGACCACAATATCCTCGTAAGGAATATTACCCATATTTGTCTCATTAAGAACTATACCACATCACCCAATTAATCCATCAAGACATAACTATTTGAATGCTAAATTGCTACCACACAAAACACATTAAGGAAGAATGTAACAATGGCATAACATATCAAATTAAGACAATTAACTAGTGTGAATGTAGAATAATTAACGAGTTAAACAGTAGCACATCCGCTACGTTTACTTGCCTAGAATGTTGAAGCGAAGCGATTACGCGTGATCAGGAGCAAAACCACCTGTCCAAAAATTACTTCTCAGTATAAGTCTACAGCAAGGTAATCACGACTAAGAAAAAAAAGACGCCCCTAAATCCCTAAATCCAACAATCCCCACTTCGCCCAACGATCCTACGCACTACCCACTACAGCGGCGCTGCTTGTTTTTTTTGTATCTTTAAAAATATTAAGCCGATTATAGCAAATGAGATATTTCTAGAAAATAAAATGAAATACCTTCAATTTTGAAGTAGACCACTTATTTTTATTTTACTACTAACATGGTGTAATCTAATGCGCAAAATAGAGGACATACTCTGTTTTAGCAATCAGACCAGTCAACTTCTAACGGACATTATCTTCTATACAAAGCTCTAAAATTCATAATTTTTATACAGTAATTAGATTACCGAATTCTCTACAACTTTCATAATTGTGGCTAAACCATAAAAATCATCTACTACTCTGAATCTACACCCGAACAGCTATTTATCTTGGACTACACCTCTGCCAAACAACAATATTCCTGAATCTACTGCACCCAAACCCCGTGGCCTAAAATTCTGGAACAATTACAAAAAAAATAGATCTCTTCATCCTCTATAACTTTCCTTTTAGCCAGACCCATAGGAAAAATCGTTTCGATGCTCTAATCTACGCAAACAGACGCACTGCACAAATCTGACTACGCGCAGACAGCGGAAAATCACTAATCGGTTAATCAATTTGCTAATCCCCTTCTAATCTCGTGTCAAGAACTCTAATTACTCTAAAAACAGAAGGATTTGAGATGAAAAAAAATTACCTAAGAGATCCCTCAAGATCTCCCCTCTTCTCTTCTCCTCTTCCTCTTCCTCCCTCCCTACTCTTCTCCTTCCTCTTCCTTGCTTTCTCCTTTGCATCCATGGATAGGGCAGCAGTTGGGAGTCATTGGGGAAGGGGCTGGAGGCGCAAAGGGGGCTAGGGGTGGTGGCCACAAGGAAAAGGGGAAAAGGGGCGGCCAAGGGCTTTTATGGGGGAAGGGCTAGGGTTTGGGGGGTGCGGCCCCCTTTGAGCCGGCCGACCCAAAGTGGCTAGCCCACCCCGATGGATAGTCAAAAATCGTTAATTTAATTATTTAATTTATTTTTTATTTTAGACTATCCCGTAAATTTATTTTCACCTTCAGTGATTTACCGAAAAACCGGGCGACTCCATGATTCCGCGAAATATTCCCAGGGACGCCGTAACGACGTTCAGGGCATTATATTCTTCCCACCTAAAAAGGATTCGTTCTCAAATCTAACTCCTCAACCCATGAGACAAAAGAACAATCAAAGAAAGAGCAACCAAAGGATAGAGCATCCCAAGGGTACAACAACTACGGGTACTCTACTACCTCAAAGAGCTCATGTCCTTCTTCCGCATCTGATCTTCAAGCTTCCACATCACCTCCCACTCGAGCTCATTCGTCCAGAGGACCTTCACCTACCTGATGGTCATCTTCCTCATGACCAACTCCGACAAGTCCACGATACGGGCTGGTCGACACCGAGAATCCGCAACTCTTTTGCCAGCTTTGAGCGGCCAACAAGTCCTGCTATTTTCGTAAAATTCCCCGTTTCAACTATTAAACCACTATCTAATACCAACCTCCTCCTTAAAATATTTTTCTCTATTTATTATAATCAGGATGATATATTTTACCCTTTTAAAGGAATTTGACCGCAGATTCCACTCACGCTGTTCTACTCGAAGAACGTCTAGAAATCTTTTATAAACAAAACCCAACTGAAAATGAAGGATTCTCAAGCAACCCACTCGCAACTAACTTTCCTTCAAAGAAATATGATTTAAAATCAAAGGATTCACCATAAAACTTTTTTCCACTCTCTAAGTAGACAATTGGAGAAACAACACCACACGCCAAGAGTGAAAATCACTCGAAAGACCAAACCAATCATTTTTCCCCAACTGAAAAATACTATGCCTCAACATAAAACAATTTAATTTGCAGATTGTCTCTGCCAAAAACACACAGCCTAAACAAGAATTAAGAGAGCATATCACTACTCAAGATAACAATAATTTCTCAATCTATTTCATTTAATAATTTAACTTCCTTAAACCAAGGATTTCCAAAATATCGCCCAACACACCAACTCATTTATCTTAAATTGGCAACCTCAATAATGCGCTCAAACTGAGTACATCACCTACACCCTTGTAGAGAGACCCACTGCACCCACAAAACATACTCTATCTAAGACCTCAACCAATAGAATTACTTTGATAGATAATTTTTATTGCACCTCAATCCCTTAAGGATAACAACTCCAAAAATTCACTTCACACCCGCACATACCCATTTACTACACCCCCAAGGATGCTATCCACGATCCTCACACTATTTGAAATCTACTCTGATCCACTATTCCTACATAGAAACATTGAGCCTCTAAGGTTGTAGCATAACAAAAGGTAAAACCTAGACTCAGCTTTCAAGACTCCTACAACAAACTCCCCGTATAGAGATAGGAAAATCCTCAAGTGAAATCTCTACAATTCCCACAATTTACACACACTCAATTTTTAACATCAACAAATCATTCGGCTCCAAGAAAAACATTCTATTTAAATCAAATCATTTCCAAGGATTATCCTACGAAAACAATATATTATTCAATGTACCACAAACATCGTAATATTTAAGGCTTCCACAAAAACATCTACTAGACCACCACTATCCAGTTGCCATCATGCAACAAAGAAAACTTCGCAATTCAAATCAGTTACCCTTTTCTTAGAAGAAGAGGTAAGAAGAAATAAATTCCAGCACACAGAAAATTGCTATCATTCACAGTAACCATAAGACTAAGAGAAAAAAATAAATAACAATGAGGTTGGAAAACACAAGATGAGATCATCCGTACCTCAAATACTCCTAGTACACTCTTTCTTTTAATAAGAAATAATTAATTTTTTTTATTACCGCATCCCGCCAGTTCCAACAAAAGAGGCTTGAAGATCACAACACAAGGTTTAGCTAAAAAAATAATAAAAGCGTTCAACACGTCACTTTACTCAAAGCAATCTCGGCTACCACATAAGTCAAAAGGTCCAAAAAGATCTCAACCACAAATCTCAAATCCTTTAATTCAATTAGTATCATGGAACTAACAGATTCCTTTATTTAGAACATTCAACACACAAATCACAACCATGTACAGTCAAATGTATTAATAACAGGATAAAAGATTCTTTGCAAGAATCATCGCATCATCTCACCCCTTCAAAACTTTTCCAAAGAAACACAGTAAATCCCTCCATCATGTTCTTATTATCTAAGCAAGATTGCAATCACTTAATCTAGGATAAGTCTTGTGCATAAGCCGCAACATTGAAGCAAAACTCTTTATGTAACAACCCAGTCAAGCAAAGACCCGGAATGTTACCAAACTAGAAGAGAAACAATGCTAACTAATTACGTTATACAAAATTTTGGTGGAGTTTCTTTTGTTTATCTATCCAAATCAGAGATTTCACAAGTAAAAACAATTATAGTAAACAGTCCTCAAGTAATAGTCCAATGCTAAACAGTTAAATTAAAGGGTTCTAAGCCATTCATGGATAAAATACTTAGAGAAAGAGCATGAGCATCATGAATATTCTAAACTTTGATTACAAGTAACATCCAAGGGTAAAATCAAATGGTACTTAAATGTTTCTTACGTCCTATATTTAATTCTTTTCCTTTGTTTCCTTTATGGGTGAAACGTGCCAGTGCAACGCTTTTATTCTTTCCTTTCCCCATGCATACCGATCTCATAACGGTACCTAAAATAACAACAACAACAAGAGTGAGTCCACCGACTCAGCAAATAAAATAGAGAACAGCAAGAACATTCATGAACATCATCTATCAACCATCCAATAAGTCATGCAATGCAAGATGATCAACAATCTCTATATCTCTTTCTTTTTGCATTTTACTAGTAATGCAAAGTGTGCATCCGTCGATGCACACCCATACCTGTACCAGCTGGTACAGGGACCAATTGTCCATACTCCACGAGTATGGGGACCTTTAGCCCATTATGTCATCAACACGACGGGAACGTCAGCGCTTAGTCATCTCGTGACCAAGACTTCAATAGATCAACATGATGCATATGCGTGAATGACTCAATAAAATAAATTTTGCATTGACATTAACCATGCACCAGAAATATTCATGAACACTGTAAATTGCAAACACCCATAAACAGCACCAATACATCCTTACCACAGCCATGACACGGATATATTCATATTATGGATCAAACATCGATATTCCACACTATCAATTTTCAAACCATCATTATATTTACCTTAACCGCGAGAAAACGGCGGACGTGCAGAAAGTGCCGCCTTTGGGATCCATTCTCCACCTGAATAATAATTATAATAGTTGCTAAGATAACAGTAGCGAACCTTCGCCCAAATAAAAACAATCATGAACTAGCAACTTCGTCTAACTTGGTTCCAATTCTCAAATCCTACAGGTCATCCCGCTCCCCTCTGAGGACAGTCAACTTCAAAAATTCATAAATATTGGTAAAGGAGTCCAAATAGGGTGATCTTTGACTTTCTGGAAAGATAATTAAATTACCTAACTAAACCTAGTTGGTGAGCCTCCCTGATTCGGCCATCTTCTACCCGCACCATCCAATTTTCTAAAACATCAATGTTCACGTCAGGTTCTCTGGACAAAGTACTAAAAATGCCATAACTTCAAGCCCGAGTGTCCAAATCATAATTTCTTGACCTTCCTGGAAAGCTACGACAATTATCTACAACTTTTATAATATGAAGATTCTCTGTTTCTCCCGTTTTCTAATCGCCCAATCCAACCTACCAAAATCTGACAGAAAACTCCCGATCTATAGAACAGTCTTTACAAGAAAAATAATAACTTCTGCTACAAAGGTCCGATCGACGCGTTCTAGCACTTCATGGAAAGATAACGACGTCCTCTACAACTCTCTAGGAGAGGTCCAGACCTGAATCCCCATGAAACTACCCCAACACAGCTGTCCAACGAAATCTGTCCTAGCAGTTCAGAGTACCAACAATGCTACCACAACTAAAATATACATCTAATTGGGGAAAACAGGGGTCACGCTTGATGAATTGCTAAAGAACACGACGAACACTCCACGAAATCCTTCTCTTTTCCTCCTTCCCTTTTCTTTTTCTTTCCTCTTCCCTTCCTCCGAATGCAATCGCCTCGCTGCGGGCGAGAGGAGCAGCTGGAGGGCAGCGCAAGGGCAGGGAGGAGAGGGCGCACAAGGCAGGGAGGAGGGGGAGGGGCGGTGCACCAGGCAGGGAGGAGGTGGAGGGGCGGCGCACCAGGCAGGGAGGAGGGGGAGGGGCGGCACACAAGGCAGGGAGGAGAGGGGGAGAAGGGGTGGCGGCCAGGGTTTGGGAGAGGGGCGCCTCCCCCCTCTTTGGCCGGCCACCTCTTGGGCCAAGGCTCAGGCCCAGGTTGCCAAAATTTTTAGAAATTCCCCCTCTGGAAATCTCTATTTAACTCTTTTCTATTTGGTCCTTCTCTCCAATTAATTGATTAATTCTCGAATCACTTTTTTGGGTATATCATACTAGAATATGACAACCTCACGAAACATGCTAGAATAAATCTCTTATTAGATTTCATACATTTAACTCTTATTGATGCTCAACTCTAATTTAGCAAATATTAATTGCATTCTAGTCATTACTGTCAATAATTGATTATTATTTTTGTCATGGTAACATTCATGTTCCTATCTCTGTTGTGCATCACAAGAACAATTATAAACATAGATTCGATATTCCACCTTACATTCAGAAATTAGAATGAAATAGCTTTAAACATCAATAATACCAGCTTTGTAAGATAGGATTCCACAAGTCAACACATCAGAATTCATCTATTTCTTTATGCATGTTTCAACAATTTAGCATGGCAAAAGTTATATGAATTTAGCAGTTGTACATGCTCATCAAGTATGTAAAGAGAGGACACATTAAATTACTTGATCTAATAAATTCAATCTATCCAACAAATCAGAAAATTTAAACAATCTCAATAATCAAACCAATTCTTCTTTTTTTAATATTCCTTAATAATTGCATGAGTTCTAAACATGTATCAGCAATTTCTTAACCACAATTCTTCAAGACACTACAACAGGACAACATCATATTAATCAACTTCACTTCTAAGGATGTTAGTAGAAATTAATTATGTACCACGCTAACATTTCAACTTAATAATTCACAACTTATCAATGATTTATATGATTGACACCTCCTACTTAAACATCACAAAGGGTTTCAACACTTCCTTTCACAAAAGAGGGAAAATAAACTCCAACAATCGAAATGACCCAAAAGAAATGCATAGAGCCACGGCTTCACAAGTTAACGAACTTGCAACAAAAAGCTTTATTTTTTTCTTCAAAATATCAACGAATAAATGAGTCATATTTTCAAGTAAGAAAGATGGAAACAACAAGGAAAATACCAATTTCGCCAATTAACAACGTTCACGAGCAGCAAACGCAACTCAACAAACAGAAAGAAACATTATTTCACTCAACAATCAGAGGCCTATTGGCACCCAACAACTACAATGGGCCGCTAACCTAAGAGAATTTCATTAACCGCAATGGCTAAGAATTGGGCAAAATCAACTCAAAGAAAAACACAACTTTTCTAAGAATCTCACCCACAACATCTGCAACTAAGTTACCCGAGGTAACTGCATCACTATCCCTTTACCACGATCGGTGGTATATACTGGCAATGCCCAAAACAACAACTACAGCCTCTGCATCTTATCATTGACTACCTCACTCATAACAGTCATAGAAGCAAATCATAATCATACAAGATTATCTCATAACATAAATCATCAACACAACATGTCAAAATCATAAATGCAATGTTTGACCCATCCCATCCTACTGTGCACTAGTGTGTCAATTTAATAATTTAATTATCAAGTACCTAACGCCCGCTCTGATACCAACTATAACACCCCAAGATCCACATTACCCTTGGATACTACTAAACCACTCCACAAGCTAACCAATTTACAAGATAACATAAATTGACGATAATTCCTAAATCATGATTAGCTAAGTAGAAATATACTAAAACAAAGATAGTGGAACACTATTAATTAAAGAATAACTGCTAATAATTTTAACCAATTAAAGCGAACCACAGCCTAACATTATTAATTATAATTTATCAACAATGAGAGAAAAGATGAATAACTGGATACTCCACTTAATTATTACAGTATGAAACATGATATAACGTGTGTCAGTGATGTGCCGCTCTACCCTTCCCATGCATACTCGAGAATCACTTAGAAGGGGGAAAAAGCAAGAGTGAGATAAAAAAATCTCAGTAAATAAACTATTTAACAAGCTAATTAAACTACAATGGTTTAAGTATCAATATTTATTTTCCACAATTTCCACTTTTATTACTTTAACCCAAATCACTACCAACAATGGTAAAATTTTAGCAAATTAATTTCGTTTGACTACTTCAAATCCTCAACCACTAATTTTTCCCTCTGACTTTATTAATTCCCACAACACCTCACGCCACAACTGCTAATAACAGTTACCACCAGAGAACCCCTCATGCTACTACCACAACTCCTACCACAACACAAGGGGTGGGTAAACCCCACTTCACGATCATATCCACATTTCTCATACCACAAGTGACTCTCATGAGCCAATCCCACATGAAAAGTTAATAAGTTGCATTTGTTTGCAAATAAATCAACCACAATACGTTGCATAAGTATGCAAATGATCTATCCACAATGTAAATGCATATGAATACATATGATCCACTGCACCCTTACCCAAGTGTGCATCGTACTACGGCAATGTACGATGTGTACCGATACGATCGTGGCTATGTGCAGCAACATCCACAATACAAAATGACATGTCATGATATGAATAATTTGATAAACATGATTCATAAGAATTTAACTACAAAGAACAGCAACATATTCATCACGAATATTTCCTCACAATCCACTTATGCTTCAAAAGAAACTTCACCACACAACCCACATTCGGTTCACCAAAATCAAATCAATCTATTCAAAGGAAATGCTACCACATGGACCACAAAATATTCATGAAGAATATCACTACTATAACCACAGTTGATTCACTAAGAGTATTACCATCTAGACCACAATATCCTCGTAAGAAATATTACCCTACAACCATATTTTTCTCATTAAGAACTATACCACATCACCACAATTAATCCATCAAGGCATAATCATTTGAATGCTAAATTGCTACCACACAGACCACATTAAGAAAGAATGTAATAATGGCATAACATCTCAAATTAAGACAATTAACTAGTGTGAATGTAGAATAATTAACGAGTTAAGAAGTAACACATCCGCTACGTTTAATTGTCTCTACCGTTGAAGCGAAGCGATTATGCATGATCAGGAGCAAAACCACCTGTGCAAAAATTACTTCTCAGCATAAGTCTACATCAAGGTAATCTTGACTAAGAAAATAAAGACGCCTCTAAATCCCCAAATCCGACAAGCCCCACTTCGTTCGACGATCCTACGCACTATCCACTACAGCGGCGCTGCTTGTTTTCTTGGTATCTTTAAAAATATTAAGCCGATTATAGTAAATGAGATATTTCTGGAAACTACAATAAAATACCTTCAGTTTTGAAGTAGACCACCTATTTTTATTTTGCTGCTAACATGGTGTAATCTAATGCGCAAAACAGAAGACATAATCTATTTCGACAATCAGGCCAGTTAACTTCTAACGGACATACCTTCTGTACAAAGCTCTACAATTCATAATTTTTATACAGTAGTTAGATTATAGAATTTCCTACAATTTTCATAATTGTGGACAAAACTATAAAAATCATCTACTACTCTGAATCTACACCCGAACAGCAATCTATCTCGAACTGCACCTATGCCAAATAGCAATGTTCCCGACCCTGCTGCGCCCAAACCCCGTAGCTCAAAATTCTGGAAAAATTATAGAAAATAGATCTCATCATCCTCTATAGCTTTCCTTTTGGCTAGACCCACAGGAAAAATCGTTTCAATGCCCTAATCTACGTAAACATCTGCGCTGCACAAATCTGATTACGCAAAGAGTAATTTACTAATTCTCCACCTCATATCAAGAACCCTAATTACTCTAAAAATAGAAGAATTTGAGGTGGATAAAATTACCTAGGAGATCTCTCAAGATCTCCCCTCTTCTCTTCTCCTCTTGCTCTTCCTCTCTTCCTTCACTTCTCCTTCCTCTTCCTTGCTTTCTCCTTTGCATCCATGGATAGGGCAACAGTGGGGAGTCATTGGGGGAAAGGGGTGGAGGCGCAAGGGGGGCTGGGGTGGTGGCCACAAGGGAAAAGGGGGAAAAGGAGCGGTCAAGGGGCTTTTATAGGGGAAGGGCTAGGGTTTGGGGGGGCGGGGTGCGGCCCCCTTTGGGCCGACCGACCCAAAGTGGCTGGCCCACCCCTCTGGATAGCCCAAAATCCCTTATTTAATTATTTAATTTATTTTTTCTTTTAGGCTATCCCGCAAATTTATTTTTACCTCCAGCGATTTACCGAAAAAACCGGACGACTCCGCGATTCCGCTAAATATTCCCAGGGACACCGTAACGACGTTCAGGGCATTACAAAAGTTTAGTGTTAGCTGGGTGGATCAGACTCTGTGCGTGAGAGTTGTAATCACTAGAGATACTTTTGAGACCAAATTGTAATTAGCGTGAACTATAAACATTGGTTAGTTGAGTCCGTGTCTTAGGCTGTGCTCAGATCAGCTTCTGCGTTTGCGTTGGGCGTTTTTTGTACTGTTTATTTTTTTCTGATGATTTTTTTATTTTAGGTTTCTTTTTTTGTTTTTTCTCCGTATTCCTTTGCATTGTCCATGATGGGTTAACTTGTATTTTTTTAAAAAATTAATTATACCAAATAAGCCAACTTAGCTACAGTAAAAAATAAGCAAGCTACAATAAAAAAAGCCATAGGCCATCACTATTCTAAACACTCCCTTAGTTACGATCAAGTCGGCCTTCGGCCTAGGATGTGCATGCGTGGCCCAACGCTTTTATCAGGGGAGGTTTTTGGCATTGAGTTCTAAATATATAGAAAATCCAATTTCAATGCATACCGAGTGTTTCTAGTTTCTGTTATTTCTAAGTGGGAACTTCATCTAGCCGGGTGGATTCTTGCCGTGTGCAGGAATTTGTTTGCTGATTGACAGCAACTGCTATTGCCGCTGCTGTTAATAACTGTTGTCGCTGTCTATTTGCTGGTTGTCCGGCTGGAGAGGAAGGCACAGTAGACCATCAATCAACTGCTGTCGCTGTCTGTTGATCAACTGCAGCCGCTGCTGGTGTTGTTCCTATTAGGAAACTAGAGATAAGGATTCCCGTTTAAACGGATCCTCTCCGTTTAAACGAGTCCTTATCCGTAGTGGGCACCTCTTCACCTCTCTATAAATAGAGAGCCATATGGTTGATTTTGTATCCCATTGAATTGAAGCAATAAAGAAAGACCAGGAGTTCTCTCTATCTCTCTGTGTGTTCAATCTATTCTTCTGTGATTCTGTGATTGATTCGTTCTTTTCTAAGCAGAGAAATCGCTCGGACTGGTCGCCAGTGAGGGTTTCTCAGCACGTTATCAGCACGACTCCGCTCCGGTGAACGAAGGTAATCATCGAAGCACTTAATAGATTGATTTTCTAGATCGCTTTGAATCTGCATTTTATTTGCGTTCTAGATTGATTTTTTTTCTTTCTTCCTACAGTGCAAATCCGCTCTAATCTACCGCGAGCAGACCTGAAGTCGCCAGCACAATGCCGATCGGTAGATTGCGAAACAGGGTAGATGTTGATTGTACTGTAGATTAGAAAAAGAAAATTTTTGCATTATTTTCTACGGTGCAAATCCCCCTAATCTACCGCAAGCAGACCTGAAGTCACCGGCACAATGTCGATCGGTAGATAGAATCATGGGGTAGATGTCGATTGCACTGTAGATTAGAAATATATGAAAAAAGGGTGAAAAGAGGTGTTTGGGTGTCGCATGGTCGGCTACCACCACGCCTGCACGCGCGACGCCTCCAGCATGAGGTGCGCCGCCAGCCCGCAGCCGTCTTGCCGCGGCGCGCGCGCGCATCGTCGCCGCGTGCCCCTGCGCGTGCGCCCCGCACGGCGCCGCCGCTCGGTTCTCCAGCCGCGCCACGCCTTCGTTCCGGCCCGAAGCCGTTGGCCTCGGCTCTGCGCCAGCACGCGCGCCTCTGACCCTCGGCTTCGCCGCGCCTGTATGTGCGCCGTCTCCCAGCATGAGGCACCACTCGGTCGCCGTCGCACCCGCATGTGCACCAGCAGCTGGCCCCCGCATGGGCCGTCATTGTCGTCATCGTCGCATTGGCCCCAGCCGCACACGCCCCGCACGGCGCGCTGCCACCAGCCTCTGCGCGCGCCCCGCACGGCGCGCCACTCCGCCTGACGCCACCGTCGTCGACCGACCAAGCTCGCGCGCGCTGCCGCGCAGCGCTGCCGCCGACACCCCGGCTTCTCCGCCTGCGCCCGCATGCGCCCGCCACAGCTGGCCCATTGGCTTCCGCGCCCGAACGCGTGCACTGCCATCGGCGCCTCGGCTCCTCCACTTGCGCTGCCGCGCCGCGCGCGACGCCGCCGACGTCTCGACTCCCTCCACCCGCGTCCGCATGCGCGCGACGCCGACGACACCTCAGCCCCTCCGTCGTGTGCCCCGTATGGCGCCGCCGGCCCGACGCACGCGCTCCGTACGACACCACCTCGGCCTCTCCACCGCGCCCCGCACGGCGCATCTTCCGCACCGCCGGCTGTTCGCTCCGCACGGCGACTCGCCGCGCCGCCCTATGGCCGGCCGCCACCACGGGCCCGAAGCCCCGATTGGATCTATGAAAGCCATAGGCCATAGATATTTATGGTATTTTGCGGATTAGCCCCGAAAAATCCAAAAAATATAAAAGAGCCCTTAAGATTTAAATATAAATCCCGAATTTCGCAGGAAGGCCTCCGTAATTCTAAAAATTACGAATAGATCCATGAATTTACGAGTGGGTCCAAAATTTTGCAGAAAACCCCTCAGTAAATCAGAAAATTACGCAATTTTTCTCTGAATTGAAAATTTGCGTAAACCCCCCTGGAATTGCAGAATTCACTGAAAATTCATATTCTACCATAAAAGGGCATCGGGAATCCGAATTTTTAATTATTTTTAGCATTTGAAGATTATTTATTTCTGCCATTATTATTTTCTGTACTTTCCGTATTTCTTTACTGTTTTGATTAATTGTGATTGTTTAATTGCTTTTAATCACTAAAAATCAACAGTAAAATATGGAAAATTCATAGAAAATTATGAAATTTTATGAGAAAATATTGTACCATTTATTTACCCACAGTAAATTATTCCATGCAAGTTTACCTACAGTAAACTTATTTGTTCTATTCATAAACATATAGATGACTGGAATCACGAATCGGGAGTTCGAGGAGCTTGCCCAGCATGGCAAGAACTATCTGACGTGGGCATCTGATGTCGAGATAGTACTTGGAGCCAGGAAGCTCCACGCGGCTATCGGGATCGGCGGACGGCATAACGCCAAACCCACACCTGAGGAGAATGATCAGGCAATTCATTTTCTCAGGCACCATCTCTGCATTACTCTTAAGAATGAGTATATGGTGGAGAAAAGTGTGTTAGCACTCTGGACCGCACTCAAGAAGTGGTTTGAGAGACTAAAGTACACCATTCTTCCTCAGGTAGAGCAGGAATGGATCGGACTGAAGTTTGCCGATTTCAAGATGGTCGGAGAGTACAATTCTGCCTTGCACAGGATTTGTACCAATCTTCAACTCTGTGGCAAGCAGATCATAGATGAGCAGAAGATTGAGAAGACCCTGTCCACCTTTCACCCCAATGTTGTACAATCCGCTCGCAACTATCGTCAAGATGGCTACAAGGAGTACGCCGAATTGATTGATATGATGCAGGTTGCGGAGGTTTAGGACGAACTTCTCCGCAAGAATTACGTCTCTCAGCCATTGGGGAGCTTCGCTGGCCTCGAGGCCAACGCCGAGAGCTACAAGGTGCGAAAGCACTTGATGAAAAGAAGGGGGAAGAAGGGTAAGGCCGTTGCCTAGAAAGGCAAGTCAGATGCTCTAAGTGACAAAAAGGCTAAGGAGAATGGCAAAACCTATGGTCAGCAGAACCAAGGTTGCTACAAGTGTGGCAAGTGGGGGCATTGGTCGCGGATCTGTAAAGCACTGCAGCATGTCATTGATGCCTACCAAGCCCAGAAGAAGAATGGCAAAGAGCAGCCTGAAGCTCACTTTGCAGTAGTTGAGGGGGGAGCATCTTGAGCAGCTGCCTGAAATGATGGAGATTGAGTCCATCCCGGCAGCAGCACCCCCTTACGACCTAGAGGCAGCCACCTCTATGATTTCTCTCGAAGAGAACATCACTTCTGAAAAGATAGCCGAAGAAGTCAATGATTTTCTAGTTGATTCCGTCTGATACACAGAATGCATGAGACGTTAATTGTCATTTATTTTGCATTAAATGGACAAGTTAGAACTTGCCTGGATGGAACTTTAGTTTTGTCTTCTCGTAATGGTTGGATGATTTTGGAATAATTTATTCATTCATTCAGTTTATAATAGCATGAATATGTGTGGCTATATTATATCAACATTAAGACGCCTGCAGCGTACACTATCCTGAAGAGAGTATTTAAAAGCTCTGAACTATTCTGTCTCTGGCATGACAGATTAGGCCACCCAGGTCTTAGGATGATGCGAAATATAATTAACAATTCTCACGGGCATAATATTAATGTAAAGAATTTCCCGAATCACGAAGATTTTGTGTGCCCTGCATGTGCCACCGGGAAATTAATCACTAGACCCTCCACTCTGAAAGTGAAGCATGAAGTCCTTACATTCCTGGAACGCATCCAGGGAGATATTTGCGGTCCTATTCAGCCCATCTCAGGGCCATTTAGGTATTTCATGGTGCTCATTGATGCTTCCTCAAAGTGGTTATATGTGGGTTTATTATCCACAAGAAACCACGCTTTCGCCAAATTGATCTCGCAAATCATTCGCATCAGAAATGTGTTCCCTGATCATCGCATCAAGTCCATCAGAATGGATAATGCCGAAGAATTTACTTCAAAGGCATTTGATGATTATTGCATGGCGATGGGGATTGCAGTTGAGCATTCGGTACCGCATGTCCACACCCAGAACGGTTTGGCAGAGGATTTAATCAAGAGAATTAAATTTATTGCCCGACCCCTTTTGGAGAATTGTATTTGCCAGCTACATGTTGGGGACACGCAGTCTTACATGCAGCAAAACTCATCAACTTTAGACCTTCGACCTACAATATCCATTCACCTATGCAACTAGCGCAAGAGTCACCACCAAAAATTTCTCATCTCAGGAGGTTTGGATGCAAGGTTTATGTACCTATACCCCCTCCGCAGTGAACTGCAATGGGCCCTTTCCGTAAGACTGGGATATACGTTGGTTATGATACTACATCCATAATCAGGTATTTGGAACCTATGTCGGGAGATTTGCATACCGTCCGCTTCTGCTGATTGCATTTTTGATGAGGATAATTTCCCGACATTAGGGAGAGGAAATCAACCCCTTGATAAAAGAATATCGGGAATGATACGGGGTCGCCCGATCTTCTCGACGTAGGATGGATACTCGCGGGAGTCTTGATGAATCGTAGCTATCCTCCAATGCCAATGCAAGGGACGAACACTCTTTAATCCGCCAAAACACACTCGCGTCGATTTCACGACCACCAAGCGAAGATCTATCGTGCACCCAATTCCCAAATGGAAAGGTGAACGATCTTGATTGAAGAACACTCCTAATTCCCTCACGAATTTCAGCAACAATGATAAACTTGAACAAAGTTCAATAGATTGATTATTCTCAAAGGTGGTCTGAGCCCTTAGGCTGCCAATACATGGCTTATATAGGGCCTTGGGACGTCCATAGAGTCCACAAACCTAGTACAACTCAACCCTATATGGTTTTAGATACGAACTCTCTCAAAAGGAAACTAGATTTTACAGCCATCACATTGTTTTGGTCATAACTTTTGATCCAAGACGAATTTGATACTGGGGCCAGATCCATTGCGTAGCCCTTGAAATTATCTTTCCAACGAGTACAAGAACTCCTGAATCGGACTCTGTTTGTGAAAGTTATGACCTTTTTAGTGACTGCCTATCAGGCTGTCCGAAACCGAGTCCGAATTGAATTCTGAGTTGAATCCGAGTTTGAATCCAATTGTGCTTGTGGGAGGTACGAATTTGGCTGAATAATCTTCTCCAAAACTTGTAGTTTAAGTCCTTGGTCTTCTCCCTTTTGCTCTCCCACTGAATGAGCTTTCTTCCTTCATGTCTTTGACACCTAATGTGGTTTTCCTCTTTATTTTGCGTCTCCATTGCTTTGCCATCGACAAACCTAAGAATGCACCATTTAATGACATGAGGTAGTATTCTATTCTTATGAATAACAACATTATATTTAGTTTGGAATGAGTTCACCTGGCAATGTTTGATGCGGCTCAATAACTCTTTCCAGTTGAATAATATATTTAATCAAAAGTACATGACGCGTCGTATCCGCATCATCCTCTCCTTCTTCAAGAAAAGCCGTCCTCGGCTTTTGATAGCCTGAAATTGTACTAAACAAAGAATACAACGTGTATGCATGGTATATATATTTGTCATCAACACTTCTTGTTAGCACATCATGAACATCTGAAGGTGTAATAAACGAAAAGAACAACACATACGCATGGTATATGTAAGAGTCAATTGTTGTGCTATTTTCATTATTTTGCATAAACCGATGAATATAGTAGCAACCAAAATATGCATGCATTGCGATATTGTTTTTCACATCATTCTCCCTCCCATAAAAGAAAGTCGTCCTCGACTTTTCTATAGACAAATCATTAATGGGGAAAATCAGATTTATTTGTTCATACATAGGAAAGAAAATTTTGAGCAGCCTCCATGCTTCAACTACGCTACTCTGATTATTTTTACATGGTTGTACATTAAAGATTGAACAAGTAGACTTATGACATCTTTGTAAACAGTACGTGCAATTGTTGAAATTAATCTCATTGTGATCATAACATAGCATAAAAGATTGTTTATCCATAATATGCGATTTCAATTCTCTAAGCTTATCACATGTAATGCAAATTCTGTGAACATAAAATTTGTTATCTTTACCATAATCTCCAATCAAATTGAACTTATATGTGTAGGCATAGGTACTAACTAGTGATTTTGAACTTGAAATTTCAGCAACATTATAAATCACACTAGATAGCTCTCTAGGATCATCAAACATAATATAGCACAAAGAATCGTTAGGAGATATTCTAGTAAGAACTTCCTTATGAGTAATCAATTCCACATTATGTAAATTGAGCAAAGAAATTTCAGAACATGGAGTTTTCAGTTGATCATATGATCTCTCAAAATTACTCACCTTTGCATAACTAAATTCAGCACCACTATTGTTACCTTTATCGTCCTTCTCAGATGATGTAGGTGCTGAGGGTTTAAAATTGTTAGGATGTACCCTCGGGCAGCAAACACTTTATCCCTTCCGTGGTTATCTCCTCATTTGGCTTCAAAGGTGCGGTTGTTGAATGTTCAATTCTTCATCTTTAATATCAACTCGCACAATGTGAGAAACAACACTAGAAGTAGATATTAATGTGTTAGTTTCAGATGCATCCTCACTTTGTCTATCTTGTACTTCTCTCTTTTCTTTTGGTGTCTCTCTCACACTCTCAATTTGGATGCTCTCAACCTCACATATGGTGGAATCACACAGCTCACTCTTTTTATCACTCTCACTCAATTTGGCTATGTGGCTCTCATCCTCACATGGGTTGTGGTGTATCTTAGGAGCTATATGTAGTTTTGAAATACTATATATCTCCTTGACCGAAGGGAAAGTCCCATGCTCGGTCATCTTCTCATGTGTCACACTAGTAGAGGCAGCAGAATTGAAGTATGAACTGGGAGAAAACTGTGGTGTACGTCTCTCCATAAGTCTCTTCTCCTCTTGAATAGCACAATTCACAAGATCTTGCACACTACCAAAATATTTATGTTGAAGTGTAGCGGCAATCTTAGAATTCAATTCTCTTTTGAAGTATGTCTTCTTTTGTAGTTCACTAATGACACCGGCTCGACGTAATGCATCTTGTAGCTCAAAATAATATTCTTGCAATCAGATACTCCCTTGTGTGATACTCTCCAAATAGCGAAGCAATCCACATGCATAATAGGGTGGCACAAATTCTCTCCTCATCAAGTGCCTTCAAATCGACCAAGATTTAATGAATTGCTTTCAGTTGTTGATGCCACCAACTATAAGCATAATCTTCAAATTCTCTAGTGGCACACATCACCTCTTGGTCTTTGGGAAGCTTTTGAAATCTGAATATTTTCTCCCGATCTTCTCGACGTAGGATGGATACTCGCGGGAGTCTTGATGAATCGTAACTATCCTCCAATGCCAATGCAAGGGACGAACACTCTTTAATCCGCCAAAACACACTCGCGTCGATTTCGCCGACCACCAAGCGAAGATCTATCGTGCACCCAATTCCCACTCAAGATACTCCTCTGAATCTTCACTGCCATAGAAAGAATTAAAGCTATCTTCGACTTGTTGTGGATGAAGTGCCCGCATAACATCATTCACGATGTTCGAGCGTAACACGTTCATTTGATGATTGAATTCAATGCGCATATCTTGTGCGAAATTGTTCATCTTGGTATTGAGTTGCGCTTTCAAGGTGGAAGAAGTAGCGGCGAACTCATTGCGCAATGTCCCTCTCAAAGGTTGGAATTGAAAACGACTCGCCGGGACATACTCCTCTCCCATATTATTGTCTCCACCTGTCATGGTTAGTTCTACAAAGAACGCACAAATACCACAACATATACACGATATGTGGAGTTCACTCTATCTCACTTTTTCCTCACCAAGTAAAGTTCTTACCTTTCCGAAGTGAATTGAGGCCAAAAAGAAACTTACACTTGGTGGTGGCTACAATAGCAAGTGATGATCAAGCGGATTTAAAAGTGACTCACAATTGCACGACAAAGGATATTTTGTGGAGTTTGGTTTGAAAGTATTTATCCTACACAATCTGAATTTCACGATATTGTAAAATTAAGTAATAATCCAAGGTAGAAAGTATTGCCTATGTGCCGATCCAAATGATATAAGTGAAGTATATGAACGCACACGCAATGATTAATGTGACTCGATGCAAACAAAAGGAATGAGCTAAAGGAAACAATCGGGAATATTAGCTCGTTTTGCACCAAGTACTAGGAGAGACGCTAGCCAATTGCAATAATATGAATTTGAGGGCACAAGATTGTCCAAAGAAATTAAATACACAATCTGAATTTATGGACTAAGATTAACTCACCCAAATTCGGCCAATGCTTTCTTTTCTTGCTTTCTTTTTCTTTCTTTCTTTCTTTGTTTTTTTTGCTCAAGCCGTGGCTCTTTTTTTTAATTGGCTGCCTTCTTTTTTTCTGGCTCTCTTTTTTTTTATACCCAAGGCCGAACTAGGTTTAATTGTTCGTAAGTCCAAGGTTGTTCAGCAATGTGTAGATAATTCTAGAACAGCCCTAAAGCAATTATCAACGACTAGTCTCAAGGTTCAAAGGATTTAAGTGAAGATCTGAATATGTGCAACTAAGATTCTTGTGGCCAGATCAATCAAGAAAAAAGGAAACCCAAATATATTCGGATGTGATATTCTTTCAAGATACACAAAGGTCTTATGTCGACAGCAAGAACAAGATTTCAAAAAGTAAATTGAATCTACTTTTTTTTTTATGCTAATTGAAAGATCAACTAGCGGATTTTCAAGGGTTCAAAATAACAACGATGAAGCAACGCAAAAGGACACTAAGATCAGCACGTAAACAAAATTTCTAATGGATCGAAACTTAATAAAACTCACGAAAATAACAGATGCGAAACTAGGGTTTGGATTTTCGTTGCAATTTTCGGTTTAATGGACTATAGGACAGAAATAAATCAATCTAAAAGTAAAGGGATAAGATCCTACCGAGTAAACCGCGCTCGATACCGGATGATACGGGTCGCCGATCTTCTCGACGTAGGATGGATACTCGCGAGTCTTGATGAATCGTAGCTATCCTCCAATGCCAATGCAAGGGCGAACACTCTTAATCCGCCAAAACACACTCGCGTCGATTTCGCGACCACCAAGCGAAGATCTATCGTGCACCCAATTCCAATGGAAAGGCTGAACGATCTTGATTGAAGAACACTCCTAATTCCCTCACGGAATTTCAGCAACAATGATAAACTTGAACAAAGTTCAATAGATTGATTATTCTCAAAGGTGGTCTGAGCCCTTAGGCTGCCAATACATGGCTTATATAGGGCCTTGGGACGTCCATAGAGTCCACAAACCTAGTACAACTCAACCCTATATGGTTTTAGATACGAACTCTCTCAAAAAGGAAACTAGATTTTACAGCCATCACATTGTTTTGGTCATAACTTTTGATCCAAGACGAATTTGATGCTGGGGCCAGATCCATTGCGTAGCCCTTGAAATTATCTTTCCAACGAGTACAAGAACTCCTGAATCGGACTCTGTTTGTGAAAGTTATGACCTTTTTAGTGACTGCCTATCAGGCTGTCCGAAACCGAGTCCGAATTGAATTCTGAGTTGAATCCGAGTTTGAATCCAATTGTGCTTGTGGGAGGTACGAATTTGGCTGAATAATCTTCTCCAAAACTTGTAGTTTAAGTCCTTGGTCTTCTCCCTTTTGCTCTCCCACTGAATGAGCTTTCTTCCTTCATGTCTTTGACACCTAATGTGGTTTTCCTCTTTATTTTGCGTCTCCATTGCTTTGCCATCGACAAACCTAAGAATGCACCATTTAATGACATGAGGTAGTATTCTATTCTTATGAATAACAACATTATATTTAGTTTGGAATGAGTTCACCTGGCAATGTTTGATGCGGCTCAATAACTCTTTCCAGTTGAATAATATATTTAACTGAAAAGTACATGACGCGTGCGTATCCGCATCAGGGAAATTACGTGGGAAGCCACGGGAATTCCTACACATGACCTACGTACTAGTAAAAGTCTAGAAGACAATAGAAGTCTAGAAGACAAGAGAAGTCCAGAAGACAATAGAAGTCCAGAAGACAATTGATTTGCAAGCATTAGCGAATCAGCTGCTTGATCACTTTAGTGATTTGAAGAGCGTGACTAAGTCACATGTGCTTGCATGCACTGCACCGGAGAGGGTTGAAATACCAAAGAAAGCAGAAGGTATCCCTAATCTCGTCCAGAGGCCTCAGAAAAAAAGGACGAGAACTCTGGCTCCTCGAATCCAAAGTAACCGAGGACGCCTGGCGAAAAAGGATAAGAAGGATTTATCACAGCCGATCACTGAAGTCCCCTGGAATGAGAAAGCGAGCCAGTTGAGACCTGGCACAAGTATGACACCTATTGAAAAGGACATACCGGATCTGAATATCCCTATCGACATGGAAGTGTGCGCACACATCGGAGCCGAAAAACTAAAGGGACTTGCCACCGCAATTCAAGGAAGCGATGCGCAAGGTGAAGCTCCAGAAGAAGCAACTCATGAAGAAATAGCTATAAATTATGTGTACACGGAGAGTCCTCAACAGACAACAAACCGTTGTTGATATCTACTTCAAAGAAAATTGCCACAATCATTGATCTTGATCCCGAGCCTGCATCGCTCGCTGAATGTAAGAAAAGATCAGATTGGGAAGATTGGAAGAAGGCAATAGCAACTGAATTGCTTTCTCTGAACAAAAGAGAAGTGTTTGAGCCCGTATACTGCACACCTCCCCATGTGCACCCCGTTGGGCACAAGTGGGTATTTGTTCAAAAGAGAAATGAAAGAAACAAAGTAGTGAGATACAAAGCAAGGCTGGTAGCATATGGTTTCACTCAACGTCCTGGAGTTGATTATGAAGAAACCTACTCCCCAGTCATGAGTGAAATTACCTGTAGATACTTGATCTCAATGGTAGTGAACTTGAATTTAGAAATGAAATTTATGGATGTTGTAACAGCATACTTTTATGGTAATTTGGATTCGGAAATTTATATGAAAGTCCCTGAAGGAATTCCTCTCTCGAACCAAGACAGAGCAAATAGAAATCTGTACAGTGTGAAGCTTAGAAAGTCCCTGTATGGACTGAAGCAACTGGCAGAATGTGGTATAATCGCTTAAGCGACTTTCTCTGCAAGAAAAACTACACGAACAATGAAAACTGTCCTTGTGTATTTATTAGACAATCTCAGAATAGATTCTGTATAATCTCAGTGTATGTAGATGATCTGAATATCATCGAGACAGTGGAAGATATAAAAGAAGCAAGCTCCTACTTGGAGTCAGAATTTGAAATGAAAGATATGGGCAAGACCAAGTTCTGCTTAGGCCTGCAGCTTGAGCATGTCCTTGGAGGAGTCTTGATACATCAGTCGACCTACTCCCAGAAGGTGCTAGAAAGATTCGGCTTTGAGAAAGCATTCCCATCAAAAGTACCGATGATCAGAAGATCTTTACAACAAGAAAAAGATCCTTTCCGACCTAGGGAAGAGGGGGAGGAAGTCCTGGGACCGGAATTCACATACTTGAGTGCAGTTGGAGCACTCATGTACTTAGCAAACTGCACTAGATCGGATATTACTTTTTGCCGTGAACCTGTTAGCAAGGTATAGTGCAGAGCCCACCAAAAGACATTGGCAGGGCATAAAGGACATCTTCCGATATCTCCAAGAAAGCAAGGACCTTGGATTGTTCTACAGAAAGAATCAAGATCTGAACTTGATTGGTTATGCAGATGCTAGGTACCTGTCTGACCCGCATACCGTAAATTCACAAACAGGCTATGTATTCCTGTGTAGTGGAACTATAATTTCCTGAAAATCGTATAAGCAAAGCCTTGTAACTACCTCGACGAACCACTCAGAAATAATAGCACTATATGAAGCTGCACGTGAATGTGCTGGGCTACGATGAATGGTTCACCATATCCAGCAGTCATGTGGGATGAACATTGTGCAAACCCCCACAATTATCTATGAAGATAATGCCGCTTGCGTTGCACAAGTAGAAACGAGCTATTTGAAGAGTCATCTCACAAAGCATATCAACCCCAAGTTCTTCTATGCTCATGAATTGCAAAAGATGGACGAGATTAAAGTACTGCATACTAAGTCTTGTGAAAATCTAGCAGATTTATTCACAAAGTCCATCCCCGCATCGAGCTTTGAAAGGTGTATACGAGGGATTGGTATGATGAGACTTAGAGAAGTGTAGAATTCAGGGGGAGAATTCTCTCAAACCCGTTAGTTAATCTTGATCTTAAAGATCAAGTACCCAAAGAATAAAAGTCCTGAAGACTGAATGAAGTTGGGTGAATTGTACTCTTTTTCTCTTGACGAGTTTTTCTGAAATTTCTCGGTCAAAGTTTTTAATGAGGCAATTCGTGCATCGCAACATAACATGCATCATGTACTCTTTCTACAAATTTTTCCCCCTGGATTTTTATGGAGTTTTAATGAGGCATGAGTATATCGGATGAGTGCCCAAGGGGGAGTATTAGGAAACTAGAGATAAGGATTCCCGTTTAAACGGATCCTTTCCATTTAAACGAGTCCTTATCCGTAGTAGGCACCTCTCCACCCCTCTATAAATAGAGAGCCAAATGGCTGATTTCGTATCCCATTGAATTGAAGTAATAAAGAAAGACCAGGAGTTCTCTCTACCTCTCTCTGTGTTCAATCTATTCTTCTGTGATTCTGTGATTGATTCGTTCTTTTCTAAGCAGAGAAATCGCTCGGACTGGTCGCCAGCGAGGGTTTCTCAACAGTTCCGAGGACAACACAAACTTCCTTGGTTCTACCGCTGATTGTAGCGTGGGCAGGACAGGAACAGGAGAAAATTATGGCGTGGGAAGGACATAAACAGGAGAAAATTATTGCTGTTTTTCTTAGCTGAGACGATTAGAAGATTTGAGTTACAGTTTTTTGGTACCGTAAAATATCGGACCACTCGTGCATAAAGTTGAGTTCTACTAATTCATACTATATCAATTATTTTTAGGGGGCGTTCAAAATAGCGATAGCTTTCGGCTTTTGCTGAAATTTTATTGTAACTGGCTTATTTTTTACTGTAACTGAGTGGCACATTAGGCATAATTAAATTTAAAAAAATGTAAAAATAAAAACGGCTTGCTAGTCTAGAGCAGACAATGCAAAGGAATACGAGAAAAAAATGAAACACAAAAAAACAAAAAAAATAAAAAAATTCACTACGTGACAAAATTACTACAATGATTTTATCGCTGCTACAGTGATTTCATCGCTAAACAGTGAAAAAACTCTAACTTAAGCGGGGCCTTAGAATATCACACAGAAGCCATTAAACTCAACCAATACGAACGCCCATTGTACCATTGAACGCTGTCAAGCCGCTCAAGATAGAGAGGTGCGCTCGAGGCGCATCGCCCGTGTGCCCGAAGAAGGACGCTCGTGCCACGACGCTGACCCCAGCGCGGTCGAGGTCGTGTGTATGGCTATGTGCTGTTGTCAGGCGCGTCACAACTCATGTGCTGAGTTCATGGACATGTCTGTTGGTGTGGGGCTTCGCAACAATCAAGCATTTGTCAAAGTAACGCATGCCAATGTTTTAGGAAAGCTACCGGAGCTAGGGAAGCAAGGCAATATATATAAAAGTATTTATTCTATATATATATATATATATATATATATATATATATATATATATATATATATGAAAAATACTTTCTACACCCAGGTGTAATTTAATATTTTAATGTAAACCACATGAAAAATTTGCAAGGGAATTTATAGTTTTTAGCGTATTTTGTAAATACCTTCATATACGCACATAAAAGGAGTATGTTAAAAAAATCTACATACTATCTCTGAAAAATTATTCATATCACCTAGATGATCTTAAATACTCGCATACTGCACGTACATACTCTCCGTTACGTGAGATACTTCCTATGGTATGAGATACGACATAGAGTGTAATTACACTCATCCTCTTTGCCATTAGATTGCTTTTAGATTAGTGTACAACTTAACGGGTCGCCGTTCGGCCATTCCCTTGAACCATTTCCCCACACATCCACCCGTGACCTGACTCCCACCCACCTCTCATCTCAATCCGTCCGCTTCCCACCCGACCCTCCTCTCCCCCGCCGCCCGCCCGCCCCTCCCCGGCCGCCGCCACCCCACGACCCACCCATCCCCCTCCTCTCCGGGTCCCCCCCACGCCGCCCCTCCTCGCCTCCTCCCGTCGACGCCCCTACTCGCCTCCCCCCACCCCTCCTCTCCGGCTCCCCCTCCCCGCCGCCCGCCCGCCCCCCCGGCCGCCGCCACCCCACGACCCACCCGTTCCCCTCCTCTCCGGGCCCCCCCACGCCGCCCCTCCTCGCCTCCCCCCGTCGGCGCCCCTACTCGCCTCCCCCCGTCCCCCTCCTCTCGGCTCCCCCTCCCGCCGCCTCTCCTCCCCACCCCGCATCTCCTCTCCTTTCCCCACCCCTCTCCTACCCCCTCCCCCCGCCTCTCCTCTCCCCCGTCGCCGCCCATCCTCTCCCCGGCGCCGGCGCCCCTCCAAGACCTTCAGGCGCCGCCCCCTCATCCTCGACCCGGATCCAACCAACTACGTGGCCGGCGCCCCCCTGCAGCTCGGCCACAGCTCCCCCACGCCTCCTCGGCCTTCCGGCGCCACCTCCACCCGATACTCACCAGGCTCCCCAACCGCCAGCAGGTACTCCCTCTCTACCTACACGATACTATAACACCTGAAATGGGAGTATGTGAGTCATAAGGAGTATATATAATTGAATGTGTATGCGTCATACCAAGTATGTATTCCTGTTATCTCAATGAGCGACGCATACTCCCAGATTAACGATCTCTTGTATCGCTTGCACGTCGAACTGACGAAGTAACCGCAGACGTTGTTCCTGCGTGACTCCATGGCTGCATGGCCTGCGTACATCTCTTCGATGATGCTGTTCCTGGATGGTATAGGATAAATTAGGTACATAAGATCTAATTGTCAATGATCCTATATTTTGCATTAATATGTTCCATCTGATTTTTCTAAACTCATGGTGCTCTCCAGGTTTTAGATCAATGTGATGTATATACTCCTTTTGGATTTTCTTTGGGAGCGGTATATATACTCATTTTGGATTTCCTTTTCTTGAGAGAGAGCAGCATATACTGCTTTTTCTGGTCGATAGCTCCCACAGGATCTGCTTAGTTTCTGCCCTGTAACTTTCTTTATGCAATGAAAAGGAGTATTATGGGTTTCAGAAAGCATGGTTATGTTTCATCGACTAGTACATTCTTAATGTATATCAGTATGTAACTTTTCCATTGATATATTCGCCTTATACTCTTGTTTTGCTCACTGGAGTATACGTGTTCTTTTAATCTTGGCATACGTCCTTTTCTAAACTATATACCATGATGCATGTTAGGTGCTTCAGAAATTTTTAGAGTTTGCCGTCTGACCATATTAACTGCCATGTATGCAGGAATGCATCCTGCACCATTGCAATGCTTCCCAGTAAATACAGAGGATGGCACCTTTACTCCTGCTGAATCGATAATATACACACTTATTGGCTTCGTTTACACAAAAGCCGACTGAAGTCAACGTATTATCGAATTTCTCATGTCATTGCTTGGGAGCTTGTTTTAAACCATACAAGGATTTAATTAAGCGATATACTTTACTCACTTGCCCTTTAGCTATAAAATCATCGAGTTGCATATAAATCTCCTCAACCAATTCTCCATTTAGGAAAGTGATCTTAACATCCATTTGATGTACTTGGAGTTTATATGTAGCAGTTAGTGCTAAAAACACACGGATTGTGAGTAGTCGAGCCACAGGCGAGGGTATGTATCAAAATAGTCTTCACCATATTTTTACGTGAAACCCTTAGCTACTAATCGAGCCTTGTACTTTTCAATAGTACCATTGGGTCTCCACTTTCTTTTGAAGATCCATTTGCAGCCCACTGACTTATATTCATTTGGAAGATCAGTAATCTCCCAAGTTCTGTTAGCTATGATGTAATCCATCTCGCTACGGACTGCATCCTTCTAGTACTCCGCATCTAGGGATGCGTATGCCTCTGCAAGGGCACGTGGTTGGTCATCCACGAGGTAGGTGACAAAGCCATTGCCCAAAGACTTTTCAGTTCTCTGTCTCTTACTCAAATATAATTCAGGAGCTGTATCATTCACACTAGGAGGAATAGAGTGTGTATAAGAACCATAAGGAAATATGACTTCATTTGTTCTCATAGGAAATACATTATCAAAAAATGTCGCATCACGAGATTCCATAATAACATTATTAGCGATATCACTAACCTTGAATTTGTCCACTAAAAATCTATACGCTGTGCTATGATGGACATATCTTAGAAAGACACAATCAACAATCTTGGGATCAAGTTTCCTTTTTTTTCAGCATAGGCACATGCATTTTAGCAAGACAACCTGAAGTACGAAGAAAGGACATGTTAGGTTTTCTCCCCTTCCATCCTTCATAAGGCGTTTCCTCGCTATTGCGGGAAGGCACCCTATTTAGGACATAATTAATTATGAGAACTGTCTCACCTCATCATGAGTCCGACATACCTGAACTCTGTAACATAGCATTCACCAAATCACATAAAGCCTGGTTCTTTGTTCGGCTACTCCATTTGATTAGGGAAAATATAATGGAGTAACTTTATGAATTATTCCGTCTTCTTCACAGAACTGGGAGAATTCCTTCGATGCATATTCACCTCCTCGGTCCGATCTCAACCGTTTGATTTTCTTTTCTAGTTGATTTTCCACCTCAGCCTTGTATATTGTAAAGTGTTCTAGTGCTTCATCTTTCTAGTTGATTTTCCACCTCAGCCTTGTATATTGTAAAGTGTTCTAGTGCTTCATCATTCGACTTAAGTAAGTATAACAATACTTAGTTGCATCATCGATGAGAGTAGACAAATAACGCTTGCCACCTTTAGTTAAAATACCATTCATCTCACAAAGATCAGAATGTATTACCTCAAGTGGAGAAGTGTCTCGCCTCTCAATGCTATGAAAAGGTTTCCTAAGTTGCTTTGCTCACACACATACTTCACACTGTGAGCTCTTCTCATGTTTATAACTTGGAATTAAACTCATTTTGTTTAACCGCTCTATGTCTTCAAAATTAACATGACATAAACGAGAGTGCCAAATATCATAAATTTTATTGCAATGAATAACATTAAAAATATTTGGATTATTAAAATCAAGAATAGATAAATGAAACATGCCTCCTCTTTCATAGCTTTTTCCCACAAAAGTACTAAACTTGGTCAACACGACCTTATTAGACTAAAAAACAAGCTTTATTTTTTGCCTACAAAGTATGGACCCGCTAATAAGGTTATGGGACATCGTAGGCACAAACAGTACGTTTTCAAGGATGAGCGTCTTGCCGGAAGTGAGCTTTAGGCAGACCTTACCAATCCCTCTTATTGTAGCAGCGACATTGTTGCCCATTAGGACGAAGCCACTAGCGTCACCCTGAAATGAAGGGAAGTATGAACGATCAGCATAGATATATCTAGTTGCACCTGTAACAATACACCAATTAATTGATGAATTTGACATAAAGGCCTGAGGTACATACCCATCTAAGATGAGACTAGCTATAGCCACATTGGCTTTTGCCTTACTCTTATGCTGATTTAGAGATGGTCCCTTTCCTTTACGGTCACAATACTTGCTGGCCTTACGGCCTTTCTTGCCGCACACGTAACAGGAAAAGATCACTTTCTTCTTCATTGGTAGGGTCTTAGGCTTGTTCTAGGGAAGTTCTTGATCTTCTTCCCATTGCTCTTAAAGTTCTTAACCTCTACCTGGTGGGCTTGGACATGAGACTTCTCATCACTGTTGGCCCTGGCTCGCCCCTCCACATTAATCGCTCTGACAATTCATAGATCACCATGTGCTCCGTAATGTATATCCGAGCGGTCACAAAGTGATATGGGGTCGTCCGATCTTCTCGACGTGGGATTAAGATACTCACGCGATCTCTCTTCAATCGTAGTGATCCTCCGTTGCCAATGCAACAACGAACACTCTTTAATTCGCAAGAACACACGCGCCGGATTTCACAACTACCAAACGAAGCCCTGTTGCGCTTCTAATTCTCAGCGGAAAGGATGAGATCTCAATTAGCAAGAACTCAATTTTCTTCATTGATGTTGATTTGGCCAACAATAGATCGAAAAAAGCAAAAGCAATCTCAGTTTTCTAGTCCTACCCCAGTTTGATGATGACGACACGTATATATACGGCGGCCATACATCCTTAACACACACGTATGGGCCTATGGCCAGTTGAATACGATTCGGCCTTAAGAGGCCATATTGGCTCCTATTTGGTCTAGGACCGAATTAATCTGGTTCCACCCAACTTATTAGCTAATTAACCTCTATCTGGTTCGGACGTATCCACTAACCAACTAGATACATGATCGGAATTTTGGGCCAAATCATGGCACGCAGGCCGCAAGACTTGGACCGGATGGCTGCGTGGTTTGACGTCTGATGTTTGCCACCTGTAATTCTTGTTGTCATCTATAGCATCTAATTTCGATTGACAGTAATCAGTTTTCAGACTTTAAAGTTGATTTATGATTCTAATATCTAACTTCAATCTATTAGTTCTTGCAAAAGAATGATAGTGTCAGCATGATGTTTTCTTATATGGCAAGATAGACTTGATGATTTTCTGTTTAAGATAACAAGTATTTATTGAGCTCAAGATATGATCTGAAAACTGTCATATATACTTGATTTCATATGAAATACAGTGCGGAGACGGCCAAGACTAAATTTTGTGCAACTAACATTTTGAGAGCAATATTGAACATTCAAAATATTGATAACATGTCAAATCTGGTTATACATGTTATGTTTATGTTTATATCAGGATTCAGATGCAATGACCTTAATTGTTTGCATGAGTATATACTAAATTTAGACTCTTACATTATATATATATATGTTAAACATATGTTTCTATTCAAATAACTTAGAAATTTCATATGTTTATATGTCGATTAAGTTATTTATATGCTTTTCATATCTTGTTTGTGTTATTATTAAATATGCTGGAATTAAATCTAAATATATGCTTATACTGCAATATTTACAACAATTCAGAAAGCCAAATATTAAAGAAATGGCTTCCTCGTCTGATGTCGTAAAGCCGGAAGTGTTTGACGGTGCCTACTTTAAGTGTTGGTAGGCTAAAACTAAACTTTAGCTGATTGATCTCAAAGTATTTAGGGGTGATTTTAAATTCTTAGCCCGTTAGCCATCTTTGACTTTGACTGACGTGGTGGGAGGATGTGAATAATTCAGTCTTAGCCCGTTAGCCATCTTATCCAACCGGTTGTTCGACGTCTACATTAACTTCACAAATGCTAAGGAACTCTGGCACGAACTTGAGGAGAAGTATTCCAAAGGAGATAATAGAAATGAGTCATTTGTAACTGCTAACTACTTGAAATATAAGATGGTAATGAAGCAGCTCTATGAGCTACAATTCCATGTACGTAACTTAAGTCAGTACAACTGTGTCCTACCAGAAAAGTTCCAAGTAAACGTCTTCCTCGCTAAGTTACCACTCTCATGGCGTGACTTCGTGACCGCTCGTAGACGTATGAAAGAGCGTTTGACTCTCAATGAGTTGTCAGTAGCTATAAATGTCGAAGAGCGTTCTAGAGTAGGAGATGGTACAGGAAAGACTCAAGTCCAAGCTCATTAGATAAAGGTCAAGAGTGCTCTAGGCTGTGAGAAGCAAAGGTTCAAAAACCAACCTCAGAACAAGCTCAAAGTCAAGAAAATAAAGAAGAAGGAAGAGATCGTTTGTTTTGTCTGTGGCGCGGCTGGTCACAAAGTCAACCATTGCCGCAATCACAAAAGCAAGAGTCCCTCTCTCGGTCCGCACAAGAGCCGTAAGGCTGAAGTAAATGTCGCACTGGCCAGTACCACTTTAGAAGAGTATGTACTCCTGGCCTTTATGGCAAGTCCATTAATTGATTGGTGAATTCATACAGGTGCTACTAGACATATATATGCTGATTGATCATGTTTCTCTTCATTTCAGGGTGAAGGTGGTGGATTCGTCCTAATGGGGAATGGAGTCGTTGCGTCAGTATGTGGGATTGGACAGGTTTACCTAAAGTTTACCTCGGGCAAAACACTCATCCTCAAAGATGTACTGTATGTGCCTACGATGACTCGCAATCTCCTGAGCGGGTCGATCTATGTAGGCAAGGAATAAAACTTGTTTTTGAGTCCAATAAAATCATGTTGATCAAATTTGGTAATTTTGTGGGCAAAGGCTATGATACCGGAGGCATGTTTTGCTTATCTATTATTGATTCTAATAATGTAAATATTTGTAATGGTTCCCATTGCAATAAAGTGATGATATTTGGCATTCACGTTTGTATGATGTTAATTTTGAAGCCATTGTGCGTTGAGCAAAATGAGTTTAATTCCAAGCTATAATTATGAGAATGGTTCAAAGTGCGAAGTATGTGTGCAAGCAAAGCAACCCTGAAAACTTTTCCATAGCGTTGAAGGGCGGAGTACTTCTCCACTTGAACTAATCCATTCCGATCTTTACGAGATGAATAGAATGTTAACTAAAGATAGCAAATGTTTTTTCCTGACTCATAAATAATAAGACTAAGTATTGTTACATTTATCCTTCGTAATAGCTCAGTGTCCAATGAAGCGCTCGCTTTGTGTCCATACTCGCTTCGTAACTAAAGGTGGAATGAAGCGCTCGCTTTGCGTCCAATGAAGTCTAAGAAAGAAAGAGTGGTGCTTTATAGTA
Source organism: Melocanna baccifera (assembly GCA_036346265.1). Taxonomy (NCBI): domain Eukaryota; kingdom Viridiplantae; phylum Streptophyta; class Magnoliopsida; order Poales; family Poaceae; genus Melocanna; species Melocanna baccifera. Next base: position 15,387,465 of record CM070677.1, read on the forward strand.
ACCGAGCTCAGTGTTATCTTCTCCTGCAGCAGCCTTTGGCTGCCATAAGTGATGCTACTTGTGCATTGTGCCTTCATAGTCCTTTGAATCGACATGCCAAAAGTTTGTGGAGAAGAGCTCAAGCATATGATATGCTTGGTTTAGTGAAAGAGAGCCTGTTGGATGCAATTCTCTTTATAAATGAATGCTCCCAGTCCAATGATCCTGATCTGTCCTTGAGGCAAAACAAGGTTCCTGATTATGCTGAGCGGTTGGTGAAGAAGCAGATGCGTGCCGCTTGGTTATTCAGGGAAGCAGCCCTGAAACATGGTGGTATCCATTGTGAGGGAGATGCTAGTGATGCTTTTGGTCCAGAGGCTGATGACTCTTGAGTGGGAGACAGTGAGTGAAAGCGATGCTGCGAATGATGCAAGGGGGGAAGAGGATGATGAAATTGAATGGAAGAATGATGGTCACCAGGACGATGTGTACGAGAAAAGCTGAGAAACAGGTTCGAAAAATGTTTCCTGCTAATAACTTTAGAATAAGACATGTAAGAAATTTTAAACAATAAGAAAGCTTTTCCTACCTAAAGGCTTAATCTATTTGTGCTGCACACATAAAATTCCTTAGTAATTTCTGTCTTGTTTGCATGTTAACTTTCTCCTGACTTCAAAGGTGTTGTTTACTGAGATGCCTTTTTAACTTCCCTTAGGTTTTGGTTGTCATCGGGAGCAGCAGCAACACAAGCAGCTGCTGGCCTGCTGTACTACCAAAGCAAAACTAGATGGGAGTCTGCTACTGAAAACTCGCAAGAAATGTAGCTTGCAAAAGTGACTATCTGGTGCCATGGAGAGCAAGGCTAAAAAATATTCTAAGTGGAAAGATGAAGCACTTAAACACTTTAAAGTCTATAAAGCTGAAATTAAAAATCAGCTAGAAAAATGAATCAAGCGGGTAAGGTTAGATCGAGGCGGCGAATACGTCTCAAATGAATTCTCTCAATTCTGTGAAGAAAGTGGAATAATTTATGAGATTACTCTACCTTACTCACCTCAATCCAATGGAATAGCCGAAAGAAAAAACCGAACTCATTGTGACTTGGTTAACGCCATGCTCTAGAGTTTAGATATGCTAGACTATTGGTGGGGTGAAGCAGTTCTTACAGCTAATTATATTTTGAATAGGGTTCTACCTCGTAATCAAGAAGAGACACTCTATGAAAGATAGAAGTGGAGAAAACCTAATTTATCATTTCTTCGAACATGAGGATGCCTTGCAAAGGTACATGAGCCGTTACTGATGAAAAGAAAGCTTGGTCTGAAGACTGTTGATTGTATCTTTTTAGAGTATGTTATAAATAGCACAGCCTGTAGATTTCTAGTGGCCAAATCCAAGGTGAGTGACATTGCTACAAATATAGTGGAGTCTCGTGATGCGACATTCTTTGAACATGTATTTCCTATGAGACCAAATGAAGTCATTAACTATATTGGTTCAAATGAACACACTATTCTTCCTAGTGTGGATAATATCATCCCAGAGTTGGAATTGAGGAGTAAGAGGCAAAGGACTGAAAAGTCACTTGACGATGACTATGTCACCTATATCGTGGATGATGAACCATGAACCCTTTCAGAGGCATACGCATCCCTGGATATGGATTACTGAAAGGAGGCAGTCCGTAGATAGTTGGATTCTGTCATAGCTAACGGAACATGGAAAATTACAGATCTTCCACCTGGATGTAAATCAGCAGGCTGCAAATGGATCTATGAAAGAAAGTATAGACCTGATGATACTATTGGAAAGTACAAGTTCCGCTTAGTGGCTAAGGATTTTATGTAAAAAGAAGGACAAGACTATTTTGGTACATACTCTCCTGTGGCTTGTTTACCCACAATATGGGTGCTTTTAGCACTAGCTGCCGCATACAAACTCAAAATACATCAAATGAATGTAAAAACCATTTTTCTAAATGGAGAGTTGGGTGGGGAGATTTACATGCAACAACATGATGATTTTGTGGTTGAACGGCAAGAAAACAAAATATGTCGATTGATTAAATTCTTGTATGACCTAAAGCAAGTTCCTAAATAATGTGATGCGGATACGCATGTGTCTTGCACTTTTCAATTAGATATATTGTTCAACTGAAAAGAATTATTGAGCCACATGAAATATTGCCAGTGAACTCATTCCAAACTAAATATAATATTGTTATTCATAAGAATAGAATACTACCTCATGTTATCAAATGGTGCATTCTTGGTTTGTTAATGGCAAAGCAATGGAGAGGCAAAAGGAAGAGGATAACCACATTAGGTGCCAAAGACATGAAGGAAGAAAGCCCATGCAGTGAAGGAGCAAAGGGGAGAAGCCCAAAGACTTAAACTACAACTTTTGGATAAGATTTTAGAAAGCCCATGCAGTGGGAGAGCAAAAGGGAGAAGCCCAAGGACTTAAACTACAAGTTTTGGATAAGATTTTTAAGCCCAATTCGTACCTCCCACAAGGCCAATTGGATTCAAACTCGGATTCAACTCAGAATTCAATTCGGATTAGGTTCGGGACAGCCTGATAGGCAGTTACTAAAAAGGTCATAACTTTCACAAACGGAGTCCGATTCGAGAGTTCTTGTACTCGTTAGAAAGATAATTTCAAGGGCTACGTAATGGATCTAGTCCCAGCATCAAATTTATCATGGATCGAAAGTTATGGCTGAAACAATATGACAGCTGTAAAATCTAGTTTCCTTTTTGTGAGAGTTCGTATCTAAAACCATATAGTGTTGAGTTATACTAGATTTGTGGACTCTATGGATGTCCCAAAGTGCTATATAACCCATGTATTGGTAGCCTTAGGGCTCAGACCATCTTTGAGAATAATCAATCTACTAAAGTTTGTTCGAGTTTATCATTGCTGTTGAAATTCCATAGGTAATAAGGAGTGTTCTTCAATCAAGATCGTTCAGCCTTTCCGCTGAGAATTGGGTGCACAATAGATCTTCGCTTAGTGGTCGGCGAAATTGACGCGAGTGTGTTTTGGCGGATTAAAGAGTGTTCATCCCTTGCATTGGCATTGGAGGATCACTGTGATTCATCAAGACTCCCGTGAATATCTATCCTACGTCGAGAAGATCGGGCGACTCCGTATCATCTTGGTATCAGAGTACGGTTTACTCGGTAGGATCTTATCCCTTTACTTTCAGATTTATTTATTTCTATCCTATAGTCTATTAAATCGAAAATTGCCTCACAAAAAAAATCCAAACCCAGTTTCGTATCTGTTATTTTTGTGAGTTTTAATAAGTTTTGATCCATTACAAATTTTGTTCTTGCTATTCACGTAAGATCTTTGCGCATCTTGAAAGAATATCACATCCAATCATATCTTAGTTTCCTTTTTTCTTGATTGATTTGACCGCAAGAAACCCTAAAGTTGTGCGCAGCAAAGAATCCGAGCGTCTGTTGAGATTTTCACTTAAATTCTTTGACCGTTGAGACTAGTCTTTGATAATTGCTTTAGAGTTGTTCTAAAATTATCTACACATTACTGAACAACTTTGAATTTGCGTAGAATCAAGGAACAATTAAACCTATTTCGGCCTTTGAGTAAAAAAAACAAAAAAAAGAAGGCAATCGATTGAAAAAAGAGGAGCCACGGCTTAAGCCAAAAAAAAAAAAAAAAAGAAAAGAAAGCATTGGCCGAATTTGGGTGAGTTAAACTTAGTCCATAAATTTAGATTGTGTATTTAATTTCTTTGAGCAATCTTGTGCCCTTAAATTCATATTGTTGCTATTGGCTAGTGTCTCTCCTAGTACATAATGCAAAACGAGCTAATATTTCTCGATTGTTTCTTTTAGCTCATTTCTTTGTTTGCATTGAATCACATTGATCATTGCATGTGCGTTCATACACCTCACTTATATCTTTTGGATCAGCACATAGGCAATATTTTCTAGTTTGGATTATTACTTAATTCAACAACATCGTGAAATTCATATTGTGTAGGATAAATACTTCCTAATCAAGCTCCACTAAATATCCTTTACCGTGCAATTTTGGGTCACTTTTAAATCCGCTTGATCATCACTTGCTATTGTAACTACCACTAAGTGTAAGTTTCTTTTCGCCTCAATTCACTTCGAAAAGGTAAGAATTTTACTTGGTGAGGAAAAGTGAGATAGAGTGAACTCCACATCTCGTATATATGTTGTGGTATTTGTGCATTTTTTGTGCCACTAATCATGATAGGTGGAGACAATAATATGGGAGAGAGTCATACCTCGGCGGATCGTTTTCAATTCCAAGCTTCGAAGGGGACTTTGCACAATGAGTTGACAACCACTTCTTTCATTTTGAAAGCGCAACTCAAGGCAAAGATGAACAATTCCGCGCAAGATATGCGCATTGAATTCAATCATCAAATGAAAGTGTTACGCTCAAACATCGTGAATGATATTGTGCAGGTACTTCATCCACAACAAGCCGAAGATAGCTTTAATCCTTTCTATGGCAGTGAAGATCCAAAAGAGTATCTTGAGTGGGAATGGAGAATGGAGAAAGTATTTAGATTTTAAAAGCTTCCCAAAGACCAAGAGGTGATGTGTGCCACTAGAGAATTTGAAGATTATGCTTATAGTTGGTGGCATTGACGATTTGGAAACGAATTCATTAAATCTTGGTCAGATTTGAAGGCACTCATGAGGAGAGAATTTGTGCCATCCTATTATGCATAGAGATTGCTTCACTATTTGGAGAGTATCACACAAGAGAGTAACACTGTTCAAGAATATTACTTTGAGCTACAAAATGCATTACGTCGGGCTTCTGTCACTAGTGCATTAAAATAGAAGGCATATTTCAAAAGAGAATTGAATTCTAAGATCGCCGCTACACTACAACATAAACATTTTGATAGTGTATAAGATCTTGTGGATTATGCTATTGAAGAGGAGAGGAGACTTATGGAGAGACGTACACCACAGTTCCCTCCATGTCCATATTTCAGTTCTTCTACCCCTACTAGTGTGACACATGAGAAGTTGACCGAGCATGGGACTTTCCTTCGGTCAAGGAGACATACAGTAATATTTCAAAGCTACATATAGCTCCTGAGATACACCACAACCCATGCAAGGATAAGAGCTACATTGCCAAATTGAGTGAGAGTGATAAAAAGAGTGAGCTGTGTGATTCCACCATATGTGAGGTTGAGAGCATCCAAATTGAGAGTGTGAGAGAGACACAAAAAGAAAAGAGTGAAGTTGAAGATAGACAAAGTGAGGATGTATCTGAAACTAACACATTAATATTTACTTCTAGTGTTGTTTCTCACATTGTGCAGACTGACATTAAAGGTGAAGAATTGAACGTTCGATAACTGGTGCCTTTGAAGGCAAATGAGGAGGAGCTTACTACGGGAGGGGATGAAGTATTTGCTGCCCCATGGATACATCCTAATAATTTTAAACCCCCAGCGCCTACATCATCTGAGGAGGACGACAAAGGTAACATTATTGGTGCTGAATTTAATTGTGCAAAGGTGAGTAATTGTGAGAACTCATATGATCAACCAACAATTTTATATTCTGAAATTTCTTTGCTCAATTTACATAATGTGGAATTGATTACTCATAAGAAAGTTTTTACTAGAATATCTCCTAATGATTCTTTGTACTATATCAAGTTTGATGATCCTAGAGAGCTATCTAGTGTGATTGATAATGTTGCTGAAATTTCATGTTCAAAATCGTTAGTTAGTACCCATGCCTACACATATAAGTTCAACTTGATTGGAGATTATGGTGTAGATGATATATTTTATGTTCACAGAACTTGTACTACATGTGATAAGCTTGCTGAGTTGAAATTGCATATTATAGATAAACAACCTTTTGTGCTATGTCATGATTGCAATGAGATGAGTGTCAACAATAGTGCTTGCTATTTTAAAAGATTTTCTAAACTTATTTGTTTACCCTTTGATAACCAACTATGTACAAGTAATCAAAGTAGCTCAGTTGAAGCATAGAAGACATTTAAAATTTTCTTTCCCATATCTGAACAACTAAATTTGATTTTGCCTATTAATGATCAGTCCATGTCCTTAGAAAAGTCGAGAACGACTTTTTTTATATGAGGGAGAATGATGTGAATAACAATATTGCAAAGTATACATCTTTCGATCGCTGTTACACTAATCGAGTTGTACAAAATATCGAGAATAACACAACAATTGATTCTTACATATACCATGCATATGTGTTGTTCTTTTTGTTAATTACACCTTCAGAAATTCATGATGTGCTAAGCAAAAGAAGTGTTGATAATAAATATATATACCATGCATAAATGTTGTATTCTTTGTTTAGTACAATTTCAGGCTATCAAAAGCCGAGAATAGTTTTTCTTGAAGAAGGGGAGGATGATGCGGATACGCATGTGTCTTGCATTTTCAGTTAGATATATTGTTCAACTGGAAAGAATTATTGAACTGTATGAAACATTGCCAGGTAAACTCATTCCAAACTAAATATAATGTTGTTATTCATAAGAATAGAATACTACCTTATGTTATCAAATGGTGCATTCTTAAGTTTATCAATGGCAAAACAATGGAGAGACCAAAGGAAGAGGATAACCACATTAGATGCCAAAGACATGAAGGAAGAAAGCCCATGCAGTGGGAGAGCAAAAAGGAGAAGCCCAAGGACTTAAACTATAAGTTTTGGATAAGATTTTCAAGCCCAATTCGTACCTCCAACAAGGCCAATTGGATTCAAACTCGGATTCAACTCAGAATTTAATTCGGATTCGGTTCGGGACAGCCTAACAAGCAGTTACTAAAAAGGTCATAACTTTCACAAACGGAGTCCGATTTGAGAGTTCTTGTACTCGTTGGAAAGATAATTTCAAGAGTTACGCAATGGATCTAGTTCCAGCATCAAATTCATCATGGATCTAAACTTATGGCTGAAACAATATGATAGCTGTAAAATCTAGTTTCCTTTTTGTGGGAGCTCGTATCTAAAACCATATAGAGCTGAGTTGTACTAAATTTGTGGACTCTATAAACATCCTAAGGTGCTATATAAGCCATGTATTGGCAGCCTTAGGGCTCAGACCACCTTTGAGAGACTACCTTTGAGAATAATCAATCTACTAAAGTTTGTTCGAATTTATCATTGTTGCCGAAATTCCATAGGGAATAAGGAGTGTTCTTCAATCAAGATCGTTCAGCTTTTCCGTTGGGAATTGGGTGCACGATAGATCTTCGCTTGGTGATCGACGAAATCGACGCGAGTGTGTTGTGGCGGATTAAAGTGTGTTCGTCCCTTGCACTGGCATTGGAGGATCACTGTGATTCATCAAGAGTCCCGTGAGTATCCATCCTACGTTGATAAGATCGGACGACCCCATATCACAATGGCACGAGAAATTTGATAATATAATGACCTCGGGCGGCTTTTGTGTAAATTAGCAATGGCACAAAAAATTTTGATAGTACAATCACCTCGGTTGGCTTTTGTGTAAACTAAGTTGATAAATGTGTCTACTATCGGTTTAGTGGGGGTGAAGGTGTCATTCTATATCAATACATAGATGACATATTGCTGTTTGAGACCAACATGGATTTAATCAATAGAACAAAGTCTTCTCTCCCAGAACTTTGATATGAAAGATCTGAGTGAAACAGATGTTATTTTAAACATCAAGCTTATAAAGGGTAAGAGTGGGATTACTCTTTCACAATCCCATTATGTGGATAAGGTTCTAACCAGATTTGGACTCATGGACTGTAAGCCAGCTGCCACACCCATCCAAATGCTAAGCTTCATAAAAACATTGGACACGGAAAAGACCAACTTAAGTATTCCCAAATTATTGGATCCTTTATGTATGTAACTAGTGCAACGAGACCGGATATCTCATATGCTGTAAGCAGATTAAGCCGTTATACGTTCAATCCAAGAGACGATCATTGAATAGTATTAGAGAGGGTACTCAGAATTTTAAAGAGACTTCAAATTTGGGAATATATTACTCTAGTCATCCAGCAGTATTGGAGGGATTCAGTGATTCTAACTAGATTAGTGACTCGGATGATATGATGGCTACGAGCGACTACAAGTTCACTCTAGCAGGTGGGGTCGTTTTGTGAAAGTCTTCAAAACAAACTATCCTTATACGGTCACCATGAAGGCTGAGTTAGTAGCGCTTGATTCAGCGGCTGTAATGGCAGAATAGATTAGAGAAGACCTACATGTGCTAGAAAAGCCAATTCTAGCAATATTGACCTACTACGATAACCAAACCGTTCTAGTTAAGGCAAAAAGTAGGAAGGATAATATGAAGTCCTCAAAGCATATAAAGAAATGACTTAAGTCGGTAGGACATGCCGAGAGACGGTGCTATTTCGTAAATACATCTAGTCTAAAATGAACTTGGCAGATCCTTTTACTAAACAATTGGCGCAAGGCCATCCTTGCAACGCCTATGAGAATGGGGCTCATACTGTATAAAAGACTCACATGGTAGTAACCTATTCTAGATCGAGATCCCGTAAACTAGGCTCTAAAACAACAAGTTGTGTGGGGATTAAAGAGCACATATAATCTGGTCCCATTAGTCAGTAGTGCTATCTTTGTATGGAAGGTGAGCAATAGCTCTCAATGAATGCGTTGTCTATATGACTACGGAATCGTCCTCTGACATTCCTAGAAGAATTTATCTACTTGAGTATGATCGTGAGGTTGCGATCAAAGGAAGATAAGGGTATACTTTCTTAAAGTACTTATGAGCTGGATACGGGGACATGACCGTAATGTCCTAACCCAAGAGGGAAAGGGCAAGCCACCTAGTATAGAATGAGACTTGGGTGAAAATTCTCACACCAAGCCATTGGATCAAGGTGAAGTTCTCCTTTATCTGTGTAGAGTCGTAGTCCTTGTCGCTAGGTTTTGGGTTCAAACCTATAAGGCAGACAACTATATATTAAACAGGACGTATGAACATCTTTATCAAAATTGATAAATTGGTGGAGACTGTTGGACTCCAGAGGGCAAATTGGTAATTTCCTAATTTGATAAAAGCAGAAATGATGGGTCCCACTTGTCGGTGGGACAAAAGAAGGATAGGGCCGAAGCCCTCACGGACGTGCGTGGTGTAAGAGTCGTGCCGGAGAGTTCAAACCGTTCCATAGAAAGTTCGGACCATTCAAACTCGCACTGGAGAGTTCAGACCGTCCGATGGAAAGTTGTAACATCCTGATTTTCAGATATTTTTAAAACCCTGAATTTAAAAAATAAATTTTTGAAATTTTTCTGGAATTAATAAAGCTTAAATTAAATTTTTAGAATTTTAAAAGAATTTAATGTGATTAAAATAAATATTAACATAAGTTGAAAATATTTTATTTGAGTTCCTTAGGTCTCAAGAAATTTTTTGGTATTTTTGGTGAATTTTTGGGATTTATTTGTAATTTTCTAGAGCTCTTTTCCTTTTATTTGATTTTCTGGAAATAAGGAAATCGGGAGGAAATCTTCAAAAATCCCGTGGGCCGAAACCCATCTGGCCCACCCCTCCCTGCATGCCACGCGTCGGCCGCATTCCGCGCCGCTCTCGCTGTGGCCGCCCGATCCGCCACGCGGCACCCGTCCCCGCCGTCCGTTCCCACTCACTCGCGCCGCCGCCCTAACCCTAACTCCCCTCGTGTCCCCGCCGTCAGATCCGCGCCCGCGCCACATGGCCGCATCCCGGCCGTCCGTGCGCGCCGACCGCGTCCGCCCCGCGCCATCTCCGGATCGAGCGCCTCGGTTCATGTGTTTTATACACCCGCATCGCTACCGCTGTCGCCTCCGCTCTCTCGCCTCGTGCCACCGTCTTCGAAGCTATGCCGCCGCCTCCTCCCACATGTGCTCTACCACCGCCTCCGGACCCTATGCCGTCGCCCCTCCACCGTCCTTGAAGCCGCCGGAGACCTCACTGTCGGAGGCCTCGCGCCACTGTCCTCGCCGTGTACCACCTCTGGCCTCGCCAACGCCGCCACCGTCGCCTCCGCCCACGCGCCCGTCTCTCTCAGAGCCCGTCGGAGCCCTCCCGCACCCGCGCCCGCCGGTAAGCCGCCCCGCCACCCCTTCTTCCCCGACGCCGGATTGGATTCAAACTCGGATTCAACTCAGAATTTAATTCGGATTCGGTTCGGGACAGCCTGACAAGCAGTTACTAAAAAGGTCATAACTTTCACAAACGGAGTCCGATTTGAGAGTTCTTGTACTCGTTGGAAAGATAATTTCAAGAGCTACGCAATGGATCTAGTTCTAGCATCAAATTCATCATGGATTTAAACTTATGGCTGAAACAATATGATAGCTGTAAAATCTAGTTTCCTTTTTGTGGGAGCTCGTATCTAAAACCATATAGAGCTGAGTTGTACTAAATTTGTGGACTCTATAAACATCCTAAGGTGCTATATAAGCCATGTATTGGCAGCCTTAGGGCTCAGACCACCTTTGAGAGACTACCTTTGAGAATAATCAATCTACTAAAGTTTGTTCGAATTTATCATTGTTGCCGAAATTCCATAGGGAATAAGGAGTGTTCTTCAATCAAGATCGTTCAGCTTTTCCGTTGGGAATTGGGTGCACGATAGATCTTCGCTTGGTGATCGACGAAATCGACGCGAGTGTGTTGTGGCGGATTAAAGTGTGTTCGTCCCTTGCACTGGCATTGGAGGATCACTGTGATTCATCAAGAGTCCCGTGAGTATCCATCCTACGTTGATAAGATCGGACGACCCCATATCACAATGGCACGAGAAATTTGATAATATAATGACCTCGGGCGGCTTTTGTGTAAATTAGCAATGGCACAAAAAATTTTGATAGTACAATCACCTCGGTTGGCTTTTGTGTAAACTAAGTTGATAAATGTGTCTACTATCGGTTTAGTGGGGTGAAGGTGTCATTCTATATCAATACGTAGATGACATATTGCTGTTTGAGACCAACATGGATTTAATCAATAGAACAAAGTCTTCTCTCCCAGAACTTTGATATGAAAGATCTGAGTGAAACAGATGTTATTTTAAACATCAAGCTTATAAAGGGTAAGAGTGGGATTACTCTTTCACAATCCCATTATGTGGATAAGGTTCTAACCAGATTTGGACTCATGGACTGTAAGCCAGCTGCCACACCCATCCAAATGCTAAGCTTCATAAAAACATTGGACACGGAAAAGACCAACTTAAGTATTCCCAAATTATTGGATCCTTTATGTATGTAACTAGTGCAACGAGACCGGATATCTCATATGTCAGAAGCGATTAAGCCGTTATCGCTCAATCCAAGAGACGATCATTGAATAGTATTAGAGAGGGTACTCAGAATTTTAAAGAGACTTCAAATTTGGGAATATATTACTCTGGTCATCCAGCAGTATTGGAGGGATTCAGTGATTCTAACTAGATTAGTGACTCGGATGATATGATGGCTACGAGCGACTACAAGTTCACTCTAGCAGGTGGGGTCGTTTTGTGAAAGTCTTCAAAACAAACTATCCTTATACGGTCACCATGAAGGCTGAGTTAGTAGCGCTTGATTCAGCGGCTGTAATGGCAGAATAGATTAGAGAAGACCTACATGTGCTAGAAAAGCCAATTCTAGCAATATTGACCTACTACGATAACCAAACCGTTCTAGTTAAGGCAAAAAGTAGGAAGGATAATATGAAGTCCTCAAAGCATATAAAGAAATGACTTAAGTCGGTAGGACATGCTAGAGAGACGGGTGCTATTTCTGTAAAATACATCTAGTCTAAAATGAACTTGGCAGATCCTTTTACTAAACAATTGGCGCAGAAGGCCATCCTTGCAACGCCTATGAGAATGGGGCTCATACTCGTATAAAAGACTCACATGGTAGTAACCTATTCTAGATCAGAGATCCCGTAAACTAGGCTCTAAAACAACAAGTTGTGTGGGGATTAAAGAGCACATATAACTGGTCCCATTAGCTGTAGTGCTATCTTTGTATGGAAGGCTGAGCAATAGCTCTCAATGAATGCGTTGTCTATATGACTACGGGAATCGTCCTACAGCATTCCTAGAAGAATTTATCTACTTGAGTATGATCGTGAGGTTGCGATCAAAGGAAGATAAGGGTATACTTTCTTAAAGTACTTATGAGCTGGATACGGGGACATGACCGTAATGTCCTAACCCAAGAGGGAAAGGGCAAGCCACCTAGTATAGAATGAGACTTGGGTGAAAATTCTCACACCAAGCCATTGGATCAAGGTGAAGTTCTCCTTTATCTGTGTAGAGTCGTAGTCCTTGTCGCTAGGTTTTGGGTTCAAACCTATAAGGCAGACAACTATATATTAAACAGGACGTATGAACATCTTTATCAAAATTGATAAATTGGTGGAGACTGTTGGACTCCAGAGGGCAAATTGGTAATTTCCTAATTTGATAAAAGCAGAAATGATGGGTCCCACTTGTCGGTGGGACAAAAGAAGGATAGGGCAAGCCCTCACGGACGTGCGTGGTGTAAGAGTCGTGCCGGAGAGTTCAAACCGTTCCATAGAAAGTTCGGACCATTCAAACTCGCACTGGAGAGTTCAGACCGTCCGATGGAAAGTTGTAACATCCTGATTTTCAGATATTTTTAAAACCCTAAATTTAAAAAATAAATTTTTGAAATTTTCTGGAATTAATAAAGCTTAAATTAAATTTTTAGAATTTTAAAAGAATTTAATGTGATTAAAATAAATATTAACATAAGTTGAAAATATTTTATTTGAGTTCCTTAGGTCTCAAGAAATTTTTTGGTATTTTTGGTGAATTTTTGGGATTTATTTGTAATTTTCTAGAGCTCTTTTCCTTTTATTTGATTTTCTGGAAATAAGGAAATCGGTAGGAAATCTTCAAAAATCCCGTGGGCCGAAACCCATCTGGCCCACCCCTCCCTGCATGCCACGCGTCGGCCGCATTCCGCGCCGCTCTCGCTGTGGCCGCCCGATCCGCCACGCGGCACCCGTCCCCGCCGTCCGTTCCCACTCACTCGCGCCGCCGCCCTAACCCTAACTCCCCTCGTGTCCCCGCCGTCAGATCCGCGCCCGCGCCACATGGCCGCATCCCGGCCGTCCGTGCGCGCCGACCGCGTCCGCCCCGCGCCATCTCCGGATCGAGCGCCTCGGTTCATGTGTTTTATACACCCGCATCGCTACCGCTGTCGCCTCCGCTCTCTCGCCTCGTGCCACCGTCTTGGCTATGCGCGCCTCCTCCCACATGTGCTCTACCACCGCCTCGGACCTATGCGTCGCCTCCACCGCCCTTGAAGCCGCCGAGACCTCACTGCCGAGGCCTCGCGCCATCGTCCTCGCCGTACCACCACCTCGCCTCGCCGCGCCGCCACCGCCGCCTCCGCCCACGCGCCGTCTCTCGAGCCCGCCGAGCCCTCCCGCACCCGCGCCGCCGTAAGCGCCCGCCACCCCTTCTTCCCGACGCCGGTCACGCGTCACGCCGCTGCCGCTGCCCGATCCGAACCCGCTCGCCGGCCGCCGCCGCATCCACCGCACCCGCGCCGCGACCGCCTTGATCCACACGCCGCCCGACGAACGCGTCGACGAGCCGAGACACGCGTCGCCCATCCAACCGCCGCCGCGCCCGATCCGAGCCACTCGTCCGGATTTGAACCAACGCACCAGATCGTGCCACGTGTCAGCACCCGCGCACGCCACGTCAGCACCGACCGTCGGCCATGCACACTGTTTCATGCGCCAAGTCTACCGTGGACTGGTTCTCCCGTGGACCGGGTTCACAACACAGTAGTTATTTCGATTTTCTGTAATTTCTGTAGGGTTTATTTTCCGAGAGCCCGTTCTCCTCCGTCCTAGCTCCGAATGACCCCGTTCTTTTTTATAAATTCATCTAAAATCGAGCTCTAGCTTTTGGTTCTGGTTTTATGATTTTTGGAGTTAATTTACTTATCATTTTTTGTGTTTTTCTTGTTTCGATCGTTTTCTCTCTCGTTAGATTCCGATTCCGGAGGGGCAGGAGCTACGCCCGAAGACCAAGAGTATTTCACTGAGCATAACCAAGGCAAGTCGTGTCCTTTGATCATGTTGAATCCAGTTTGTAATCTACTATTTAATTGTTTTGTTTTAAATTACATTGTATTGCTACTTTATTACAAAACCTTGTACTTTGTAGTTATTACCCCGATTGAATTCATCCCTCCTTGATAATCTTGAATGCCATGATGCCATTGTCACCTTAGGTTGGGAAACTTATTAGTGATGCTATGTTTAATATCACATGGGTTGGTACGATTAGAATGCTTAACCGTGCTTATTATATGAAAGGATTCGTCATCACATGTGAATTAATTAATTTGATCTAATGAGATATTGAATCGTGGTCGGAGCCACAGCAGATCGTGATTGGTGCCACAGTTATAAAATTTGTGCCATGGCATGGGTGTGTCAGTGGTGTGGTTATACAAAATTGATTTTCACTCGGACGAGTGATCGTGCAGTAAAGGGGGAAGTGTTTGAACACTTCGACGGATGTGGTAGTCTTGCCCGGGTAATGTTAATGACTTAACTTTGTGCACCATTGATCTGAGCTTTATCGTGCAAACCACATGTCTAGTATGGGATGGATCTGGCTGATTAATTTAGGAGGTTTCAACGTTAATCTCGCCATTGAGATGAACATGGTTGCTGATTTCCATATGGCGCAAGGGGGGTGTGATACGAAACCCTAGCGGGCAGGATTGGGTTGGAACTGAACTTTGTAAAGGTCTTGTTGTGATTTTCTTTAACGTGAGGATTATCACATCGTGTGGGTACAGTTATGCAACCTCTGCAGAGTATAAAACTATTCGAATAGCCACGTCCTCGGTCATAGACAATGCTCGGTGATTTCACACGAGGTATAGTTAGTGGATGGTTAATTCACTGTTGGTTGGGCTTATGGATGGGAGGTCCATAAGCGGTTGATTTAGCTTGTGGATGGGAGGTCCGCAAGTGGTTCTGTCAATTCATTTGATTATTTATTTATTATTGTTTTACTTAAAGTTCGCTTTCAATCTATTTCCTGTATTTACCTTTAAATGTCATTTTATGCAAATTAATCTTTCATCCTTCCTTTGGTAAGCCTTGCATACTATATTGCATTCATTTGTTATAAACGATTTGCTGAGTACCAATGTACTCACGGCTTTATGTCCAATGTTGCTTAGTTGAGGAGGAGTAGCACCAGTAGGAGGTTTCAAAAGAAGAGTACTTCGATGAGTTCACGAATTAGACTTCGTTCTCCACTCGATAGTCTGTGGGCTTATCGATTGGCCACTACGCTTTACTTTGGATTTTCGCTGCTAGTTTTTGTTAAGTCCTTCGGGCTAGTCTATTGTAAGCTTGACCATAAGGTCGTACTCTTGATATTTACCGATATTTGAGTTTTTCCTTTATTTTAACGTGTATATGGTTGTGATTACAGCTATGTTTGACTTTGTGCACTAGCGTGGTCCTGGGACTAGTGCAGTATACACAGAGAATCCAGATTTGCATATTCGGGTCTCGACAAAAGTTCGGACCATCCGAACTCGCAGCCAAAGAGATAAGGGGCTAGTTCTTGAACCTTTGCTTCCCACTGTCTGGAGCACTCTTGACCTCTACCTGATGAGTTTGGACTTGAGCTTTTCCTGTGCCGCTCCTGCTCTATCACGCTTTTCCATATTTATAGTTGCTGACAACTCATTGTGATGAGGGGGTGGCCCGATCTTCCGATGAGAAGGATAAGTTCGATTTGATATGACGTTGACGAAGAGGCTACTTGACCAAGACGACCAAGTCCGCCCCGCAATCGCTACACCACACCTAGTCGCTATCAACCGTGCAAGAACGCGTTGACTGAACACGAGGTTCAATTCCTGCAAGCAATCAAAGAACAAGCAAGAACAAGATAAGCAATCTGAATATTGCATATATGAATGAAGAACACAAAGGGGTTGAGGCCTGCAATCGCAGTTGTTGGTCTAGTCGACACAAGAACACACGACGAAGTTTCACGGTGGAAAACTAATCTAAACAAGCCTGAGTTACATGGCCAAATGAGCCTCTATTTATAGGGACACGCAGGTCCTTGCATATGGAAAGTTCTCAACACATGGAAAGTATTCAAATCATAGCTGATTCTATCTCTGTTTCCAAAACCGAAGATTGTTTTGTTGATTGCGTCGCGCACAAAAGAATTTTTGGATGGGGTCAGATCCGTTGTAAAGAGGACGGAATAAGCTTTC
The DNA here is from genome assembly GCA_036346265.1 of Melocanna baccifera. Taxonomy (NCBI): domain Eukaryota; kingdom Viridiplantae; phylum Streptophyta; class Magnoliopsida; order Poales; family Poaceae; genus Melocanna; species Melocanna baccifera. Next base: position 15,403,757 of record CM070677.1, read on the forward strand.
CATGCTGTACTCACACATTCCAATTGGACTCTTGATGCGAAATCTATGAGCATTTAAAGTGGGACTGTCAGTGAGTCAGCGTCGCCTTCCTTTGGTGATTCCAATGCGCATGAAATGAATTTGGAGGTGGGGCCAAATCCATTGGAAAGTGGATAAGCTCTTCTTTCTTTGCTGTACTTGCAAACCACAAACGGAGTTTTTATGCAATAGTTATACACATTTGAAGTCCGACCTATCAGGCTGACTCCGAATTGATCCGAAGGCTGAATTGGATTCTAAAATGTGTCCCACTTGAACTCTTGCTTGAATTGATCCAAAAGTAACACGGTGACCTTGAGCAAGAGTTGGGGAAGGTGTTTACTTGATCTTGATATATTGGTCAGCTTCCCTTTGGTGGACCCCAACCATGAGCGCATAGCGTTGATGCAATTCTCCTTATACAGACTAGACAAAAATACATTTTCATCTTTAGATAGCATCATATTCTCAATTAAAATAAATTGAAACCGAAGAAACGAATTCACCATTTGTTTATTCTTAGGAGCTTTGGTTATATGAGTATGTGGCGTGGTCACATCATCACTGATAAGGGGGTGGCCCGATCTTCCGATGAGAAGGATAAGTTCGATTTGATATGACGTTGACGAAGAGGCTACTTGACCGAGAGGACCAAGTCCGTCCTGCAATCGCTACACCACACCCTAGTCGCTATCAACCGTGCCAAGAACGCGTTGACTGAACACGAGGTTCAATTCCTGCAAGCAATCAAAGAACAAGCAAGAACAAGATAAGCAATCTGAATATTGCATATATGAATGAAGAACACAAAGGGGTTGAGGCTCGCAATCGCAGCTTGTTGGTCTAGTCGACACAAGAACACACGACTAAGTTTCACGGTGGAAAACTAATCTAAACAAGCCTGAGTTACATGGCCAAATGAGCCTCTATTTATAGGGACACGCAGGTCCTTGCATATGGAAAGTTCTCAACACATGGAAAGTATTCAAATCATAGCTGATTCTATCTCTGTTTCCAAAACCGAAGATTGTTTTGTTGATTGCGTCGCGCACAAAAGAATTTTTGGATGGGGTCAGATCCGTTGTAAAGAGGACGGAATAAGCTTTCCATGCTGTACTCACACATTCCAATTGGACTCTTGATGCGAAATCTATGAGCATTTAAAGTGGGACTGTCAGCCGAGTCAGCGTCGCCTTCCTTTGGTGATTCCAATGCGCACAGAACGAATTTGGAGGTGGGGCCAAATCCATTGGAAAGTGGATGAGCTCTTCTTTCTTTGCTGTACTTGCAAACCACAAACGGAGTTTTTATGCAATAGTTATACACATTTGAAGTCCGACCTATCAGCCGACTCGAATTGATCCAAGGCCGAATTGGATTCTAAAATGTGTCCCACTTGAACTCTTGCTTGAATTGATCCAAAAGTAACACGGTGACCTTGAGCAAGAGTTGGGGAAGGTGTTTACTTGGTCTTGATATATTGGTCAGCTTCCCTTTTGGTGGACCCCAACCACGAGCGCATAGCGTTGATGCAATTCTCCTTATACAGCTAGACAAAAATACATTTTCATCTTTAGATAGCATCATATTCTCAATTAAAATAAATTGAAACCGAAGAAACGAATTCACCATTTGTTTATTCTTGGGAGCTTTGGTTGTATGAGTATGTGGCGTGGTCACATCATCCTCCCCTTCTTGACAGAAAACCGTCCTCGGTTTTAATAGATGTGTGGTCTCACGTATTGCGTGATCTTGATCATAAATCTCGGTACATGACAAAGAACGCAACAAATTCGTATTATGTAATATCATAAGTTCTTTATCAAACAAAGTGAACTCTCTTCGAAACGATTGTACCTGATTGGTAGTATTATCACTAGATGGTGTATGTTCTTCACCTTGCTCCCATTCTTTAGAAAAGGTTGTATTGGATGTGACTTGATATTGATGATCTCAATGAGAGGTAAATTCTTTTCGCGCAAATAGGAAATGGTTGTGGTGTATGGAAGCAGCCCACAACACTCCCTTCTTGAAAGGTTTCTGTAGCTTACAAACAGCAGAGATAAACTAGAAATAATAAGGTTGGTGCCATTAGTTTTCTACATGATTATGTTCCTCCTCCAAAGTTGAACCTTTCATTCTGAACTTATCCAAATTGATGAACCATATAATTTCTCTTTTCATCATACTACGCCTATTAAGTAAAATTTATAACAAAATAATGAAAGCGAATTGGGAATCTCAAATAACTTCTTTGTTAGACAACTCAGTTCACAAGGATGATCAATCTCAATATAACCGAAAGTGTGCGAAGAAGAAATCTCATTCACTTATCTATAGCATGGATCAATTGCATATTGACAAAATCAAAACCATTTATTTCAGATATGGATTTAAAATTAAAATAGAAGAATCAGTTGTAACTTCGGTTGTGGCAAAGATATATGTAAGAAATTAGCACACAACTCATTATCAATACTTAAATCAATGCAATTGGAATTTTGTACTTGAAACATGTGTATATCAAAATTACTTTTCACAATGTTTTGCTCTAATGTAGCATGAACAGTGGACAATAGTTGTTCTTCACAGCATACTCACCATGAGTGATGATAGCACCATTATATGTACCTTTCTATCTCTCCTCACATGATGTAGGGGCATCCTTCATCTCATCTTCCTTCTCAAGTAATGGAGTCGGTAGCTCAAGTAACTCATTCTTCTCTTCCGCATTGTTCTCAACTTGTCGCAAGTTGTTAGTCACGTAAGAAGGCACAACTACATGTTTGCTCTCATGTGTCCCATTATCAAGTATTCTCAATTCTTTCTCAATCGACTCTCAATCTTACAAGCAAGTATAAACAAATGAGAGAGAGAATTATATTCTTTGTGAACAAGAATTTCTGAATTTCCTTATTAAGCCCACTTAAGAATCTATTCTCTGTAGTTTCAGCATGTTCTTCAAAACCACAGCGTAATAAACAAGTTTTCAATTCATGATAGTATTCTCTTACAGTTCTACTACCTTGTTTTAAATGTTGCAATCTAGCTAGCAAATAATCAAGCATGATTTTTAGGAACAAATTCATCTCTCAAAAGTTTCTTCAATGCATTCCAAGTTTGGGGTGCTCTACCATGTTTACCAAGATACTTCCACCAAATTATTGCATTATCACTGAAAACACTAGTGGCACTCTAATCTTTTGCCTATCCGACCAATCATAATATTCAAATTCTTTGTCTAATGCTATCTCCCACCAATATAGGCATCGGGATCAAAGTTACCAAGAAAGAATGGAAAAGCATACTTGACTTTAGTTAATACATCATCATCGTCATTTGGAGATGAACGGTTGAGAGGAAACAGCGCACGCCGAGTAGCTGGGATGAACGTTTATCAAGGTTCTCAACTCGTTGTTGATGGTGGTGAGGGTCTTATTAAGCCGATCCAACACGTTGTTGGTTTCATGAAAATTCATACTATGTGATCTTGAACCTGTCATGGTTAGTAGAAAACAAGGAAATACACGAGAATTATGTAAGTCCCTATAAACTACTAGGAAGTGAAGCTTGACAAGTCACACATTTCTCAAACTCTTACCAAGCTCTTACAAATTCTTACCAAAGCAAATGTGGTGCAACCGTGGCTGGTTCGTGATAGTCTTGACTTGAGTGATGAGTATAGCGATTATCGGTACGTCAAGGCCTGTAACGGTTAGTAGTAGGTGTAGCTTGGAAGGCTCTAGATATGTAGCAATGGAGAACAATCGGTTAATTTCAGAAATTGCACGGAATTGAATTATAGTTCGTATCTAGCACTTAGCCTTATGTTGCTGATCAAATAAGGATAGATGAAGGCTAAAACAAGTGGATATCAAAGTATAGGAGTGGTAGACACAAGATAATTCAATTGAATGCAATTGGAAGTGGAAAGCACAACTATTGACCCAAAATATTAGAATGTCAGATTTCTGTCCACTGGACCAGTTGTCGGTATTTTGGCCGTAACTTTTGTCAGTTGCCTCTTTTTGATGATTCTTTTTCCTCGTTTACTGACGGCTTTTTCTAGAACTTTTCTTTTGGGGCCAACTTCTGAAAACCGACAGAAAAATTCGCACAAAATCACAAGTGCAAACTGTTGCAGATTCGAAACAGAAATTTGGGTCAACTTTCTCCGCATGTATCTTTTACTTGCAGTATTGGAATGAAGCGAAATTTTGCAAGAAGATGGATAATGAAGTTGGGAGTCTAATGTAAGTGGTCTCACTCAAAAGGATGAATGAATCAAAAGTTATGCTATTTTTGGTGGCGGCTGCACAAGAGGGAGTCTTCTGGCCGAAAATCGGAAATAGAGTTTGATGTGTTCTTGATGGTGTTGGACGTGGGGATTTTTGTTTTGGTGTTTTATGGGACCAAGAATATGACCAGCAACAAGGCAAAGCTAAAACGGACACAAATTCAATTTAGCAAACCGAAACTAACAAATTGAAAGGCACAACGGGTTTGGACAGCGGAAATAACTCTTTTGTAGGGCAATTTTCTGGTTATAGGTATAAAAATAAATCTAAATGGATAATCTCACCGCAAACTGTGCTCGATACCAACCGATGAGGGGTGGCCCGATCTTCCGATGAGAAGGATAAGTTCGATTTGATATGACGTTGACGAAGAGGCTACTTGACCGAGACGACCAAGTCCGCCCCGCAATCGCTACACCACACCTAGTCGCTATCAACCGTGCAAGAACGCGTTGACTGAACACGAGGTTCAATTCCTGCAAGCAATCAAAGAACAAGCAAGAACAAGATAAGCAATCTGAATATTGCATATATGAATGAAGAACACAAAGGGGTTGAGGCTCGCAATCGCAGCTTGTTGGTCTAGTCGACACAAGAACACACGACGAAGTTTCACGGTGGAAAACTAATCTAAACAAGCCTGAGTTACATGGCCAAATGAGCCTCTATTTATAGGGACACGCAGGTCCTTGCATATGGAAAGTTCTCAACACATGGAAAGTATTCAAATCATAGCTGATTCTATCTCTGTTTCCAAAACCGAAGATTGTTTTGTTGATTGCGTCGCGCACAAAAGAATTTTTGGATGGGGTCAGATCCGTTGTAAAGAGGACGGAATAAGCTTTCCATGCTGTACTCACACATTCCAATTGGACTCTTGATGCGAAATCTATGAGCATTTAAAGTGGGACCTGTCAGGCTGAGTCAGTGTCGCCTTCCTTTGGTGATTCCAATGCGCACAGAACGAATTTGGAGGTGGGGCCAAATCCATTGGAAAGTGGATGAGCTCTTCTTTCTTTGCTGTACTTGCAAACCACAAACGGAGTTTTTATGCAATAGTTATACACATTTGAAGTCCGACCTATCAGGCTGACTCCGAATTGATCCGAAGGCTGAATTGGATTCTAAAATGTGTCCCACTTGAACTCTTGCTTGAATTGATCCAAAAGTAACACGGTGACCTTGAGCAAGAGTTGGGGAAGGTGTTTACTTGGTCTTGATATATTGGTCAGCTTCCCTTTTGGTGGACCCCAACCACGAGCGCATAGCGTTGATGCAATTCTCCTTATACAGCTAGACAAAAATACATTTTCATCTTTAGATAGCATCATATTCTCAATTAAAATAAATTGAAACCGAAGAAACGAATTCACCATTTGTTTATTCTTGGGAGCTTTGGTTATATGAGTATGTGGCGTGGTCACATCATCCTCCCCTTCTTGACAGAAAACCGTCCTCGGTTTTAATAGATGTGTGGTCTCACGTATTGCGTGATCTTGATCATAAATCTCGGTACATGACAAAGAACGCAACAAATTCGTATTATGTAATATCATAAGTTCTTTATCAAACAAAGTGAACTCTCTTAGAAACGATTGTACTGATTGGTAGTATTATCACTAGATGGCGTATGTTCTTCATCTTGCTCCCATTCTTTAGAAAAGGTTGTATTGGACCGTGACTTGATATTGATGATCTCAATGAGAGGTAAATTCTTTTTCGGCGCAAATAGGGAAATGGTTGTGGTGCATGGAAGCAGCCCACAACACTCCCCTTCTTGAAAGGTTTCTGTAGCTTACAAACAGCAGAGATAAACTAGAAATAATAAGGTTGGTGCCATTAGTTTTCTCTACATGATTATGTTCCTCCTCCAAAGTTGAACCTTTCATTCTGAACTTATCCAAATTCGATGAACCATATAATTTCTCTTTTCATCATACTCGCCTATTAAGTAAAATTTATAACAAAATAATGAAAGCGAATTGGGAATCTCAAATAACTTCTTTGTTAGACAACTCAGTTCACAAGGATGATCAATCTCAATATAACCGAAAGTGTGCGAAGAAGAAATCTCATTCAGCTTATCTATAGCATGGATCAATTGCATATTGACAAAATCAAAACCATTTATTTCAGTATATGGATTTAAAATTAAAATAGAAGAATCAGTTGTAACTTCTGGTTGTGGCAAAGATATATGTAAGAAATTAGCACACAACTCATTATCAATACTTAAATCAATGCAATTGGAATTTTGTACTTGAAACATGTGTATATCAAAATTACTTTTCACAATGTTTTGCTCTAATGTAGCATGAACAGTGGACAATAGTTGTTCTTCACAGGCATACTCACCATGAGTGATGATAGCACCATTATATGTACCTTTCTATCTCTCCTCACATGATGTAGGGGCATCCTTCATCTCATCTTCCTTCTCAAGTAATGGAGTCGGTAGCTCAAGTAACTCATTCTTCTCTTCCGCATTGTTCTCAACTTGCTGCAAGTTGTTAGTCACAGAAGAAGGCACAACTACATGTTTGCTCTCATGTGTCCCATTATCAAGTATTCTCAATTCTTTCTCAATCTGACTCTCAATCTTACAAGCAAGTATAAACAAATGAGAGAGAGAATTATATTCTTTGTGAACAAGAATTTCCTGAATTTCCTTATTAAGCCCACTTAAGAATCTATTCTCTGTAGTTTCAGCATGTTCTTCAAAACCACAGCGTAATAAACAAGTTTTCAATTCATGATAGTATTCTCTTACAGTTCTACTACCTTGTTTTAAATGTTGCAATCTAGCTAGCAAATAATCAGCATGATTTTTAGGAACAAATTCATCTCTCAAAAGTTTCTTCAATGCATTCCAAGTTTGGGGTGCTCTACCATGTTTACCAAGATACTTCCACCAAATTATTGCATTATCACTGAAAACACTAGTGGCAGCTCTAATCTTTTGCCTATCCGACCAATCATAATATTCAAATTCTTTGTCTAATGCTATCTCCCACCAATATAGGCATCGGGATCAAAGTTACCAAAGAAAGAATGGAAAAGCATACTTGACTTTAGTTAATACATCATCATCGTCATTTGGAGATGAACGGTTGAGAGGAAACAGCGCACGTCGAGTAGCTGGGGATGAACGTTTATCAAGGTTCTCAACTCTGTTGTTGATGGTGGTGAGGGTCTTATTAAGCCGATCCAACACGTTGTTGGTTTCATGAAAATTCATACTATGTGATCTTGAACCTGTCATGGTTAGTAGAAAACAAGGAAATACACGAGAATTATGTAAGTCCCTATAAACTACTAGGAAGTGGAGCTTGACAAGTCACACATTTCTCAAACTCTTACCAAGCTCTTACAAATTCTTACCAAAGCAAACGGTGGTGCAACCGGTGGCTGGTTCGTGATAGTCTTGACTTGAGTGATGAGTATAGCGATTATCGGTACGTCAAGGCCTGTAACGGTTAGTAGTAGGTGTAGCTTGGAAGGCTCTAGATATGTAGCAATGGAGAACAATCGGTTAATTTCAGAAATTGCACGGAATTGAATTATAGTTCGTATCTAGCACTTAGCCTTATGTTGCTGATCAAATAAGGATAGATGAAGGCTAAAACAAGTGGATATCAAAGTATAGGAGTGGTAGACACAAGATAATTCAATTGAATGCAATTGGAAGTGGAAAGCACAACTATTGACCCAAAATATTAGAATGTCAGATTTCTGTCCACTGGACCAGTTGTCGGTATTTTGGCCGTAACTTTTTGTCAGTTGCCTCTTTTTTGATGATTCTTTTTTTCCTCGTTTACTGACGGCTTTTTCTAGAACTTTTCTTTTGGGGCCAACTTCTGAAAACCGACAGAAAAATTCGCACAAAAATCACAAGTGCAAACTGTTGCAGATTCGAAACAGAAATTTGGGTCAACTTTCTCCGCATGTATCTTTTACTTGCAGTATTGGAATGAAGCGAAATTTTGCAAGAAGATGGATAATGAAGTTGGGAGTCTAATGTAAGTGGTCTCACTCAAAAAGGATGAATGAATCAAAAGTTATGCTATTTTTGGTGGCGGCTGCACAAGAGGGAGTCTTCTGGCCGAAAATCGGAAATAGAGTTTGATGTGTTCTTGATGGTGTTGGACGTGGGGATTTTTGTTTTTGGTGTTTTATGGGACCAAGAATATGACCAGCAACAAGGCAAAGCTAAAACGGACACAAATTCAATTTAGCAAACCGAAACTAACAAATTGAAAGGCACAACGGGGTTTGGACAGCGGAAATAACTCTTTTTGTAGGGCAATTTTCTGGTTATAGGTATAAAAAAATAAATCTAAATGGATAATCTCACCGGCAAACGTGCTCGATACCAACCGATGAGGGGTGGCCCGATCTTCCGATGAGAAGGATAAGTTCGATTTGATATGACGTTGACGAAGAGGCTACTTGACCGAGACGACCAAGTCCGCCCCGCAATCGCTACACCACACCTAGTCGCTATCAACCGTGCAAGAACGCGTTGACCTGAACACGAGGTTCAATTCCTGCAAGCAATCAAAGAACAAGCAAGAACAAGATAAGCAATCTGAATATTGCATATATGAATGAAGAACACAAAGGGGTTGAGGCTCGCAATCGCAGCTTGTTGGTCTAGTCGACACAAGAACACACGACGAAGTTTCACGGTGGAAAACTAATCTAAACAAGCCTGAGTTACATGGCCAAATGAGCCTCTATTTATAGGGACACGCAGGTCCTTGCATATGGAAAGTTCTCAACACATGGAAAGTATTCAAATCATAGCTGATTCTATCTCTGTTTCCAAAACCGAAGATTGTTTTGTTGATTGCGTCGCGCACAAAAGAATTTTTGGATGGGGTCAGATCCGTTGTAAAGAGGACGGAATAAGCTTTCCATGCTGTACTCACACATTCCAATTGGACTCTTGATGCGAAATCTATGAGCATTTAAAGTGGGACTGTCAGTCTGAGTCAGTGTCGCCTTCCTTTGGTGATTCCAATGCGCACAGAACGAATTTGGAGGTGGGGCCAAATCCATTGGAAAGTGGATGAGCTCTTCTTTCTTTGCTGTACTTGCAAACCACAAACGGAGTTTTTATGCAATAGTTATACACATTTGAAGTCCGACCTATCAGGCTGACTCCGAATTGATCCGAAGGCTGAATTGGATTCTAAAATGTGTCCCACTTGAACTCTTGCTTGAATTGATCCAAAAGTAACACGGTGACCTTGAGCAAGAGTTGGGGAAGGTGTTTACTTGGTCTTGATATATTGGTCAGCTTCCCTTTTGGTGGACCCCAACCACGAGCGCATAGCGTTGATGCAATTCTCCTTATACAGCTAGACAAAAATACATTTTCATCTTTAGATAGCATCATATTCTCAATTAAAATAAATTGAAACCGAAGAAACGAATTCACCATTTGTTTATTCTTGGGAGCTTTGGTTATATGAGTATGTGGCGTGGTCACATCACATTGAGAGGCAATCGCTCTTTCATATATCTACGAGCAGTCACCAAGTCACACCACGAGGGTGGTAACTTAGTGAGGAGGACGTTTACTTGAAATTTTTCTGGTAGGACACAGTTGTACTGACGTAAATCATGACATGGAGTTGTAGCTCAGCTCTATCACCGACCGTCCCTCAAACATTTTATAGTTCAAGTAATTAGCAGTTACAAATAACTCATTCTCATTATCCCCTTCGGAATACTTCTCCTCAAGTTCGTGCCAGAGTTGCTTGGCATTTGTGAAGTTAATGTAGACGTTGAACAGTTGGTTGGATAAGATGGCTAACGGGCTAAGATTGAATTGTTCGTATCCTCCCACCACATCATTTCAGCGGTTTCCAAAGGGAACACCGAAGGATTTAAAATCACCCAAAATAGTTTGAGACCAGTCAGCCAAAGTTTAGTTTTAGCCTGCCAACGCTTAAAGTAGGCACCGTCAAACACTCCCGGCTTCACGACATTAGACAAGGAAGCCATTTCTTTAATATTTGGCTTTCTGGATTTTTGTAAATATTGCGGTATAAGCATATATTTAGATTTAATTCTAGCATATTTAATAATAACACAAGCAAGATATGAAAAGCATATAAATGACTTAATCGACTTATAAACATATGAAATTTCTAAGTTATTTGAATAGAAACATATGCTTAACATATATATATATCATGTAAGAGTCTAAATTTTCCATATACTGATGCAAACAATTAAAGTCATTGCATCTAAATGCTGATGTAAACATAAACGTAACATATATAATCAGATTTGACATGTTATCAAGATTTTGAATGTTCAATATTGCTCTCAGTATGCTAGTTGCACAAGATTTGGTCTTAGCCATCTCCACACTGTATTTCATATGAAATGAAGTATACATGATAGTTTTCAGATCATATCTTGAGCTCAATAAATACTTGTTATCTTAAACAGAAAATCATCAAGTCTACCTTGCCATATAAGAAAGCATCATACTCACTATCATTCTTTTGCAAGAACTAATAGATTGAAGTTAGATATTAGAATCATAAATCAACTTCAAAGTCTGAAAACAGATTACTGTCAATCAAAATTAGATGCTATAGATAACAACAAGAATTACAGGATGATTTGTCTAAGCTGAGCATGAAAGTAACTAGTAATCTAACAACTCAAGATCTATCTAAACTAAAAGTCATTTATATATATATATATATATATATATACAGTGATAATTTCATTCATCATCGATCAGTTATCCTACATAATACTTTTGGAATTTCCAACAGTGATGACTCACAGATATATGAAATGAATCACGAAATTGCAAATGATAAGCAGCCGAGAAGCTCACAGTGTAGGTGATATTCGAAATCACCAAGACGATAACCGCACAAGGCAAGGAGCGCAAAGAGCGTTGTCCTGCAAAACTAATCGCCTTGCTATACCGAGCAAGAAGACGAAGGTTGATGGAGATACTATGTCGACCTTCACACCTCAACAAATCGAAGAGTGAAGTCGAGAGTCGAGATGCCGCATAGGACCACCAGAGCACACCCGGCGAGTACTCAAGAACAACAGAGGACAATCACTGCTTTCTTCCTTGTGTAAATTCTTCGAATTTCCCATCACTCGGCAAACCCGAAGACTACAAGGAAGAGCACTAAGGAGGAGGTGCCAGATCCGAAGATGAGATACGGAGGAAGAGATGACGACTTTAAAAAGAGGAGGCAAGGGAAAACAGCGTGGTGGCTGCGAGCGGCCGGCTCCAAGGAGCCCGGGCCAGCCCCGCCTCCGTCGTCGCCTCTCCAAACGTTACCTCCCCACTCGCGGCACAAATCGCTCGCTGCTCCTAGTTTGCTTTCAGTAATCACTATTTTGGATGCAGTTCCTTGGTTTTTTGGCCTGCTGTAATTCAAGTTTCCATTGTTGTTTTCAGCATATCTTCGGAGCTGATTTCTGTGATCAGTTTTCAGTCTGCAGTCAATAGAATTTCCTATTTTCAGTTTTGAGCTGGTTGTTTGGCTGTCACTAAATATTGCAGATTGTGCTCTTTCTTTTGCTCTCGGTTCTGTATTTAGTTGTCTGCAGTAACAATCAAACCTGCTGATTTTCTTGCACCATGTGACTATCGGCTGAGTGTCTAAAAATCAGGTTTCAGCTAAGTTTGATGTTAAAATCTTGGGTGGTGCTAATTGCGAATTTCCAGATAGCTTGGACCAACTTCTTTGTAGTTTTTATAGCTATCGGAGAGTTGAGATTGTTTGTGGATACTTCGGGGGTGTTTTTTAAAAAGGCACCATTCACCCCCCCCCTCTGTTGCCATTTTCGATCTTACAATTGGCATCAGAGCCGGTTAGCTCTTCTTGATAGATCTTAACCGGTCTGTGAGCCATGGCGACAAACAAGTATTCCACCAAGCTGGAGAAGGGCAAGAACGACTACGGCGGTTCGAGTAAGAACGTCTACACCGACAAGAACCGCAACGAGAAGCCTCCAAGCAAGGAGAAGAAGTACCGCGACCTTGGCAAAGCCAAGAAGCTTTTCCATCGCGTTCTCAGCGCTTTCGACTACCTCGACCTCAGAGAGGTGGAGGGGTGGAGCGACGACGATGGGAAGGGTGATCAAAAACCCAAGGATGGCGATGACTTCTCCAGCATGTGCTTCATGGCCCTTGAGGGCGATGTGAGCGACAGCGAGCTCTACTCTGACTCCGACGAGGTATACCCCTACTACGACCAGCTTAATGATGCTTTTCTTAAGCTAGGTAAATTTCATGTTAGATCTAGAGATAGGTGTAGCGAGTTGGAGAAGGCAGTAGATAGACTGTCACGGGAGCTTACTTCACTTATATCTGCTCCCTCCCGTGACGAATGTGATACATGTTCTGCTTTGCTTGGTGACATGGAGAAGCTAAGGACATTGCATGATAGTGTGACCTCTGAGCTTGATATGTTTAAAGTGGAGAATGTTAGTTTGCTTGCTGAACTAGAGATGAGTAGGGTAGCCGCTCTTTCATCTACGGTTGTTGGGACTACATCTTGTACCTCATGTGAGGATAAAGATAATGCATTTAGAGGTCTTTATACCATGCTTCTCGATCTGCCCGAGACTTGTGAAAGTTGTAATAATCTGAAAATGAACCTAAAAAGGGCAGATCATAAAATTGCTGAATTACAAGCCTTTCTACTTGAGCCCATTGCATCATGTGTGGACTGTCCCAAGTTAACTACTGAGTTTGAATCTGTTTCCAAACAGTTTCAGGAGATGATTGACACTAATAACAAATTGGCTCAATATGCTTCTAAGGACCCTGTTAGCTCACCTTGCAATAATTGTGAAAAACTAAAATTTGATTTAATTGCATTGGATGAAAAATATGTGAAGCGAACTAAGAACCTTCTAGAGAAGCAACCATCTGCTTGTAATGTGTGTGCTGGTGTTGGGGAGAAGCTCAAGGGTAAGGTAGAGACGCCTAGTGACGCGAACCAAATTGCTAGCAGTAGGACTGTCCCTTCTGAGGCGGCTGTGCGTGCACATACCATTCGTTCCTTTGCTGTTGGTTCTTCTTCTACACCCTTACCTTTTGCTGTCTCTTCTTCCCCCTGCTCTTCTTGCATATCTCTCTTTCGGGAGTGTCAGTATCTTATGAATGCTCTTGAGAGGTTTGTAGGAGGCATGAAGAAGCTAAATCTTATTCTAGACCAATCGAAGATTTGCAAATTCAATCAAGGTCTATGATATGATTTTCTTGAAGATGTTAGGAAGCATCCACCTGCTATTCTCAGACCCATAGCAGCAGGTGTGATCGAGGTCAAGCCCAGAACTGAAAAAGTTCAATTCGAATCAGCGGGCTTTGTCCAAGGGATTTCCGACAGTAAGGTGGTAACACATGTTGCTTCGACCTCTCAGAAGGCAAAGTTTCACTGTACCCGCTGTTCTCAGAAGGATGGACACATGATCGAGAGATGCTTCAAGCGCGCTAAGATCGCGTGGAGAGATCATGTTCGTGATCTTAGGCATATTCAGGGTCAGCCCCAGATCGTGAGTGCATCTAAAACCAACACGATGCTTAGAGTTGGTCACTCTGAGGTGTTTGGGCAGCATCGAGGACTTGGCTTTTTCGGTGTTTCTGATTTTCGTCCTCGGTTTGCCTCTGGTCGTGATATTCGCCGTTCTGAGGGTAGATCTCGTTTCCCCCGTCGAGATGGCTATCTGCGGTGTGATCAGCGTATTGTTGGTACTCTAACTCACTCTCCTGTAGCAGTCGGACCCAATAACAGCTTCAGGTCTACTAGTAGATCTTCTGGCTCGTTGAGCGACAGAGAGTGTAGGGTAGCTAGAGGTCAGTCGTGTGTGGCTACTTCTTCTGCTCAGCGTGTGATTCAGTATTGGGTGCTGAATTCTCTTTTGATTTATCCCAGTACTAAGCCTTTACTCTCTGTTTAACTCAGGTTCGCCGGGCTGGGAAGGAAGAGGTTTGGCTTGTGGACTCCGGTTGTTCTCGCCATATGACCGGAGACTCTCGTTGGTTCTCTTCCCTAGCCCGTGCTCCAGGTGATGAAACGATCACCTTTGAAGATGTTTCGTCTGGGCGTATTATCGCTAAAGGTACTGTGCATGTTAATGATTCATTTATTTTAAAAGATGTTGCCTTAGTGAGTAAGCTGCAGTATAATTTGCTTTCGGTTTCTTAGCTTACCGATGACGGTTTCGAGGTAAATTTTAAGAAAAATGCTTGTAAGATTCTTGATTCTTCGGGTAGTCTGGTTTGCGGGATTTCTCGTTATGGGAGGATCTTTCATACTGATTTTGCTGAGTCTTCTCGTGATCTTCTTAGGTGTTTAGTTGCTTCTGAGTCCTGTGACTTACTTTTTGGCATAGGAGACTTTATCATATTGGATTTGACCATTTGACTCGAGTTAGCGGCCACGATCTCATTCGTGGTCTGCCAAAACTCAAGATGGTCAAAGATCTTATTTGCGCTCCTTGCCGGCATGGCAAGATGGTTGCCGCTTCTCATCCTCCGGTCACAGTGACTATGACCGATGCAGCAGGACAGCTACTCCATATGGACACAGTTGGCTCAGCTCGAGTGCAGTCAGCAGGAGGGAAGTGGTATGTTCTTGTCATGGTCGATGACTTCTCGAGGTACTCTTGGGTATTTTTCTTAGCCTCGAAGGATAAGACTTTTTCACATTTGCGAGGTCTTTTTCGTAGTCTTTCTGTTGAGATCCCGGGAGCCTTACGAGCGATCCGCAGTGACAATGGCACGGAGTTCAAGAATTCCTACTTTAAGAGTTTTTGTGATGAGACCGGTGTAGAGCACCAATTCTCTTCTCCATACGTCTCTCAGCAAAATGGCGTTGTGGAGAGGAAGAACCGTACCTTGGTCGAAATGGCCAGGACGATGCTTGATGAGTACTCTACACCGAGGAAGTTTTGGGCTGAGGCGATAGCCACCGCGTGTCATGTTTTGAACAGAGTCTTTCTGAGGGCACACTTGCATCGCACCTCTTATGAGTTGAGATATGGGCGAAAGCCCAGTGTCTCTCATTTTCGTGTGTTTGGTTGCAAGTGTTTTATTCTGAAGTCTGGGAACCTAGATAAGTTCGTGTCACAATCTTGTGATGGGATCTTTTTAGGTTACTCAACTTCTTCGCGGGCTTATAGGGTCTGGAACTGTGAGTCTAGTAAATTGGTAGAAACCTGTGAGGTGACCTTCGATGAGGCCAGTCCTGGGACTAGGCCTCATATCTCAGGTTCTGTAGAGCAGTCCAAGACCATCTTTGTGGATGATGAGGAGGATGGAGACGAAGGTTGTCTACCTGATCCAGTTCGTCCTCCCCTTGAGGTGCCTGCTTCTACCACCGCACATCGAGGAGATCAGCCCATGCCTTCCACTTCTTCTGGAGCTAGTGGCTATTCCTACCTCATCAAATCATGAGGTAGAGGCCATTTCTCCTACTTCTCATCAAAGACCTCCCCGTAAAGTCCGAGAACATCATCCTTCAGAGCAGATAATTGGAGATCTTTTTGAGCGCGTCACACGCTCAAAATCTGGCATGTCTCACTTTTCTCTCCACTCTGCCTTCGTTGCTTCTTTCGAGCCCAAGGATGTTGATCATGCTCTTTCTGATGAGTCTTGGGTCAATGCCATGCATGAGGAATTAGAAAACTTTGAGAGAAACAAGATCTGATTGCTTGTTGAGCCCCCTAGAGGTCATAATGTCATAGGTACCAAGTGGGTGTTCAAAAACAAGCAAAGTGAGGATGGGGTAGTCATTCGAAACAACGCTAGACTGGTAGCTCAGGGTTTCTCCCAGATTGAGGGTCTACATTTTGAGGAGACCTTTGCCCCTGTAGCACTAGCCTAGAAGCCATTCGGATCTTGCTTGCATTCGCAGCGTCTAAGGGCTTCAAGCTTTATCAGATGGATGTCAAGAGTGCCTTCCTCAATGGGTTTATTGAAGAAGAGGTCTATGTTAGACATCCTCCAGGTTTCGAGAACCCTAAATACCCAAACCATGTCTACAAGCTTTCTAAAACCTTGTATGGACTTAAGCAGGCCCCTAGAGCTTGGTATGAGAGGCTTAAGTCGTATATGTTGAGTCATGGGTTTGAGATGTGTAAGGTAGATAAGATCTTGTTTATTCGCAGGCATGGCAATGACCTTCTACTCGTCCAGATTTATGTGGATGATATCATCTTTGGTGGCTCTTCTCATACTCTTGTTTCTCAGTTCTCCGATGTCATAAGCTCAGAGTTTGAGATGAGTATGATGGGCGAGTTGAGCTTCTTTCTTGGCTTTCAGATCAAGCAGACTCGGGAGGGTACTTTCTTGCATCAGGGCAAGTACACTCGTGACCTCTTGAGACGCTTTGACATGAGTGATGGCAAGCCAATGTCAACTCCAATGGCATCTTCAGCTTCACTCGACCCAGATAAGGACGGCGAGCCAGTTGATCAAAAGGAGTATCGCAGCATGATTGGCTCCCTCCTGTACCTCACTGCCTCGAGATCAAACATACACTTCTCCGTGTGTCTGTGTGCTCGATTTCAGGCTTCTCCTCGCGTATCTCACCGTCAGGCGGGGAAGCGCATCCTTTGGAACCTTCGAGCTACCATTGACTATGGTATTTGGTACTCTTACTCATCCTATCTTTCCCTCAAAGCCTACTCGGACGCAGACTTTGCTGGCTGTATGATAGATAGGAAAAGCACATCTGGCACCTGCCAATTCATTGGCACTTCTCTTATTTCTTGGTCTTCTAGGAAGCAGTCCGATGTTGCACAGTCCACCGCAGAGGTCGAGTATGTTGCTGCCGCCAGTTGCTGCAGCCAGATACTTTGAATGGCTTCGACCCTGCAGGACTTTGGGTTAGTTATAGAGAATGTTCCACTATTTTGTGACAATACTTCTGCTATTAACATTGCTAAGAACCCAGTGCAGTACTTTCGGACCAAGCATATTGATATCCGATATCACTTCCTTAGAGACCATGCGGAGAAGGGTGACATAGTGCTCCAGTTTGTGGAGAGTGACCACCAGTTGGCTGATATCTTTACCAAGCTTTTGGATAGCTCTAGATTTTCAGCCTTGCGGGAAGAGTTTGGGATGGTTTGTCCTTATGGACTGTAGTGAGGGGAAGCTTTGTGCTTTACTGTTTTATCTTGTATATTATGCTTTTGCTCCTTCCTTTTGCATTGCATTTGGGTGCATTTAGATTAGTCCTCCTAGCATAGATTAGAGTGTTTCTCTCATCTAGTTGCTTAGACTTCTTCCTCTTATCTTATGATCTAGAATGCTGTTTATTAGCTGTCTTTCTTCTCACTAGGTTGAGCTTACTCACTTCTTATATGTTCTAGTAAGGGTTGGGCCACCCTTGGGTAGACAGGGAACGTGTTTGCTCCTTAGTGTGTTTGTTGGGCAGCTAATAGTCCTAGTGTCATATGGGGTAGATGAGAGTCAGTCTGAGCCACAGTATCCTCTATATCTTGTCTATGCTTTAAGAACTGTCTTTTCTGATTTCTTTGCCAGCTTCTCGTTTTATAGCTTTGATTCAAGGGGAGTTCATTTGGAAGCTTCTGGAGCTTAATATTGACATAACTCAACTTGAACTAAAAAGTGCTCCACTTGCTGAGGGGGAGCTGGATTTCCTGCATTTCATTGTAATATAACTTCATGGAGCCTTGACTATTATCCATATATGACATGTTTACAATGAGTTACATCTTGCCATGATTATGCTTAATTGCTAGATTTATCATTGCTTCATATGTGTCGTAAAGCCTTTGCCATTGTTAAGTTATTTAAAATTGCACAACTTGAACTAAGACATGTCATGTTAGCTCTTGAGACTAGTCTGTCTTTAGTTATTCTTGTATGATTCATGCCATGTCAAATAGGCTAAGTTGAGTCTTGAATCTTTAATTGAGTTTTAGATTGAGCTATGCTAGTTTCTTGATGAACCATGAGTTAGTACAATTATTTAAGAAAGTAAAAGATCTCTTTTATATGCGAAAAAACTGATCTCACCAATTCTTTCTCATGAGACTGCTTGCCATTGCACTAGGCATGAACTCAGGGGGAGTTTTGGATGACCAAGATCATCTCCTTAAGCTTCTCGCTTAGAATGATCGCATAAGGTTTGAGATCTAGCACATCACCAAAATCATAAGTTTCAAATGAAAACATGTGAATTGTGCTCAATTTGCTTAACTACCACAAGAATCAAGTATTTGTACAAATGATTCATTCTTGAACTTGTAGCACTCTAAAATGATTCAATTCTGCTTCTTGGTTCCACTTAGATTATTGACATGGCTTGCATCATATTTGGATACCTTTAGCTAGACTATAATCTTGAATGGCTTGACATGCTAACAAATTCATCTAATCTTCAGATTGTTACTTATGTGGTTTGGCTTGATTATGCATATCTTGTCATGATCTTGATAGCTTTCATATGCATTATGGCTTGGTGTAATCCTTAATGATCATTGTGGATAATCTTTATGGCTCCCATTGCTTAGCAATGAATAACATTCAGCCACACCATGCTATATTCTTTCTTTTGCATCTTGATGATTCTATTGCCAAAAGGGGGAGAATATTGGAGAAAAAGCCACCATTTGGGAGCTTTGGGAGCGTTTGAGGAAAACTTGCTCTTTCTTTTACTCCTTGTGTCAACATGGTCATTAGCATCATTTTTTCTCTTGGACCATGTATGACTCTTCAAACAAACTCAATCTTATGTTTTTTCTGTGTTTGTCAATATACTCATCAAGGGGGAGATTGAGAGATCATGTGGAGGTATCCCCATGTTTGTGATGAGTAATTGACAGTTGGTTTAGTGAGTTTGAGTTTGTTTTGGGTATTCTAGGGTTGAGTACCTTTATTTGTGCTAATGTTGATTATACTGTTTCATACAGTGCTATGTGATGGTTTTCTTGTCTGTGTGACTGCAGGACTTCGGAGCTAGATCATGGTGAGGCGAGGAGGACCGGCACTAGGCACAGGAGGTGTTGAGGTCCAGACGGTCAGAGATACCGAAGATGATCGAGGCTACTGAGGTGGTTGCGAGCCGGGAGACGAGGAACCAGAACTACCCGTGACGAACACGATGGGCGATGACGTGCGGACCAGGACTAGACTCAGGGAGGAGTCGAGGTCCAGTCGGTCAGGTTGCCGGGTGCGGTCGTGCGTCGACAGGAAGCTTCCAGGGAAGTGCGGCAGGGGCATTTCTGTAAAATGCACAAGGCGGCAAAATGGAAGCGATTTCGGTCGGAGATAATGGGGTTGAGACCCGTTAGTGGACAGCAAAAGAGATGTTAGGTTTTGGAGTGGAATTGAGTTTTCCCTCCACTTTGTCCAGGGCTTTGACCTTTGCTTCATTTGGATGGGAGGAATGGAGTGGAGGTTGTATGCCTCTTCTTGATTTTCCTTATGTGGACATGGGAACAAAAAAGTAGTGGTTGTCTGGAGAGTGCTCTCTTCCTGGCGTGTGCTTCTAGTGTGGAGAAAATGAGCATGCTGTAGCTCTTCTGGAGTGTGAGTGTTCATCTCACCTTGAGAGAAGCATGTAGTAGAGTGAGAGCATAGGTGAGGTTGTGTGTGTGTTGCTCTCGTGTGAGTGCTTTTGAGCCTAGCAGGTGAATCATGTAGAGAAGGGGGATAGTTGAAACACTCATATGTAATCATTCCTCTGTAAGCATTCTTGGTGATGAATCAAGATAAGGAATTTGGTTGAGACTCCCATGTTTGGTTCTTCTCGTGCTAAAAATCTGAAATCCTCTATTTCCTTTGCTCATCCCTTTTTCTAGGGTTTGATTGTAGACCAAGTGTGGATTCTTGATTTCCTTGTTGAGATTTTGATTTGGATTAAGTTTCCTTGTCTCAAGATGATATTCCTGCTGATTTCAAAGTCTCTTGAGCAAAGGAGTTGAGAATGAAAAGTAATTTGAAAATCAGCCTCTCATTCCTTTAATTTCAGATTTCTGCCCAAATCTCAATTTCTCGCTCTGATGGTGAAACCTCTTGAGTCTTGTGGTCTTGTTGTTGTTTAGAAGGTAGTGCAGATTTTTTAATTCAAAAAGGGGCTACTTATCTCTGGGCAAATTTCTTGTGGACTGCATTTTTAGTATTTACTGTGTTACTAGAATCATCTGTTGCTGTCGGCAGGGAACAGAAAGTTCAAAGTTTTGGCTGGCAGTGTTGTGCTTGGTTCCCTCTGCTTTCGGTCAGCAGAAAAATGATTCGGCCACCAACATTTCCTGGGGACAGTCAACTCTCTCCAAATTTCTTCGGTCTGCATGTTTCTTGACTGAAAATTGTGTTCGGCAGCAATGGAGCTTTCGGTTTCTTTTTGGTCTGCACATCTACTCTCTCTCTCTCTGCAGTTTTTCTTTGTTAGCCGAACTGCTTTACTCCTCTGCTGCTCTTTTGGTTTGCTTGTTGGTAAGTGCAGCATGTAACAGTTTTATAGTTCAAGCTTATGTGCGGCTGACTACAGATATAATTCAGTGTCCAGTTATTCAGTCTAGCAGCCGATCTGCTCTTCTCTGCTAGCCGACTGCACAGGGAGGCATTATTTTCAGTACTGTGTTGCTGTCGGCAGTCTCCTACAGCTCACTGTTCTGAACTGATTTAGAATTGCAATATTTATCTCCCTGCCGAGCCTGCTGTCTTCTCTAATCAGCTGCTGGTCTGAAAGTTCCCTTCGACTGTACTTTTGCAGCTGTTTGGGTCTTTCCTGCTGCTCCTAGTTTGCTTTCGGTAATCACTATTTTGGATGCAGTTCCCTGGTTTTTTGCCCTGCTGTAGTTCAGGTTTCCATTGCTGTTTTCAACATATCTTTGGAGCTGATTTCTGTGATCAGTTTTCAGTCTGCAGTCAATAGAATTTCCTGTTTTCAGTTTTGAGTTGGCTGTTTGGCTGTCACTAAATATTGCAGATTGTGCTCTTTCTTTTGCTCTCGGTTCTGTATTTAGTTGTCTGCAGTAACAATCAAACCTGCTGATTTTCTTGCACCATGTGACTATCGGCTGAGTGTCTAAAAATCAGGTTTCGGCTAAGTTTGATGTTAAAATCTTGGGTGGTGCTAATTGCGAATTTCCAGATAGCTTGGACCAACTTCTTTGTAGTTTTTATAGCTATCGGAGAGTTGAGATTGTTTGTGGATACTTCGGGGGCGTTTTTTAAAAAGGCATCATTCACCCCCCCCTCTGTTGCCATTTCCGATCCTACACGCCTAGGTGGAGGTGGACGAATAGCATTTGCCACCACATGGTCATACCTTCGTTGAGCTTCTTGACTACCTCGGGCAGTAGCCACTTCCTCAGCGTGTGGAGGAAGGGCAGCCGCAAGATGAACACTTGTTATTGTCAAAGTGCTCGCACAACGTTGTTCACAATACTCCCACGTAATGTGTTCATCTGTTGATTGAGCTTAATGCGGAGATTCTACATATCCGCTTGGAGTTTAATGTGGAGATTCTACATATCCAACTTAAGTTGTCTCTCATTGCAGTGGTGCCAGCTACAAATTATTGTTGCAAAGTACTCAATGCCTGATCTTGAAAGTGAGTCACTGGGGCATTAAGATCAACATTATGCTCCTCTCCATAGTTATCTTCTCCATCTGACATGGTTAGATTGTGCAAAGAAAATACAAAGCAATAACAAGGTATATGGATTATTAGTATAAATCACTCGATTTCACTCCTTTCTCTCATAAAGTTCTCATCTTTCCAAAGTAAATTAAGGTCAATAAAAACTTACACTCGGTAGAAACTACAATAGCAACATAATGATTAAACGAATGTAAGAGTGTTCACAATTGTACATCAGCGGATATTTAGTGAAGCTTAGTATAGAAGTGTATATCTTAGCAATATGAAATTCTTAATGTTGTAAAGTTAAGTAATAATCTAAACGAGAATACTTTATTTAAATGCTGATCCAAAAGATTTAAGTGAAGTATATGAACACATACGTAAAGATCAATATGACTGCAAACAAAGGAATAAACTAAATAAAGACGATTTGAAATTGAGAATTAAATAATTCGTTTTGCATCAAGTACTAGAAGAGACGTTAGCTAATTACAAAGTATGAATATAAAGACACAAAATTACTAAAAATAAATAAATTCACAAACTAAAATTAGGAACCAGAGTCAACTCACCCAATTCGGCCAATTGTCTCTCTTCTTCAACCAGAGCAGCATGAACTCTCCTCCTCGGCTCTTATGGCAAACGCAAGGAGGTAATTGGTACTGGTGGTTGCGGCTTGAACTCTTTTTTTTCTGTTTTTTTAGAAAATCAAGCCGTGGCTTTTTCTTTATAGCAGATGCCTTTTCTTTTTTAAAGTTAAATGGCCGAATCAAGGTTTCGTTTCCCTTTGTATGTTCGCAAGCCCCAAAATTTTCAGAAGTGTAAAATACTTCAATGTGCAGCCCTAGATGTAATATCAAAATCTAATCTTAATTAATAAATAAAAATATAAGTGAAACTCAACAATAGCAGCAGTGCCTTTCGGCCGGCAAGGTCTGGCGCATGCAATGAGGCTCCCTATCCAAACCGAGACAATTAGCAGGAAAAGTTGGACTCGGAAGCTACTAGAATCGGCCAGCAGGCGCATGCCAGGTGTGGCCGACTCAGAAGCCAGTAGAATCAGCCAGCGTTGGCCAACGTGGCCCTGATGGTTACCAAAACAATTCGGCAGCAACCAAATCAACGTGTGATGACCGACTGTTGCTGGAAGTTGGACAGCAAGAGATTGATTGACTCCTGATTCGGTCAGGGTGGCGCAAGAGAGAGAAAAAACACATGATCGGCTGAGGTTTCCAACAGACCAAAATTTTCCGCAAGATCAGATTACGGTTTTGGCAGCACGACTAACAACCAGGGGCGGCTTTTTTTATGCTAATTGAGAATTTCAACTAGCAGATTTTTAGGTTTTATATAGATATAAGATTAAGCTACGCGAAGAAACACAATCAGCATGTAAACAAAAATTGTGATGGATAAAAACTTAACAAAACTCGCAAAAATAATAGATGTAAAAACTAGGGTTTGGATTTCTTTTTTTTATGTTTTTGGTTTATGGACTATAGGAAATTAAATAAAAACAGCAAGGAAAAGTAATCTAAAAGCTACAGTAAATAATCCTACTGAGTAAATCGCGCTCCGATACCAAGATGATACAGGATCGTCCGATCTTTTCGACGTAGGATCAAGATACTCACACGCCCTCTCTTGAATCGTAGTGATCTTTTATTGTCAATGCAACAACGAACACTCTTTAATTCGCAAGTACACACACGTCGGACTTTACAACCACCAAACAAAGTTCTATCGCGCTTGCAATTCCTAGCGGAAAGGTTGAATGATCTCATGTAACATCTCAATCTTGGCTTTATTTTATTTTCTTGTCTTGCTCAATTTAAAAGTTTAAAGTGTGAAATTTTTTATAATTCTTAGAATTTTCATTTGGAGTTATTGGATTTTGTGCTTTGGCTAAAACCTCTTTTCTCCTATTTGCGAAAATTCCAAAGAAATGGAAAAGAAATAAAAAAAGAGAAACCCTCGAGAAAGCCTAGCCAGGCCCAACGGCCCAGCCGGCCTGCCTGCCCCGCTCTCCTCTCCTCTTTCCCTTCGCCACCCCTCCTCTCTCTGTCGGCGCGAGCCGCCCGTGCCCGCGCACACCGCTTACATCACCCCCGTCACCCTCCCCCTTGGCCGCCCCTCCTCTTCCCTACACCGGACCGAGGCTCACTTGTGGCACCGCCGCAGCGCCCCCGTACTACCTCGCCGAGCTAGATGCTTTCTCCCCCTCCTAGCCTCGTCGCCCGGGCGCTCCACCGTACACCCCGTCGGCATCGCCACTCAGCCCCTAGTGCTCACCGTCGCGTCCGTGCCCTCGTGCCCAAGGTCGCACCTCGAGCCTCACCCGTAATTGCTCCGTCTGCACCGACCTTGCCTCCCCTCCCCACTCGTAGCTGCGCGTCGTGGCACCGCCGCCGCTCGGCCGTACCAGCGCCTGTTGCCTCAGCGCCACCCCACCACTGTTGGGCATTCAAGTCTACGTGCTCTCACGCACGCCTCACCTCCGCCCCTCCCGCCTAGATTGATGAGGACATCCCTCCCACGGATACAACCGTGTCTACACACACAATTCACCCACAACAAGTGTTGTAAGGTCCACTTACTCGAGCCCGTGCTCGCCAACTTAATTACTAGGTGAATTCGTTCCTATGTTTGTATATTACTGAGAATAGACAGCTACCTAATGCAAGTGATTTAATTGTGCTTAGTAACATGGGAAAGGATGAAGGAGAGGTATGTGGAGTCATGAACATGTATGGAAGGCACAATGAAGGTCACCACGTCACTTTAGGGCTGAGTCAAGCAAGAGTTGGAACTAGGTCCGTTTTGGAATAAAATTCGGACTGCCACGATAGTATCAATTTTAAACGGACGTAACTTATTCATACGGACTCCATTTTGGACGTTCTTAGAATTCACGGAAAGCTTATCAAGTCTACTTTCCAATAGATCCAACCTCATCTTCAAATTCCATTCGAGCCGATCACAATCATCAAAAGAGTCTACATCTATTTCTGAGTCCAAGTTGCAAAGGGTGCTGCGCCACCTCTATTTAGGCCCGCGGGCCTTGTAACCCTAGGATGTTTGTCTCCCTATAAAGGAGCCGCCGCCTCCCTTTTCCAAGACTTGGATTTCATTGAGTTTAGGTTTAGCCATTGTGCAAACTTCTGTTCTTCAGTTGTGTCAAATGACCACATGTCAAGACTGCCTTCGGGATCCCACCTTTGTTTTTCAATACCATCAATCTTATTCGCAATATCAGTTACCTACATCTTATTCTTGCTAGTTCTTCGATTGCTCGCAGGGATTGAACTTCGTGTTCAGGTTAATCATACTTCTAGCTTGGTCAATAACATCTCGGAGTTGGTTCAACAATCGCTAAGGCGCAAGCGTTGTCGTACGGTTGTAGTCGGATCACGAGAGTCACCTCCACCAAAATTGATAGTTGTCAATCTCATCGAAAGATCGGGCACCCCGCCTCCATCATAGATGCCATAGAGGCCATCGAGCGTGCCACCCTCTATCCCGTCCGCCTTAATGCAACCAATGCTCTCCACTCACAAAAATCATGCTACAAATTTGGCGGCAAAGGTCCCAATCCAGCTCGCCCAGCACTCAATCGCCCCCCAACGCATAAACTCGTGGTCACCTAGAGCCCCTCGGCCATCTTCAACGCCGGCCACCTTTGAACTCCCGCAAGCCACCCTGACCCCTTCGCTGTGACTCTTGGACCCCTCTACAGCTCCTGTGAAGACTAATCGGGTTCTCCTTTCTCGCAGCTCACCGGCTCACCCTTCTTCCCCAACTTCGGCCAACTTGCCTCGCCAGCGAAATTGATCGCCTCAGGCCAATTGCCTTCACCAACAGCTTCTCCAGGGCTAGGCAAAGCCATTCTCGACGCCAATTTGGAAGCTCATCGACTCTTCTTCCTCGTCACCGAGCACCCCTCCCCACCACCCACGGTCGCCGTTGCTAGCCCGCTTCAGGCCACCCCAAGCTCGACTACTCCCTTCGGTGAGCTCCTATCACTCCCTGGATGCTCCCCTAGTCTTTAATTGAACTCCCATTGCTGCTCTTGCCGTCGCCCCTTCTGCCCTGGTTCCACCACCGCCGAGGTCGTCGCCGGCGATAGTTGCACCAGAACTTGAGGACCCATTTTTAAAACACTTTCGTGAAATCAAGACCACCCTCGTCGCCGGCGGGCTGCGCCACCGCGCCATCGAAGCCGCCCCTGTTCCGACATCATTAAGACCCAATTACTGACAAATGGTTATGATTAATTAAAACTAATGATTCGCTGACAGGTGGACCCCGTAACGGTTTAACCGTTATGTGCTGCTAATAGCCAGGCCTCACCTCAATTAAGAATCTGTTAAACTCAAATTTAAGAAATTATCACGCTGACAGGTGGACCCCACTGCACTATTGAGCCGTACTAGGGCCCACATGTCGGTCTTTGGCAATTTCTTAAAATTTTTGAATTTCAATTAAATCAGTGGGCCCCACATGTCATTCTCTCGTAACTTTAAAAACCAGGATTTTAAATAAAATTTAAATAAAACCAATGGGACCCACATGCCAGTGAGGGAACTCTCTCTCCTCTTTTCATTTTTGGGATTTTTCCTGAAAATAAACTTTAGAGAGCTCATTCTTCTTCACCGTAACTCCAATTTGGGTGAAACTTGATTCTAAAATTTTCTAAATTTAAGATCTTCCTGTTAGTTCAAGTTTTGTTTAATTTGGAGTTCATTTAAATGTTCATTTGGGTATTTATTTCTTTCCTACCCATTGTTTTCTTTCCGGTCTTCTCGTGCAAATAGAATACGAAGGCGCTCCCGAGCAACATTTCGACGCCTCTCCAAATCCGCAAGACCTCCCTGCTTCAGACCCAAGCAAGTCAACACTTTGATCATCTTGAACCCTGATTTATTCACTTATGTTGTTTAAAGATATTCAATATGCATGCGTTATTTTATGTACACTAATTTACTACCCTTTTTCGTTAGCTAAATATCCAAATTGTTATTCTAGCAGTATCTAGCTATCCCTTCCCTTGACAATTTACATCCTCTACCATTGTCGTCCTAGTTCCTACTAATATTACTTTTACCAGCTAAGTTATACAAGACACTATGCAAGTCTAACTAAGTTCCCGAACACTAGGTTGTCATGTTCATCCTTTCTCAAAAACACAAAAGTCTTTTAGGCAATCATAGGATGTACATGACTGGTAATTTGGTACAAGCTTATCTTATGCTTCTTAAAACCCTAAAAATATGCTTCACTATCTGGGCGGATGGTAAGGAAGGATGGTGTGGATGTAACACGAGAACTTGTGGTTGCGGCTGGATAAATTAAGGACTTAATCTGTGTTGACCTTTTTATGTACAACAGTACAAACCACAAGCTGGCAAAGTGTAGGCATGACTAAATAATTTGCATCGTCAGTAAAGGTAAACACTTCGGAGTGACCCACGGGTCGTGGTGCTGGTTTAAGCTGTCGTGGACACTAGTTGTGTCACTGGGTTTAAGCCGTTGTATAGCGCAAGAGGGGGTCTGGACGAAGAAAAATAGCTATCCCGCAGATGAAACCTTAGCGAGTGTGACCCTTTACTAGGTGTATTGTAAAGGTCTTGTGGTAATCCTTTTGATATGTATGTCTAAGAAAACATGTGAAATATAGCAATGGGATTATCTCTTGTGAGTAAGGATATACCATCTCTGCAGAGTGTAAACTGTTTAAATAGCCGTGCCCACGGTCATGGGCATACATGGGAACTTCCTCGAATTAGTTCTATTTGGGAGAAAATAAGTGACAGTATGTACTTCACTTTTGATTTTTCCCTGGAGGGATGTACTCCAGCAATGGCTAAATAGGGTGGATATAACCCAATAACCAAAACTAGCATTGGTGGATGGAACCATGTAATCGGTGGATAGAACCGTCTGCAAAAATACCTACTGCACATTCAAATACTACTCAGGTTTATCAAAAATTGCTAAGTGGTAGGACTTTTATTGTATCAGACCTATTTGTGAAAAATCGCTTTCTGCAACTAAAAGAAACCCAAGCCACCCATTGGACAGCCATGTATTTTATATTATTGCATTTTGTGTGTTGGCTTGCGAAGCACAGTTGCAAGTGCTCACCCTCGCTCTCAACCTCTTCCCAGATTATGAACAACAATGTCACTGTGAATATTACGAGGAATAAGGCTTGCACGAAGGAGAAAACGACAATAACTAAAGCTAGTAGTAGTCCCTCCTCTTGCAGTTTAGTCGACCATTCTAGCTATCCCCAGTCGCTGCCTGTGAGGGAAGTGCGCCTTCTTGCTTTGCGTTTTTCACTGCATTTTTGTATTGAACTATTTGGCCTGACGGCTTAATATAAAGATCTACTTAAACTCCATTATTGTAATAATAATATCTCATGTATGAAATAATCCAGTTATATATCTGTGAGTACTATCTACTGATCCAATGAATAGTGCGACAAAAATCACAGAGGATTCGGATTATCAAAATTCGGATCCCACATCTCAATTAGCAAGAACTCAATTTTCTTCATTGATGTTGATTTGGCCAACAATAGATCGAAAAAAGCAAAAGCAATCTCAAAGTTTTCTAGTATATATACGGTGGCCATACATCCTTAACACACACGTATGGACCTATGGCCAGTTGAATACGATTCGGCCTTAAGAGGCCATATTGGCTCCTATTTGGTCTAGGACCGAATTAATCTGGTTCCACTCAACTCATTAGCTAATTAACCTTTATCTGGTTCGGACTTATCCACTAACCAACTAGATACATGGCCGGAATTTTGGGCCAAATCATGGCACGCAGGCCGAAAGACTTGGACTGGATGGCTGCGTGGTTTGACGTCTGGTGTTTGCCATAAGTCCATCTCCTTGGAACTTGGCTGTGATCCTTCGTGCAGATGCGGCTGAGCTGACTCCCTTGTTCGGCTCATTTCGGTCTGCATGCATGTGCGTCCTTTCATGGTTCATCTCCGTATTCTCCTAATTCAAACATGAGAGCAATTAACACACTAGACTTAGATAATATAAAACTCTCATCAATAATATTAACTTGCGCATTAAAAAGTAAATCCACCTCTTTATTTAAAAGGTTGGCTCATACTCTAGTCATCGGACCTTTTGGTGTATCATGAACACTTGAAGAGGTAGACAACACAGTAGTGGTAGGGATGTCCTTATCACAAAGTCTCGCTATGAAGACGGTAACTTAACCAATATCATATTTACTTGAAAACTCTTTGGCAGGAGACAGTCGTACTGATTTAGATCACGTACATAGAGCTAAATCTCATGGAGCTGCTCCATCACCGACCGTCCCTCTACTATCTTGTAATTCAAGTAATTGGTAGTAATGAAAGACTCATTCCTATTATCTCCTTTTGAATACTTTTCATTCAGTTCATCCTAAAGCTTTTTGGCTTCCGTGAAGTTGATATAAATATCGAAAAGACGGTTCGACAAGATGACCAACAATCTAGCCAAAGCTAAGTAGTTCGCATCCTCCTAACGAGTTTGAGCCTCTCCTTCCAAAGAAAGCATTGGAGGATCTGAGATGACCCAAAACAATTTGAGGTCAACCAACGACAATTTTGTCTTAGCTTGCTAGCGCTTAAAGTTCGCGCTGTAAAAAACTTCCGATTTAGCGAAATCAGAGGATGAAGCCATTTCAACAATGTCAAGTTTTCTGGATTGTTGGAAATTAAGCGGTTTTAGCAATATTTCTATTTTAATTCCAATTATGATTATGCACAAGACAGCAAATATATAGAAATGTGAAAATAACATGAAAGTACATGTATTATCTCTCAAAGCAGATATACAATTAAGAACATTAATATATTGCAATATATTCAATAGAACAAACATGTGAGCATATAAATCCTGCATAATGCACAAATTTAACATTTGATATATTTCTCTCAAGTGAGGAATTGCACAAGTTAATAAAAACTTGGCTTTTTACCACTCTTGTCAATTTTCACGATCGCAGTGATAATTTCTCAAAGTTCTGCTAGTCTAACTTAAACAAATATTACTTATGTGTATATCAATGTCAAGAGCATGCAAAGTCGCTAAATTTCACTAACAACCAAAAACATATAACAGACTTGAAGTAATGCAAGTTCAACATATATTTGACAAAGTAATATGTATATGTTTTCAGCCAAGTCTAACAATGGCAGTAAATAATTCTGAACGAGAGACTAAGCACGGCAAGTGACAGAGTTGCAGGTGAGCACACTGAAATTGTAAATCAACAAATAACTAGGGATGTGTTATGTGTGCAAACTATCTTGGGTAATTTCAATTCATTTAAATTCACTTATGCCGGAGAATTTAGAGAAAAGTAATGTTCAACCCTGCTGTGCCTAAAGTCCAACTCCAATTTGTGATCACATTTGAACATGTTAGTAAAGCCTTTTCTATAGTAACTCTTGGCTAGTACTCCCATGATTTCCAGTTTTCCACATTCCGAAGTTATGTGTCTTAGTACTTTATAAAACCTGCAACATATACAAAGTGACCATTGTGGGAGTTTGTTGTTATTTATGAGGGCTTGATTGCACAGGCACCTGTTAATTGCATTCGTTGGACTGGCTGGTCTGGAAGAAAGCGTTGAAGAAGATAGACTTTTGAAGGTATTGTTGCATGGAGCAGTTTTCTACATTCGTTATGATTTTTCCTTTTCCTGTTACACCAAATGTCTTACCATATTTTCCTATCATATTCTAGTGCGACCTGATTACTTGCATGATAACTATGAATTATCACTGCAACGATTTTTTTTTTGTGTCTATGATTGAATTTAAAAAATGAGAATGCTACCATTAGATGAGAATCTGGGCTAATTTCGTAGCTGAAAGATTCAGTATATATTTATTGGAAGTTGGTGATTCTTTCTTTAATTAGTGACATGAGTAATGTGTCTTACTATTGCTATTGTTAGTATTGAAGTCACATGTTTCTCTGACAGGGTAAAGGTGTAAATGATGTATTCACTTCTTATTTGAATACGTGCCCCAACCAAGGGAGCAGAACAATAAGAACAGAGGTATCCGCCACCTGAAAGCTTGTAAGGTTGATTATTCTTTATGACATTTGTTCTTATGCTGACAGAAGTAGCAAACTTTTTCAGGAGGCACTTCTCATATCCCTCCATTACTTCCAAGACACTTGCAAATCCAACATTGATCTACAAAAGGGAAGCTGTGCGGCTGTGCGCTAGAGAACTTGAAAGGCGTTGGTGGAGTTTGCTCACTGAAACTTTTAACCCTACGGCATTGAATCTTCCAGTGAAGAGGTGGCCAGCTGTTCAGAACATTTTGACACCCCTTGGCCTTCGCCTTTGGTGATCAAAACTTGTGAAACTCTTCTGTTGATTTCACTGAAAGGGCTTAGGTCATAGTTACCCATTTAAGTGTAGCCAATATTTTCCCTTGGGCATGTATATCATTGTTTCATGTCCTTGAGCAGGAATGGAGGATCGTTCGTTAATCGCTGGAAATAGACGTGGACTGTTGGATGGTCATGTCTTGTTGAAGATTGTTTTCCTATCAATCAAATGCATTTATCGCAAACTGTTTACACGATTGGGGGATGGGAGTCGAACTTGATGTTACGACGTACCTTGATTTGTTTTTCTTGATTGTGATCCTTTATTTCGCGCCAGGGCCCTGCTGGATTGTTCCATCGGCAGGTTCTTTCTTCAGGTCAAGCGTTGTCAATGATCGCTTCGACCTTTGACATTTTAGCCTCTTTCTTTTCGACTTTGGTTTCTGGATTACGTTACAGGAGCTAGCTTTTAAATGAATTATCTTTTAAATGTAGGATCTATAAATTAATTATAATAAATATTATACCGATTTTATTGGCTAAAATCGTACGTAAGTGTCTCTCTATACTTTCTCTCACGAACAACTAGAATTTGAAAATTTAAACTTTAAGTTATAAACCATTGCTTAAAAGAACAACCCCTTAGAATAAAATACACAGAGTTGTCCCGTGAGAAGACATTGGTCTTAGGCCTCACTCATTTCAGCTTTTTTAGCTTCTACTTCTAGTTTCTGTTTTTTACTATTCAGTAATTTCGCCTTTTTCTGATTTTTTTAGATTTTTGGGGCTTTTTTGTATTTTTCTTTTTTTACCATATTCCTTTGCATGGTCCGTGTGGACTAATATATTTTTTCTATTTTTAAATTTTTTAAAATTTAATTATGTCCAATAAGCCAACTCAGCTACAGTAAAAAATAAGCCAGCTACAGTGAAATTTCAGCCAAAAGCTATTCCGAACGCCCCCTTAAGAGTTTTGTGGAGATATCTCTTGACTTTATATATATATGCTATAGTGCATAATATTTTTAGGGAATATACAATGGTATAGATAATTGCTGTCTATAATATCATTTATATCATCTATAGATAGCACTAAAGATAGTTCATACAATATGTTATCTTTTTATATCTCTATAGACAGTTTTTATGACACAATGTGTCTTATTTATCGTGTTACAGTGAACTACTGCAAAAGAAACGGCTTAATTCTCTATGCTCTATCTTCTCCATATCATCTCGTTTCCAACATGGCAAAATTTATAAAAAGCTAACATTATACTATTGTATATAGCCTTAGATAATAGATCTATTGTGATGTTTCTATTAAGCCATTCTAGCGTTCAAATCTTGTTCCACATCACAGGCCACTCTACCTTCAGAGGTAACATAATTATTTTTAATTAAATCTTTACAGCCTATCGCTCTACAAATGCTTTCTCATATACTGTAGGGGCGTTCGGAATAGCGATGGCTTTTTGACTTTTGCTGAAATTTTATTGTAGCTAGCTTATTTTTTACTGTAACTGAGTTAGCTTGTTGGGCATAATTAAATTTAAAAAAATGTAAAAATAAAAGCGGCACGCTAATCTAAAACGGACAATGCGAAGGAATACGGAAAAAATAAAACACAAAAATTCAAAAACAAAAAAAAGAGGAAAGAGACAAAATAGCGAACAGTAGTTTCAACGCTCAGCACAGTATTCCGATCGCAATCGCTGGCGATGGAAGCCATTCTGAGCGAGGTCTAAGATATTTTAAATAGAGTTAACTTTGGTTATTTTATCAGTAACCTTGTATGTGCAGCTAGTGTAGAGAGAGTATGGTCTTGTTTGGTTGAAGGCCTGAGGAACTCACCTGGCTTAGGCAGAGCTCAGGTGGGCTTTTTCTCAGCGATTGCGTTCGGTGTTTGCATCTAAATCACTGTAGCAGCACTGTAGCAATTTATCACGTAGTATTTTTTTTGTTTTTTCGAATTTTTGTGTTTTATTTTTTTCCTGTATTCCTTTGCATTGTTCACTCCAGATTAGCATGCCGTTTTTATTTTTACATTTTTTTTAAATTTAATTATGCCCAATAAACCAAATCAGGTATAGTAAAAAATAAATCAATTACAGTAAACTTTCAGTAAAAATTAAAGACATCGCTATTCCGAACACTGCTTGCTAGAGGCGTGCCTGCTGCCTGGGGTTCCAGTGCTTCTGACCTGTGGGCCTAGCCTGGATTACATTCCAAGAACCCTCGATCGCTTCTCAATTTCTCGTGTCGTTCCCAATTTCCTCTTTCGCCGTTACCCGATGGCGGCGCCGACGCCGCCGCAACCAGATGCCCCGCTGCGGCTGCCGCCCCTCCCAGCAGACATCGTCGTGGAGATCTTGTCCTGCGTCGGCGATGCTGTCGCCGTCGTCCGCTGCGCAGCCACCTGCAAAGCGTGGCGCCGCCTCATCCAAGAACCGTCCTTCCTCTCCCACCTCCACCGCCGTTGCGCCGGGGGCTTCGACACCTCCTCCCTCCTTGGGTTCTTCTTCCAGGACACCTCCCATAAGCTCCCCCGCCGCCGCCTGTACCGCCGCCGCCCCACGCGCTTCCTCCTCCTCGGCCCCTCGCCGCCGCAGTCACCTGTCATCCCCCTGTCCCACTTCTTGCCGAGCGCGGGCGGCCTCGGAGGCTTTGCCCCCGTCGCGTCGGGTGCTGGCGGCCTTGTTGCCCTCCGCCGCCCCCCGGCCAGCTCGCGCGACCCCGTCAGGATCTGCGTCTGCGACCCCGTGGCCGGGACCTCCACCTTCCTTCCTCCCCTCCCGCCCACGTCATTTCCCGAGAACATCGTCTTCCTCGAGGCCGGTGGTTCCTCATTCCGCCTGCTCGCGGTGATGGATCACCAATCGGGGCTCCTGTTGCGCGTCTTCTCTTCCCAAACCGGGGAGTGGGACGTGGCTGTGACCGCCGAAATTCCTGACAACATGGTGGTCCTCCTCAGCTCCCCTGCCGTCGTCCACCGCGGCGCCGTCCACTGGATATGCGGCACCCGTGCCTTACCGAATGCGGTTCACGCACTGGCCGTGCGCTTTGGCCAGATCGAGGCGTCAGTTTGTCGAATTGACCTGCCTCCGTGTGCTGGCATACATCGCTTGACACTTGCCGCGAGGGCGGTCTGCTTGGCCAATTCTGCTCAGGGGTGTCTCTCCTTGGTTCTTCTGGATGAACTTGAGCTCTCCATCTGGAATTTCGAAGATAACAGTGCTGATGGGAGGTTGTGGTCGCATCACAAGACGGTATATTTGATGTCGGTGTTGCAATCGGAAATCTTTGATCGGTCTGTTGAGTGGAAGTTCTCTGTTGAAGCATTGTGCGAGAAGAGTAGCTCGTTGTTCTTGCATGCTGCGGGTGAGGGCCTCTTTGTGCTCAACCTCGAGACGGAGAGGCTCACGAAGGTTTGCAAGGACCATAGCGTCAAGTACCTTTGCCCGTATGTGGCAGATTTGAGTTCGTGCCTAGCATCCATGAAAAAGTTCTGATGTTTGATCAAAGTTGACGTTTTGTTTCTTATGTGTATAATGCCTAGTAAGAAAGGAGTGTTTTCTTTTTCGTTTGGACGTATTTTCTGGGTTCACTCTTAACTGAAGGATGCTAGCGTCTGTGATGTTTTTACCAGTTTATTATCATATTTGGCATGCTTTATACTGTTTACTGAGTTCCCAGCTAATCACTTTTGACTGTAGTTCATGGGCTTTGATAAACATCACTTTTAAATAATCATCTAAATTTCTGACATTTGGATGTGGGCGAACATTTGTGCGAATCCCCCCTCCTCCCCAGAAAGAGGGAAAATGATGAGAGTCGTTGGATTTTTAATATAAAGGTCATAAATTTAGATGATCGTTCGGAAGAAAACATTCAGATGATGACTAGAAACACCCGTAGTTCATTACTTAGGAGGCAACTAAGAAAACATTTGTTGCGATGATGACAACATTGCACCGAGTTTCAGTGTTTATTTCTAGTCAGGGTCCTCTGATACCAAACTGAAATTGATATTTGCTTACAGTTCTGCCAATAGGGCTATGTAATGACAAATTGAAGGAAATAGGACTAAATTGCAATTCTTTTCTCACAAGAGTCACCACTGCACCAATAGTGAAATTCGCTGCTACTTCGAAGAATTGAGATTTTAGTTGTCTCAAAGGAAAAAAAAAAGGAGAGATATTTTAATTTCCTTTGCGTTCAGTCACATACTCTGAATCTGAACTGATGACCCGATTAGAAAAATCTGAACTGATGATTTTTGGATTGAGTGATATAAAGAACCAGAGTCAAATGAAAATGCATCAGATTAGGATTACTAGTACTGCATGGGATATTCATTCAGGCAAGCAGGAAATGTAGCATATCTATAGTTGACAATTCCATCATGCCTACAGGTACACAACTCCCTAGGCTTACACAGCCACCCCCAACCCCAGCTCCTATGTTTCCGCATCCGGTGAAGCAGGAGGCTGGAGGCGAGAAATCCTTCCATGATCCAACCCACTGGCCAACAGCCCACGCAGCACACTTACCTCCGCCGCAGCTGCAGATTTTGAGGTATCTCGAACTTATGCCTTCATCTTTCTTTAGTAACCTTTTATACTTCCATGGACTGTTCATTCATACATTATGCGCAATCAATTACTTGAATGAGATTGTGCGAGTGCTATATCCATTTGTTAGTTTGATTATTTTTGTCTATTCTACATTGTTGAATTTTTTGAGCACCATACAATGTAAACATGCCCTAAGTAATGCTGGAGTAATTGTCGGTATCCAGTTATGTCTCATTCTGCCTTGATAAAGGGTAACAGTGTGTGATGCCCCAGTGTTCTGTTCACATTGGTGAATTCTTAAGGACATCCTACTGAATCTGTAATATAGTATTTCAAATATTTCTGGTTTATTCAGTCATTGTTCAAGAAATATGGGTTGGCCTTGTCTTCCACCTTTTATGTGAAACTTTAAGCTGTGCATTTGCATATACTGTTTAACATGACATATGTAAAAAGGTGATTATAGTGTTCAATTTACATTTTTGACTAGTGCATATCTACCTATAAGTTTGTGATGAATAGTGCACTAACCTGCCATATTACTTCTCTGTTTTTGAGCTATACATGGTTCCGATATGATGCAGATTATGCCGATTTGATTTGGTTTGGTTTACACTTAATATTTCATAGAGTGATGATCCAATATGTCAGATGAAAGCAAGATGGTTAATGCTGTCGCAACTGTGCTAGCAGTATGCTTTTGAACCTTTTTTTTTTTTTGCTTTGCACGTATTATTTGATATGACTATGTTGAGTTGACTGTTGCTATTTTGTGTATCAGCTAATATTTCAGTTGATAACCTAATGCAGCAATGACTTCCAATTGTTGGCAAGCTTGGTGCTTCATCTGTTTGAACGATGATCCTGTGGGATAGTGCGCGACTGGGCATTGCTGACTAGCACACTGATGAGAGCATATATAATATGCATTTAAAAATCCCCTCAGTTCATTCCCAGTTTCCTTGATGCGTTTGCCTTAGTTTTGTCTTTTTGTGCGACCATATGATATATGATTGGCGTGAGACTCTAGAAAGAGATAGGTTTCAATTGCTCGATATTTCAAATAATTCAGGTTGGCATAGTAGTATACTAGTACGCATATACATGTCATCGTAGTAGTACTAGACTGGTAGTAATAAGAAAGAACAGGGTGCGTAAAGAGAGAGAGATGCAGAAGCAATGGCGGCGATTTGATTTTTGTTTAAGAGGAACATTGTTATCAAGTGTGCCAAATTTGTCTCAAAAGAAGAGTATTACAAAAAGCATTCATGAACACGTTTATCTTTAATTGCTGTCAATATATTATTTTCTTTTCTTTATTCGATCTGAAATGTTGACTACCGGGTACGCACATCACCCATTATTGTAATTGTAAAAAAGGAAAAAAAACTAATGCCTAGCTTGGGCAATGTTTCTTGCATTCTTCTCGTCGCATAAGGAGCACGTTCATAACCCTCTCTGCTAAGCACCCGAAGCAGTCCAGCGTTCAAATGGAGGAACAGTGTCGTAGAAAAGCACAAAACAACCCCTGTAAGTTTGGTGGGTCTGTTTTTTTTCTTTGGTTGATGGCTACGATTTATATCTTTTGGACTGTTTGTGAGAGAGAGAGTGCGGAGTAACAGAAATTTACATATGGTTTGACCGATATAAATGAAGCTGGCATAGTGTGTATTACCAACTTATAGACTAGCCTTAAAAAGACACTTCATTTGTAAATTAGTTATTGTAGAAAAATTGAAAAACAACTTTTAAAAACTGAAAAGAAGAGACCCACTATCTCGATTGATCACCTAAGGCCATTTCAAAAAAAAAAACAACAAAGAAAAAAAAGGTTGAATGTTCAATAAATGGATTTTTGAATTTTTCAGATTAAAACCAGAAGTGGAAAAAAGAGCTTAGGGCCTATTTGGTACAACTTCTACTTCCAACTTCTTGTTGGGATCTTGTGGAGCTGTGCCAAATACTCAGCTTTCTAAAACTACTGGATTCTGATTCTCACAAGGAGCAGAGATAAAAATGAACTAGCAACGAAAAATAACTTTTGGGTGGATTCTCGTGGAAAGCCAGCACAGCTAAAACAAAAGTACCCCTTAAAGTTAGAGAGAATTAGTCGTAATTTGTCATCCACCTACCCCTCCGCACCCTGAGTCCCCACGCGCTGCATCGTCTCGCCTGCCCCCTCGTCACCCCTCTCTCTTGATCCCCTCTTGTCCTCGCCAACCCCCAACCTCGACATTGTCGACCCCTGATATCGACTCCACCGAGTGGTATTGTCGCCATCCCCTTCACCCGCGACTCTCATCGAGGTTATGTAACACCTTGGCTCCACAGAAACCCAAGATATCACCCACAACTATTATCACTACAAATTTTAACTAATAATCAAGTATCATCAACAACAAGGTTTCAGGTATAACCATTAAACATAATAATAAACGAAAATTTTAGCAACATGGTAAACATCCATCCAACTTAAGATGATGAGCCAATTAATCACAAGATGAATCAATTATAAAGGTAAACCAACGAACATATCAAGTACCGACATTATGAACCATAAAGAGCTAAGGGAAATCATTAGTCATCTAATTATTATTTGGATAGTCTAAACTATATTTATGACCATAAGTTATTGTTCGCTAGGTGAAAAGAAGAATTATAGAAGTGCAAGATCATATGTTCTACTTCTACCTATGCATGTCGTTTTCAACGTTCATATAAAAACAACAATAAATTAAGGGTGAGTGCAAAACTCAGTAAGTACAAAGCAGAACAATAAATAAATCTACATCATTTTAACAATTTATATTCATTTACCATTAACTCACTTTTTACTCCTCACTCTCATCAATTGTTATTCACATGTCTCAATATCTCATCTCTCTTTTCATGATTGCAATGCAATGCATATGTCTCATTATGTATCTTATATTGGTATAGCAGATGGCACAACTGTCGATATCACTTTATACCTAACGAAGTAGATCTTTCCCTCCATCCTGTGGAGGTCCCTACCTTTGTAGGTCTTACTTAAGAGCACACCAGAATAGTCAAATAGTTTTATTCATAGCTATTGACTTTTTCATCACTCTAACTCGTAATGCACCTGTCATATCATGAATGCTATTTTTTTATCATTTTATCACATATTACAATTATCATCAAATTAATATCATACTGAACAAAAGATAATCAAAATTATTGTATGACCTAAATAATTCCATAATAGTGATCAGCTACCACATTGGCTTTCCTAGAGTGGTAGTGGATGCCTAAATAATAATCCATGATCTGTTCCAGTCATCTTCTCTACCTTAGGTTGAGATCTGATTGTGTGAATATATACTTGGGGCTCTTATGATCCGTATATATGCACAATGGTTACCATCAGGTAATAACGCCAGATTTTCAGGGTATATACGCACTGAAGTAAATTTCAAGTCATGGGTTGGATAATTCTCCTCATGAGGGCAGAGTTGTCTTGATGCATAAGATACAACTTTCCCTATTTGCATGAATACACACGCCAAACCTTGTCATGAAGCATCATAGTATACCTCAAAATCTTTGCGTATATCAGGCAAAATTAACAATGGAGTAGAGGTTAGTCTTTTCTTCAATTCCTAGAAAGTTTCTTCACAAGCTTCCATCCATTCATACTTTTTCTCCTTCTTGAGTAGATGGGTTAAAGGTCTGGCAATCTTGGAGAATCCCTTGATAAACCATTTATAATATCCGTCCAATCCAAGGAAACCCCACACTTTAGTCACTAAAGTAGGTTGCTTCCATTCCAAAATAGCATCCACTTTAGCTGGGTCTACTGCTACTGCTCCAGCTGACACAATGTGCCCAAGGAAACTGATATCACGTAGCCAGAACTCACACTTACTATACTTGGCATATAACTGGTGCTCTTTAAACTTCTCCAGTACTAATCACAAGTTCTCGACATGTTCTTCGGTATTTTGGGAATAGATAGGAATGTCATCAATGAATACTACCATAAATTTGTCTAGGTATTCTATAGATACCTTATTCATGAGGTTCATAAAATAGGCTGGAGCATTTATCAATCCAAAAGACATGACTGTAAACTCGTACATGCCATATCGAATGGTGAATGCCATCTTGGGAATATCTTCAGCCTTCATCTTTAGCTAATGATATCTTGACCGCAGATCTATCTTAAAAAACAATGTGGCACCAGAAAGCTGGTCAAACAGATCATCTATATTTGGTAGAGGATGCTTATTTTTCATAGTTACTTCATTTAGGGTTCTGTAATCCACACATATTCTAGTTGTGCAATCTTTCTTTTTCACGAACAGGATTGGCGAACCCCATGGTGAGGAGCTTGGCCTAATGAAGCCATTGTCCTATAATTCATTGATTTGCTTCTTTAATTCCTCAAGCTCATTGATTGCCATTCTATATGGTCGCTTGGCTATCGGGGCTATTCTAGACTTCAAGTCAATGATAAGCTCTATTTCCCGATCAGGTGGCATGCCTGATAGCTCTTCTGCGAAACCTCAAGGTAATTTTGTGCTATAATCATGCCATCTAGAGGCAGATCCACCATATAATGAATTGCATGACTCCATCAATATGGAGGATCTACATTAATTTCTATGGTTAATCCAGGGTATTTGGTCAGGCTCACTTTTCTAGTGGCACAATTTATTACCCTTAGTATTTTGCCTACCAATCCATTCCTAAAATAATATCTAATGTCTGGGAACTTAGTACCATCAGATTTGCTAGGAATCCAAAATCTTCCATGGAAAATTTCACCCTAGGGCTTACTAATGTGGCAGTGATAGGTCCTTCGGGTGAACTAAGTATCACATGTTTCTTTAACTTATAGGTTGGCAGCTTAAGTTTATCAATATACTTCCTTGCTATAAAATAATGTGAAGCCCTAGAATAAAAAGAATATGTGCAGATACTAATTTGATAGAGATCGTATCCATCAGAACTCTTGTAGCTTCCTGGGCTTCTTCAATGGTGATATGGTTGACATAACCACGATTTGGGGTCGAGGCTGCCTTGGTGGTCTGAGGGTTCTGATATCCCTTGCTAGGCATTGAAGCTTGACCATGGACTGGAGTTATCCCCAGGTTAAACTTCACGGGTGTTATTTGTTTTTGTCAGCAATAGTTGGTGAAATACCCTTTTCCCCGCAATGGAAGCAGTTGAGGTTGGAGGTAGGATTTATTCTAGTAGTCTGGCTTGTAGGGCGTGAAGTTTGAAATGTACTACCACTTGGACGTGGAGCTGGAGTTGGGATTTTTGGAGGTTGCACTGCAATTGGTCTCTGAATGGGAGGGTTCTTGAAAAACCTTTGAATAAAATTCTCTTATGGCCTCGAGACAGCTAGATTGCGTTTGTGGCTAGCTTCTATATTCCTCCTTTCATTCTCAAGAATGCGAGTCTTGTCGACAAGGTGATGAAAACTAGGAAAGTCTTGGATAATTAACTACACACGTAGATCCTCATGCATGCATTTCGAGAAATGGTCGATATGTTCCTCTTTGTCTGCTACATCTCTAAGGGCATAGCGGACAAGCTGATTAAATTTTGT
This sequence comes from Melocanna baccifera, assembly GCA_036346265.1. Taxonomy (NCBI): domain Eukaryota; kingdom Viridiplantae; phylum Streptophyta; class Magnoliopsida; order Poales; family Poaceae; genus Melocanna; species Melocanna baccifera. Next base: position 15,445,229 of record CM070677.1, read on the forward strand.
GAGGTACTCGCTGACCAACATGTTTCTTTGCTTTAACACACGAAATTCGTTCTTCTTCATCCGCATGACTCCCATGGTACAAAGTTGGTTCTAAAAGTAATCTTGAATTATCTCCAAGGAATAGCCAGACCGACTTGGTTAGCTACTTCTTCTACCTCTTCTCTAGCTTCTTGTTATTCTTCGGTCTCCTCTTCCTCTTCCTCAGAATCTTCCGCAGCCAAGGGGCTTTTTCACCTTGGGAGGATAGGTGGTTTTCCCACCAGGCAGCTATTGTTCCTTTGAGCTGATGAGTGGCAAAAACCACCTTGTCTTCTTTAGCACAATAGGCAAGTCATTGCTTCTTCTCGGTATTACGAAGCCAATCTTCAGCTTCTAGCGGCTTATCAGTAGAGGAAAAGGTTAAGGGCTGAGTCCTTAGGAAATCAGCCAATTTGGAGTTGTGGTTTCTACCACTCACTTGTTGACCCATGTAAATAGCTTGTAGGATCTGAGTTTGTTGCGCCATAACTTGTGCCATAGTGGGGATTGACTGGTGGGGGAGAAAGGTTAGCTCCTCATCCACAGCCTTTCCCATGGCCTGTGGGTGGCGCTTCTTGATTGGCGTCTTGGTTAGTGTTAGCTTGCTCCCTAGTAACTCTTCTTGGTGCCATCTATAGTAAATAATCTTATTTAGCACTAAAATATAGGTGAGTGGGATTAGCCACTGAAAACATGCAATAAGCATTCAAATAAGGCAAACGACAAAGCAATATACAATACAAGGCCTACTGTGGCCACATGCCATTCATAAACAAGGGTTACATAATAACTAGTACATATACCTAAGCTATGCTTAGTCATGGAGTTTTACAACATAATACTATATATCACAACGTCTACAATTTACTACAAGGGTTAGTGCTTACTACCAAAACACTGCTCTTAGCAAGCACTTCTACTACCCTAATCCATCTACTCCTCCATGAAACTGGATCCAGGGCAAGTGGAACTGTCGTTCAATGAGTGGAAGCAAGAGTGATTGCCGCTGAAGCTGGGTGAGCTAGAGCGGGAATGAGAGTAGTTGTGGCTGCATCCTCAACGAGTACCCCCAAGGGTGATGCCACTAGTGGGTTGGGGCGCAATACTATATGTCACAACGTCTACAATTACTACAAGGGTTAGTACTTACTACCAAAACACTGCTCTTAGCAAGCACTTCTACTAGTCTAATCCATCTACTCCTCCATGAAACTAGATCTAGGGCAAGTGGAACTGTCTTTTAGTGAGCGAAAGCGAGAGCGATTGCCACTAAAGCTAGGTGAGCTAGAGCAGGAACGAGAGTAGTTGTGGCTACATCCTCGATGAGAACCCCTAAGGGTGATGACCACTGATGGGCTGGGGCGCCGCACGCTCTTACATATGGTGATCCTCAAACGAGTCCACCAGTTTGGGGCCGAGTTAGGGCAGGATTGATGAAGACAATGGCATGTCCAGTAGGTGCTAGAGCATGAATCATGGCTACCACCACGATCCGCTGAAGCTTGACAAAGGTAGTGGCCTTCTCGCTCTCTATTGTGTTAGTGCCTTTTCACATCTAGCGAGCTACTCACGAAGGGTCTCCACTAGGCTATTACTAGTGATCAGGAGCTGGCAAAGGTTGGTGATCTCGTCTAATGCCTCGGTGTAGGTGGACCCTATGGCTCGCGTGAGCTAGTCTTGGTACATCAACATGGGATCATCCTCCGCAACTGGAATGAACGTCTCATAATGGTGTGCTCCCTCTCAGCGGGATGAATAGAAGTAGAATGGAGATGATAGCAAGGTACCCTCATGAATCTCACACAAATGAGTAGAGGCTAGACGGGCGGTATCGTAGAGAGCATTGGCGGCAGCACTCCTCCTGTGAAGGCTCCAAAAAATGTGAGGCTGGTGCTCGCCATCCCTGGCATATATGAAGACCTTCATGATCTATGACTCTCTAACTCCTTCTGAAGTACTTCGGCCTCGGAAGATGGGCTAGTGATTGTAGCCTAAATACTGCATTAGTTTGCGCAAGATGTTAGCAAAGTCACCTTCATCCTAGCCATGAGTAAAGTAATCCCATAGAATGTCTGTTGTGGATTTGGCCATCTGCAGTTTGAAGCAATAATAAGTAACCATTTTTAAACATAAAGAGAGGAAGACAAATCCAGAACTCTTGTGATAACTCTTGTTGTTAGTTTCAAAAATAAGTCCATGTCCTTAGTTAACGACCATTTTAGCTAATGTTTTACCATATAGTTGTATACTCTGATACCAGCGCTGTCAAATCTAGATTTTGCCAATCCAGAAGCTCCTGTGATTCCACTGCATTATTCCCTGGATCAGTAGATAATGCTCACAAATATATTGCTGAATCATTTCATATATTGCATGAACCATACCAAACATTAGTACTACATATCAGAGTTTAAATATTCCACATCAGATTTAGTTTACATAAAGGGCCTCCAGATGATAATATATGTGCACACAATATTCTTTTTAGCCCGCTTGATTGGGACTAGGGTTACTAAAGAACTCCCTAATTTCCTCCTCTTCATCACCATCATTTCTAGGAACTTCGTCGTAAGTGTAGTGATCTACCTCTCCTGGTTCTGAGTTAATTGAGTGAATGAGTGTGTGCACAAACCACCGTGCTCTGTAAGCTAACACACAAAATGCATTTATATAGATGTAAGTCTAGTTAAAGGACGGTTAGGATTATGTTTTTTTGCCAAAGGCTATAATTGAAAATTATAGTAAATAGAAGTTCTTAAGGCTTAGTAGTTTAACTAAACCATGTTTTAGTAAAGAGAGTAAGAATGTGCAATATTAATAATAGTGAAGGTTCCATCCGTCTATTACATGGTTCCATCCACAAATGCTAGCATTTGCTTCTAGGGTTCTATCCACTGTTTATAATCACTGTGTTCTAACCACCCAGGGAAAATCAATACTCAGGATTCTATCCACTCAACAAGTTTTCATTCCATCTATAAAGTTTTTGCAATAGATATTAACTCGAGTAAGTTCCCATACCCACCCATAATCGTGGGCAGAGTTGTTTGAACAGTTTCCACTCGGTAGAGGTTATACACTTTACCCATAAGAGACAATCAACTCATTATGTTCTACATGTTTCTTTAGACACGTAGACCAAGGAGAGTATCATGAGGCCTTTACAATACCTCACCCTTTTGTCATCTCGACCCATGGAATTACCCCTTCCACAAAATGGACCATAGTTATGCGGGAAGTTTAACTCCAATGACTAGTGCAGTGGGCAAATATCACCCTTTACTTGGTGCGGGAAGTTTAACTCCAATGACTAGCGTAGTGGGCAAACATCACCCTTTACTTAGTGTCCCATTCAAGCCAGATTAAAATCCACTTGCACCAACTCTGCTCCTCAACCTTACTAGATGACTCCAAGGTCTCTAAGTTATACCCATTATAAACTTGTGGTTGTACTATTTTACATTTAGAGGTCATCATAGGATTAAGTCCTTAGGGTTATCTAAGCGGTTCTACCACAAATCACACTTTTGTGCTTTATCTACACCAACCCCCTCTTACCATCCGCCTAGATATGCAAAGCAGGTTTTAGGGTTTTGAGAAGCATAAATAAGTTATCTCAGCATAGTAGCCATTTCCCTTCAATGGTTGCCCAAAACTAGTATCATATTTTAAAATTAATGTCAAGGCAAATTAATAGCCACGGGTATCTACGCAAAGCTAAGCATGACGCCTCATATACAATGTATAACTATTACAATTAAATTTGTACGATGACAAGTATTAAATATTCAACAGACCAAATGAGTGGGGTATAATAGTAACACAATGATTAGGCATGTATCTAAGATCTTAAGATGAATACAATTTGCATAATAAATAACAGCATGTAATTTGATAATTTAAATAAAAATAACTTGCATAAAATATAGGTTCAATATGATTAAAGTATTAACTCACATTACTCACTAGTTGCTTGATCTTGAGGATCTTTACTTGCCTCGAACTCTTATTCTTCTTGAACTTCGTAGGCTATTAAACGATCACATGTAAATTTGAATAAATACCAACCAAATAGAATCAAATTCAAATAAAAATTCAAATGAACTCTAAAATTCATGATTTCAGTTCCATTAAAAAGATCTTAAATTTATATGAATTTAGAATTAAATTTCACTAAATTTGGACTTAAGATGAGTGAGAACGGACCATTCGAAGTTTGGGTTTGAATTAATTCCATAAAATAATAAAAGAGAGAATTTCTCTCACTAATAGGTAGGGCCTAGGGCTTTTTGTTTTGTTTTCTATTTATTTTTTCCATTGAAAAAAGCCACGGTGTATGACACTTTGTGTCCATGGGTTTTAATTTCTCTTCAAAATTATTTCTTAATTGGAAAAGATTACTGTGATTGACAGGTGGGGCCACACACTATTCAGTACAGTGATCCAGACCCACACGTTAGTGGCTCCTAGTCATTTAACCGATTTTAAGAGTTTTTAAATGGTTGGGGCCCACAGGTCATAGACTCAATGTCTTTAATTATATCGAGAGGGCCCACGGTTCAACTAGACTAAAGAATAGCTAAGCACAATCATTAGACCATGGATTAAACTTGACTACCATGTGCTACAGTATCATTCTCCTCTCCTAAGGGAAGCGACGCTTGTCGTCGATGGGAGGAGGCACAACAGCTGCCAGTGAGCCCAAAAATGGGCCGTTGGGGGTCAACCATACCCACACACGCAGCTACATGGCCCAATTTGAGCTCAATGGTCTCCAGCGATAGCCCTAGCGGCGGCGGTGGTTCGCCCTCATGGCACTATAGCAAACTACGACATCTTAGGTTGATTCAGCTTGCTGGGATCATCTACAGACTATAAGGAGACTACCAAGGAGTGGATTGGGAACGGTTGAGGAAGCTTGGTGACATGGACTCGGGGCAGTAGAAGACTGAACCACTGCAACAATGTGCTACATCGGTCGTCATCCTAACTGGTGAACAGGGAAGGTATTAGGAGATGCTAGGGATGCTCTCTGCCAATGGAATTGAACCATGGCTTACCATAGCGGTGCAGGCAGCAGTGACCGAAGTTGGGGAAGAAGAGTGGCTCCGACGAGCTTTAGCTAACGAGGGGTTGATTGCTTGGAGGGGGAGAGAAAGTGAGGTGTGGTGAAGCTACTTGGGGATTGGCAGGGTGTTTATATGTGCTAGAGCGGCCTAGGACATGAGTCGGTCTTCGTGGTGGCAGTGAGGTGTCGTGGCCATAGGAGCAATGAGGTGATGGCACAAAGCACAATGAGATGGTCAATTGAGGCATGGCAGCAGCGCAATGGGCGGAATGGTTGTCATAGCCGATCATCGGAGTTGGTGGTCAACCGATGCGATGACAAGTTAGGGAGGCTAGTGCGGCTGTCGATGTCATCATGCGTTTTAATGCAGCAATGATGCGAGTAGCAAGGTCTGAATGCGCTTCAAGGAGGGGTGAAGCTCTGGTCAAAGTTGTGATGGTTCTTGGCGCATACTGTCGATGCGGGTGCTCGCGCGGTGGGATGCACTGGGAGGACAGTGCTAGCGTGGGTGTGCTTGGCAGAAGACCGACGCAGGTTAGGTGGCACTTATACGCACGATAGCTTGGCTTGGGCACGATAGAATGGTGGGATGTGACGGCCAGCGCTCGAGTCGGCATAGCGTGGGCGCGCTGGGCGTGTTCTAGCATGGCTAGGCCAGACCAAGGGCAAGGGGGCCAGCAGGGCCAAGAAAAATGGGCCAAGCCCAAAACTACTCCTCCACCTTTTTCTGAATTTTCCTAAAATTTCAACTTTGAAATTCAAATTTAAACTTTTGATTTAAACCATAGCAACCTTGACTTAGGATTAAATTTACACATGAACTTTGTTCAATTTAATTCTTGGATTTCTTCTAAATTAATAATTAAAACTCTTGGATAGCAATTGATTTTTGGAGTCACAACATTTTATATTGAACCCTTATTTAAATTTTGGTTTGGTTTGGATTTGAAAATGACTCTCGATCTAGGACTTTGAGTTATTGAATTTTGGTTATATCTTTTCCTTTCTTTCCCATAAATTTTATTTTAAAAATAAGCACATGTTTTGTTTTTAATAAATTGCATCTTCCATTCAAATTTTCAGTTTTAAACCTGACTTTTGTTTTAGCATGATTTTTACTGCAAATCATCTTGCCTTATTTCTATATCATCTTTTTATATTCGCATTCTAATTGGAGTTTTGTTTTATCAATTGCACATTTTCTTCTAAATTTTATTTTTATGCACTTTATTTATTAGGAACCTCAATCAAAAGCCAGAAAAACCAATGACAAGAAGATGCAAATAAAAAATTTTAAAATTTTACACATTTTCAAATACCCATATTTTTTAGGATGTTACACTGGCCTCCATGAGCCTGCTACCATCGCTGCAATCCTTCACTACGCTACGAAAATCAAGCGAAGCTTCTTAACTTGGTTGTTCTTTCCTAACTCCCGCAATGGAAAAGAATGCTTTGCCTAATTATGGCATTCCATTTAATTCAATAGTAACATGTAGCACCCCTGGGCTATCTAGTATATTGGACATCTAAGAAAATACCTAGATAAATGTAGTTGAGTTCTTTTTTGTTTAGATCAATGGAGTGTAAAAAACCAGGCAATTGTTCTTTCTTCATGATACTAATCCAACAAGCTACACAAATAATACCTGAATCAGAAAACCCCCTTGGATTTCTAGCCTTTTTCTTAGCTAAATAAGGAAAAGCATCATCTGATAGAATAAAAGGGGTCAACAACAACATAATTAAGTATAGCCACATAATAAGGCAGGGACATTTGCAGGAACAAAGTTTGCAACCTATTCTGGACCACTTTGATCTCGAATTGGATTTTCACAAGATCTGCCTTGAGATAACAGTTCTTCTCAAGGTCAAATATCATTCCCTGCATTAAGAAATGACCTAGAATAATAGCAACACTGCTGATAACTTTATAGAAGAGATTATTATTGCCAGTTGTAACTTACGACATAGAAAAAATCATTTAGGAACAATTGTATGGGCATGAGAGCAATAATAACGCTAAAGAAACTGGTATAAATAAATATAGTGCTTAATGGTGAATTGAACTCTTACATTTGTGGCACTCATTGTAGTTAATGCAGATGACTAATCTGCAAACACAGCAAACGTGTATGACTGCAACGCAGAAACAGTCAGGTTGGGGTTGAGTAAAGTATTTGAGAAAGGAACACCAAAGTTTGCAAACCCTAGTGTGGAGCAATCGAAGTTGGAGGTACAGAGAGAGGGGGGAGATCTGGGAGGATTTGCCGGAGGTGTGGAGGTGGGAGGAGACATAGCCGAGGTGTTAGAGTTTTAATCTTGTTTTACAAGTCCATACCCATATACGTATACGAATAAGTGTCCGAGTTAGAGTATAAGCCGAGTCGTTTTTGGAGTTCGTCTTTGAGCATGTAAACATCCTTTATAAGGCACAGTAGGGTCTGGGAATCAAATAGCGAGAAGAAGTAACAGGGAGGAGGCAAGAGAGGCAATGTATGCAGGTAGTAGGGAAGTTTCAGATTAATAAAGGAGAAGAAAGAGAGAGCAAAGTCTTGTTGGTGCTATTTTGTGAGTCCTGGGTCAGTTTCTTTTGTCCATCACGTGAAGCAAGGAAGAAAACTGCAGGAGGCAGTGCTGTTGTCCCTAGTGCCAGGAAGGCAAGGTCACCTCAAGATTGCTGCTTTGTGCTGTCCTCACATCAAGGGCAAAAGGAGCTAGCGGGTCCCACAGAGGAGGAGGAGCAGTACACATCTTTGGCTCGTGCTGCACACGGAAACATCAGAGCCTGAAAAGTTCAACCACGAGGAAGTTGCGGAAGAGGTTGTAGACCTCGCGGGGCTTGGCATCGCCAGGAAGGCCAGCGATGAAGATGGTGTGGAGCTCGTTGTGCGGTGGCAGGGGCTTCGTGTGGTTTGTAGTAGCTGTTGTAGGTGGGGGACGGTGGCAGGTAGGCATGGCGGTACCCATATGGTGAGGTGCCTGGCGGGGGAGGCGTGGGAGGGTAGGAGGAGGAGGAGAAGTGATACAGGGTCGCCCGATCTTCTCGACGTAGGATGGATACTCGCGGGAGTCTTGTTGAATCGCAATGATCCTCCAATGCCAATGCAAGGGACGAACACACTTTAATCCGCCAAAACACACTCGCGTCGATTTCGCCGACCACCAAGCGAAGATCTATCGTGCACCCAATTCCCAGCAGAAAGATTGAACGATCTTGATTGAAGAACACTCCTAATTCCCTCACGGAATTTCAGCAACAATGATAAACTCGAACAAAGTTCAATAGATTGATTATTCTCAAAGGTGGTCTGAGCCCTTAGGCTGCCAATACATGACTTATATAGGACCTTGGGACGTCCATAGAGTCCACAAACCTAGTACAACTCAACCCTATATGGTTTTAGATACGAACTCTTACAAAAAGGAAACTAGATTTTACAGTCGTCACATTGTTTCGGCCATAACTTTTGATCCGTGATGAATTTGATGCTGAGACCAGATCCATTGCGTAGCCCTTGAAAATATCTTTCCAAGGAGTACAAGAACACCCAAATCGGACTCCGTTTGTGAAAGTTATTACCTTTTTAGTAAGTTCCTGTCAGGCTGTCCCGAACCGAATCCGAATTGAATTCTGAGTTGAATCCGAGTTTGAATCCAATTGGCCTTGTGGGAGGTACGAATTGGGCTTGAAAATCTTATCCAAAACTTATATTTTAAGTCTTTGGGCTTCTCCCTTTTGCTCTCCCACTGAATGGGCTTTCTTCCTTCATGTCTTTGACACCTAATGTGGTCATCCTCTTCCTTTTGCATCTCCATTGCTTTGCCATCGACAAATCTAAAAATGCACCATTTAATGACATGAGATAGTATTCTATTCTTATGAATAACAACATTATATTTAGTTTGGAATGAGTTCACCTGGCAATGTTTGATGCGGCTCAATAACTCTTTCGGTTGAATAATATATTTAATCGAAAAGTACAAGACACGTCGCGTATCCGCATCATCCTCCCCTTCTTCAAGAAAAGCCGTCCTCGACTTTTGATAGCCTGAAATTGTACTAAACAAAGAATACAACGTGTATGCATGGTATATATATTTGTCATCAACACTTCTTCTGGTTAGCATATCATGAACATCTGAAAGTGTAATAAACGAAAAGAACAATACATACGCATGGTATATGTAAGAGTCAATTGTTATGCCATTTTCATTATTTTGCATAAACCGATGAATATAGTAGCAACCAAAATATGCATGCATTGCAATATTGTTTTTCACATTATTCTCCCTCCCATAAAAGAAAGTCGTCCTCGACTTTTCTAAGGACATAGACAGATCATTAATGAGCAAAATTAGATTTATGTGTTCATCCATAGAAAAGAAAATTTTGAGCGGTTTCCATGTTTCAACTGCGCTACTCTGATTATTTTTACATGATTGTACATTAAAGATCGAACAAGTAGACTTATGAAATCTTTCTAAACAGTACGTGCTATTGTTGAAATTCATCTCATTGTGATCACAACATGGCATAAAAGATTGTTTATCCATAATATGCGATTTCAGTTCAGCAAGTTTATCACATGTAATGCAAATTCTGTGAACATAAAATTTTTCATCTACACCATAATCTCCAATCAAATTGAACTTATATGTGTAGGTATAGGTACTAACTAGTGATTTTGAACTTGAAATTTCAGCAACATTATAAATCACACTAGATAGCTCTCTAGGATCATCAAACATGATATAGCACAAAGAATCATTAAGAGATATTCTAGTAAGAACTTTCTTATGAGTAATCAATTCCACATTATGTAAATTGAGCAAAGAAATTTCAGAACATTGAGTTTTCAGTTGATCATATGAGCTCTCAAAATTACTCACCTTTGCATAACTAAATTCAGCACCACTATTGTTACCTTTATCGTCCTTCTCAGATGATGTAGGTGCTGGGGGTTTAAAATTGTTAGGATGTACCCTCAGGGCAGCAAACACTTTATCCCTTCCCGTGGTTATCTTCTCATTTGGCTTCAAAGGTGCCGGTTGTTGAATGTTTAATTCTTCATCTTTAATGTCAACCTGCACAATATGAGAAACAATACTAGACGTAGATATTAATGTGTTAGTGTCAGATAAATCCTCACTTTGTCTATCTTCTACATCTCTCTTTTCTTTTGGTGTCTCTCTCACACTCTCAATTTGGATGCTCTCAACCTCACATATGGTGGAATCACACAGCTCGCTGTTTTTATCACTCTCACTCAATTTGGCTATGTGGCTCTCATCCTCACATGTGTTGTGGTGTATCTTAGGAGCTATATGTAGTTTTGGGATACTATATATCTCCTTGACCGAAGGGAAAGTCCCATACTCGGTCATCTTCTCATGTGTCACACTAGTAGAGGCAGCAGAATTGAAGTATGGACGGGGAGAAAACTGTGGTGTACGTCTCTCCATAAGTCTCTTCTCCTCTTGAATAGCACAATTCTCAAGATCTTGCACACTACCAAAATATTTATGTTGAAATGTAGCGGCAATCTTGGAATTCAAACCTCTTTTGAAGTATATCTTCTTTTGTAGTTCACTAATAACACCGGCTCGACGTAATGCATCTTGTAGCTCAAAATAATATTCTTGCACTGTATTACTCCCTTGTGTGATACTCTCCAAATAGCGAAGCAATCCCTGTGCATAATAGGGTGGCACAAATTCTCTCCTCATAAGTGCCTTCAAATCTGACCAAGATTTAATGAATTCGTTTTCAGATTGTTGATGCCACCAACTATAAGCATAATCTTCAAATTCTCTAGTGGCACACGTCACCTCTTGGTCTTTGGGAAGCTTTTGAAATCTAAATACTTTCTCCATTCGCCATTCCCACTCAAGATACTCCTCTGGATCTTCACTGCTATAGAAAGAATTAAAGCTATCTTCGACTTGTTGTGGATGAAGTGCCCGCATAACATCATTCACGATGTTCGAGCGTAATACTTTCATTTGATGATTGAATTCAATGCGCATATCTTGTGCGAAATTGTTCATCTTGATCTTGAGTTGCGCTTTCAAGGTGGAAGAAGTGGTGGTGAACTCATTGCGCAAAGTTCCCCTCAAAGTGTGGAATTGAAAACGATCCACCGGGGTATGCTTCTCTTCCATATTATCGTATCCACCTGTCATGATTAGTGGCACAAAGAACGCACAAATACCACAACATATATTCGATATGTGGAGTTCACACTCTCTCACTTTTTTCTCACCAAGTAAAGTTCTTACCTTTCCGAAGTGAACTGAGGTCCAAAAGAAACTTACACTTGGTGGTGGCTACAATAGCAAGTGATGATCAAGCGGATTTAAAAGTGACCCACAATTGCACGGCAAAAGATATTTAGGGGAGCTTGGTATGAAAGTGTTTATCCTACACAATCTGAATTTCACGATGTTGTTGAATTAAGTAATAATCCAAGCTAGAAAGTATTGCCTATGTGCCGATCCAAATGATATAAGTGGAGTATATGAACGCACACGCAATGATCAATGTGACTCAATGCAAACAAAAGGAATGAGCTAAAGGAAACAATCGGGAATATTAGCTCGTTTTGCACCAAGTACTAGGAGAGACGCTAGCCAATTGCAATAATATGAATTTGAGAGCACAAGATTGTCCAAAGAAATTAAATACACAATCTGAATTTATGGACTAAGATTAACTCACCCAAATTCGGCCAATGCTTTCTTTTCTTTCTTTCTTTCTTTCTTTTTTTTTCTCAAGCCGTGGTTCTTTTTTTTTCAATCGGCTGCCTTCTCTCTTTTTTTTTGCTCTTTTTTTTATACTCAAGGCCAAACTAGGTTTAATTGTCGTAGACGCTAGTCCAAAGTTGTTCAGCAATGTGTAGATAATTCTAGAACAGCTCTAAAGTAATTATCAAAGACTAGTCTCAAGGTTCAAAGGATTTAAGGGAAGATCTTAACAGATGCTCAGAATTCAAACCGCAACAAATTTCAGACAGTGCGATTGTGTCCAACTAAGGTTCTTACGCGCTAGGGTTTCTTGTGGCCAAATCAGACAAGAAAAGGAAACCCAGATATTTCAGATGTGATATTCTTTCAAGATGTGCAAAAATCTTATGTGGACAGCAAGAACAAGATTTCAAAAAGTAAATTGAATCTACTTTTTTTTTGGATGCTAATTGAAAGATCAACTAGCGGATTTTCAAGGGTTCAAAATAACAACGATTAAGCAACGCAAAAGGACACTAAGATCAACACGTAAACAAAATTTCTAATGGATCAAAACTTAATAAAACTCACGAAAATAACAGATGCGAAACTAGGGTTTGGATTTTTTTTTGTTGCAATTTTCGGTTTATTGGACTATAGGACAGAAATAAATCAATCTAAAAGTAAAGGGATAAGATCCTACCGAGTAAACCGCGCTCTGATACCAGATGATACGGGGTCGCCCGATCTTCTCGACTTTGGATGGATACTCGCGGGAGTCTTGTTGAATCGCAATGATCCTCTAATGCCAATGCAAGAGACGAACACTCTTTAATCCGCCAAAACACACTCGCGTCGATTTCGCCGACCACCAAGCGAAGATCTATCGTGCACCCAATTCCCAGCGGAAAGGTTGAACGATCTTGATTGAAGAACACTCCTAATTCCCTCACGGAATTTCAGCAACAATGATAAACTCGAACAAAGTTCAATAGATTGATTATTCTCAAAGGTGGTCTGAGCCCTTAGGCTGCCAATACATGACTTATATAGGACCTTGGGACGTCCATAGAGTCCACAAACCTAGTACAACTTAACCCTATATGGTTTTAGATACGAACTCTTACAAAAAGGAAACTAGATTTTACAGCCGTCACATTGTTTCGGCCATAACTTTTGATCCGTGATGAATCTGATACTGGGACCAGATCCATTGCGTAGCCCTTGAAAATATATTTCCAAGGAGTACAAGAACACCCAAATCGGACTTCGTTTGTGAAAGTTATTACCTTTTTAGTAAGTGCTTGTCAGGCTGTCCTGAACCGAATCCGAATTGAATTCTGAGTTGAATCCGAGTTTGAATCCAATTGGCCTTGTGGGAGGTACGAATTGGGCTTAAAAATCTTATCCAAAACTTGTAGTTTAAGTTCTTGGGCTTCTCCCTTTTGCTCTCCCACTGAATGGGCTTTCTTCCTTCATGTCTTTGACACCTAATGTGGTCATCCTCTTCCTTTTGCATCTCCATTGCTTTGCCATCGACAAATCTAAAAATGCACCATTTAATGACATGAGGTAGTATTCTATTCTTATGAATAACAACATTATATTTAGTTTGGAATGAGTTCACCTGGCAATGTTTGATACGGCTCAATAACTCTTTCCAGTTGAATAATATATTTAACTGAAAAGTACAAGACACGTGCGTATCCGCATCAAGAAGTAGGGAGGCGGGCGGTTGTAGTAGGAGGAGGCCAAGTGGTGCGAGCGGAGAGTGGGGAGGCGGGTAGTGGTCACGACGTCTACGGAGGAGTGTGGGGTAAGTGGCTAGGGCGGTGGCAGCTTGCGGTGGGGAGAAGTTAGTGGGAGGGGAGGAGTAGCAAGGAGTGCGGGGGAGCAGTAAGGATGTAGGGGAGATGGATTTTGTAGAGGGGAGGGAGGGGAGGACAGTGATGGGGGTGAGCGCAGAGAGAAAGTGGGCGGGACGGTCGCCAGGCGATGATGATGGGGATGAGGGTGAGCAGCAGTGTCAGAGCTGATTTGAGGAGAGGTGGGCAGTGCCAACACAGATGCAAGGGGAGGAGGGAGGAGCGGTGACGATAGAGGCAGATGCAAGGGCAGAAGGCTGAACGCCTAAGCAATTTGTGCTGCCTAATGGCCCACACGTTGGCGCACTAAGGATATGAGGAGGTGAGGGAAGGAGCATTTGAATTTGATACACAATTATTACTAAAGCATAGGTAACATATTTCAAAAAGTGGCCCACTACTCTAAAAATGAAACAACATCATATCCCTTTGTTGACCAAGTTACGCATGAATTCATCATCCATACATTCCTGCTACTTATTGTGGAATATAACCAAACTTTGCCCATAACCGAAGACACGGCTATTCGAATAGATTTACACTTTGCAGAGGCTTTACAACTTTACTCATATAACATAAATATCCCACCATATTATACATGTCATACCATAGATACCCAATTTGAAAGTTCATAATGAAGATTTTACATTACCGGTCCTAACAACAACTGCACTATGATACCTTCCCAAGATGTGGAGTGTCCTCCAACATCCCTAGACTCATATGTTGTGTTGATAAACCTTACTTGAATCAGCAAGGCCCATACGAACATAGATAACCTCCATGCCCGTACTAGCCCAAATAACCTATAATCTACCACCTACGGTTGTGTTGCTAGAACACAGTAACTTATTATGCTAAGGCCTCCCCATAGGGGCACATGTGCATGTATGTGAATACTTGGATCTATGGCATAATAGATCAGTCTTTAATGACTCGGACGAGACAACCACAAACCAAAGTCTTGTGCAATTATACCGGTCTCTACAACCACTAGCCCAAATCTAAAATATGTTTTCAGCTTTATTTATTAACAAAAATAATACAGGTACCATCTTTGCACCAATTTTCAAGTATCGATATGAGCATTTTTGAACAATTGACCAATTTTCAACCTGGCAAAACTAGTATCAATATGAGCATCGCTAAGCATCAACTATTGGCTTCATCTACAACTTCCACAACAAAATATACAAGTTATGGATAGTAATATTATGATAACAATAGTGAGAATATCAATTTATCAAGGTTGGATTAATGCAACAATTGAATATAACTACCAACCTTACCAATATAGTGATTTTTACAAAAATTATGCGCATGCATAGTGATACGGGGTCGCCCGATCTTCTCGACGTAGGATGGATACTCGCGGGAGTCTTAATGAATCGCAATGATCCTCCAGTGCCAATGCAAGGGGACGAACACTCTTCAATCTACCAAAACACACTCGCGTCGATTTTGCCGATCACCAAGCGAAGATCTATCGTGCACCCAATTCCCAACGGAAAGGCTGAACGATCTTGATTGAAGAACACTCCTAATTCTTTCACAAAATTTCAGCAGCAATGATAAACTCAAACAAACTTTAGTATATTGATTATTCTCAAAGGTGGTCTGAGTCCTTAGGCTGTCAATACATGGCTTATATAGCCCATTAGGATGTCCATAGAGTCCACAAATCAAGTATAACTCAATCCTATATGGTTTTAGATACGAACTCTCACAAAAAGAAAACTAGATTTCATAGCCGTCATATTGTTTTGGTCATAACTTTTGATCTAAGATGAATTTGATGCTGAGACTAGATCCATTGCGTAGCCCTTGAAATTATCTTTCTAACGAGTACAAGAACGCCTGAATCGGACTCCGTTTGTGAAAGTTATGACCTTTTTAGTGACTGCTTGTCAAGCTGTCCCGAACCGAGTCCGAATTGAATTCTGAGTTGAATCCGAATTTGAATCCAATTGGGCTTGTGGGAGGTACGAATTTGGCTTAATAATCTTATCCAAAACTTGTAGTTTAAGTCCTTGAGCTTCTCCTTTTTGCTCTCCCACTGTATGGGCTTTCTTCCTTCATATTTTTGGCACCTAATGTGATTATCTTCTTCCTTTTGCCTCTCCATTGCTTTGCCATTGACAAACCTAATAATGCACCATTTGATAACATGAGGTAGTATTCCATTCTTATGAATAACAACATTATATTTAGTTTGGAATGAGTTGACCTGGCAATGTTTCATGCGGCTCAATAATTCCTTCTAGTTGAATAATATATTTAACTGAAAAGTACAAGACACGTGCGTATCCGCATCACATAGTAATTTTGAAACACCACATACATAACAGTGAAATATGGGATCAACATGGTCAAAGGGGTACTTGCCTTGCTGTCAAACAATTGTTTCTTAATCCGGATCGAATTTGAAGTATTTTTGGTACGTTGGTATCTATCGTATAAAGCATAATAATACCAAATAAATTCAAATAAAGAGCAAATTCAAATATTTCTTTGCATATTATGAAATTTAGAAATATGTTTCACTCAATTTGGAATTTGTATGAGGGGGAATGAGCTAATTGAAGTGTTGCCGGGAGATTAAATCTAGAAAAAGGAAAGAGAAAGTATTGTACTAAGTGGGTGCCATCGAAGGTGCATTTTTCAAATACGTTATCCTACTGAAAAAAGCATATTGTTGGTAACTTGAAGGTGTCTTTGTATTTTTTGGATTTTTTTAAAATATTAAAAAGGGCTAGGTCCACGTGCCAGTGAGAGAGAATCAGAGCAGAGCAATGTAGAAGAGAGGAGACAGTGGCTGAGATGGTTGCTGATCTCACTAGCGGCGATGCAGCAATGGAGAGGTCTCGGAGACTAGCAAAATGGAATAGCGAGGTTGAGGTGAACTCCAAAGGTGGTGATGGTGGCTGGAGAGGTGGACAGAGGCGACGGTGCGGCGAGGTAGCTTGTCCATACAACGGTATTAGCGCAGGTGATCAAAATGAGCGAACTGGATCATAGGCAAGCTAGAGGGTGTATAGGTGATGTTACAGTAACTAGTGCAGGAACCAAAGGTCATTAGAGCCATCCCAATGACATGCAGGCGTGGCGTCATCATGGACGACAACGAGGAAGACTCGACTACACCCATTGAGCTTCAAATCTAAGGAGTGCAATGCAAGAGGGTGCTACCAGGAGCTCACCACAGTGGTTGACGAGGATAGAGGAGGTCTATGGTGTCTCGATGATGAAAGGCAGATGCAGCGGCGATGAACTTCATGGTGGTTGAGCTCCATGGAGGGAACGGGCTACAAAGGAGCACATAAATGGATTTAGAAGGGCACGAGGATGGTGAAAATGATCATCGCGCGTTCTGAGGCCCACCGAAGATGAAACTGCTCGACGACGATGGTGGCAGCTAGAGATGAAGAAGAAGGCATGGATTCGACGCTACACTGCACGGACCAAGAAATTGGTTGAGGGTTTGAGAGACAAGAAAAATGGCATGTAGTGGCGCGCATATGGAGAGAAAAAACTCATTGGAAATGGCGTGGGCCACGACAAAGCATGGTGGCATGCGTGCGCATGTTAGAGATGAAGACGACAATAACATTACAGGCTATCTAATGGATGAAAGTGACGAGGAGAGGGCAAAATGGAGACGGCATGGAGTACTGAGCAAGATGACGCGATCGAGGAGGGCTTATATGGTAAGACAAGACCATTCTTCTCTTTGAA
This sequence comes from Melocanna baccifera, assembly GCA_036346265.1. Lineage (NCBI taxonomy): Eukaryota > Viridiplantae > Streptophyta > Magnoliopsida > Poales > Poaceae > Melocanna > Melocanna baccifera. Next base: position 15,462,641 of record CM070677.1, read on the forward strand.
ATCTCATGGCTGGGCTCAGATTCTCACTAATATGTTGCATGGTAGTGGCTTGTGGGCGACGCCGAGCTCGACTTGGAGGGGACAGAGCGGAGGGTCATGAGGCGGGGGTTACGGCTTGCCAGGCATCCAAAATCATGGGTGGACACGGTTGGAAACATAGACAGACAGTGACCAGTGATGGCTGCGCATGGCGAACAACGAACATGCATGGGCGGTCGAGCTACAAATGACGAGGTAGAAGATGGGGCCTACGGTGTAGGCCCTGACCTCACAGTTCAGCAGCGAAAGAGAGAGGGAGCAAGAAGACATCGAGCTCTCTCCTTGCACATGACCATGGCCATTGGAGGAGAGGGGAGGTGCATCTTAAGGTGGAAGACATGCCCTGGCAGGTGGGCCCCAGGCGTTAGTGACAATAGAAAAGAGAGAGAGAACGCACTCCACGAAAGGTGTTTCCGCGTAGAGAAGGCGGAAAATGGGAGGCAAGTACGAGATGATAGAAGGTGGGCTGGAATTGGGCCTAAACAATGCTGGGCTAGGCCAACATTAACGATTTCATCTCAAGAGCAGGGTTTTGAAATTAAATTCATTTCTGATTTAATTTAATAGAAATATCAAGTTTGTAATTTTTTAAATTAATGAACAAACTCTAAAAATTATGAAAATGGTTAGAGAGCCCCTTTAGATTATTTTGAACTCAAATAAATTATTAGTAGGTTGGTTAGGTTTTAATTATTTACATAAATTTCTTTTCAGCGGTTGGAAATTAAGAAAAACCTTTTCTTAATTGAATATAATTTTGAAAATGTAAGGAAGAGCATAAATGATGATTTTTGAATTTAATTGAATATGTTTTAGAATATTTGGGACGTTACAAGTGGGTAGGGGTTGGCTTGATCCAATGGGCAATTGATTGGATGAGCATGGTTGTCAAGGCGTTACCTAGGCGACGCCTAGGCTTCTAGGTAGCTCAGAGCGGACGCTGTGGAGGAGCGCCTCACCTTGGCCAGCTGGGCAGGCGCCCATGGCGACACGATGTCCACTACATCGGCTGGGCGAGCGCATGGCTAGTCGCATGGCGTGCGACCGCGTGTGCATAAGAGGGGCTGAGGGAGTTCCAGATCACGTGTACCTAGAGCCGACCGAGTCATTGAGCATCCTGAAGTGGCGATTGGCGAAGTCCCGAACCCTAGCCGCCCGTCGTCGTCCCTCTGCCTCACCACCACCAGGTACGCCTCCCTCCCACCACCGCCTCCCTCCCTTTGCTTCTCCCTCTCGCCCGCCGCCTCCCTTCCGCGTTGCTTCCTCTCGCTCTGGTCCCTCCCGTCGCCGCTCCCTCTCTCCTCTGGTCCTCTCCCTCTGGCCGCCGCCTCTCCATCTCTCCCTCTGGCCTCCCTCCCGCTGTCGCTCCCTCTCCCTCCGGTCCCTCCCGCCACCGCTCCCTCTCTCCCTTTGGCCTCTGCGGCCCGCACTGCTTCCTCCCTTCCCGCCATCACTCCCTCTCGCCGTTGCTCCCTCCCGTGGCGGATCTGATGCGGCTGCTTCCCTCTGATGTGGCCACTCCCTCAGTCCCTCCTGCCGCCACTCCCTCTCGTGCATCTCGCCGCTACTCCCTTGGTCCCTCCAGGCTCCAGCTGCTTCACTTTGAGTTGTGTCGTTGTGACTTGTGAGGCAGTGAGAGACTGAGAGTGAGTGTTATAGATGCGGCTGTCCGACTGTTATACACTTATACTGTTGTATTGTTAGTTTGTTATAGTGTTATACTGTTGTTATACACCGCATCCAGTGACTATTTGATCTTGATGCGGCTGTTTTAGTTAAGTAGTTAGGTACTCGTCAAGTGAACCACCTTAGCTCGCCTAGCAACGCCTAGAGGACGATTAGGCGTCCTGACGGTCCTTAGGCGCCGTGGTCGCCGTGACAACCATGTGGATGAGTACGTCGTAGTGGTTGGTATAGGGTCTGTTTTTTTGATACAGCTAATGGCTTTTTATCTATGATTTTTAAGATGGCAGTGGATGGCGGAGATACTAACGTGAACAACACACACAATTTTAGGTTCGAGAAGTCGTATGGAGAATTTGCTTAAAAAACCGTCTTATTTATTTTAATTTTTGAAATATCAGAAGACCAAAAGGTCATGGATATCTACTCCCAGAGACACGTTCTACTACGTGCAATAACTAAGATAAGGAATCAATGTGCAACCATATATTAACAAAATCCATATTAAAATTTGTAAATTAGGAAAGGAGTAAAAATCCTTCGAAAGGTAGAATAAGCAAATATCTGCTAAATTATAATTTAAACAGATATTTCTGAATTTAAAACCAAACAAATATCGGCGACAGATGCCATGGTGATGGCCCACCTGGCACCTGCACAATTCGGCAAAATTTTCTACCCCTAGACCCGAAGTCCTCTGCAAAATCCCCAAGATCCTCTTGCTTGAGAAAATTGCTATTATAGCACACGAAACAATGGGCTTCGCTATTATAGGACTCCAATCGTTGACTTTGCTAAAACGACCTTTGAAGCGTTGGCACTTTGTTATACATGACATTTGGTCCTTTTAATCACTTTTCTCATCTAAAGTACATGTATTTTGCCATGGGATGACCGTATTGCCCTTCGCCTCATTCACGTTAAACGCTTCGTTTCCTTCGTTTAATCACTTTTCTCATCTAAAGATCACAATGCAAGTGCAAAGAAGACGGTGAGTGAGCAATGCAACATAACGAGTCCATCATTGATGAAAGCAAGCGGCGCAAATGCTGCCGGTAATACCTTTGTAATCGCGAGGTGAAGGAAAGCGAGGACTAGACCGGCGGCGGGAGCGGTGCGCGAGAAACGCGGCTCCGGTCCGCGACGTAGTCCGCGGCCCAAAGACACGATGGTCTCCACGGTCGCCGAGGCGATGGGCTTGGCGGCGTCGATGACCTTTGTGCTCTGCTGCGCCGCATCTGCGACGGTCTATTGAACAGAGCAGGGTCATCAAATCAAGACGAAACAGTCTCATCCCATGAAATGAGGCAGAAAGGCAATACGGTCATCCCATAGCAAAATACATGTACTTTAGATGAGAAAAGTGATTAAAAGGACCAAATGTCATGTATAACAAAGTGCCAACGCTTCAAAAGTTGTTTTAGTGAAGTCAACGATTGGAGTCCTATAATAACGAAGCCCATTGTTTCGTGTCCTATAATAGCAATTTTCTCCTCTTGCTTGCCCAATTCCTCCCCCTCTGTCCGGCTGACCTGATCCAAATTCCCACCTCCACCGCGGCCGCCGCCTTCGTCATCGACACAACTGCCTTCTCCGTAGACACCACCGCCACCGCCATGTCTTTCTCCCAGTCTTTCGCCGCCGGCCCGGCCACCCACCACCCCCATCCCCATCACCACGTCCCTCCCCCCCACCCCCGCCGCCGCCGCCGCGACCACGACGACCCCTACCACTCCTATCCGCTATCCCACGGACATCCCTACGCCGCCGCCGCTGCCAGCGTCCCCTACCATGTCCCCGGCGACCCCCTCGCCCTTTCCCACCTCCAAGAACATCTATTTCCGCTTCCCCCTCACCCGGCCGCGGGCCAGCCCCCGCCGAAGCGGGCTCGCCGCGCTCCTGAGCCTCGGTGGGATCCGCTGCCGCGAGCTGTGGCGCCCGTGGCGCCGGCGAGGCCGCGTGAGGACGGCGGCTCGGGGGCGCTGCTCTCGCGAGACGAGATCGAGCGACGGTCGCCTTCGCGTAGGGATGGGATCGACTCCGCGCTGGAGGCGAGGCTGCGCGCGTCGTACTGCGCCTACCTGCGCTGCCTCGGCATCCGCCTCGGGCTGTAAGCTCGCTGCTGTTTTGTTGATTCGTTTGGTGATTTGTCTTTGTGGTCGCTGATCTTGGTGCTTGCGTTTGCTGCAGGCCACAGACGACTATTGCGACTGCCGTGGTGTATTGCCACCGGTTCTTTTTCCACAGATCACACGCCTGCCACGATAGATTTGTTAGTTGTCTTTATCTCTTCTTCCACAAGAATTCTCAGTAATGGAAATTAAATAGGTCAAGAACTAGGTTTTCCACTTGGGGATAAGATATCAGGTGGAGATGAGATCAATAGGGGTTTTCATCCATCAAATGGTTGTGCCTGGTATACTGTAAATTAAGTTGCGTTTCACCTACAATTCCAACATTATTATGCATATTTGAAATAGTGGTTAACTAGTTAAAGGAAAAAAACACAGCTTGGTCATATTGACTAGTGACTATAAATGCTCCAACATATGCCCCAACCTAAAGTTTCTTGGTTACATAAGCTTTGTTCTGAGAAATTTAATTCAACTCAAATGAGTAAGTTGAAACTCTTCCTAAAAATAATCCAATTTGCACCTTTTTTTTTGTTTAAATGTGCAAGTTGGCAACTTAGTGGTCTGAAGTGTGGATTGGAGGATTCAAGACCACAAATAAAATCAAGCACATAAAAACTTGTGATGTATATATGTTATTTTCAAATGGCTAGCCAGCCAGCTGCAACACATAATAATGCATATACGAAATTGGACATTGACCTGTTGCATGTACTTTTGTGCACTGTATTGCCCAACTATGCTATTATCATCTTCCTGTGCACTTCTTAACTTGGCTTGTGAAGGATTTTGTACTGTGACTTTACAAAACTTGCTTTTCCTGGCCAATGCCCCATGCATTGTTTAGAAAATAAACCGGACACAGTTATCTTGGAAGGGACCTTATTGTGATTTTTCCTTCACCATAACCATTAGATCCACTTGACATGCAATGTGGATATCAATTTTTTATACATATAGGCGGATACAACAAATCAGATTTCATTCCTTCCATTATGATAAATATTTTCCTTTTCATACTTGTACAGTTGGTTGCGACTGCAGCATTGTTTTTGGCAGCGAAGTCAGAAGAAATGGCATGCCTCTTGAATACTGTTCTTAGGGCTTCGTGTGAAGTTTCTCAAAATCAAGAATTCAACCTCCTTCATTATATGCTGAGTGGTGTAAGTTAACACACAAATAATCCATTCTTACTCAACCATGTTTAGCTTGATCAGTGTGATGTTGACTTTAGTGCGATCTTATTTCTCTGAACTAAGTTAGGGAAACTACAAAGGACTGTCATGGCCTAATGGCTTGTATTTCTTTTTTCTTTAGCAGGACTGGTTTGAACAATACCGAGAAAGTGTAATACAGGCGGAGCAAATGATACTGACAACACTTGATTTCGAACTTGAAGTGTCGCATCCATATGCTTCACTTTCATCTGCTTTGAGCAAACTAGGACTTTCACATACTGTTCTATTTAATGTGGCTTGGAATCTGATCAACGAAGGGTAAGTATTTTCTATTGCTTAACGCATTAATTGATCATTATTTACTGACATAATTCGTTTCTTGAATTCTTAATAAACAACAGTCAAGGTATCTTGCACAACATCGTATTCCTGTGGACATTAGCAATGTCAAGTTATCATCTGCACTGTTTGGATTTTTGGTTTTTCTATGGTTGGACCAGGCTGGGGTATTTAGATGTTATCCTTCAAGTTTGTAGACAATTCTATGTATATCATATGTGTAGTATAGTGGTACAATCATCAATATTTGTTCCAATCTGGCAAATGGTCAGAAAACAGCTGTATTTGAGAGGTTAAATGGAGATTCTTATCCAGTAAATGCCAGTCATACATTTTTTGTGGATCTATAGTTAGCAAGACTGGAATTAAGGTACCATCTCCGGTTCCTGTGGCCACAACTAACCTCAGTTGGGGCCAGTGCGTATTGCTCAATCTATCTGCTGCCAAAGCACACTTTTTGGACCTAGATTGTGGCCATTGCAACACTGGATGAGATTGGATGACTGGAATGACTAGAGAAAGGTTGATTTGGTTATAGTGTGAGATCAAACATTTTTCAAGCGTTTGTTGTACTCGTCCCACCTGCCACACAATAAGTGCCCTTGAATATCATCCACGACTATCAACTAACACAAAATACTGTAATCTGTGTTGACTATCACACATAGTTTGTTATGTTCTCAATGTCAGCTTGCTTTATATTGTTGTTGACTAAAATAAGCAAATATATGTGAATCTTCTTCCTATTTTCATTGCAATTACTTGTAAAATTGATATCAGCTTGATTTGCTCTTAGTGTATACTTCAGCAACAACTAGGAGCTTAATTTCATACCTGAATTGTTGGTTCTATCTTGTGTATGTAACATTTCTAAATAATTCTCCATTCTGTCTGGAGGTTTATCCTACTGCAATGAGAGTATGAATTGCCTGAGTTTCTCTTATATACCACTTAATGTATTATTGATTGCATATATAATAAGCTTGAATATAGATTCTGTTGTATTTAATTCAATTTTGTACAGTAACCATCTTCAAGGATGAACTTGTTCATATTCTCAGGGGGAAAAAAGACAACCAACTTCTAGATAACAAAATGTAGTTATAGTAATTTTTAAAGCATCGATTGAAAAGTTTGCAAACATGGGAAAATATTAAAATTCTATATTATGTTGATATATAACTTGAAGTGTCATTCTTTGAGAGTGACTGAGCTTTGAGAGTGACTGAGTTATTTTATGGTATAATTTTGCAAGAATATATGCATGAATCCTAATAGGTTTGACGAGGAAGTTAATCATAAGGCTGGATTAAAGCAATGCTATTTTGCAAATAGGTTAAAAGGCCAAGTCTTGTTTATTTCTAATTAGGTGAATTCCATATATGCCATTGCAAAAGTGTGAATTGTGGGTGCACCATTGCAACACTTGAAACTTCACCCACCATGTCACTGTAAAACATGGAAACCTAAGTAACTATGTTAATATGGCACTATATAGTTGTAAATATGGTGCTATAAAATCATATCAGTTGCAAATATGCCACTAAAAAATTACAAGAATGCTACTGGGATCGTAGTTTACTATATAGCCTATCCCAAGCTAGAAAATCGGAGAAGGGTTGTGTTAGGCACGGCGAGCCAACGTAAAAAAATTAAGCCACCTTTTCATAGAATAAAACCCTACTGGGATCGTAAGGTGGGAGCTTTCGGGTGTGATAAGCCACTTTTAGAAATGGCTAGTTTTGCTGTGCCGTAATATAAATTTTCCTTTCTAAGGTTGTTAATCTTTTGTTTGCCTGCTTGCCTATTAAATCATGGAAAAGAGGAACTCTTTTTAAGATTTGCTATATGGGGTGGTAATCACAGACTTGCTGATTTGTAGTTTTGCATTCGGTGATGAAATATTGCACTGCTATAGTATCACTTCTAAATATTCACTATGTTCACTGTCGAGTTCTGCATGCCATTTTTTTAGAATCATGTTATCTGTATTGTTGAATGGCCAACTACATCACATAAATTATTATTTGAAATGTCTCCATCCTTCTCCAATTTTCCACTTGCAATATCTTTTTGTTTGCGCTAACAAGTGGGAACTTTCCTCTGCATTAGAAGGTGCACATTTTTGCCTAAAAACTTTTGTTCACTGGAAAGTATCCGCATTACACCCTCAAGTCGCAAATTTTTATATGTTTTTGACTTTTCATGGTATCCAAGTTACAAATTTGACCATTAGTATTTATCGATATATATGTCTATAATTTACTAACGTATAACACTATGAAAGTATTTTTTTTGTGAAAATTCACTTATACTATATTCATGTGAGCAATCTAAATATTTAAAAATATTGTTGGTCAAAGATGGAAAATGTTTGGCTGCATGTTTCCCATGGTGACCTGAATGTGTAATTGGAGGGAGTACTGGTGACTTATGAGTTTTTCAGTGCCATGCTTGCATACCTATTTGATGTGCAAAGAACATTGCTGTACCATGGTACTAATGCTGTCATGATGGTTGGATCATTTCATTTGCTTTTATAGATTTGTTTTCCGTTGTTGGTTCAATTCATTTAGTTCAACAAGTAATTCTCTGCCATCAACATCAAGATGTTGAGTAACTTTCAGCTTCAGCTAAACTTATATGATCTATTTGGTTTCTGTGGATGCACACGTATACTTCACTTTCATATGCTTGGATTATGGTCAAGGTGATTTGTCAGGCCCAACAAGGTTTATGTTGGCTGATTAGTTTGAAATGAATTTTCTTGTGTTTGAAAGTAGATGTCGATCCTTTTGTACTAAACTGTGAGAATCTTTGCACAGGATTGGTGTGATGGTCATGAAAAACATCTTTGAACCACTAAACTGTGAAAATCTTTGCAGAGGATTGGTGTGATGGTCATGAAAAACACCTTTTAACCCAAGAATCATTATGTAGCAACCATTGTAGCATGATGTGATAATTGGGACTAGGAAAATGGGACATAAAGAAACATTATGAACCTACAAATATATTCTAATTGCCCACAACCCGAGCTGCAGATTTTTTTTGTTTCAAAAATCAGAGAGAAGATTGGTCATAAATGATTCTTTTCATTTAAATTGAAGTTGTACTTGTTGCCGAGCTCACTTTAGTATTACTGTTGGATCTTGACTGTTGAACAATGCTTTAAGCTCATAACCTAATTCTAGTTTCGTATACATCTTTGTTCTGATGGCCGTACTCAATGACTGCACAATTCAATTTTACAAAGAGAACACAAGTTTTACACAGTGCTGCTATCTTTTGATTTATTACAGATCAAGTGTTGGTCCTCATGGCTCAGCCATTTTTAATGACTTCCAAATTATGTAGTAAATTTATAATTTTTATATCCAAACTTACATTCAAGTTTCTTCTTGTTCATAATGATGGGAAGAATTGTTACAATTGTAATCAATCAGGTGTTGCTCTTTGTAATTTTCTGTTTTATGTAGATTTCTCTGCGCTTTTGTATTTTATATAAGTTTGCATGCCTTGGTAGTTCCATCATTAGTTTACCAACTCCACTTCTCTTTACTAACGACAGTGCCTCACTGACAATGACACTGACATTTTTCATGTACTATGGTGCTTAACAATGTTAAGACTCATATTTAGTAAAGAGAGTCATATGGAGCATTGCTTGCATTCTAACTTCAAATCTTCCTACATGATATTAGAGTTAGTACACAAGAACAACTCGAGATTTCATTAGTAAACAAGAACAACTCGAGATTTCATTAGTAAACAAGAACAAGTATGCTCCTGCTGGACCATGCTATATTCTCTCTCTTGTGGCCTGCAAATCTAACATTGTCATGGTGAAATGACATTTATAATTTCTGGAGTGGCATATGCCACTGGAGCATTATTTGGTGAAAGAATTGATGTATGAATCTCAAGAGGCATGTCTAATTGCTAGAATTTAGCAATATGGCAAATGCTGCAGAAGGCTCTTCGATAATGTTGTCATCTGAAGACTTTTAGTGGTAAGGAACATTGCATATGGCTTGTTTAGTTTGTTTCTGCTTAATATGTAGCTATTTGATGGAGCCTTGACATCTTTCGCTGATATGGTTTGTCATGTCTGAAACAAATGCACTTGTTTTTCATGCACACAGTTCACTAATCGATGGTTTGTCCAGCTCTTACTTGAGTGTTCATTAATTCTATATCATCCAACTGTTATACTTAGTTATTTTAACAATGCAGGCTCCGGAGTTCTCTCTGGCTTCAGTTCAAACCTTATCACATCGCTGCTGGGGCTGCATTCCTTGCTGCAAAGTTCCTCCGTTATGAAATTACCTTTCATCCAAATTTCTGGCATGAATTCAAGACGACACCATACATTGTTCAAGGTTATTGAGTGTTCTTTAGTCGCAAAGTGAACATATTCTTAGGATATATATCTGACAGCACCATGTGTTGCAATCGCAGATGTTGTCCAGCAGTTGAAGGAGCTACTTTAGGATACAGTATTCCATATGTTTGCTACATACCAAAAGATCCTTTACTTTGTTTGTAGTGGCCACTGAAAAATATGTGTACTTCGATATGTGGCCACCTCGTCTCGAATTACTGAACCGCATTAGTAGCTTGAGATTATAACCATTCTTTTCCATTTAGGTTCTTACAGCCACACCATGTCGCCATGTACAAAAAGGAAAAAAAAAATCTTGTGTCATGTTGCCCTCAATTTTTTTTGTTTTGGGGGGGGGGGGGGGGTAAGAAAAAATGATCTTTATTGGAGAATAATGTGCTATATTTTGATGCATGAAAGTTTTCTTCTTGTCCTTCAGGACATGTAACCGTGTCTTTCGTTATGTTTCATGATTGGATGCACCCGGGCCATTTTATGGCTATATTTTTTTTATGTACTTCAATTTTCTTTTTCGTCGTTTAAGGACCTGTAATTTTTTGATCTTAGGGCTCACGTTTCAGCTTATGAAATAATAATAACAGATCCAGGTCAGTTCTGAAACATTTGTGTGGTTCTAAAAAAATGTTTATTTGTACCGCTGATATAGATAGGATTTACATATTTTGTGAATTTCTGATTATGGTTGTGGCCTTGTGCACTTGTTGGATTCTATCAGGGCGGTATAATCCTTGTCTACTTATAGTGCTCGGTATCATCGGTGCTCATCATAAGATTTTGTGACTGGATGTACAGTGACATTATTAATGTACTTGTTTCAGAGAGGAATAATTAGCCCATACCAAAAAATAAAGAATTTTCTAGCCGTACTAATGATTACTACACCGAAAATATAAGGGGGCGTTCGTTTTAGCGATGACTTTTAGCTGAAATTTCACTGTAGTTGGTTTTTTTTTACTGTAGTTGATTTGGTTTTTTGGGCATAATTAATTTAAAAAAATAGAAAAATAGAAAAAACATGTTAACCCATTAGGGATAATACAAAGAAACACAGGGAAAAAAAGAAAATACAAAAAAACCTAAAATATCTAAAAAAAATCATAAAAAGACGAAACGAGCGGGGCAAAACATTTCCGCGGAAGCGATGGGCCAAAGGTAAGATTTTCTATGCACTAGTAATGCCGAGTCTATGATGGAGATGTTGGGCAGGATTTTATGGGTATGTTTTTTTCAGCTTTTCAAAATAATTTTTGATTTTTGCTATAACTAGTAAAGTGCCCGTGCGTTGCAACGAAAAACTAAATAAAAGTGATAGTTTCTGGGCCGTTTATTATTTTAGGATATATACAATCTATTTTTTTAGGATATGTACAATCTATTATTTTAGAGAGGTGCGTTCTCTCCAGAGGAGGAAGACCTCATCATTGAACTCCATGCTGTCCTTCGAAACTGGTAAATTTTAAGCCCAATTGGCGAGAGCATCTGTGATTAGTAATCGCAAAGCAACACTTGATAATTCAGCTAATATAACCTCTTCTTTTCGATGAGAAGGTGGTCTCAAATTGCAAAGACAAATGCCCGAGGACCGACAATGAGATCAAGAATCTCCGAACTCATGCATCACGAAGAAGCTCCGTACAGAAAGGCATTGATCCCAACACCCACAAGCCCTCGCCGAGGTTGCCCCACTGTAAGGGCACCGCTTAAGCAAGCAATAGCCAATAGGTCAAAGTTATAGTCCTTGATCCAATCACAATGATATCAAAACATAGACTAAAAGAATTTGTTAGCTATGAAACATTTATACATCGTACAATACAAGACAACTATGAACAAAAATTTAGTACTACAAAAGTATTAGACAAACACACCACACTGAATTTAACATGCTCATATAAAAGGATGGTTTCTATTTATTGCAATCAGATATGCATGTACTCATTTCTTGGGGAGAGAAGACAGATTAAATATTTGTCATATGGTTCAATACATGAAGTCAAGGTTGATGCAATCCATGATACAAGTAGAATTTTGTTTGTGAACTAGTTAATACTAAAAACAAGATAAATAAGTACCAAAGGAAATTGCATAAGTCCATCAGCTTGTGGATACCTATTCCAGTGTAAAAGGACCTACAAAATAGGTTTATCGACTTCCAATGATGGCATGTCAAAATGTAACAATAAATTTGTCAGAAATGAAAGGAAATGGTACAAAGAATGAAATTTTGGCCAAAGCATCAAGTATTACTTACATTCGACTCCGATGAAAGATCTGCACAATACGCAAATACATTAACTGTTCATTGTACCAGTAGTCCACATTGTCTTTTCTCAGAGAGTTGAACCCAGACAAAATCGCTCAAACAGCAAGTAATACCGATCTTCACTGGGCATACAAAAGAAACCATGTACGTTAAAAAAAGAGACATTCGAAAGACTATTTACTATCATCAATACCCCAATACTAAAGGCGTGTTCCTTTGTCAAACTAATAGTCAAGGAAAGCCCTAGAACCCAATATCCACTTACATTTTACTCCTAGAATTAAAACTACTTGTTTCCCAGTCCCAAATTTCTAGCACTCGAGTTCATGATAATGCACACTGCTCAAACACATGTACACACATTTTAGATTTTGAAAGAGCGAATGAGCTCAAGATTTGCAAAGGCAACTTACTTCGAGCTAGACAACACCGCTTTTCATTCAACCAATATAAACATGTTGCTTTGAATGGTGTCTATCCAAAATATTCCCAAGAGTTGTCATGAGATAGGAACATTGAGTTAGAACATCTATGCATGTAAGAATTTAAAATAATTTAAGCGAGAAAAAGATGTTTTCTAATATCTAACATTCACGCATAAACTGTCGATTGGTTCAATACCTATATTTACTCTGTACATCACCATCCACCATGACATAGAACTCAAAGATCCCACATTGACACAAATTGTCACAAGATGATTTGGTCTTTGAAGACAGTCCTCAACATGTTCTGACGGATAACCCGATTGATTAACATTCCTACCATTGTGCAACGTATGTGCTTAAACCGACAAACAAATTGTGCAATAATTTAAATTACTACTTACCAGCGTCATGATGTCCCCATGCTCCTATCTTCTCGCTTCAATTGCTTTATCCAATATTCCACGTAGTAGCACTACAAGATATATGTATATAACAAATCATCGATTCAGAACCCTCAAGATATATTGCATTACACCATGATGTCCTCACTGTGAGGAGGTAGGGAAAGAGCGAGGCGGAGGTGGAACAGGTCGAGGGGCAGCCGCGAAGCACGAGGTGGCGCGGTGGCCGCGACGTGGCACCGGTTGGGAGGAAGCGAGGGAGAGGAGTGGAGGGGTGTAGGAGGGAGGAGAAGGGGCAGCGGCGTAGGGTGGATGAGAGGAGGGCGGCAGTGGTAAGAGGCAAGCGGTGGTGTGTGCAGAGAAGACATCACCGCCCGTCCCCGAGTCTCTCATTGCCACCCTCCTCGCATCCTCACCCGCTTGTCGCGCGCCCTCTATCACCTCCACGCTAATTAATCGCAGACACCCGCCGCCACCTCTCTTCTCGCCTCACCTCATTGCCGTCTCCTCTCTCTCTCTCTCTCCAACCATCACACGACGCCCTTGACCGGTGGGGATGAGAGGCACCGGATCTGCTTAGAGGAAATCGGATAAGGTGAACAGATCTAGGCAAATCGCAACCGAGTCGGCGGGGTGGGGAGGAGGGGGAGGAGGCGCGACGCGGTGTGGTGGGGAGGAGGCGGCGGAGCGGAGGCGGAGGGTGGGGAGGAGGAGGCGCGCGCGGGGGGAGGAAGGGGAGGAGGCGGCGGCGCGGGTGGGAGGAAGGAGAGGAGGCGGCGGCGCGGGTGGGAGGAAGGGGAGGAGGAGGCGCGCGCGGGGTAGGGAGGTGGGAGCGGGGCGGCGGGGGGAGAGGAGGAGGACGGTGGGGCGGCTGGGGAGGGGGGGAGGGGGAGGAGGCGGCGGCGGGGGGAGGAGGAGGGGGGAGGGGGAGGAGGGGGTGAGGGGGCGTCGGAGGTGGGAAGGGCGGAGGGAGGGGAGGAGGCGAGGGCGCCGCGGCGGCGGGAGCGGAGGGAGGAGGCGAGGGCGGGAGGATGCGCGGGGTGGGAGAGGGAGGGGAGGAGGCGGCACGCCGGGTGGGAGAGGGGTAGGCGGATCGAGGGGGTGGGAGAGGGAGGCGGATCGGGGGTGGGAGCGAGGGGATGGGGGAACGACGGGTGTGCAGACAGGTTCGGTTAGGGAGGGCAGTACGGGTTTTAGGGTTGGAGGGGTTTACGGTCAAGATTTTATTATTCAGATCAAATGGTTAAGAAGAGACATAGAAGAGGACTCATCAACCACCAACTCCTTCTTTTATAGTAGTAAAGATATCTAACTTTCAAATGAATTATATTTTTAAGATAAAGTTTACAAGTTAATTATAGTATACTTTAAAAGCTCAACATCTGTACCATTCAAAATTGCAAGTGAGTATCTCTCTCTCCGTAATCTCTGTCGCAAACAGTTAAAATTCAAAAATTTTAGCCAAAAATCGCAGCAAAAAAGAATAAGCCCAATAGCTTGAGTTCGACAAGTCGCTCGTCTCAGCTGGACTCAAAATGTATGCAACATTTCCAAGCCTGTTCAATTCATATATATATATATATATATGAATTTTCTTTTCTGCACTCGGGTGTAATTATACCCTATGTCGTATCTTATAATATAGAGAGTATCTCACGTAACGAAGGGTATATACGTGTAGTATACGAGTATTTAAGACCAACTAGGTGATATAAATAATTTTTCAGAGATGATATATACATTTTTGTTGATATACTCCTTTTTATGTGCGTATACAAAGGTATTTACAAAATACGCTAAACATTATGGACTTCTTTACAATTTTTCATATGGTTTATATTGGAGTATCTTATAATTAGTACATGAGTATATCCAAGATGATAAAGATGTATTTTAAATTTGTTTAGATGGTATATTAGAGGTGGGTGTATATATATAGAAAAAATACTTTTTACACTTAGGTGTAATTACACTCATATCTAATATACTACCTAAATAAACTTGAAATACTCCTCTATCACTTTAAATATACTCGTATACTAAATATAAGATACTCCAATGTGAACTATATGAAAAAATTGCAAGGGAGTCTATAATTTTTAGCGTATTTTTTAAATATCTTCATATATACACATAAAAAGGAGTATATCTAAAAAATGTACATACCACCTCTGAAAAATTGTTCAGACCACCTAGATGATCTTAAATACTCGTATACTATACGTACATATTCTCCATTACGCGAGATATTCCCTACGTTATGAGATACGATATAGAGTGTAATTACACCTAGGTGTAGAAAAGATGCTTTATATATATACACATACACACACATGAGCATATCTAGTACTGAGGGTCTATTTAGTGCTAAAATGCTAAAACTTCTACAGAGCTATCTAATCTGGCCTATACAGATTATATCAAAGAGGGTGGAACCCTCACCTTATAAAAAATAATCCATACAGAAAGTTTTTATGAAAGATTGATTAATAAATTAAATAAGATAGAGGTTCCACCCTCCTTAATAAGGTCGTTTGTAATCACGTGACCCTAGCCACTATCAGCACTGCCCGCTAGTTCCGAAATTTGGACACATGTGGCTTGTTTATTCCCGAAATTCCAAAAATAGCCCCTAGATCACCGGAATTCCAAAACTAGCCCCTTCCCGATCAGCGAACAACGGGCGTAGACACGTGGGTGGTGGTGCGCCGGGCCGCACCACCGATCAGAAGGGTGAATTGGTGGTGCGCCCCGGCCGCACCACCCATCGCTCCACGCTGCGTGGTGCGCCCCGGCGCACCACCCACTCGCCCCGCAGCGCCGAGCATTGGTGAGTCCGCATGCATCAATAATTTGGCGTCACGCCGCGTGAGAAGATTCGAGGCATGCATGCGAATGAAAACGAAAGCACACGAAGTGGTAAACTATTTACGATATCTTTATGTCTTGTCATTCAACGCTTTATGTCACTGCTTTACGCTTTATGTCGCGTCGCTGTCTCGCTTATATCACGAGGAGAGGAGGTGCATGCGATAAATTCATCGCTCTCACCGTTTTTTCATTTTCTTCACAAGGCCGAGTGAGTCATGCGTGTGAGAGAGGGAGAAGGAGTGAAGGAACTCAAGGTTTAATCGCGGTGCACGCTTAATTTCATGTGCAATTAGGAGTTTGTGCAATTGAGAAAGTTATAGATCGTCTTGTGGGCTTCAAAAGGAGGTAATTTTTATGCCACAGTAATTAAAATTTCTTTGTGTGATTAGTAGTAATTAGGCAAACTCTCGCTTGTTCGCTTGCAATTAGGAGTTTTTGCAGCTATAAAGGTGTAAATCATCTCGTTGGTTTCAAGAAGAGGTAATTATTTTGTCCAAATGTAATCGATATTTTTTCCGTGATTATTACGTAATTAGGCAAACCGATGCAGTTTTTTCGCTTCAATTAGGAGTTTTGTAGTTGCAAAGTTGTAAATCGTCTCGTGGACTTCTAGAAGAGGTAAATTATTTTTCCCCGTAACTATAATTTTTTTGGATATGTCATTTTAGTTTTAGCAATATTTTTAGTATGTAGTTAGTGAATGATGTCTTCTTAGTGTAGAAATATAGTATTAGCCTTGTGTAGTTGGTCTGTGCCCATAGTAAACGTAGAAGAGCAAGTGTTATTATTATCCTTAATTAGTTAGTAGTCACTATGACTTAAATTTAGCTAAATGAGTTTGCATGCACCAAGTAGTTTTATTTGGTATTTAGATTGTTATGCAATATTTAGATTGTTATGCAATATTTTGTACATAGGATTTAAAAGTCGAAAAACTAAAAATGTGAAACATTATTAGCTGAAAATACACAGACTATTAGATGGAAAAAAGTTTACCAGAAATTTTAGTAATTTGAAACATTAGTACAAATAAAAAATTTTATGTTACATGATAAATAATATGCAATGTGTACTGTGTTACTTTTGACATGTCCCATGAAAGTCTGAAAATTTATTTCAAGTATATATGTTGAAAGGTTTGCATATCATTATGATAGGTTATTGATGGATTTATATTGTAAACGATATTAATAATCACGGTGTCTCAGAAACAAGGTGACCCTATTGGAAGGGTTCACATAACCTTTATAATTTTTGAAATCATTTGTTATATGTAACAACTTATATCATGTGCATATCGATAAATTTGTGCAAAAATTACAAAATTATGTACGTTGTATCGAGTAATCTGCACTTAAATTAGTAAAATTTTTGTAGATTGTGTACTATATTGAAAACTCAAACAAAAATTACACATAAAATGTGCAGTGTTTTTTTGTTAAATTCATTGGTATGAAGTTATTTTGTACACATATGTTGCATAGAGAATTAGTATCGCAACGTAAAGAATTTTGTATGATTTTTTTGTTAAATTTTGTTGGTTGTGTACTAAGGTATTTTGTACGGAATAATCATAGGTATCCATGGCTAACATTCAAGACTTACTCGTGTTCTTTGGGAGTGGGCTCAGACGCGATGGGCGTGCGGGCGGACGTGTCAAATTGTGAACGGATCGTGATCCATGCACCCGGTTTGAACACCATGACCTCGATGATCTTCGAGAGGTGTGTCCGTTATGCGCTCGATCGGAGACCGGCGGAAGAAGTTGCGGATCGAGGCGTTGTATGCTACTCCGGAGATGGGGTGAGAGATTGTGTGGCAACTTATAAAGGTGACCAGTGATGCTGCATGGGCCCGGTACATGGAGGTCGATGCAACCCCGCCGCATCGATATACGGCAGGCCAATGGTGTACATTCACTTCGGACAGGACGGAGGCATCCGCCGTTGGTGGTTCTAGTGGTTGTGGTGGTGGTGGCGGAGATGAAGCGCCGAGGCTCACCGGCGGTCATGAAGATGCCAATGCGGAAGAAGATCTCGCGAGCAAGTGGGAGATGGAGGCCCGCAGAGGCGTGTGGAGGATTTCCAGCATCAAGGTGTTGGGAGGTGGTGGGCCGCCTGTTGATTGTCACGAGTACCTCGCGGACCATTTGGAAGAAGTTGAAAGTGAGGAGGACGAGGAGGATATGGAAACAACCGGCCTGGGAGGAGGAAGATGACGAGGCTTCAATGGGAGGTGTTGTAGGTGGTGTTGTGACCACGGACGTTTCATACGCTCTCCGCACTTGACGACATCGCAGCGGCAAGCCTAGTCCTACCACAGCGCGAGGGTGCGGAGTGGGGTTCAATGAGGGCGCACTCATTTTAGGGAGTGCTTTCGCGACAAGAGTGCCGCCAAAGAGCTATTGCTAGACATGCCGTCGGCATTAGCCGGAACTATCGGGTGTATAGGTCCAACCCGGACACCTACATTGTGAAATGTGTGGACGACTCATGTCCTGGCAAGGTCCGTGCGCAGCGGTTCAAGGGTACAACCTCGGAGTTCCGGATTACGGTGCTGGAAGATCACAGTTGCGAGCTTGCGGCGCGCTAGAGAGGCACCGCAACATGACATCGGCGTATGTTGCGGAGCTTATAAGCCACCTCGTGGTGGCGTATGTGTGTATTTCTCCCAAGTTATCATTGGCTGAAGTGGCTAACATGGTAGGGTTCGAAGTCAGCTACAAAAAGGTGTGGCGGGCGAAACGGAAGGTGCTAGAGCGTATGTTTGGAACGTACGAGGAGGCGTATGACCTGGTCCCAAGAATGCTTCATCAGATTGCGTATAAACCCAGAACATACATCAACAAGAAGGAGCGGTTCATCCCAACCAGGCCCGAATTGTTATGTCCTTGATAGAGTGTTCGGTCATTCCGACAAAGCGATCGAAGGGTTCGGTGGTGCCGCCCAGTGCTAACAATGGATGGGACATTTCTAGCCGGGCAAGTACAAGGGTACGATCCTCACTGCGTGTACCGATGCAAACGACCGCCACTCCTCGTGGCCTTTGCAATTGTGGAGAATGAGAACACCGATAGTGGCTTTGGTTCCCGGTCAATGTGAAGCGGCCGTGGTGCAAGATCGACCGATGTGTGTATCATCTCGACCGCAATGCGGGCTTGTTGTCGCGTTGCGCGCAATGCACCGGCACGTAACCCCGCTCCAGTGGAATGATATGAAGAACCGCTGGTGCATGAGGCATCTCGCGCGAACTTTCACACAAGGTTCCGTAGCAAAGAACTAATGAAGATATTCAAGAAGCTTTGCATGCGAACCAAAAGCGGAAGTTTGACTCATTGTGGAGGTCGCTTGATCGTGAGACCAAAGAAGCATGGACAACAACTCGCCTGTGGTGAAGCGGCCTTGTGGAGGGGGTTCTACAAGAGTCGGGAGTTTACACGGTGGGTTCAATCGAACGCGCCGACTTGGCGATGTGGTCCTCGTTACATGACACCGGCGAGCAAGGTACGGAATCATGACAACAAACATGTCCGAGGTGTACAACGGTGTGTTGAAAGGTGTTAGATCCCTACCCATCACAAATGTCGTGGAGGAGACTTGGAACCGTCTTGTGGGGTATTTTGTGAACAGAGCCATGATGGCGAGAAACATCTAGACGAGGGCAAACAATTCTCTCGAGGTTTTCCAAGCACATATGGACAAAAAGATAGAGAAGGCTCGTTGTCATAATGCTCGCATCATGGATGGCATTAGAAGAAAATTCGAGATACGCCTTAGACGTAACTACATGAGGGGTCACACAAGAGGGGATCGCAAGGTGTCCGCACGATTGATGACAACGCATGTTGCACCCGTAATAAGCCGCAACTTCTACATAAGCCGTGCTCCCATGTATACGCGGCATGCGCGGTATGGCGCCAGCACCGACTCCTTACATCTCCGTACTTGATATTCAAGACTGTGATCGGACCGAGTACGGAGTTCCATTCGTGCACGGGTGGACATGCACTACGTGAGCTATGGCTAGGTCAAGTGAAGTGGGTGCCCAACGAGGCATTGAAGCATGTCGGCCGAGGAAGATGGCAAAGCCGTCGCATCCACAACGACATGGACGACAGCCGGCGTGGGGATCGGCGTCGACGTCCGAGGTGCGAGATCAGGCAAGACGATTGGGCACTCGCTGAGGCAAGTGCTCAAACAGCCGACGCCAAGCAATGCTCCGCCGTGAGTGAGCTCATAGTTATGCGATGTTTTTGCTAGTTGTTTTTATGTGTGTGTTGTACTATAGTCAAGTGGTATGTTCTACAATTTTGTATGGGGCTACACTTGTTACAATTCGCTATCGTACGTTATGGTGCTATGTTTGTATTTTATGGTGGTATCGCTACACAGTCATGTGACAATTTTGTATTTTATTTACTTCATCGCATGGGTATGTTGGTACGTATATTTATTTTATATCTTGCTATGTTTGGTAAATGTCACCGCTGCACGCTTGTTCCACATTGTGTTATCGCTTTGGACTAACATTCTTTGCTTCAATGGCGGACATGGCTTATGGGATGGTAGACCCCGCTGGGATGAGCACCACCGATGTCGGCGTGGATATCGGGTGAGGTCCCCGACCTTCATCCTTAGGGGCCCCCGCGAGTATCGCCTCTGGACGAACGGTACATCCCACTTCGCGAACACGGTCCGCCGCCTATTGCCCTCATGGTAAATGTACCACACGCATTCCGATTCGATCTTTGCGTTGTTGTCCGCACTTGTTGATCGCCGAGACCGGAGACTCACACCTTCCACTTCCGGTGGGGTGAGATGACGATCACTCTTCAGATGTGTGCATGATAATGGACTACCTCTACGTAGTGCCGCAATAGTGCCACCCGACATCCGTGGATCGAAGGAGCTTCGGTCGGCGGTTCCCTATCGCGATCCCGCGTGAGTGCAGCACGTGTCCCTCTTTCTTGGCTTCGACGGTACATGACCTGCCCGAGGATGCGCTGAGGACGTGGTGCGGACTCACTTCTTCGTGTACCGCTATTCCTCTTTGGGTGGGTCCTATTTCCTACCACCACCGGGACTCCGCTCACCCTAGCTACATACACCTTGCGGAGTCCTTGGCGTATGCCTTGCCACACCAGTGCCCGAGTACGCTTGGGGTCTGCAGGCTTAGCTCCACATACCGAGGCCTATGTGATGCCTCGCAGCGCATCGTGGCCGCCGAGCCGGTCCTTGCCGTGTGTTACATTCTACTTCGCTTGTGGTCGTGGGAGCACTTCCGGTTAGTAGGCCGACTTTCGCAGTGTCGACACCCTTATGCCCTCGATCCACATTTCTATGCCGAGGACCACGACCCCATTCATGGGCCCACAATGGGTAGTCGTTGGACACACGCCAGCCGATGGGCTAAGGATGACCTCGGCGAGTGTACACAGTTCCACAACCAGTTGGAGAGTCTCACACGAGAGTGAGATAGTCCGGTTGCCATGGACTATAGAGTTCATTGCGAGGGTGGCCCCGCACGGCCTATCATCTCGGTGCCACGGGACCATCGTCTTGGCCGACGACTTGCCACCTCGCTCTCTCGCGCTTCGTCCGAGCCGCACAACCCACAACGCGTCATGAGGCGCTTTGGGCTGCACCACCGGTTCCACCCCGCCAGACGGCCACTTGCCGCAGACTCCCATCGGTATGTATCTTCAAGGTAATTGTGATTGCTTTATGTATGCATAGTAATACTAACCGTGTTATGTGTCACCCAAATTGTAGGCAAACGAGGAGAGGACGACAGAGAATGATCGGACAGCCACACGCCGGTGTGGGATGCACTTGTGGCGTGACTACGGGGACACGGAGGTTGTGTACGAGCCACGGGCCCACGACCTCGCGACGCATAACGGAGTACCTTAAGTGGTATGTTGAAAACACCCGCAGCAGACTTACGGTCCAGCGCCACATCGCCAAAGAGAGGTCGTGGCACGAGGCCGCAGATGATGCAGTCCGCATCACACCGAGCCGCACGGAACGACGGTGGTAATTGTGTTTACTTTAATAATACATCTCAATACTCGTATGTCGCCGCCATATCTCTTTACGCGTTGTGCACTAAATACTTGTTTCATCGCAATCGACCGCCTCCATCGTATACATGACGACGCCGCCGACCTTCTACACGCTGGGCTTCGAAATACGGCGAATCGTTGGATGTCTTCTCGTCCGCAACATTTTCAACGCGGCGAAGGCTGCGATCAAGACCATCACCGCAGCCGCACGAGATGAAATCGTCGCGCGACACGCGTGGGAGGACCACATCCAGCTCCACCACCTCGCCCGGGCGTCCGTCGCAATCTAGTGCCCGCCCCAAATACGCTCGCCATCATCGGTGCGACTTGGCCACACGGTGCGATAATTTCTAACGTTGTTCATTCACTCTTTTGGCACTTATTTATCTAGTTCCACCTGTGCTTACAGCCATCACGACGGACACCGATTTGCTAGAGCCATCGTCGCCAAGGAGGTACACGCAAGGCGCAACGCCCTCTTCCGGAGATTGGCCAGACGGAGAGCGGTCGACTCGCCCGAGATCGGGAGCGCCCCGCGCAAGCTTTGCTCGCTCGTCCTCCACGCGCTTAGGCCCAGCGGTGTGATATTTGCCAACTATTCGCTTATATACTCGTTGGCGCATAAGTGTCATGCTTCAATTTGTTGCAGCGCTTGGCACAGGATAGCAGTTTCATGCAGCCGTCGGGGTCCCGGAGGGCGACACCACAACCAATGCTCCGTTCGGGCCAACAAGATCTCCCTATTGAAAGTGACACCGACTCGGCACAGCAGCAGGCCGAGACACCGCCTCCATGCGATTATGGCCGTCAGACAAGCGTGCATGGAAGTTTTGGTCACATGTATGAGCAGACGTCACGAAGGGTACACCGCAGAGTACATGCACGACTTACCCGTATACTTGATGCGATATAATGTCCAACACATAATATATATGTACGCCCGGACGCACTAACACATACTGTAAATGAATGCAGGGTTACGCGGAACAACTCGGACACGAAGGCCAGGGTCGTTCGTCTTCATTGCCGAATACGCAGGTACATGACTTACTACGAGATCAAAGACTATAAGTGTCGCGTGTTTGTACTAATCAACCTTTGATATGTGCACAGACATAGACCCGATCACGACCGAATGGCTAAGCGCCGTTTTACAATACATCGCAGCCCTCCACGGAGTTCTTGGCAACACCGCAGCCTCACAAGACGACCTTCGAGACGCATTTAAATGCGCCGCATGTGCTCACATACTCTCATGACCACTTACGCCGGCAAAGGAAGCGCCACCACCTCCAACATAATTTTTGTGCATTGTATTGAAACTAAAGCGGGATGTAGTACATGGAAATAGACTTGCACCGCAGATGGAATTCACATAGCGCACAAAGTTTATTTAACATGCATTACACATACATATAATAACTCTCAGCAGGAGAAGACTCGCTAACAACAAACACAAGATACAACATAGCATACAACATTACGAACATAGACGATAACAACCTCCACTTTCGACATATTCACACTAAAAATGAACACAACACAATAAAGAAAATACCACACAATATTACGTTTATCTTCCACTCCGATTAGGTCGAAACGACGCCCCATCTCCCCGGAAACGACGTCGCATCTCCACGAGGTCGCTATCCCCACGCACGACTCTCTCACGGCGAACATTATCTCAGACTAGTGCCCATTTCATCCTCCCACACCCGAAGCGGCAACCGCCGGGCCGTCCCCGCACTTCATGAGAAGAAGATTAAGAAATGTACCTACACGATTTGAACGAATACGAAACAATCGTCCTCACCGAGTGAAAGGGCCACTTGTAGTAGTGCCGCCCAGATTCGCAGCCGTGTGTGAGGTCTTACGTCTCACTACTGCGTTGCATTGCGGGCAAATTACTGAGGGTGCCGATGAAGAGGTGCCGAGATGACTCATTTCGTCGTCCGGGAGTGAGCACGAAAGAAAGCTACAACTAACTCAGAGGTGAGGGAGAGCAATGCAGGGGACTAGGTGAGGAATGCCTCCTCTTATAGGCTCGGTGGGGCCTTCACTCGAAAAACAAAAGACGACAACTTGTAAAAGATCGACTTTGCGCAGTGAAATGGAAAAAGCTAATGACTTTGCAGCAGATGACATGATAAAAGTGGTCGATTCTGCGGACATACATGACAAGAGAGGGCAGGTATGACGCAGTGACAAGATGCAAGAGGACATCTTTATGCAGCGATAAGACGAGACAACTGGCTTTGCATGGTGACATGAACACACCGCGATTTGTGCATCGACAGACACGAACACACCAAATAAAATAAAATAAAACACGCCGAATACAAGATACACCCACACCTCGTTGCCTACATGCCAAACGAGCCTCGTGGCACCCACGTGGAGTATTCTTGAGGTGGACGCCTCGACGTGGTCGGGCATCGTTGTAGTGGCACGCACATATACAGCTAGGGTTCGCACAAAAACATCCGGGATCGTGCGAGTCGCCTATGTTCACGACCTCCTCGTTGCCCCTCTCGCTTGCATCTGCTGGCGGAGGTCGTTGTTCTCCTCGTTGAGAGTCTCGATTCGCTCCTCCAACTCAAATATTCGCTCCCATAATGTAGTCACGCACGCGACAACATGCCGTTCGTGAGGCGGTCGATCCAGCGTGAGAAGTCGCATTTCGCCATCTGCGGAAAGAACGGTTAACAAGGAGGTTCCATAAGCGATAATGAAAATTGTACTATTAGCAATTTCTACCCCGAGTGTGGGCATCGGAAGAAACGTCGCCGCCATCGATCGGGCCATCCTGCACTGCACGACCGCATCCTCCTTGTGTCGCATTTTCGCCATGCGGGTTGAGCACGCCGCTTGGTATCGGCGGTAGTTTGAATCGGTTGTCCCTCCTTTCCAAGGGAAGTTCTTCCTTTGGTGACCCATAATCAAGCGGACCCTCGACTTCCGACATGGTATGTATCTGCACGACGGAGAAGGAGCCGGGGCTTCGTTCGGTTTAAATAGGTCTCTACGTAGGGGCCGGGAGGTGTCATCTTGTCATTTCATGGCTTGTTCATTTTTACGCGCGTGCCCACCCAACCGAGTGAGGGCTACCCACCGCAAAGGCCGGACTAGGCCACCTTTGCGCATCGACATGACCACAGATCGCAAAGATAGGACAGCGCACCTTTTTCTTCAGAAGGTGAAGCGCATCGACTTTACGGCGAGTAGACATGGAGTACGGCATCTTGGCGGCTTTATGCAATGAAGCGGTATGGGTTGCTGCTGCTAGCAAAGGATGACACATGAGTACATAGCTTTCGCAATCCGCGCAAGATTAGCCTGCTTTCGCAGGACAAGACAAAGCGAGCGGCTTTGCATGGTGACAACCCAAGCGCGCAGCCTTTCGCAATGACAGCCAAGACATGACGCGACGGGGCGAGGGTGGCCAGCTCAGCGTTCCATTACTTCCGGACCAGCTTTTTGCAGCGTGAAGTAACCTCTCCATACCATCCCCTAATCATACATAAGGAGGTGTAGGGATTGGGAAGAAAGCACTACAAAGATCCAAACCCCTCACTTTCAAGATGGACAAGAAGCGAAGGCCCAGTGGGAGAAGATGCATAATGGGAGGATACTCGCGACATAGCAAGAGCTGCGCGGCCCGCGACAACGGGTGAGGGCAGGCTGCGCGCGGGCCCAAGCGATGGTGCGTGCAAGGACGACAGCTCCCGAGAAGATATCCGCGTTGCACCGACCCCATCCCGCGGTTCCAAGCGAAAGGTTCGCGCAAGACCCGCCAGAGGAGATGCCACCCTCCGTTGGTGTCAAGACCTATGTAAGTTCTTCAAGTCGAAGCACCCGTCGGCTTGGGTATGCGCTCACGGGTTGCGCAAACTACTCAGCGACTATCCCGACCGACGTTGGGACACAACAACCTATCGACGGTAGGTAAGAACCACTTATAGTGTGTTTCTCCCCACTACTTCTCTCTTCATATGCGCACTAACATTTCTTGTGTACTGGTCCCGGAACACTGTGCGGTATCGCAAGTGGATCGATCTAGAGATCCACCCATACGACTGATGGACTCGACTTCCAGCAGCAATGGCGAAGGGCATCGAGACTCGCGAGGCGGGCGCGGATCGACGAGCAGCCGACCGTATACGTCCGGAGACGCAAGCTCATTCCGAGGCATGCACGCCAGACAGCGCGGCTCGCGAAAGGGCGCGAAAGAAAGCGGAACTAGCGGCCAAGGCAAAAGAGGCAATGAGGAATTCGACGCAGAGGTCGTTAGGAAGGAAAATGGCCCCGGCCCACGCAGAGGTGGGGCTATTCCGCGCTAGTCCGTGAATGGCCCCGGTTATTAGGTGTGTGTGTGTTCGG
The DNA here is from genome assembly GCA_036346265.1 of Melocanna baccifera. Taxonomy (NCBI): domain Eukaryota; kingdom Viridiplantae; phylum Streptophyta; class Magnoliopsida; order Poales; family Poaceae; genus Melocanna; species Melocanna baccifera. The sequence goes on from CM070677.1 coordinate 15,488,824, forward strand.
TTTGTTTTCGTCCGCATAACAACGCGCACATGTATCGTAGGAGTATGTCGGTTTATTTTCTATCGTATACGCATGTAACCAAACTTTGTGTGCTATGTTATTTCCATGTTTATCATTTAGCATCCCATTCAATTCCATATGTTCAATATTTTTTTATGACGACATTAAGATGAATGATTTAGTATCAATCTCCATATGTTCAATATGTTTCAAATATCTTTTTACGTTTCAGTTACAATACAACGTAGTAGTACCAAATTCGAAAACACAAATTCACATCAAATCAATATTTGGTCCGTTATGTATTTGTAGGTAATCTTTACATGCACATACGCATTATAAGCCAATGTGTCATACAGTGCGTATGTGTACATACAAATCCACATATGATGCATGCTTCATTGTAGTGTACATAATGTTGTGGTACGAGGCATGTGTACGTAACGAGGCAGCTTTGCCAGTGACTCGACAAAACGGGCCAGCTTTCATGATGACATTACAAAAGAGTCCGGCTTTCCGCAGTGACATGACAAAAGCGTAAAATTTGCGTGCTGTCAAGCCTTCATAGGGACATTTATTGCTACACCGCTATCCTGAGTATCAAAAGCTTCCCATCTCGTCCTCTCCATGGACTATGCCCATCGCACTGATAATCGCCTACATAAGGGCCTCCTATGTCTTCCATACCACATCTCCTCCTCAAGCCATCACAAAATCCTACTACACAACAATGTCTTCCTGGAGGTCCGACCCATTTGGAGTGCCGGAGTGGCATGACCGCCCGAAGTGCCATTGCGGATTTAGGACGATGTTGCAAGTCTGGACGGATCGAGTACAACGAGCCAAATACGGCCGTAGGTTCTTCAAGTGTCCAGATCCGATGACGACCGTGGTAACAACGACAACTAAATCATTTGTTTCGTTATCGTTTTCAACTTGATCCATGACATCTACCACGCCATACATAGGCTTGCACATTCATCGAATGGGTGGATCGGGTGTCGCCGGCATGGCCAAATAACCGGGCAGTGCAGGTGGAAAACAAAGGACAATACTTTGTCAAGATGACTCAGGCTCGCGAGGTGGAACGACAGATGCGGCTTGAGCAAGAGCGCCGCGTGAGAGTGGACCAAATCCGTCTGAAGGGCAAGGAGGATGAGCTGCAAAGGAGACGGGAGCGGTTAAGTCTGCGTGAGGCAGCCATCAAGCGTCAGGAGGAAGAGCTTCAAGCTCGTGAGGCAGCTCTCAAGACCAAGAGTGACAGGAAGAAGGATGCGTGAGCCATCTTCAAGGCACGACAAAAAGGGAAAACATCCACGCTTCACCCAAGAGATGAAATGTAATAGACCCAAAGAAGTTATTTTCCTAAGGCATGCATGTTAGGACTCATGGTGGAGAGTTCCACACATGCCGCATGCCAATGGTCACATCACTTACCACTTTATGTATCGAATCGTTCCTAAAAAAATTTACCCAATTTTTTTATGCATCTACAACTCACATTGAACATAAACTTCTATTACACCTTTATCTTATTTTCCCGTAGTTTATAATTACAAAATTGACAAAACATACAAACATCACGCGGATTGCAAACCCTTAAAACAAACCAAACCTAAAAGTCACTTACCACTTTATATATCGATCGTTCTCACGCACAATCGCTCCTAAAAAAATTACCATCATTTTTATGCATCTACAATGAGCCAATGAACATAAACTTGTTTTACAATTTTAACAGATTTTTTGTTTCACAACTACAAAATTAACAAAACTTATAATCATTACGCCTCTGCACTCATTCCCACGTGTTCAATATCACTTTCATTCATTTCGTCCAATTGTTCATATCACATTTGTGCTCAAAAATTTTTCATTAAATTGCTTCTAATAAAACAACATACCATGATTGAAATTTGTTATTGCCACTTCAACACATTTTCACGGTCGGCAATATATGAAAATCACAAATACACTAATCGTTACTTCACACAAATTTCGTTCAGACTCTACCAAACAATATTTTAAATTTTCAAAATTGCACAAAAATTAACACAACTATTACAGTGGACTCCACTTCAAATTTATATTTTTCCACTCATTTTATATATGCACATATATTTTTTTAAATAATTACTTTATATATATAAGTAAATATATATTTTGGGTGGAGAATGCATTTCAGAGAGAGGAATGCAAAAGTGGGGTGGTGCGCCTGGGGCCGCACCACCGCGCGTGGCAGATGGGTGGTGCGGCGGGGCACCACCGCGCGTGGAACAGTGGGTGCGGCCGGGGCGCACCACCGATGCATGCTGATGGGTGGTGCGGCCCCGGCGCACCACCCGGTGGTGCGGCCCCGGCGCACCACCGCCCACGTGTCGTTTTCCGTTGTTCCGCGGTCGGAAGGGGGCTAGTTTTGGAATTCCGTGATCTGGGGCTATTTTTGGAATTTCGGGAATAAACAAGCTATTTGTGTCCAAAATTCGCTAGTTCCAAGCCGTAACTCCAATATCCATGTCATAATTTTTTTTATATTGGCCGTAAAGCCCTGCTCTCACAAAGTCTATGCCAACTATGGCCCCACCTAATTCAAACGAAAATACATAAGTTTAAATTTAGAATTAGAATAAACACCAAAAATTAGAAGTAAATAATATTATGACCAAATTAAATTTGGAAATAATATTAAATTCGAGATATATAAAAAATTCAAATATGTGTAATTTAAATTAAATCAGGAACAAATTTAAGTTCAGAAATAGAGTTAAATCCTGAATAAGTTCAAAGTCAAACTTTATAGAATTGTAAAATAAGTCCGGGAAACAATGCAAATAGTTATGAAGAATTCTGGAAACAATTGCTTAGATATGTCATGATGTAATCAAGCATCTCGCAAAAATTTAGATGAATACATGGTGTATATTAGGAGAAGCAAAAATAAAGGCAGATTTTTTAAAAAGTTGCTTTATCTTTCTCTCCTTTTTCCTTTTCTTTTCATATTTTCTTTCCAGAAGGATTTATCTTTTTTTGTGTGTGTTCTCCATCGTATGTAGATCGAATTTAGATCTTAAATTTGTGGTATGATAGATTAATTTTATTGTTTTCTCTGAAATTTTCTATAACCATTTAGATATCGTGTTCCGAAAAAGATGCAAGGGAGTGTACCTAAGGATAGGACACAGCGGATACTCCTTGATGATGCATTTTTGGGTCATCTAATGGTATTTTGGCGTGACTTTTACCGGGATTGTGGTCATGTGGAATGAATCGAGTTATTGGTGTTTGATTTGATGGACCTGTTCATCGTAGATTCATGTCATGACTTTTGTGGGATGACTCCACCTTTATTTTTCTACCGGATTATGTTTACGATGGATGAGAAGACGTTAACAGGAAAAAACACGAGGAATGAGTTGTTGCTGAAACTACCTACCTCCTCGAGCTAAACAAGATAATTAGGCTGAATCCTAAACCCTTGCATCATACCTTAATCCTTAGTGAACCAGTTATAAGCTGGGTCAGCAACCATAAAGATGGCTCCTTCTTTTCGACTAGCCTCTATTAAAAAGTATTATGACTTTTAGCTAATTATAAGAGATTAAGAGAATAAAAAACACTCGTGTTGAGAATCCAGCCTATTCAAAATGATTCCTACAGTAACTTTTACAAACGGCTCATAGAACCACCTTGAGAAGTCACTTTGTTCAACTTTCGGCTTCTAAAAGCCAAAAGTTAGAAGCTATTTGTATTCGTATTCGAGAAATTTTATATCCATATTCGTATTTGAAACTATTCGATTTGTATTCAATTCGTTTCTATCCCTGGCGATCTCCCTGGTTCTTTTGGGACATGACTTATGGCATAAAATTTTGAATTCTGGCTATTCGCGAGAGTCAGTACATAGAGAAAAATAGTCGTATACAATTTTGGCCGGTACAGCTAAACTCATTACACTTTTTACTATAATTTTTCTGTTGACATCAGCTTGACAAAATACACCATTTAAAAACTAGTTATTATAACATAAGCCATAAGTGGAAAAGAATAGAGCCTAAGGTTCACAAGCAACAAGTGAAAATTATGTTGCATAATTTTTAATTCTGTATGTTACACTACTAGCTCGTGTAGATGTATAGTTATATTATATAAATTTATTCTACCAAGATTTGTTATAAAAGTTTTAAAATATTTGTTTTCGACCAAATTAAGTACATATTTGATTCGAATTGATATTTATTACGACATTTGATTTATATTCGCATTCAAAAATATTTAAATTCGTATTCACATTTGTTATAAAAAATATAGATTTATATTTATGTTTAAAACGATTCGATTCGATGTCTAGCCATAACCTACCCGCACGAGACGTTAGCCCACCCGTTGATCCTCCTCATCGTTTGTCATCACCTCTCACCACTCTGCTGATCCCACGCCAAAAATCGCTCTCGCCGCACTCGGATGAGGATGAGCTGCCTCCGCCGCCCAGCCGCCCACCTGCTCAGCTCCACGAGGAGCGCCCACGCCAAGAACGTCCCCAGGGTGCTCGACGAAATACCTCCCCCGCGTTCCGCGTCTCCGCTGCCGCCACCCCGCGCGCCGCTCGACCGCACCCGCCACGTGCTCGGCGGAATGCGCGGCTCGGGGTTCTGCACCGGGGCGGGGTCCTCACCCCACGAGCTCTGCGCGGAGGAGCCGCGGTTCACGGTGGTGCCGGTCACCGACGGGGAGGGCCCGGGCGCGGGCGTGTCCGAGGCGGCCGAGAGGGTCTGCCGCGTCGTGTCCACCCACCCGGAGCCAAGAATCAAGTTGGTGCTTGATGCGCTTGGCGTGGTCGTGTCGCCGGAGCTGGTGACCGAGGTGCTCAAGAACCTGAGCAACGCTGGCATTCTCGCGCTCGCGTTTTTCCGCTGGGCGGAGAGGCAGGAAGGCTTCAGTTACACGGCCGAGAGCTTCCACCATTTGATCGAGGCGCTCGGGAAGATCAAGCAGTTCAGGCTGGTGTGGAGCTTGGTGGAGGCCATGCGGTGCCGGGGCTTGCTGTCCAAGGATACTTTCAGGCTCATCGTCAGGAGGTATGCCCGGGCGAGAAAGGTCAAGGAAACTGTCGAGACGTTCGAGAAGATGGGCAGTTTTGGGCTGAAAACAGACTTGTCGGATTACAACTGGCTGATCGATATACTGAGCAAGTCCAAGCAAGTGAAGAAGGCACACGCCATCTTTAAGGAGATGAAGAGGAAAGGCAGATTTGTACCTGATTTGAAGACCTACACTGTCCTCATGGAAGGCTGGGGCCATGAGAAGGACTTGTTAATGCTTAAAGCGGTGTATCAAGAAATGCTGGATGCAGGCATTAAGCCTGATGTTGTGGCGTACGGGATGCTGATCAGCGCCTTTTGCAAGTCTGGCAAATGCGATGAGGCCATCAAGGTGTTCGGTGAGATGGAAGCGAGTGGTTGCATGCCAAGCCCTCATGTGTATTGCATGCTTATCAATGGGCTTGGCTCAGAGGAGAGGCTGGGTGAAGCTTTGAAGTATTTCGAGCTTTCTAAGGCAAGTGGGTTTCCCATGGAGGTACCTACATGCAATGCAGTTGTTGGGGCTTACTGCAGAGCCTTAAAGTTTCAGCATGCTTTCAGGATGGTTGATGAAATGAGAAAGAGTGGAATTGGCCCAAATGCCCGGACTTATGATATTATTCTTCATTATCTTATAAAATCTCAGAAGATAGAAGAGGCTTATGATGTATTCCAGAGAATGGGGATGGACGGCTGTGAGCCTCAGCTCAATACGTATACAATGATGGTTGGTATGTTCTGCAGTAATGAAAGAGTTGATATGGCCTTGAAGGTGTGGAGGCAAATGAAGGAGAAGGGTGTCCTCCCGTGTATGCATATGTTTTCAGCACTAATCAACGGGTTATGCTTTGAGAACAGGCTAGAAGAAGCTTGTGTATATTTCCAGGAGATGTTGGACAAAGGAATTAGGCCACCAGGTCAACTTTTCAGTAATTTGAAGGAAGCTCTTGTTGAAGGAGGCAGAATTAGCTTGGCACAAGAGATGGCTTTGAAGTTGGATGCGTTACGGAAAACACCTTTGCGTGGTTGAGAAATCATGCAGATGATCTAAGACAGCAGCATAAGGCTTTTGGTTCTTAGAAAATGATATAGCACTTTCAACATTAAACGTTATATCTAGGAATGTCGGTAGTGACTCCTACATTACTAGCTCCAACAATCGGTCGAAGCAATGCGAGTGTTTCATACTTCAGATCACTAAATGCGAGTGTTTCATACTTCAGATCACTAAAACAATCTTCGGCCATCAGCTAACTGATGTTTGCGTGGAAATGTGACAATCTATGTAAGGTAGCCTTAATATCTTGGGTTTTCCAGTAAAAAATGAGATATTTGGATTTTGGAGTAAAACTAAATTTAGGACATTCCATTCTCTATCTGTAGATTTCTTTGCATTATTTAATTCTCTTTACTAATGAGAAAATGTGCAACATTGAATGGAAAAATCATTTTTTCCTGGTTGTTTTTGCAACTGATCGTTTCTTCGTGGCAGTTACCTAAAGTCAGCATTCACTGTCATTTGATATTGCAGCGTACCCTTGTACAAATTTGTCCTTCACGTCCTTACGCAATTGCAGTCAAACATACCAGTACTTGATTGAGAAGATACAGCTTAATTAGTGCAATTTCTTGGCTTAGCAATTGAGATTGTTGATGAAAGATAACTTGTCCAGCTTGAGTACTTGGCACCAAAAATATTACATGAGTACATGTAAACTACATGTAAACTAGGACTTGCTTTTAATCTAACTGACGTGAGAATTTCTAGAGTGAACGTGCCAATATATAACATACATATATGTCTTGTTCCTGCATGTTGCATTTCATGAAAGGCAAATCAGATTGGACATAAAGATTTGTACATCATTGCATGTATAAGAGCTAAGCTACATTTGTTTCTTCCGATGTGTTTAGTTTGGTGCAAATATTAACATGCATCATACCATGAAACTATGGGCATCACCTTGGCTCTGGTAATATTTCATCAAGTTACAAAGGCTATAGATTTCTCCCAGATTTATTAGATCACTTTTTTAATTAATTACTCTGCTAGCATATTTTGTTCTGCCTTGCGTGAGGCTCTTATATTCTTAACACCTTACACAAGGTGTCGAGGTATGTTTTGATGCAATTCTCCTGACGAGGAACTCACCAACTCATTATCCATATAGTGCCCTGTTCTCATGAGGCTCATATGAGGCAAGGCTGGATTTGTGTGGTCACTGACCAAATAACCCCTTGCTGCCGAACTAATCACGTTCTTTTCCTTTGTTTGGTCGATCTGTTTTTTTCTCTTCATTGCTATTGCAAAGTGAAATCCTGATATATTTAGTACTAGTATCAGTAACCCCTACTTGGGTGCTCTTAGTTTCTGTGGTGAGAACAAAAGACTAGGGGGGAAAAATCATAAACCCCCAGGTTTTGACCGAAGCATATAAGAGTTTCACATGTAAACATATTACCCTAGGTTGGTCAAAATAGTAGGAAATCATAATTAAACATGAACATTATTGGGATTTTAACTCTGATAGTGGTGCCATACTCTTGGATACCTAGTGTTTGGACATGATGTCTTAGTTCCTTGGTGCAGACATATAATCTTAAATGTACTCTCTTTGTGTCAAAATATTTTTAGCTTTGACTATTAATATATAAAGAATTACCTAGATTGACAACATGAAATTGATGTTATTAGACCTATCATAAAATATAATTTAATAATATATAATTATTTTTTATTTGAACTAACATATTTTGATAAAAATTGCTGGTCAAAGTGTCACTTTGAAGACCATGATATCTTAAACACTTATATTTTGACACGAAGGGAGTAAAGATCATTATCTCTTCAAGATAAATGAATATTCTATTAAATGTTGACAGCTAAATAAACCGTTAAATGTAAGACGTACTTGTGGGCTTGTGAAGTTGTATGTTCTCCCTGGTTGCAAATGCAATTAGTACGTATAAGTTCTTTCTTGTAACATGTGGTTCCTAATCCTATAAAAAGTTAAATTGAAAACAATGTAATTTGTGGAGCTTTTAATTGCAAGTGTTTATCTTTTACTATTAGAGCTCTAACATAGGTGCTCTAACTTTTCTACTAATTAAAAGGTGCATTTGACCTGAGGCTCTAGGTCCAAGCTCCACCGTAGGTGGGTGTCGTGTAGAAATTATTAGCTATAATAGTTGTAGCAATTGTGTCACAAGACACGATTGCAACGGTTGTGTTCTTTTTTACTACGGTTTATGACTTATGATTATAGCTGATGGTTTTTGGTCTTAATATGAGCGTTCGTGCAAACAAATCAAATACCAATAAGCCACTTCAAAAATGCTGTCTCAATAAGCTGCTTTGAAAAGACAGCGAACAAGCTGACCAGTTTGTTTGTTTGGAGAAAGCTATAAGCCGAAAAGAATGTGTAGGACCGAGAATGGCGACTAGGGGGGTTGAATAGGAGTCAACCCATTTAAAAGCTTTTCAAAATCTTTTCTAAAGAGTAAGACAAAACTCTTCACTCCAATAGTTATGAGAAACTATGAAGATCAAAAATCAATCACGCATAAGAAAAAAAATCTAAAAATACCGAGCAAACCGAGCCTTGACAGCCCCAGCGGTCTGACCACTATACGGGCGACGGTCTGACCATTATGAATAGTAAAAACAGGCTAATAAATAGTAGTCATACCGCTATGAATAGTACCGGTCAAAATGGGTGAACAGTAAAATCAGGAATAGAACAAATTTTTGGTACTATTTCAAATCTAAAAATTAATGAAACTTTTATTTCACAACTCCAAATGATTTGAAACTTGAATCAAGATTAGATCATGACCTTAAGAATTCATCCCAACTAAAGATTAAGAAAGAACTTAAGGAAATTAGGATCTATTGGCTCTTGAACTCTGCCCGCATCAAAACTGGGTTAAAACCATAACTTGATCCAACTCTCAAACCAAAACTCAAAATCACTTTAAATTTGGTATGCACTTTCTCTAGGATGTTAGGAATCTATTCTGATAATGATCAAGAAAATCTTTGCCAACATTCTGATCTTTTTTTGTTTGAAGGAAAGTTGCACCAAAACCGAACAAAGAGGGAAATCTTGACCTACTCTTGCTCATGTGTTCTTGATGATCTAGATGATCTTAGATAGGTTCTCATATGTCATAGCAAGTAAGATCATAACTTAAACTCAAGCCAAAGTGTCCACAACACCAAAACCCCAAAATTATCCCTTTTTGAGCCAAAACTGGCAAACATAAGAATTTAGAAATACAAGTGCTTAAATGGATGAGATTTGGTCTCCAAAATATATTTTTATCACTTACACATTCTTGGCACATATTAAGATCAAGGGGACAAGATGAACACCAAAAACCAAGCTGAATTAAGATTTCATCAAAAGAGCAAAAAGGGAAATACTTGGACGTCTCTATTGATACTTGGAGACGAATGTTTATAGCCACTTCATAAGCATAAGGATGACAAAAAAAACTCAGCCAGAAGATACACTCATATCTTCGATAAAGTTCTCTCCAAAACCCCTAACTCAGGCTAGGCATAAACTCTCCAAACAGCTTAATCTAGCCACTTCTCTCCCTCCTTATATATGGAGGCTCACAACAAAAACCCTAACTAGTACGTCTAGTTGGGTTTAATCCACTCACATGGCCTAACCCATTAACCTAACATAATATTGTGTTTTACACTTACACATGCACGTTTCTCATAATACTTACACTCATTAACCCATCATTGAATCCACACTTTATCCACTTTATATTTTTAATACATACAAGACCTAAACTGCTTAGGTCAACGTCATGGTGAAGGATTATGTGAGAAGATTCTGTTTAATGTTGTGACGAACTATTGCAATGTTTCTAGAGTGGTTATTCGATTTTGCAAAAGATTGCATTTTGTTTAGGCTGTTTTCCAGAATTTTTAGTAGAAGCGGTAGTATCGGCTTGAGAGGAGCGGTAATAACGGTTTTTGTAGAAATTGAGGATTTTGATATTTGAGTCATGGATGGAGTTTGGGTGACCTGGGTCATTGCATTAAGCATACATGATGCATGTTTTGGCTAACATGGGTTAAGTTGTGAAGAACTTGTTCCCGAAAACGATTTCTTTGTCTTTGGATGTGCAGGGACTCTTGAAGTTACCATGATCGACAGCGAGAATCGAGGCTACACTCAAGGAGGAGTCAAGGCCAAAAAAAATCAAGGATGCCGGGTGAGATGGTGAGCTCAAGCATCACACAAGAAAGACAGAAAATGTTAAAGGTAAGTTCGAACGGTGGGTTTGCACCATGTGACTTGGTCTGTCCAAGTGAGACATGATCTGGTAGAATAGGAGTGGGAGAGACTTGCTGACATGTGGCAAACTAATGATAGACATAGCAAGCATGGCAATTGCTTGCAATGAAAGATAAAGACCCGATTAAGAAGGGTATTTTGGTAAGTTTGGCGAAAATACCAGAATCTGCCTTGGATCAAAATCACGACGCATGAGTGGAAATTGGAAAGCAATTTAGGTCAAGGAGAACCTAGTTTTATCAAGATGATCAAGGGTAAAGGACTTAGCGGATTTGGGTTTATGCGCTTTGAAAAGTGTGCATAAGTGAACAAGTGTGAGTAAAACTCATGTGTGTGGAATTACCAAATTTCTCCTATTTTGCTAAGTGGATAGTATTCACTAAGGACTAGGTGTGGCTGGTTAGCCCATTTATATAAAGGGATTGGGATAGAGACTTGTATTAACCATCCAATCTATCTCTCTTGTACTCTCATGTCTAGGGTTAGAGTTTGAGAGTTGAGTGCATTGTGTGCTCTCTGTCCTCTAAGGTAGAATGACTGTAAAACTTACCTCCTCAAGTAAGTAATACATCAATCCTTGATCAGCTCCATAGATCCTTTATGTTTTTGATTGATTTGCCTTTATTTGGTCGGTTTTAATCTCTCTTCTTTTCATTTATTGATCTTACAGTGCTAAGAACGTGTAAGAGATAGAGACAATATCTAGAAATCTATCTCCACCCATCTAGACATTTTGATAGTAAGATTATCAAGAAAATTCGATTTTGCTTAATTTGGCCTCAAAGTGTGATATCTTGTTTCAAGGGTTTCTGGGTCGTGTTTTTTCGTGTTCTAGGTTGCTATGATATGTGAAAATATGTCTAGAGCCATCTTGGCCAACGTCCACCCATGAGCAAGTTGTATTCACCGATTTTAGTTTTGACTCGGTTTTAGTACACCTTTCCTTCAAATTGAAAATGGTCTCAAATTTGGCCATAATTTTTATGATAGTTTATTGGAATAGGTTCTTGATAACCTAGAGAAGATCTTTGCAAAATTTCATATCATTTAGATCTGTAGATCAAAAGTTTTATCGATTTTTGGATTTGAAATAACACTAAAAATACTATTTATATCCTAATTTTCTAGTCAGATCGGTTTTTACATGGCGGTCAGACTGCCCAGAGGTCAAACTATGCTCTCTATGAGAGGTTAGATCGTCGGTGTTGAAGGTTTCACTGAACTTTGCTTTCTTGAGTCTTTTTGATCCGTGACTTTGGGAGAAGGTGATATTCTCTAAAACTTTCTCATTATTGGAGTATAGAACATAGAATACTTGGGAAATTTTTTTAAGAAGGTACTATTCACCCTCTCTTTTGCCATCTGGTCCTACAAGTGGTATTATAGCCCGGTTAGCTCTTCTTATAGATCTTAACCAGTCTTAGGAGACGTGATAGTAGACAATTATTCAACTAAATCTCCTATGTTCGATGGAGTGGATTTTTTGTATTGGAAGTCTTGCATGCATGCTTACATTGAGGCCCAAGGGCACATAATTCGGCTTAAGGTCAAAAACCGTTTTGTCGTGCCAGCCAATGACAATGTAACTTCTCCTGTTGTAGAGGCAGATAGCAGGGTATGCAACTTCCTGATTCAGGAGCTCAATCGATTAGAGTTTAAGCGAGTCACTCACTTGAAATCTGCTCATAAAATCTAGAAGATCCTCTTTGACTACCATGAGGGCTCTACTGCGATCAAGAAAATGAGACAATCATCTCAAGAAAGAATATTCCAACATCGAGCAAAAGCCCGGTGAGACTTTGCATGAGTTGTAGGGAAGGTTCAACAAAATTCTCCTTGACCTCTGTGCTGTTGACTTGACCTTTTCAGAGTCTAAGAATGTACACCAAATCTTGGATGCTATTGATGTGAAGGTTTAAGGGATAAAATTACATCCATCAATGACATACTACCATGAGTGAACTTACCATGAATAAGGTCTACTTGAGGTTGAAGATGCATGAGATTGACTTCATCTCGCATCTTTCCAAGACAGAGTCGATGCCTCTTGTGAAAAACCTTTCTCGAAGTAGTTCTTTAGATTGTGTGGATGTTGACTTTTCTTTATTCACCTTGCACTCAGTTAGTGATGAGCAACTTGAGAGGCTACCCAAGGAAGATTTAGCCCTCCTATCCACCAAATTCACTAGAGTGTAAAACAAAGTGAAAAACAAGAGGGGATGTGGTCCAGTGATGTGCTTCGAGTGTGGTGAGCCAAACCACATTCGGACCAAGTGCCCCAAAGTGAAGGGCAAGGAGGAGAACAACTTTCAGATGCGTCCTCAAGCTCGAGATGTGAAGGTCAAAAAGCCTAACTATCAAAAGTTCGTCAACCGGGTCTTTGCCACTCTTGAGTCCATGGACATGAGCAATGTGGACATGGGGATGGAGGATGACGAGGACAATACCCACGGCAAGAAGTAGGCCTAGAACTTACCGGCATGTGCTTCATGGTCAAAGGTAGCCACAACTTCAACTCCTCTGACTCCGACGAGCCCTACAGTGACCCTGACAAGGTACGACCCTCCTCTAAGGCTATGAAACAAGCTCTCATTGTAACTGAACAATAACTAAGAAAGCAAGCCAAAATGATTAAGAGTCAAAACATGATGATTGATAACTCGAACTTAGAGATTATTAGGCTTAAGTCATTTAATCTTGAGAATTGTGAATCTTGCTTGTGCTTGCATGATGAATTGTCTACATTGAAATCTGCTCATTCCTCTATTGTAGACCAACTCAAGAATACTTGTCAGATCCTGGATCAATAACTCTAAAACTCTCTGTGTAAATCACACTATCCCAAGAAAAGCTAGTGTACATAGTGTTAACAGAGATGTATAGCATATATAACAACAATACTTTATTATAAAACAAATGTATGAGCCTTATGACCAAGTTTATAATAAAATGGCTTATGGCCAAATATAAAGATAAATCAGTGAAAGATAAATCATAAAGGAGCAGCCCATTCTTCCTGCCCACAGGCGAATGACTGTATGACATGGTCTATTCATCACAATCCTCACCATAGTCGATGAAGTCATCCTCTAGCAACAGAATTAAGCAATGTGAATACGTAAAGTACTCTACAAGTTACACCAGAAGGTTTAACAAAGTAAATGCATGCATAAGGATTGACAAAGGAAGGAATAGTATGGTTAATTATGCGAAAAACAATATTGAAATAAATACTGTAAAGTAATTGCAAAGGCTAAATTTTATACAATATGTAAAAATAACATTTTACTGAAATAATATTATTAGTGTAGTTACTAACCTATCCACAGGTATCCCACCTGGACCAACTTTCCAAAAAGATTCCTCAATTGTCCACAAACTAGATTTTATGAAACCAAAATCTAATCTATGAAAAACCATACTTAGCATATCCTTGATCGTGGACACAACTATCCAGAATAGTTTGTTACTCTACAGAGGTGAACAACTTTACCCACAAGACATGTCCTCTTGTTTTGCCATGTGATTAGCACACTAACTTAGGTAAATAGATGAGAGTTCATGATAAGGCTGTTACAATGTTGCATTGCCAAATTAGTTACACCCCCATTAAGATTTCACCACAACTTAAATCCATAAATTGGAGCCCTCTCTTGTGCCATGTAAGACTTCTCGTGGCCTACGCCACGCTCACATTCAATATATAGTGAAACTAAATTTGAAACTTTACAAATTACTAGTTAGGTCTGTCCTATACCAGACTTGTAGGAGTATGGTGTGACTTTGTAATAGTAGCTCATAGACTGGTCCTTAATTTTACTTAGACGCTGCCCACATACCCCTTGTGCCTAGTTTCGCCATTGAGTCACCAAACAACAATGAGAACCAGCAATCACCCACCACCATACCAATGGCTAAGTCTAAACTAGATTTTTATAATTTTAGTTTATCAAAATTTCATAGACCTTATTAACTCACCGAAGTCAAGAATAGATTTTAGAAATCAACATTTCATGTGAAACAAATATTCTCACTTAAATCATTCTAAGTATGGCTAAACAATTTTATAAAATTTCTAGTTATTACTAATGTATGAACTAGATTTTCATCTAATGTGATAAGGTATGATTATTAAATTTGGCTATACACAAAGGAATTGGGTATAACTAGAATTTAAATCAAATTTAAAGTAGGTTTGAATAAAAGTACGCATGCATAATAATTTAAAAATAATATATATAATTTAAAAGTACTAGGAGCAATACGATTAAAAAGTATAACTTGCTTTGCTCGAAGTCCTGGTGATGTGAATCATTGAAATCATACTATTCGGATTCGTCGTAATCTATATGTGAAGAACCAAAGTAAAATAAATTCAAAAAATTCAAATAAAATTCAAAATGAGCCTAGAAATGGGTAGTTTAGGATTTTAGAAGAATTTAAAAATTTGAACGGGTCCAATTGAAGTTAAAATAAGGAAATATAGGGAGTGGGTCGGCAACGAGATTTGGGGGCAGTAGTGCAAGGTGTCGGCAGCGGGCTTGCTTAGCAAAGGGGCGGTGGGGGTTCGCACACGTTTGATGAAGATGAAGGCAGTGGCGGCGAGGGGTGAGGTGGTCCGACGCAGTGGAAATTTCTTGTTGAAGCTTTGGCCGAGACTTTGTGGGGTGGTGCACAGCGCAGAGGTGCTCAGGGCGGCCTAAGGCTTAATTGAGTGAGGGTTTTGGTGCGGTGAAGGACAAGGATGCTCAGGGAGGGGTTTATATAGTGTGAAGAGGGGGTAACATTTAGAGCCATTAGTTGCCAGAGTAATGTGGCTGTGGGTGGTGGGTTTAAGGTGGTGGTGGGGTTTAAAGAGGGGAAAACAGACGGGTTTGAAGGAGGAATGAAGAGGGCATTCAAATAGAGCATTTGCTCAGGAATTAAATGGAGAAAACTGTCGCTTTTAAGTGCTTGGAGAGGTTGGCAATGGTGGCCATGGTGGCCGGCTAGGGGAAGAAAAGGGGGAAGGAGGAAGAAGTTGTGTGGGCCCCACATGTTGGAGGGTGAGAGAGGAGAAGAGGGAAGTGATGGGCGGCATGATGATCACCACGTGTCCAATGAAATGGATCTTGGCCGTCGGATGAAGAATGAAGGGGTAAGTGGGAGCGGGCGGCCGAGATTAAATCAAGCCATGAAGATTGGATCGGGGCTTGACACGTGTTAGGCCAAGGAGAGAGAGATTTAAAATTTGTTTTTCATTTTCAGAAATTTTAGGAGGCTTCTACTTCCCCATCTACATTTAAAGGCAACCGAGGCCAATACTCACAAGTGAGGGGCCACCATGGAACAGAATCGTTGAGCCTACCGCCTGAGAGACCAGGTAAGAGAGGGAATAGAGGGAGAGCCTCTAGATCTAAGTTGCCACTGAGAGATTAGGGAGGAATGGCGATAAGAAGGACCTTATCCAGATCTAGATTAGCACTGAGACTTATCTCTTCTCCTTCCCTCTCTTACAAATGGGCCCCACGGGCAAAATCATTTCCTTTATTTCCTTTAAACTGAAAATGAGGAAATTCCCAAAATAGCCCAATAATCCCTACCAATTACCTCATTTGCAACATATTAATTTTCCTGTAGGACATATAGTTATTCGACAAGGGTACTTTTTAGGTTTGAATGCAATGCCTAGCAACTCAAGTTATGACTCTGCACAAGCAAAGGAGAACTATGCCTTGATCCAGTGTCTTGGTGTGAGAGCTTTCACTTAAGCTGCACTTTGTGCAAGGCAGCTGAACCGCACCTCTGGGGGTGGAACGTTATGGTCATGTTGCCGTATCTTTTATGTGTGTTTAAGAAAGCATACCCAGACTTTCTTTTGATCATGACCCCATGACCATACTCACTTAGGTGAATTATCTAGGGAATTCTGTAGGATAGTTCCTGTTGCCATATAGGAGATCGAATTCATTAAAAGCTATTGCTCAACTTGTCATACAGTTTAGAGTACTACAGCTAATAGGACTCTAAAGTGTACTCTTAGTCTGTCGTAGTTTGTTTTCCTAGAGCCTATTTTACGGGATCTCCACTCTTCTAGGTTAGGTTACCACTGTTCAAGACCATCAAATTGGTATGAGCCCCATTCATTTTGATGCTGCAAGAAGGACCTTACGCGCCACTCCTTTAGTGAAAGGATCTGTTAGATTTCTTTCGGACTGAATGTATTCCGCAGTGATTACACCGGTCTCTCTAGCATGTCGAATTGACTTAAGTCACCTCTTAATGTGTTTTGAGGACTTCATGTTGTCTTTCCTACTCTTTACCTTAACCAGACCAGTTTAGTTATTGCAGTAGGTTAAGATAGCTGGTATTGGCTTTTCCAATATCGGTAGGTCAGACAGGAGCTCCTTGAGCCATTCCGCCTCTACTACTACTGAGTCAAGTGCTACTAGCTCAGACTCCATGGTAGATCATGTAAGGATAGTCTGTTTCAAAGACTTTCACGCAATAGCCCCACCATCTAGAGTGAATACATGACCGTTCGTAGCCTTTATGTCATCCGAGTCACTGAATCCTTCAAGGATTGCTGGATGATCAATATCCCCAAGTTTTTGGTTCCTTTTAGATACCTAAATACCATTTCTAGTGCTGTCCAATGATCATCTCCATGATCGGCCATGTATCGGCTCAATCTACTTACAGTAGGCCTCATTGCACTAGTTAAATACATTAAGGATCTAATTATTTATGAATATTTAAGCTGGTCTTTTCTATGTCTAGTGTTTTTATGTAGCTTTACATTTGGATCATAGAGTGTGGCTACAAGCTTAGCATCCATGAACCCACAACGGTTCAGGATCTTGTCCACATAATGAGATTGTATTAAGGTAATACCATTTTCACCCTTTAATAGCTTGATGTTTAGAATAACATCAGCTTCACCAAGATCTTTCATATTAATGTTTTGAGAGAGGAATGACTTGGTTTTATTAATTACATCCATGTTGGTCTCAAACAATAGTATGTCATTCACATAAAGACAGAGGATAACACCTTCACTCTCGCTGAATCAATAATATACGCACTTATTGGCTTCATTTACACAAAATCCAACCGAAGTCAATGTATTATCCAATTTCTCATGCCATTACTTGGAAGCTTGTTTTAGATGTACAAGAATTTAACCAAGTGATGTACTTTCCTCTCTTGTCCTTTAGCCACAAAGCCATCAGGCTGTTGCATGTAAATATCCTCATTCAACTCTCTATTTAGTTAAGCGGTCTTAACATCCATTGATGTACTTGGAGTTTAAATGCAGTAGCTAGTGCTAAAAGCACACGGATTATGGGTAGTTGAGCCAAGGTGAGTATATATCAAAATAGTCTTCGCCCTCCTTTTGCATGAAGCCCTTAGGCACTAAACAGGCCTTGTATTTTTCAATAGTACTATCGGATCTTTGCTTTCTTTTGAAGATCCATTTGTAGCCCATTGGCTTATATCCTTTGAAAGATTGGTAATCTCTCAAGTTCCGTTAGCTATGATGAAATTTATCTCGCTACGGACTGCATCCTTCTAGTACTTCGTATATGAGGATGTGTATGCATCTGAAAGGATATGATGAGGACATCACTTCTATTGATATGAAACTCCTCTTACTGCTTCCATGAATGATGGGCAATGTCCAATCACTCAGGCACGTGCTCGTCAACTAACTATCAGGTAAACTCGTTTTTAGGAGTCAATAATATTTCCGCTGAGCATTCGATACTTCCTAAGACTTGTGATTTTCTTGTCTTTAGGAACCGTGGAGAAGAACCACGCGAGCTCAAGTGTATAAGTGGAACCGTCAAACGCAATCCAACTCATATTCGCGAGTTCGACTCAGGTTCGGACTGCTGGACAGCGCCTACTTTAAATGACCATAACTTTTGATCTAGAAGGTTTCTCGGGGCCCGTGAGTACTCGTTGGAAAGATCTTGGAGTCTACTTTCAGATGAATCTGGTCTCATCTCAAAATTCTATCCGAGCCGATCAGAAACTGCAAAACAAATGGCGTCACTTTTCCAGTCCGAGTCAAAGTGGGCCTTGGGCCTTGTAATCACACTTAGACTATTTGGGCCGGTACTAATCATGGGCGTACTGTTCACATGAATAGTACCCATGAATAGTATCACATCCCCTTTTGTTAGATAAGTGTGGTCCCGACTCCTATTTAAGGAGGTCGCACCCTTTTAGTTTTCCTTGGGTTTTTCTTAAGAGTTTATACTGCTTAGCAGTCTCACCGCACGTCCGGTTGAGGAACCCCAACTTGTGAACTTAATCTTTATTACAATATAATTTCAGATTATATCTTTTACTCTCTTGCTTGTATTCTCGATTCGCTTGCAGGAGATAGCCTTCTTAGCGAGGTCAACCGCGTTCGGCACGGTTGATAACCATCAGAGCAGTAGTGTAGTGATTGCGTGGGGATCGATTTGTTTTGGTCGGAGCCTGTGGATCATCAACGTCGAGTTCTCTACAATCGACTTATCAGTACCTCTCGGAAGATCGGGCCATCGTCACATTAGGATACGTGGTTCGTCATCCAAGAGGTAGGTGGCAAAGTCATCGCCCAATGATTTATTTTAGTCCTCTGTATCTTACTCTTCCTCAACTCCAATTCAGGAGCTATGTCATCCACACTAGAAGGGATAAAGTATTTATAAGAATCATCAGGGTCAATGACTTCATTTCCTCTCATAGGAAATACATTCTCAAAAAATGTCGCATCACAAGATTCCATAAGGACATTATTACCAATATCGTTAACATCGGATTTGACCACTAGAAATCTGTACACTGTGTTGTGACAGGTATATCCTAGAACGATGCAATCAACACTCTTGGGACCAAGTTTCCTTTTCTTTGACAAGGACACATGCACTTTTGCAAGATAGCCCCAAGTGTGAAGAAAGGACATGTTTGGTTTTCTCCCCTTCTATTCTTCATAAGGTGTTTCTTCATTATTACGGAGAGGCACCCTGTGAGAACCACCTTACCCCACCATGAGTCTGATATATCTGAACTCTATAACATGGCATTCACTAAGTCACAAAGAGTCTGATTCTTTTATTCTGCTACTTCATTTGATTGGGGGAGAATACGGTGGAGTAACTTTATGAATTATTCCACCTTCTTCACAGAATTTGGAGAATTTTTTAGAGATATATTCACCTCCTCGGTCCGATCTTAATAGTTCAATTTTCTTTTCTATTTGATTTTCCACCTCAGCCCTGTATAGTTTAAAATGTTCTAGTGCTTTATCTTTTGACTTAAGTAAGTAAACATAGCAGTATTTAGTCACATCATCGATGAGAGTAAACAAATAATGCTTGCCGTCTTTAGTTAAAATGCCATTCATCTCACAAAGATTAGAATGTATTAGCTCAAGTGGAGAAATGTCTCACCTCTTAATCTTTGTTTTCGAGGCTGCTCTATCATCTCAGTCCTTTAAAAATACTATGATTTTTAGTCCAAATGGCTTGGTCATAGGAAGTTTATACATAAATAACTTACGTCTTTTAAAAGCAAATTTTCGGCAAATAAAATAACCCAAGCCTCTCTTTGCCAAGCTATGCATGTTACTTAATTGCATTCTGTGTACTGGCTCGCGGAGCACGGTGGTTAGTGCGCTCACCCTCGCATCACCATATCCAGAAACAGTAGGGCAAGATCATTATGTCTACGAGGATGCACCAAACCAAGGAGCCGACGACTGCAACTAGGGTGGATTTCTTAAATGCCTAGTCCTAAGCATGTAGACTTACCGTAAGGGTGTGCGCATATATTACCTACGATTAGGCAATATAGATGCACACATTTACCCCCAGTCGCTGCTTGTAGTTTATGGTTTCGCTAATGTTTTCGTTTTCACTGCTATACTTTCGGTTGTAAGTATTTGGCCTGGGAGGCCTGTTATGTAAAACAGTCGCCCGACGTGGCGTATTTCAAACTCTGATCTAGATTATATTTTAACTATATGATCATCATGCGATGTATCAAATGATAACAGCAAGGTACTATGAGCACTATCTACTAATTAAGGGAATAGTGTGGTGGAATCACAGAGGATTCTGGATTTCCGAATCCAGGTCTGACATGGAGATACAATGCCCACTTTCCTGATCCGGTACTCTGTAAATCACGAGGTCGAAATGCCAGTTGATGCCGCACAAAGCCAACAGGAATTGTGTGAACTCGTCACACACCACATAGAAAATGTTGAGCTGAGAAACCAGATGACCACCGCACGCAAGCGCACAGCCTAGGGTCCGGTTCTTGAGTAGAAAGCAAGAGCACCACAGCCCAGCGAGCTCACAAGAACAAGACAATCGAACTTTCCAATCAGTACCGAAAACCGAATCCATACTAGTAGTTTTGAATTGTGTGGTGAGCTCTCTTGCTTTGCCCCTCTCCTGAACTTCCTCATCTGCATTTAAAGGCAACCAAGGCCAATACTCACAAGTGAGGCGCCACCATGGAACGGAATCGCCGAGCCTACCGCCCGAGAGACCAGGTAAGTGAGGGGAATTGATGCGGATACGCACATGTCTTGTACTTTTCAGTTAAATATCTTGTTCAACTGGAAAGAATTATTGAGCCATATGAAATTTTGTCAGGTGAACTCATTCCAAACTAAACATAATGTTGTATTCGTAAGGATAGAATACTACCTCATGTTATCACATGGTGTATTCTTATATTTATCAATGGTAAATCAATGGAGAGGCAAAAGAAAGAGAATAACCACATTAGGCACTAAAGACATGAAGGAATAAAACCCATACGGAAGGAGCACACAAGAGAAAAACCCATGTGGATGGGGAAGAAGGCCCATGCAGTGGGAGAGCAAAAGGGAGGAGTCTAAGAACTTAAACTATAAGTTTTGGATAAGATTTTCAAGCCTAATTTGTACCTTCCACAAGTTTAACTGGATTCAAACTCGGATTTAACTCAGAATTCAATTCGGATTCGGTTCGGGACAGCTTGACAGGCAGTTGCTAAAAAGATCATAACTTTCACAAACAGAGTCTGATTCAGATATTCTTGTACTTGTTGGAAAGCTTATTTCAAGGGCTACGCAATGGATTTAGTCTCACCTTAAAATTCATCACGAATCAAAAGTTATAACCAAAATAATATGACAGCTGTAAAATCTAGTTTCCTTTTTGTGAGAGTTCGAGTCTAAAACAATGTAGGGTTAAGTTATACTTGGTTTGAGGACTATATGGACATTCCAAGTGGCTATATAAGTCATGTATTCACAGCCTTTAGGGCACAAATCACCTTTGAGAAAAATCAATCTACTAAAATTTATTCGAATTTATCTTTGCTGCCGAAATTCCATAGGGAATTAGGAATGTTCTTCAATTAAGATCGTTTAGCTTTTTCACTGGGAATTAAGTGCACGATAGATCTTCGCTTGATGGTCAGCGAAATCAACGTGAGTGTGTTTTGGCGGATTAAAGAGTGTTCGTCCCTTACATTGGTATTAGAGGATCATTGCGATTCATCAAGATTCCCGCGAGTATCCATCCTACGTCGAGAAGATCGGGCGACCCCATATCAGGAATAGTGGGAGAGCTTCCAGATCTGAGTCACCGCCAAGATATTAGGGATGAACGTAGATAAAAAGGACCCCGTCCGGATCTGGATCAGCACTGAGACTTATCTCTTCTCCTTCCCTCTATTAGAAGTGGGCCCCACAGGCAAAATCATTTCCTTCATTTCCTTTAAACCAAAAATGAGGAAATTCTAAAAATAGCCTAACACAAAGAAGCTAGCGGAATTCATACCAGGAGATTAGCGACTAATTGGCTCCCTAGGCCAAAATTCGGTTTATTTCTTCTCTGTCAATATAGGTCCTGTTTCAAACAAAGATCACTTTTAATTTTTAGTTTTTAGAAGCTAAAAGCTGTATGAAACTCATTGGATTCTTTTTCTTTGTATTATATATGCAGATATAACAGTGCTTTCTTATTTTTTATTTTTAATTAAATATATAAAAAAATAACTACTGCTATAGCACTGTTTAACTAAGAGTGCCAAAACAATAGCAATTTGAAACGTAACCGTAGCAGGCAACTGCGAGCCTCTGCCTGTTCGTTTCGAAAAAAATGATTGCGTACGTTTGCAGTGACGTTCGACCGGGCCAGACGGTGGTCTCGCCACCCAGCACACGTCTACGACCAGTGAACCAAGCGAAGCACACACACAGGCTAGCTACGGAAGCTCACTGCTCTCACGCCGCCGCCGTAGAAGGGCGTGACGCCGGCGCTGACGCACGGGATCCAACAATTTCCCCTTCTCTAGCACTTATTTTATTTTTAAATTTTAGTTCCCATATAAAAATATCTAGCGTCTCCTTTAAACTCAGCACGTCAACTCTATAATAGTGATTAATTACTGTAATTAGTGTTGGTTATGGATTAATTAGTGTTAATTATACTAATTAATGTTAATCATACTATGTTAGTGCTAGTTATGCATAGTCGGCTACCACCGATTTAGGGGGCTCGGCAGGATGCTGTTGATAGGTCTTTGATCTATCGAGCTATAGTTACTTAGTAGAATTTACTGAGTTGTTATAGTATGATAGGTGATATATGCTGTTTATCACAGTTGTTAAGTTCAGAGAGAAAATTTGATTTATAAAAATGGATCTCAGGTGCTAAATTTAAAAGAAAAAGCTAAGTACCATGAGTTTGAACCGTTCCTCCACGACACCGCGACACCTGTACTGCCAGCAAAGAGGTACTACCACGGCTCCTTTCCCTATATAGCGAGGCAGCGAGCCCCCAGAACCCCATCGCGTTCCGCTCCCTCGTCCGATTCTGCAGCCAAGACCGAGAAGCAGCAGGAGGAAGGAGCGAGAGCGAGGCGGAAGATGAGCTCTGCTGCGGCGGCGGGGATGGGGCTGGGGAAGGTGGTGTGCGTCACCGGTGCGTCGGGGTACATCGCGTCCTGGCTCGTCAAGCTGCTCCTCGCCCGCGGGTACACCGTCCGCGCCACCGTGCGGGACACCGGTGAGTGCCGCCGCCCATCATCTGCGCCATCCGTTTCCCTTACCCCCTGACCGGGATATGGTGTGGAATCGATATGGTGTTTGGTTGGATTGGTTGGTTGGTTCCGGCGACGAACCAATTAATTGGGTGGGGGACCAGATGTTTCATCCCGATCGGTTTTATACGTTTATCCTTTTAGGGGTAAATCGAAATCGGTTTTGCATTATTACTCTGGTCCCCTTTGTCCCCAAGCACAGATGATCTTGCGTTCTTGAGAATTTGCCAGCCTTAATAATGGACAAATTTGGTTAGGTACCACCGTTTTGTTCCAGATAATATCAACAGGAAAAAAGAAATGCAGGGCCCTAATTGAAGGAAGATGCTCTCGAACACTTATATACTGGATTAGCCGTTTAGGGGCGATGTTGGGGAAACATTGATTTCTCGCTAATTATGCTAGGATTTATTCAGTCTAAGGCGCTAAGTAGCATGCATTCCGGCTAGTGGATAAAACCGCAGAGCTGATTGATCATACCAGTTTTGCTAGTGTTCAAGTTGCTTACTCAGTTTCTTCTTGCCCGATAAGTGGTCTGCAAGCATCTTTTTAGTTGGCTTTGAGATGTTACGAGTTCACGCTGTTAAGAGAAGTTTGTACTTGACTAGTTGCAGTTGGTAATGCAATGCTATCTTCTCTAGAAACATATGAAATGCCAATTTACCTTTTTCATTTTTTTCAGCTGACCGAAAGAAAACATCACACCTGCTCGCCATGGATGGAGCCAAGGATAGATTGCACTTGTTTAAAGCAAGCTTATTGGAAGAGGGCTCCTTTGATTCTGCAATTGACGGTTGTGAATGTGTGTTCCATACGGCCTCTCCCTTTTATCACAATGTCAAAGATCCTCAGGTTTGTAGTATGACCATTCAGTGCAAACCCCAATTGTCATATGTTCCGATGTTGATCTCAACATACAAATGATTACATGTCGATTTATTTATCCCTTTAGATGCATTTTAAGTTTCTAGGTAAAGTTACTACAAGAGTTCTAAGGATAAAAAGTATTAATATATACGGAACTTCTGCACTGTACTTAAATATATGCTTTGTTCTTCCGCATGTGACCTAGGAACCAACATGTCCTTCAGGTTTTTGTAATCAGCCAATTTCTTCTATTGATATGTTAATATGCACTACTCTTAGTATTTCTTTCTTAATCACGGATTTGGCTAAGGATTGCCCATTTTGAATTCCAACGTTTCTCTTGGAAATTCTCCACCAACCACCACGCCCCGTCCTATTTGTTTATGCCTTATACATGCACACCCCACTTATATTTTTTCCAATAAGAAAATTTTAAAAAATCAATAAGTAAAATCCAAAATTTCCCGGCCAGAGTGATACTGAAATTGAGTAAAAGATTTATAACTTTTTGGGAAAACTAAATGTTTAACAAGCGAGCTCCTTAACCCAGATTTCACCTTATTCGAGTTGGACCAAATGTTGATCTATTAACTTTTCTGGAAGTAATAGAATTAGTAGTTCACTAAGGAGTTCTCTGTTGTTTTGTTTTTATATTATGACTTTCAGGCTGAGTTACTTGACCCCGCAGTCAAGGGAACACTTAATGTTCTGGGTTCCTGCAAGAAAGCTTCTATTAAAAGAGTGGTCGTAACATCATCCATGGCTGCTGTTGCCTACAATGGGAAACCAAAAACTCCTGATGTAGTAGTTGATGAGACATGGTTTTCACTTCCAGAATTTTGTGAAATGACTCAGGTAATATGCCTTTATTGTGCAAATAGCACTTTGGTCGTTTGACATATATGGAGTGGCAAGTCACATAAATAAATATAGCTGATTCTGGTTGCTCTATATGTCTCACTGCCACTCTACCTGCGCTCAAATGCCCTTGTTTTGTTTGTTCGTTGACTTTTTATATGAATTCTGTTTATTTAAAAGGTCTCTGTACAGGAGATATGTATTGTGCAGTACATCGTGGATAGATTTGTTTCTTAGTGTATTGAGTGTGATATCATCCTTGTGAATTCGCAGTTTCAGGGATAATGCTTAATGAGAAGTTTAGGTAGAGAAAACTTACTGTTAATTGATCTTGTTCTATGTGTATTTAGGTTAGATTTAGGTACATGGTTAAATCAACACTTACGTCATTATGTGATAGATAGTCAGTCTCTGTCCTTTGCTACTAAACAATTGCAGAACGTGCATCAGCCCATTGGTTAGTCAAGACGTTGTGCTGAATACAACATAGTGTCAAATGAATGTTGAAGGGATATTTATTCACTTTAGTAGTTAGTACTTTTCCCATATAACTGGCGCCTGCACTTGTACTGCCAATCAGTACATGATTTTAGTTTGATGGGGATATATATTTGATTCCTTATACTGACTGTAGCTTTGTTATAATTTCTACCTTCCGAGAGAGTTCTTCCAACATTTGTTAATCTGACTTGACAAGTGGAGATGGTAACAACGTTTCTGCTTTCTCCTTTTATATTAATGATATCTGGAAGTTTACCTCCTGTTTCTTTTAGATTTTGATTTTTGTTAGATCGGACCCTGGCCGCATATCTAGGTCTAACCGGATTTACTTCCTAAGCTACAGATTTAAATAGGTTGAACACAACTAAACCTATGAAGCAACACACTTATAAGTAGTATTGGACATTCTTTCCCTAAAAGACTAGTCTAATAGATGGGGGCTCCCTCATACTTATAAGTTTTGCTTTCTCCTCTCCCACAATCAATGTGGGATTATTCCTAATAATCTCCCCCTCACACATTGGTTGGTCACTTCTACAACCATGAAGTTTAAGGAGATGGTAGACGCCTTGGCTTTGATACCACTTGTTAGATCGGACCTTGGCCGTGTGCCTAGGTCCAACCGGGTTTACTTCCCAGCTACAGGTGCAAATAGGCTGAACACAACTAAACCCACGAAACAACGCACTTATAAGTGGTATTGGGTCTTCTCCCCCCAAAAGACTAATCCAATAGATGAGGGCTCACTCACACTTATAAGTTGTGCTTTCTCCTCTCCCACAACCAATGTGGGATTATTCCTAACAATCTCCCCCTCACATATTGGTTGGGCACTTCTGCAACCATAAGGTCTAAGAAGATATTAGGCGTCTGGGCTCTGATACCACTTGTTAGATCGGACCCTGGCCGCATGTCTAAGTCTAACCGGATTTACTTCTCAGGCCACAAATCTAAATGGGCTGAACACAACTAAGCCTATGAAGCAACACACTTATAAGTTGTATTGGGCCTTCTCTCTCCAAAAGACTAGTCCAATGGGTGATGGCTCCCTCATACTTATAAGTTGTGCTTTTTTCTCTCTCACAACTAATGTGGGATTATTCCTAATAATTTTGAATTTGCACTTGGGCTGTACAGTATTTCTGTTCTCACTGTTCATTCTGCTTCAGCAATGGTATGTCCTGTCCAAGACACTTGCAGAGGAGGCTGCTTGGAAGTTCTCAAAAGATAATGGTTCTGAAATAGTTACAATAAACCCAACAATGGTCATCGGTCCCCTGCTGCAGCCTACACTGAATACTAGTGCTGAAGTAATCCTGAAGCTAATCAACGGTACGTGGCTTGACCAATTAAATTTCCGGACATGAGATGTGTCTACAGTAGAAATCTTATGGGGTTAGTACAATTGTGTCTAGTATTCAAATAGAAGATGCAAGCGAGCGCATGTATTCCAAACAATGTTAAATTATTATTATTATTTTTGGAAATTGATGCAAGCACTGTGAGATATTGCCATACTGGAAGAATTCTACTCTTAATCGTTCATCTAACTAGTAGTTGTGTATCCTAAAGCGGCAGGTTACATTCATGGCAAATTATGTGAATCTTCTAAGCAATGTGAATAAGAAGGATGCATTAAATTGGCCTGGAATGTGTTACTCCTTTTCTCAAGTTTGTAGCAGCCACATAATTGTGACAGTAGATGGTTTATTTGCTGTGGCTTTGTTTCCATTTCTTTGGTCACTTTTAGGTTTGTCTTTATTTCCGTGTCAATGTTATGAAAATATATGCATCTAGCAGAGAGGATATTGGGCCGATTTATATTTATAAAAAACTCGAACCAAATAAATGCTTATGACTGGGAAAAATTAAAACTGTCCAAATTACAGCGGTTACAACAGAGGAGTGTGCTCTAACAAGAAAATGCTTATGTTTGGACTCTTGGCAAGAAATAGAGGAGTTGTAATCCAAATCCTTCTCATTTTCTTGCAGGATCATCTTCTACATACCCTAATTTCAGCTTTGGATGGATAAACGTTAAAGATGTTGCCCTGGCACATATCCTAGCATATGAAATTCCTTCAGCAAAAGGAAGATATTGCATAGTTGAAAGAGTTGCTCACTTCTCGGAGGTTGTCAAGATCATACGTGAGATTTACCCCAACATTCCGCTGCCAGACAAGTAAGTTAGTATTCTCTCAAGTAACACCCTGTCGAGTCGAATCCAGGAGGGTATATCGTTGGGTGTTCTTTTTTTGTTTCTTAGTTTGTTCGTTGTTCTTGAGGGACTAAATCTAATGAATGGTTTCCTATCATGCCACAACATTACAATAAAATCACCGTGAGGGGTTCAGTACGTGCTCCGTCTTTTCTATTCTGCCCAGATCTCATAATGAATACGCTGCCAAAACTGTTCATTTGTGCAATGAGTGACAATACTTTTTCTTTTCAGGTGTGCTGATGACAAGCCATTTGTCCCAACCTACCAGGTATCAAAGGACAAGATAAGAAGCTTGGGCCTGGAGTTGACTCCCCTGGGGACAAGCATCAAGGAGACTATCGAGAGCTTGAAAGAGAAGGGATTTGTTACTTTCGAGTCGAGCCATCCGTGAAACAGCAGGAAGCAATTCTTGATGTTGCATAGCATAGCTAGTAGCAGACACAAAACTTTGCAAGCACAAGATACATGCTTTATGTACGTAGTTTTGTGATCTGTACTGTGACCTGCAATAAATCGGTGTTGAGAATGCTATTATACATCCGGTGTTATCTCTTAGAACAAAATCTCCCTGGAAGGTCCTCCGATCTTTCTTTCTTTTTAGAGGAAAAAAAGAAACACTGGACCAGGCGGTACTATTCTCCTTGCAGCTGATCTTTGCCAAGACAGTGCCGCTCCGTCAGCTGTTCGACGAACACAACTGAACTTGAAATCTTCAGAAGAGTCAGAAAAGTTCAAAGAAATTCACCAATAAATTAGAAAATTTTTTGGGATGATTATAATATTGTGGTCGTATTGCCGATGATAAAGTACTCAAAACACAAAAGTAGAACATTCAGATTATGCCTAAAATGGAATGCGGGAACGTAGAAGTAGAGAGGGTAGAATAGTATTTGGAAGGCCGGATCACAATGTCAATAGCGTGCAGCCGTCAGGACGCAAGGCGTTAGCGACATGCAACTGCTAGAACACACAACTTCAGTGGAGGCAGAGAGCCGACAGAGTTTAGCTCTGTCGAGGCGCAAGACGATGGGGGCCGGATGGAGACGCCGGCGAAGACCGACCAGGTGCATGGCGTTGGTAAGGCAGAAAAGCCCCAGCGAGACACGGAGCATCAAGGAGGACCAACGAAGGCGTGAGAGAACACCGGAAAAACTTACCTAGGGGCTGGATCCAGGGAAGCCAAGCTCCAAATCACCTCGTGAGTGTCGGATTATATCCGGTGTTATTTCTTAGAGCAAAATCTCCCAGGAAGGTCCTCCTCCAATCTTTCTTTTTTTAGAGGAACAGATACACTTAGTCAATCGAAGACTCAAAAGTTACAATCAGTTTGTCGTATCACAGATAAAAGAAAAGCGACCGTGGAGGAACATTGAACCAGGTCGTACTATTCTCCTCCTTGCAGCTGATCTTTGCTAAGACATGTGCCGCTCCGTCAGCTGTTCGACGAATACAACTGATAACTTGAAAAGATTCAGAAAAGTTCAAAGAAATTCACCAATAATTTAGGAAATGTAATTTTGGAACTTTTTGGAATACACCTTATTTGCGTTTGGTTTTCGTTGGAGTTTTTCTGGTTTTGATGATGGTTCCAATAATAATAATTTGATTTAAATTGTAATACGAATTTGAAAAGATGATCGAGTAAATTGGGTAGGAGAATTTGCAGTAAAAATCCTATTAAGTATAAGGCCAGGCTTAAAAAGAAAAAAATAAAAGCAAACAATAATTTGCTCAAAATTAAATCATCAACATGGCCATACAATAAGTAAATTAATAGGATTAAAATTGAGAAAGGAAAATTAAGACTTGTTAGTAGTTGCAATATGACAAAAGGATAAAGAATTATTCTCAATTATACTACAAATTGGCTTTTGAAAGAAATGCTCAATCTGAAACTAGTAGCATCATAAAAGTAATTGACCTGGAAAACCCTAGTGATAAAAGTGGAGAAAAACATAGCTGGAAATTTTATAAATTTAAGAGTAGGATGTTTGCAAAAATGGGTTAAAACCAGAAACTATAATGAAGACTCAATTCAAAATCTATAGATTCCAAAAGGTAATGCAAATTAAGAGCCACCATGAGTAATTAGAAAAAAAAGTCTATGAAATAGGATGAAGCAAATGCCTGAATGAATCTAGCCCTAAGTTTCATCTATCCTTTGGTTTAATTCAGAGTTTTAATTGAAATTCAAATCCAAAAATTCAAAGAATGGCCCATGTTTTTTTTGGCCGACTGGGCTTGGCTCATTTCCCTTCTCTTGCTCTGGCCCGACCTGGCCATGCCAGCTCGTGCATAGCGTGACGCCCCCTAGCGCTAGCCATGCCACCCACTACTGCATCGCGCAATCTCGGCAACGCCCGGACCCCGCCGACGTGCGCACCGGACACGCGTCAACCTTGCCTATCATTCCTTACACTCGCCCGTGCCAGGGCTATTCTTAATGTGCGTCACGCCATGCACTGCCTCGCTGGCTGCGTCGTGCTAGGGAGCATTACAATAATTGACTAGGGCTATGCCATCACTTTTGCACCCGAGTTCACACCGTAAGTACACCTCATCACTCCCTGCATCCATTCGTGCTTAGACAACCCCACTGCATTGGCCGAGCCCTTCCACCCCATTGTACTGCGGCGATGGCCATGCTGTGGACTCCCTGTGAGAGCACCCTCGAGTCCTGCACTGCCAACACCTTGACCACCCATCTCATTGACTGGGGCTATGCCATCCAACTGTTGATGATGATTAGAAAAGACCACCGGGATAGCTCACGGCCACCACCATACCTAGCCCATGTCGCCACACCTCCCCGACCGCCTATAAAAGCCAAGCAAGCTCAAGATAGCACCGCCATGCCCCACAGATCCTCCCACTGCACGGGATTTCACTGGCATTCTCCATAGCTTGCCGGAGAAGCCCACCTTCCCCAACTCCGGCCATCACTGCCCACACTATTTCAGTAAGCCAAAGTTCGATTCCATTGGCCAAGAGCTTCACTGGCCTTCACTGATGCCGTCCCTACCCATTGATTGAAGCGAGAACTGCTGTAGACCTCTAATGTCGTGCTCCACCTAGCATCGCCGCTAGTCAATGTCGTCATGCCATCTCAGCCATCCTCGAGCTTCACAAATACCTCAGGTAGCCTCGTGAAAGCCCCTAGATGCTCTCAGCTCTTCAAATTGGCTTGAGTTGCCATCATTTGATCAGTTGCCATATGCCCTGTTTCGCCATCACTGAGACTCGTCATCGGCCATTGCACCAGCCAAATTTGCCAGCATAAGTTGGCCCGAGGGTGCGCAAGAGCTTGTTGAGTATGTTTCGATCATGTTCGTGTGCCGGTGGTCATCCCCTCGCTAGCATGAGCCCTTCTCTCATCGACGAGAGGAAGAAGATACTATTCATGTGTCACTAAGTTCAAGTCCATACACAGGCTGTGCTCAGCGTCGCTTTTTCTTGCACGATGGCGTTGGGCGGTAGCGATGGCGCTACTGTAGCAATTTTTTTTCTTTTTTCTTTTTCCTTTGGTTTTTTTTGTGTTTTCTTTTTTTTTCCGTATTCCTTTTATTGTCCGTGATAGTTTAGCGTGCCACTTTTATTTTTACATTTTTTTAAATTTAATTACACCCAATAAGCCAATTCAGCTACAGTAAAAAATAAGCTAGCTACAGTGAAATTTCAATCAGAAGCCAGAAGCTATCGCTATTCCGAACGCCCCCATAGTAATATATTATAGAAAAGAAAATGAAAAGAAATTAAAAACCCTATGGGTCCCACTCTGTTTCTCTCTCTTTCTATTTTATAGAATCAATTTAACATTCAAACTTTGAAATTGCATAACTTCTTTCATTTGAAGTCCAAATTGGATTAAACTAATTTCTAAATTCATCTAAAATTAAGATCTATCTACTAAAACCAGAATAATAAACTTTGGAGTTTAATTGAATTTTTATTTGAATTTAGTTTTAATTTGCTAATTTTATCCAAGTTTTCACACAATTAATTAAATAACGTATGACGGATAAGAAGAAGCCGAGGCAAATTAAGATCCATAAGGCCAAGCAACAAGTGAACAAGGCGAGCTAATACTTTGATCATGTTGAACCAACTTTTTATGCAAATTATTTCTATTTAAATTATTAAATTGCATGCAATTAATTATCATGCAAACTATGCTCACTTTAAGAATTTAGTTATATGCCATTGTAGATCATCCTTGAAATAATTGCACCCTTATTCATTGTAGCCCTCGAAAAGTATGAATGAACCTACTAGCTATATACTGTATCTAAATGCCATGCTTAGGCCTGTTTAGCTAGTTGAAGGCAATAGCTTGCCTCGTCATTAATTTAACATAAAATTTTGGTTTGGGGCAGTCATTGTGGAAAATGGCTGGTATGTTGTAGTATGGATAATTTATGCTTCCAAGAACCCTAGCATGCTTAAATATCTGGGTAGATGGTAAGAGGGGTTGGTGCAGTGGATGCACAAGAATGTGTGGTTTATGGTATAACCACCTAGATAACCCTAAGGACTGAATCTAACTCTGAACTTCCAATATAAAACAGTACAACCATAAGTCTGCAAAGTGCAACTGGGCTAAGTAAGAAGTATCAGACCCTGAAAGTCATCTCGCTGGTGTGGCAATGGAGTTGTGTAGGAGGAGTTTGTACAATCTTGAACGGGACAACAAGTGGAGGGTGAAGTCTGCTAGCTGCGCTAGTTGTTATGGAAAGTTGAAGTCCAGCTACGCTGGTCATTGTGGTGGACATCCTGCACAACTTATTGGATCACTATGTGTGGGAGCAGCCATATGAGTGAGATGATAGAAGGGGCGAGGTGCTTCCTAAAAGCTGTGTGATGATCTCTTCGATCTACATGTCGAAGGAATCATGTAGATAAAAAGCATTGATTGTCTCTTGTAGGTAAAGTGTACAACTTCTGTGGAGTAAAAATTGTTCGAACAGTCGTATCCATAGTCAAGGGTAGACTTGGAAACTTATTTGGATATAGTTCTATTTTTAAAAACTTTGTGAGTGGAAGAAAAAGTACCGGGCAGTGGATGCCCTGATTTGTGTTGCCTTGGGCATCGACCTAGTGATGATATTACAGATGAAACATTGGAAAATAGCATATGATAATATTATTACAATCATGTACATATTTAGAAAACCTATTTTAGTCAAATTTGCTAAGTCTCAGGAAATTTTGAAGTAGTGTAAACTTTCAAGGCATTTGGCAAGATAAAAAATATAGTTTGAGCCTTCCCTTGGTAAACCATGCATTAATATAATTGCATTTTATGTATTGGTTCACGGAGCATAGTGGTTTATGCTCATACTCGCTTACTCAATAAACTCAAAAATAGGAGAACAAGATCATTAGGCTTATGAGGACGCCCCCGGTCTTGTTGGAGGAGAACACGAAGGAAATTAGGATGGATTTTAAAAGTCCTAAATCCCAGTATGGCAGACTTTGATAGATATTATGTGCACATATATTATTCTATCTAGGGTAATATCTATTGCTTACACTTTACCCCCAGTCACCTTCCAGTGGATTCTTTGGGTCCTCCCTTTTGGTTTTACTTTCTCTGCTTTCGCTTTTTGGTAATGTAAGTATTTTACCAGGTTGGCCCCTTAAACACTCACCCTATGTGGTGAGGTAAAACTCTGATGTGTAATATTAAGTTATGATATGTTTATCCCAATGTATGAGATGAATCAGCTATGTATCTATAAGTACTATCTATTGATCTAGGAAATAGTGCGATGAAGTTACAAAGGATTCTAGATTGTAAAATCGGGGTCTGATAACGCTGGTATTAGAGCATACAACTATAGGGTAAAGCCTTAGATAGAATGGCCGTCATATAAGGATATGAGTTTTATTTACAAAACTATAGAGTAATATTGCTTCTACTTAACACTTTTAGTACTAGTACACTTGTCCTCTCTTTATTTTAAAAATGGTTATTTACACTTTGGTAGTTTAAACTATTGATGGCTGGAGCCATGGCTGATGGTCCAGGGGATCTCTTCACCCATAGTTAGGATGAAGATGATTTTGCTGACATCCTATGGAAGCTAATGCAATATTTGGGCTACACTCACTAGCCCATCTTCCGAGGCCACCGTACTTCAGATGGAGTCCAGGAATCCTGGAATATGGAGGTTTTCATCTATGCCTGGGACAGTGATCACCAACCCCACACTTTCCGAAGTACCTATAGGAGGAGAATTACTGCCAATGCACTTTAGGGTGCTGCCCGCCTAGCCTCAGCACACCTGTGCAATATCCATGAAGCCACTCTATGGCATAACCATTTTGCTTTTATCCATCCCGCAGTGAGGGGGCGTGCCATAATGAGACTTTTGTTCTAGTTGATAAGGACGATTCCTTGTTAACACACCAGGTTTAGCTTACATGAGCCATGGGATCCACCTACTGCGAGGCCCTGGATAAGATCACCGACCTCCGCCAGCTTCTACTTGGCAGTTATAGCTAGGTGGAGACTCTCGCGAGAAGCTCATGAAGTGTGAGACGACGCTCACTTCTGTGGAGTGCAAGAAGGCTGTGGCCCTCACTGCACTTCAGCAGGTTGCAATGGTAGCCTCCAGCCATGTTCCAACACTCGCTACACCTATCACCATTCCGGTTGATCCTGCCTCTACTCGTCCCCAAACTGAGGACTTCGCTTGAGGACAGCCGCAGCCGCTCTCACTCAGGCACGTCTAGCCTCAGCGGCAGTCAATCTCGCTCTTGCTCCCTGAGCTATAGTCCCACTTGTCCTAGGGCCAGCTTCATGGAAGAGTAGATGGATAGGCTAGCAGAGTGATTACTAGTACTATTTTAGGCACTAAGCACTCACTTCTGTAATGGTAATCAGAATGTGCCATATAGGGTATTGTACTTGTACTAGAAGTAGATGCTATAAAATATGATACTGTACTGTAACCACTTATTATAAATAACATGCGGCTAGAAATAGGCCTTATATTATATTTCATTTTGCCGTTTACCTTCTTCATATGGTTTTTGATGTGCTTTCAAGGGTAGTAACCCACTAAAATAGCTTTTAGTTCTAAATAAGAATGTTCCCCACAGATAGTTAGAAGAGTCACTAGGGCTCAAGCTAATGCCAACCAGGAATTGCAAGCTAACATCAACCAATATGCCAACTAGGAAGCGTCATCCGCAGGACGTGGGAGAGGCCGTGGATGAGGAGTTAATCTTCCACCTCCACCAGTCGATCCCACCATTGCACAAATTATGGTGCAATAGACCCAAATCCTACAAACAATCCATACTGGCTAGCAAGCAAATGCAAACAACCGCAACTCCAAGTTGGCTGACTTCTTGAGGACTCGATCCCTAACCTTTTCTTCCACCGATGAGCCACTCGAAGCAGAAGATTGGCCTCGATATACCGAAAAGAAGCTACGACTTACAAGATGTGCTAAAGAGGACAAGGTGGTCTTCATCACCCATCAACTCAAGGAGGCAGCCGCAACTTGGTAGGAAAACTACTTAGCTGCTCGAGGTGAAGATGACCTCAAGGACGAAGAAGAAGAAGCGGTAGAAGAGAAAGAAGAAGCCAAAGAAGAGGTAGAAGAAGAAGAGGGAGAAGTGTTGACCAAGGTGGATATGCAATTCCATGGAGAGAGTTCAAGAATGCCTTCTGAACTAACATCATGCCCGCCGGAGTTATGCGAATGAAGAAAAATAAATTCCGTACCTTGAAGCAAGGGGATATGTCAGTTGGCGAATACCTAACGAAGTTCAACTAGCTTGTCCACTATGCCCCAAAAGATGTGACAGATGAAGAGGAGAAGATTGACCGCTTCTTTGAGGGCATGCATGAAGATCTGCGTGTGTAGCTAATCATATAGGACTTCTCCAGTTTCCATCACCTGGTCAATAAAAGTCTTATTCTGGAGAATGATAGGAAAAATTCTGGAAGCTAGCCGCAAGCGCAAGCAAATTGTCCAATGACCACAAGGGAGATTTATTTAGTGATTCTTCAACAACTCCCCTGCACCAAGACTGGGAGTATTTTAGCCACCAAGAGCTCTAGCCATTGCACCATGACCCATTGGCAATACATTTCAAACTCCGTGCCCTGCAAGCCAGCCTACTAGATCAAGTCCTATTACCAACCTTAATTGTTATCATTGCGGGGGAAAAGGGGCATTTCGCCAACTGTGCCCACAAAAATAGGTCACACTGGTGAAGTTTAATTTGGAAACCTTGCCAATCTGTGGACAAGCTTTAGCATTGGGCAGGGGATATTAGACCCT
The DNA here is from genome assembly GCA_036346265.1 of Melocanna baccifera. Classification (NCBI taxonomy): domain Eukaryota; kingdom Viridiplantae; phylum Streptophyta; class Magnoliopsida; order Poales; family Poaceae; genus Melocanna; species Melocanna baccifera. Next base: position 15,525,044 of record CM070677.1, read on the forward strand.
CAGGCAAACAAGGTGGCCTCAACACCCAATCACAGCCATGTGAACCATATCACTACCGAGAAAGCCCAAGAGGTCACATGAGTTTTGATGGGTATGTTCTCTATCAAATCAGTACATACACACATTCTCTTTGATTCTAGGGCTTTGAATTCTTTCATAACCAGGAAATATGTGGATAAACTTAAGTTGCCTACATATAAACTAAAGAAACCAGTGGTACTTAGTTCACTGAGGATTTATCATTGTTATATTAGTAAGCCCTAGGATATAAATTACTATGGAAGAATTTGGGCTCCTAACAGACTTGATAGTACTAAATTTCCAAACCCTGGATATCATACTAGGAATGGATTGGCTGGCAAGACATCAAGGTGTGATAAACTGTGCCACTAGGAAAGTAAGCCTAACTAAATGCCATGGATTAACCATAGAAGTTAAGGTGGACTAACCATACTGATGGGGTGACATAGTTTATCATCTAGATGATATGCCTCTAGAAGGCATGCTCGTAGTACAAGACTACCCTAAAGTCTTTTAAGAAGAATTGTCAGGCATGCCACTTGACTGGGACATAGAAATCATTATTGACCTAAGGCCTAGAATAGCCCTTATTGCGAAGCGACCATACATGATGGTAGCTGACTTCTAGTTTTTATCGGTTCTGTTTATGAATTACAAGGTAGGGGATTCATTAGACCAAGCTCCTCTCCCTAGGGTTCATCGGTTCTGTTTGTAATGAAGAAGGATGGCACCGTCAGAATATGCGTGGACTACAAGTCCCTAAATGAAGTAACTATCAAAAATAAGTATCCATTGCCCTGCATAAATGATCTATTTGATGAACTTTTGGTGCCACCATATTTTCCAAGATAGATCTACGATTAGGATATCATCAATTGAAGATCAGGGGTGGAAAATATTCCTAAGACGGCATTCACCACTCGATATGGCATGTACGAGTTTTCATTCATGTCTTTTGGACTAACAAATACTCTAGCTTATTTTATGAATCTTGTGAATAAGGTATTTATGGAGTATCTAGACAAATTTGTGGTGGTATTGATTGATGACATTCTGATCTATTCAAAGAGTGTCAAAAAACATGCCAAGCATCTATGGTTAGTATTGGAGAAATTTAAGGAGCACCAATTATACGCTAAGTATAGAAAATGTGAATTTTGGCTACAGACATTAGTTTCCTTAGACATATTGTGTCAGCCAGAGGAGTAGTAGTTGACCTAGCTAAAGTAGAAGTTGTATTGGAATGGAAATAGCCTACTTCAGTGATGGAAGTACAGAGTTTCCTTGGGTTAGCCAGATATTACAGAGGGTTCATTGAGAGATTCTCTAGAATTGTTAGACCTTTAACCCAGTTGCTCAAGAAGGAGAAAAACTATGAATAGATGGAGGCTTGTGAAAAGAGATTCCAGGAACTAAAGAAAAGACTAACCTCCACCCTAGTGTTAGTACCGCCTAGACATACACAAGGATTTTGAAGTATACTGTGATGCTTCGCACTAATGTTTGGGATGTGTACTCATGCATGGAGGAAAGGTCATAACTTATGCCTCGAGACAACTTCACCCACATGCTGAAAATTATCCAACCCATGATTTGGAGTTAGCCTTAGTGATGCATGCTTTGAAGATCTAGCATCATTACTTGATTGGTAATCATTGTGATATATATACCGACCATAAAAAGCTCAAGTATATCTTCACCCAATTAGTTCTCAACCTGATGCAAAGAAGATGGTTGGAATTAATCAAGGATTATGACTTGGGTATCCACTTCCACCCTAAAAAAAGCTAATGTAGTGGCTGATGCCCTGAGCCACAAGGCATATTATAGTAATATGATGGTTCAAGAATAACAACCTAACTCTATGAGGAATTGAGAGCACCCAACTTGGAGATAATAGAGCAAGGTACCATAACCACAATGGAGATACAACCAATCCTAGAAGATCAAATCAAGGTTGCCTAGAAGGGGAATTCAGGTCTTTAGTGATTCAAACACCTCATGTAGAAAGAAAAAGCTCCCACGATGATTGAAGACTAGCAAGGAATTTTGTGGTATGGGAAGTATATTTTCGTTCCCATCAGAAGGAGCTTAAGAAGTTAATACTTAAGGAAGCCCACAATACAACCTACTCCCTACACCCCGGAAGTACCAAAATGTACTAGGACAAGAAGCAATGGTACTGGTGGCCCTGCATGAAGAGGGACATTGCTAAATATGTAGCATGCTATGATGTATGCCAGAGAGTCAAGGCTAAGCACCAGAAACCTGTAGGATTATTGCAACCTCTTCAGATTCCCCAATGGAAGTGGGAGGAAGTAGGAATGGATTGTACCACCGGTTTACCCTAAACCAGGCCAAGATATGATTCAATATGGGTCATAGTGGATCGATTAACAAAAGTTGCCCACTTTATTCCTGTGAAGACCACATTCAAGGGAGACCTCTTGGTGGAGTTGTATATATCCCGTATTGTGTGTCTACATGGGGTACCCAAGAAAATTATCTTATATCAAGGTTCCTAGTTTATCTCGTATTTCTGGGCTAGTCTCCATGAAGCTCTTGGAACCTATCTAAATTTCAGTACCGCCTATGTCGAACCCCGGAGCAACGACTCCTGGATCCTCTGTGTAAATCGCACTAGTCCAGGATCAAGCTAGTGCACACAGTGGATAACAAAGATTCATATCATGCACAATGACATTTATTCATTAACTAAATATGAGCCTGATGGCCAAAGTTTACATCAATGGTTCATAAACCAAAATTAAATATAAGCAGCAGAAAAACAACCATAAAGTAGCAGCCCATCCTGCCTGCCCACAGGCGAATGACTGTAAGACGTAGTCTACTCGTCGTTATTTTCACCGAAGTTGATAAAGTCCTCTGAAAATAGTGAATGAAGCAACATGAGTACATAAAGTACTCCACAAGTTACACCAGGAGGTTTAACAGTGTTAATGCATGCATAAGGATTGACAATAGAGGCATGATAGGTTATTTATGCGTAAAAGCAGAATTAAAGTAAATACAGTAAATAGATTCGAAAGCTGAATTTGATATAATATATAGAAAGAGTAATTGAACAAAATAATATCGTTAGTGCAGGCTCTGACCAAACACTAACCTATTCACAGGTATCCCACCTGTTCCGCCTTTTCCAAAAAAAAACTCACATGGATTCCATCCATCCATATGCTTTTAAAATCTCCTATGGATTCCATCCATCCATAAGTCTTTTTAGAAACCATTTTGAAAATCAAAAACTAATTCATGAAAAACTTTACTTAGCTTGCCTATGATCATGGGCACGGCTATCCAGGATAGATTATATGCTCTGCAGAGGTTGTATAGCTTTACCCACAAGATATGATTATCTCATATTGTCGGCCATTACACGCTTCTGTAGGTGTGCGACTGAGAAAATCATAACAAGGCCTTTATAATGCTAAGCCTTCAACCTGGTCATGCTGCCACTAAGGTTTCACCACAACTTGAATCCACAAGTTGGAGCCCCCTCTTGTGCCGTGTGAAACTTCTCATGGCCTACGCTACGCTCACATTCAACCTATAGCAGACCAAAGTTGGGACCTCACAAATTAGTCAGCCAGAACTATCCCATACCAGTCTTATGGTAGTACGATATGGCTTTGCAACAGTAGCTCACAGACCGGTCCTTAACTTGACTTAGGCTCAAACCACATACCCCTTGTGCCTGACAATCAACATTGTGTCACCGAACAACAATGCATGCCAGCACCCACCACCTAACCATTAGCCTAGGTCCAAACCAAATTGTATATTTTATTTTGAAATATTTCATACACCTTCTTGACTCACCGAAGTCAAGAATACATTTTGAAAAATCATCGTTTCTTGTGAAATAAATATTTCCACTTAAATCATTCTAAGCATGGCTAAGCAATCCTATAAAATTTCTAGTCAATACTATTGTACTAACTAGGTTTTCATCTAAGGTTAAAAGACATAAGGAAGTTCAATATCAAATTTGGCCATACACAAAGGATCTGGGTATAACTAGAATTTAAATTAAATTTAAACTAGATTTGAATAAAAGTACGCATACATAATAATTTTAAAAAACAACATAAATAATTTAAATTACTTGGAGCAACATAATCAAAGGTGTAACTTGCCTTGCTTCGAAGTTTTGCTGAGGTTCGTTGAAGTTATACTCTCCGAATTAGTCGTAGTCTACATGTGAAAAACCAGAACAAACTAAACTCAAATAAAATCCAAATGAAATCCAAAAATTATAAAATATATGCTGGGAGATAGAATATGACTTTAGATGAATTTAGAAATTTGAATGGGTCCAAACGGAGTTAGGGCGAAGGAGAACGACTTCTGGTAGTTTGAATTCCAAAGAAATGAATAAAAAGAATTATTGGAATTCTTTTATTTGTGAAGGAAAAGTGGTCGGAAGCTACAATATTTGTGTATGATCGAAATCATGATCGAAGGCGTAGTCGAAGTTGTGGTCGAAACCATGGTCGAAACAACGGTTGAAGTTGCGAAGGTCAAAATCGAAGACAGAGACTCCAAGTACGGGTGCAGTCGAAGACGAAGATTCGGTCAAAGATCTGGTCGGAACTGTACAGTGGTCGAAAGAATTGGATTTATGCAAAGTGGTCAAAAGAATCGTATGGCTTAGAGAGATTGGACGGTTTCAAGTGGTAGGAGAGATCGGAGGGTTCAGAGAGGTCGGATGGTGCGAAGGTTAAAACGGTCAAACAACCATGGTCGGTTCGAAGATAGAGGTCGAAGTCGAAGGCTCCGAGATCGAAGGCCGAAGTCAAAGTCTTCGAGGTCGAAGGTCGAAAGCTGGAGTCGAAAGTCGAAGGCTGGAGTCGAAGTCTCCGAAGGTCAAAGTTAAAATCGGAATCTTCGAAGGTCGAAGTCTCTAGGGTTGAAGGTCGAAGTCGAAGTTGAAGGCTCCGAGCAGTCGGAGTCTAAGAAGCCTCCGAACAGCGGAGTCCAAAGAGCCTCCGGATGGTGGAGTCTAAAGAGCCTCCGGATAGTGGAGTCTTATGGGCCTTCGGACGTTGGAGTCTAAGAATCGGATGGTTGGGAGAAGTCAGACGGCTTCACGTGACAAGATCCGAGCGATCCAACGGTGACGAAGACCGGTGAGATGTACAAAAGAGGGAGAAGAGTGTGAGTCCGGTTTTACCTTGGCGCAAGGTTCGGGCTGCGCAGAGTTGACTACGCGGCGAGGGTGTAGCGGAGGTGGGGTACGATTATCGATGACGGAGACTCTCCGACGACGGCTTTCTTGGAGAAGGGGCGTCGAAGGTTCACGCGGGTTGCAGGAAAGCGTGGATAGCATCAACAAAACTCCAGGCTGGCCGAGGCTATGGCGATTGCTTGCTGAGGCTCCGCCCGGGCTTGGAGAAGGACACTGTCAGTGTGAAGGATTTCGGCATGGGAGAATGGAGTTGAGCGAGGAGCGAGGTACGGAAAAGAGAGAGGTAACTACGAGGAGTGCATTGGTGCTCTTGTACATTACCAAAAGTGGTTAGAAGGTGGTCGGCGGCGAGATGAAGCGGTGGGGCAACTCGGGCGGCAGTGGTGACGACATTCCGGCGGTGAGGAAGCTTGGCCAAGGGGCGGTCGAGAAAATCCAAAAATTACAAAATATATACTAAAAATATATTATAAATTTAGATGAATTTAGAAACTGGAATAACTTAATTTGTAGTTCAGATAGAGGAGAACGAGTGATTGGAAAACTGACGGATTATAAAATTCTGGAAAAAGAAAAATCAGGAATATTCCCTTTGGAATATTTCTGCGCAAAACTAAAATAGAGTAGTTTTTGGACGTGACACCGGTGAAAAAGACATGGGAGATGAAGTCAACTAGCAAAATGGGTTGCTAAGGTCCCGAGGCACATGTAGGAAGTGACGGCACGTCAAACGGAGTACGGTGACGATGTGTACGGCGACAACGACATAGGGTGTAGAGAGAAGAATATTTTTTGGGCATGGAACATAGAGAAGTAAGGTGAGCACAGCCTAGAACGCGGCGAGGTAAGGCTAGAAAAAATATTGGCTAAGCCGAAAACTCACCAGAGGCGACGCAATCGTCGTTTGAATGACGTCAGTACCGAAACACGAAAAACTCAGTATCTTTGCGCTCGGTGGGGCGAATCCAAAACCGTCCGGAGGGTAACTACCTGGGATGGTTTGGCACGTTTTGACGTGAACGAATTGTTGAAAGCATTCCCGGACAGGCAGGGACGCGAAGTGCCATTTGCGGCCATGGCGAGGTGTCAGGCGCGAAAATTTGGGAAAGGTTTTTGGACAAATAGAGGAGAGCACGGCATAGAACGTGTCGAGACGAATTCAACGGCACAAACGGCTCGGCCAACGGACTAGTGGAATGCGGTAGATAAGACTTTATGCAACCGATAGGTGACATCGATATTCCGAGCAAACGGAGAGGAGTTAACATGCGAGAGTTGCGGCGAATCAAAGAGGAGAGTGTGGGGAGTGTGATGCTCACCTTGGTTTTGGTCGGGCATGCATGGTCGGCCGGTGGCGACACGAGGAATGGGGACCCGATTTGGCCCACAGTGGCGACGACGATCCGGTGAAGTTCCAGCGAAGGCGAGGTGAGCACCGCGTAGAACGCCACGAGGTGAAGCCAACGGTCTGGTCAAATGCGGTGGGGCTCCACTGGACGAGGCACAAAAGGCCAAAGAATGATGCTTGGAACACTTCGATTGCAGCCAAACGAATGGGAGTTAGGACTTGAGATTTTCGGGGGTGAGTGAGGATGAGAAGGGGCTCATGGAGCTCCTTTTTATAGGGGCTGAGGAGGTCCGAGGAGAGAGATCAACATTGCATATATTTGAATGGCATGGATTAAATTCTCGCGAAACGGTTCATGAATAAGAGGGGAAACGGTGGGGAATGAAGGAGCTTGATGAGAGGAAGTGAATGCAATTTATTTCACTAAAAACCGTTGATTAAATCACAAGTTATGGAGGATTAAAAAAGCTCCAAAAATATGTTAATGGTGGCTGCTCTCTGTGTTCTTGCACACGGTCATGGGAGGAAGAAGGAAAGATTAGGGAGGAGAGAGAAAAAGAGAGAAAAGAAAAAAAAGAAAAACAAAAAAATTCAGAAAAATTTTAAGAAAATGTTTTAAAGATCCTTGGAATCTGAAAAGATTAAAAAAAATAATTTTGGAATTAATTGAAGTATATTTTAATTTTTAAAAAGATTTTTCTTTTATGGCTGTAAAATAATACAATAAATAACAAATAAAGCTTAAAAATATTAGAAAAATTCATAGAAGTTTATAAACCGATTTTGAACTTATAAAAATATTTTCAACTAAAATTTAGATATTTTTCTTTATAAAATATTTTTTTGTGTTTAATAGAAAGACTCTTTTCTTTAAAGCAGAAAATGAGGTTAGCAAAATTTTTTGAAATTTCAAGCAATCAAATTACTTTGATTTTTATTTGAAACTAACTTATTTATTTTTTATTTTATTTTTACTTTTATTTGTTTTACTTAAATTACTTTTCATAAAAAAATAACCTCTTTTTTTAGTAAAAAATCAGGCAATTGAATTTTTTGAGACTTAAGAAACCAAAAGTAAATGTTTAAATTAAATCAAATATTTTGAAATAAACAGCTGGGCTGTTACAACCTATCATCTGCAGACAGATGGACAGACCGTGCGAATTAGTGTAGCATGAAGATGTCCCCATTTGAAGCACTTTATGGTAGAAAGTGCCAAACTCCCTTACATTGGACTAATGTAGGGGAAGGATATGTCTTCGGACCAGACACCTTGAAGCAAGTTGAAGAGAAAGTATAGTTAATCAGAGATCATTTGCAAGTAGCTCAATCAAGACAAAAGAGCTATGTCGACAACAGAAGAAAGTTAAGTTTTGAAGTTGGTGACCATGTATATTTGAAGGCTTCTCCACTAGTGGGTCAACGAGATTTAAAGTTAAAGGCAAACTAGCGCCAAGATATGCGGGACCATTTCCAATCATTGCAAAAATACGTAGATATACGTGTGTGTGCGTGCACGCGTGTGTGATTAGCTAGGCTCTCCTCGTGCCATCCCTATCCATATGTTAAATAATTTAAGGAGTGGCATGAACTCCACCTTATAAATTAGTCTCCCCTATTTTGTCTTAGCAATATGGTACTAAACTATGCATGCTTTGGAATTATAGAAAATGGGCCTCACTCATGTGGGCCTATTTCTAACAATTTATTTCCATGTGGAGATAAAAATTGGTTTCGTTTCGTTTCCCTGTTTTAGTATATACATTTCCTTGTTAGCAGATAGGAAAATTTAGAAAGAGTTGGTTCGGTTCTAATCTTGTACTCAGTTTTCCGTTTCTGTGTTTTATATGAGAAGAGAAAAAAAAACCAGAAAAGGTGTAGGGAATTTTTACACCGTAGGCTCTGTTTTTCTCCTTCCTCTGCTTGCATGTGTGTTTTGCTCTGCTAGCTGTTTGCTCTAATGTTGCATAGAGGTATACTATAGCATATTAGGCAATACGCTGTTCTCGGCAATTTAGCGTGCAGGTTTCAGCTGAGAAGGCATGAGTGCTTCCTTAGCATTGAGATAACATCCAGATAGCTTGTGTTTGAGTTTTGATCCTAGTGTTTTTTCAACACTTGGTATAAAAGCCATGGGAGAATCATCGAAGGCCAAGGAGGGCTTTGTATCTCTGTAGTATCCTCTTCTTACTCCAAATAATTATCCGGTTTGGGCCATGAAGATGAAGGCGAATAAGGGTGTCTAGGGAGTTTGAGGTGCAGTCGATCCAAAAGCAATTGATTCAAAAGGGAAGAGCATGAATGTTGATGATCATCTAGACCAAATGACATTGGCCATAATCTATCAAGTGGTACCTGATTCTATGATGCGGCAATTGATTAGTAAGGATACAGCACACGAAGCTTGGGTGGCACTTCAGACAATGTACGGAGGCATTGATCGGGTGAAGGAAGTTCAGCTCTAGGCACTACGGAACAAATTTGAAGCATTGCAGATGGGAGAAACCAAATTGATGGAGGAGTTCACAGGGAATTCAATGCAGTTGTCAATGAGATTAAATCTCTTGGTGACAAATTGGAGGATGAAGTTGCCATGAAGAAGTACTTTGTGAGTCTTGCCTGAGAGGTTCCTTTCGGTGGTGACTACACTCTTGTACTCTTAAGATCTTGCAAAGATGAAGCTAGAAGAGGTCACTGGCTTGCTCAAACCTCATGAGCACACTACTACAAAAAGGCTAATACTAGATACCTAATCACAGACAGTTTACCAAAACTATTAGTATTAAATACAATCACAAACGGTTTATGTTTGAAGACCGTCTGCGTTGCTGCTAGCAATAAAAACTGTCTGTGAAGAGGTAATATCATAGGCGGTTCATGGTGAACACCGTCTGTGAAGTATCATAGACAGTTCTTAATAAGAACTGTCTGAGATATTGCCAAATATCACAGACGGTTTTTATTTAAACCATTTGTGATACTTCATAAATGGTTTGCATTAAAAAAGTCTATGATAATTAAGTTTTTACAGATGGTTTGTATTAAAAACCATCTATAATAATTTCACTTATTAATTGTAGACCAGTCAGCCCTCACAAATCTGTCTTAAATTGCAGATCTGTTCTCACTACTGGCTGATGCTTTGAGGAGGTGGGGCTTTAAGGCCATTTGGTGAAAGGAGACCACGGATTTGGTAAGAGTGATTGTAGATCCATTTATTCTCTTAACTCTCTATGGTTAGTAATTTATTCCTAATTGCATTATATTTTAGATCTAGCTAGCTTTTGGTAAAGGAAGAATTGAAGATGGTTTAAATCTAGCTTGATGTAGAGAGAAGATGATTTACATCTAACAAGGTTTAGGGTTTAGCCAATTCATAGTCTATTTCTACTTAATTCAATTTAATTAATTATTATTGCTACATATAGCTACTTTAGATCATATATAGCTAGTATACTAATTAATTAAATTAATATTTTATACTAAATTATTCTATGCGTAACGTAGGATCGAAGCTAAATGTACGCTAAGAACTGTGTGAGTGATGAGTACATTAATGGTATGTCTGCTTTTACAAGAGTTGCCTAGGAGGATATGTTGAATAAGAGGGTGGAATATATGTATTGTCCATGCATTGACAGTGAGAATCTGAATATGTTTGAGAACCGTGCGCAGATCGAAGCACACTTGCTTCGAAGGGGTTTCAAAAAAGGGTATACATGCTAGACTAGTCATGGTGGAGAGCACATTACACAGGAAGTTAGTAATAATAACATCGTCAACGAAGTCAATGATATGCTGCTAGATGATGTCGATTGTGGTTCCGATTCAAATAGGTTGTATGATGACAATTTGGATCATATGCTTTGCGATGCAAAGGAAACTGTGATGAGAGAGAGTATGTTAAATTCTAGGGCTTGATAGAGGACTCAGAAAAATATTTGTTCATGTGCCGCAAGTCAAAGTACACGAGATTGTCAGCCATACTTGAACTGCTGAAATTGAAGACAAGCAACGATTGGTCCTACAAGAATTCCACAGTACTGCTGAAATTGAAGACAAGCAACAAGTTGCCCAAAACCACCTACAAAGCCAAGAAAATTCTTTGTCTATTGAGATATTGTAGAAGATATTGTTGTGCAAGATATTGTTGTGCTTTGAGTAGAATGTTGTGAATGGAATCTGTGGTCATATTCTTTTAAAGGGGTACAATGTATTATCCCGATTATAATAAATAGAGGAAAATATTTTAAGAAGGAGGATGGTATTAGATAGTGGTTTATTAGTTGTGGCGGGGAATTTTGTGAAAACGACAGGACCTGTTAGCCGCTTAGAGCCGGTAGAAGAGTTGCGGGTGCTCGGTGTCGACCGGCGCGTGTCGTGGACTTGTCGGAGTTGGTCATGATGAAGACGGCCACCGGATATGTGGAGGCCCTCTTAACGAATCAGTCCGAGCAAGAGGTGACATGGGTGCTTGAAGTTCAAACGTAGAAGAAGAACCCGAGTCCTTCAAGGCGGGTGAGAACCCGTAGTTGTTGTTCCCTTGGGATGTTCTATCCTTGAGATGCTCCACCCTTTGCTTGTTCTTTCCTTGATTGTTCTTTTGTCTCATGGGTTGAGGAGTTAGATTCGAGGATGAATCTTTTTTTAGGTGGGGAGAATGTAATACCCTAAACGTCGTTTCAGCGTCGGATTTAAATTAATCGCATAATCGCCGGTTATTCGGTAAATCGCGGGAAGGGGAAATTAAAATGTGAGTTAGCATTAAATTGGAAAAAAGAAAGAAATTTAATTTATTAAAAAAAGACAGTCTAGGGAGGGCGGGCTTGCCACCTTGGGCCAGGCCCAAGGGGTGGCCGCACCCCCCTCCTCCTCTGCCCTAGCCGCCCCCCTTTTTTAATTCCCTTGGCCGCACCTCGCTCCCCTTTTCCCCCTCCCTGGCCGCCACTTTCCACCCTTTCTTGCGCCCCCTCCTATCCCCAAGTGCTGCCCCTTGTGCAAGAAGAAGGAGAAGAGGAAGGAGAAGAGGAAGAAGAGGAAGAGAAGGAAGGAGAAGAAGGGAAGGAGAAGAAGAGGAAGAAGAGGAAGAAGAGGGTGATCCCAAGGGGATCCCCTAGGTAATTGTTCCTCTTCCCAAATCCCTCAAATTTTTGCTGTATTTAGGGTTCTTGGCCTAAGATTTGGTAGGGATTAGCATTTAGATACCTCAAGTAGCGATTCCCTGTTGTCTGCTTGTAGATCAATTCGCGCAGTGTTACTGTTTGTGCAGTTTAGACCTCGAAAACGATTTTTCCTGCTGGTGTACCCAAAAAGGAAAAATGTAGAAGACGATGATCTGCATCTCCTGTATTTGTTTTTAGATTTTTTGGTTGCGGGATCTAGGCGCAGTAAGGTCGGGAACTTTGCTATCCGTTAGGGGTGCAGATTGGGGGCAGACAGTTGTTCATGTGTGAATTAGGGATAGTAAATGATTTTTATATTTTTGGTCACCATTGAGAAAAATGTGGGGAATTCAGTAGTCTAGCTTCTGTAAAGAAATCAGATTTTTTTAGAGTCTTACACTGTGGTTGGGATGCGTTAGAATCTGGCTGCCCAAATTGCTAGAACAGAGAACGTCCTCTATTTTGTGCATTTTGTTACACCTTGCTAAGAATAAAATAAAAATATGTGATCTACATGAAAAGTGTAGGTATTTAAGTAAGAAATCCATAAATATATTCCCCTCTATAACAGGCTTAGAAATATTAGAGATACAAAAAAAATAAAGCAGCGCCGTTGCAGTGGGACGGTTGTAGGACCGTTGAGTAGAGAAGGATGTTGCGGGGTTTTGGGGTTTAGCGATATCTTTTCTTCGAGATTCGCGCTTTCATTGCTGAATTGTATGCTGAGAGGTATGTTTCTTGGACAGGCGGATTTGCTTCTGAACGCACGTGATTTCGTTGCTTTGCCGGTAGAGGCAAGTAAACGTAGCGGATGTGCTACTGTTTAACCCGTTATTCTTACTACTTGCAATATGCATGATTTACGTAATGTTAAATGATATGCCATGGTTACATGTTTTCTAAGTAAGAATGTGGTAGCAAGATATTAATCAATTGCTATGTTTGGATGAGTTTGGGTAGTATTGTGGTAATTTGCTTAATAAACCAATTGCGGTATATGAAAGTAAATGCATGGTAGATAAGATGGTATTTCCTTGTTATTAAATTCATGAGGATCATATTGATGCCCTTGAAGTTGGTATTATTGTGGTCTTAGTGTTAGTATTCTTAGTGAATACTTGTGGCTGTGGTGGTAGCAATCATGATGAATATATTGTGGTCTATGTGGTAGGATTCACTATAGATCGATTGATTATGAACTTGGTGAACCGAATATGGGTTATGTGGTAGACCTTCGTGGTTAAATTCTTATGATTTATGATTATCATATCATTCATAACATGTCATGATATTTGCATTATTGAAGTCGCCGCTTATAGCCGCGATCGTCTGCATCTGACATCGTGCATTGCCGTAGCACGATGCACACTTTTACCTTGTTGGGTAAAGGTGCAGTGGAGCATAGCATGTATATGCATTGCATTGTGGAAAGAATATTTGCATACTTATGCAATATATATTGTGGTGAAGTTATTTTACAAACAACCACAACTTCATAGTTGCAATGTGGAATTGACTCATGAGAGTCACTTGTGGTATGAGAAATGTGGCTGTGGTCGTGGAATGGGGTTCATCCCTTATGGTATGGTAGAGGTTGTGATTGTGACATGAGATTCTTTTATCTTGTGGTAATTGTTGATAGTAGTTGTGGATGTGAGAAATAATAAAGTTAGTGAGGTAAAACATGTTAATGCTTTATTGTCATTGGTAGTGGTAGTGGTGGATGATATGAAGTAGTAAATCAAGATTTACTTGCTATTGTTTTATTATTGTTGATAGTAAATGTGGTTAAGGCTATAATTGGGGTCATTATGAGAAATAAATATGGATGCTTAACATCATTATAGTTTAATTAGCTTGATAATGAATGTGGATGCACATTGTGGATGTGGACATGTGGTTACTTTAATGATGTTGTATATTTGTTTATAGTCTGAATAGCCTGTTAAACAGTTTGCTTGCTGAGATTTTTATCTCACCCTTGTTTCCCCCTTACAGGTGATTCTTGAGCATTCATGGGATGGGTAGAGCAGCATCACAATAATGCACTTGGTTCATCAATTCATACTGTAATAAAGTCAATGGAATTCTAGCCAAATGCTTAGCTATTCGTGGATGGTTATTTTATTTAATAACGATGAACTTGTGAACTATTCTTTAATTAATTTATTGAACTTGTTATCGTTATCTTTGTTCCCATAGTTGTTTATGCTTCCGCTTAATGCTTCATGTCTAGACATTATTGCCGAAATAAATTATCTTGAAATTTTTGGCTAACTGTAGAGTGGTTTAGTGACATTCCAGGATAATATGGGTCCTGGGGTGTTACACTCCTCTCTCCTTTCCCCTTTTCTCTCTCACTCGCTCTGCCCGATTTCTCTTCTTCCCCGGTCGCAGCCGCCCCTGGTATTCTCCGCGCGCCGCCCTGGTTCCTTCTCTCTCTCCCGTCGCCTCCCCCATTTCCCGCCGGTCCCCCCGTTCGCCCCCATGCCCTGCATCTACTTGCGCCCATATCCTGCTGTTGTAGCCCATCTTGCTCCCTGTGCATGCCGCACGCCCATGCCCCCGCTATTCCGCCGCCCATGCCGCGCTGAGCTCCAACAACGTTAGCTATAGCACGGCTTCCTCTCTCCTCCGCAGCTATAAATAGTACTCGAGCCACCGTTGCCTCCAGCGCCTCCCTTCTTCCCCGCTCAGCCTCCCATGTGCGCGCCCCCACACCACCGCTGCTGCCCCGGTCGCTCTGGCGACACCTCCCCATTCCGACCACGTCACGGCGAGCCACCTGCCACCCTCCACCTTCGCTCACAATTAATTAAAAAAAACGTTGCCGGAAGACATCGTAATTACTTCTCCCCCAAATCCGACAGGCCACCGCCATATCCGCCGCCCCTCCTCGTCGGTGGACTTTTCTTCGATTCCTTGCCTTGGCAGTGCTATCAAGTCCTTACCAACTCTCCCCGGCTGCCAGGCGGAGCTCTCCCTCATCCTAGGCCGCCGACACGATGAACCACCTTGCGTCGCCCCAGGGTCCACGCCGCTGGGCTACCTCGGTGTCTCCCCGCCCCCGCCGGCTGCACGGTAAGCTTCTGAGCATTCATCTCCTACTCATGCCTCTCTCACTTCTTCCCTTTCTCTCACTTCGTGTCATGGTCCTGCCGCCGATTGTCAAGCCGCCGCCGCTAGCTCCCGGAGCCGCTCCAGCCAATACATCGGCACTCCAAGGTCCCCTACCTCCTCAGGGATCCCACTTGCCAGCCCTCACCATCTCCCCGGCCACCCCATGCCAACAAGCCTCACCCCACCAAGCGCCGCCGAACTCCCTTGCCATGCTCTGTCTCGGCCGAACACCCCCTCTGTGTTTCCTTATTTCATATGTTTAAGTGTATGACTTGGGACCCCTTTGATTTACTTAAAGGACAACTCAATTAGCATAAATTCAAGTAAAGGTATAATAGCATATAATATAGCTATGGATGTGTAGATATAAGGTAAGTAATAAGGAGAAATTGTTAAATGAGGTTCTAACAAATGAAAATTTTGGAAGAGCTAAATTTGAACAATTGCATGTTTATAAGGTTTAGTGAATGGTCCAAAACAGTAAAATGTAATTTGTAATTAATCTTGATTGTAATTATAAAATTAAAAGTTGCATAAAGAATGAAATCACAAAAGATTATGGAACTGATTAATGTGAAGTTAAACCATAACTATTGTTTCTAAGACAATAGAACTTAGGCGATAGAAGTGTGACAAATTAGTTATCTTTTAAAGTAAACTTTATTTGTACATTGTGTAACCTATGTGTAAGTGAAGATTTAAATGTCATGAAAAGCCCTTTTAAATGGTAGTTAATGCAAATAATTTGCATAAACGTAAATAAAGAGTGTAATGGCATATAATCTAATTATAGGTATAGACATATATATGTTATAGATAATCGGAAGAAATGAATAAGAATCAAATAAGATTTAATATTGGCAAAAACTACATGTTAATTATGATCTACAGATTAATGACCTTACAAGAATGAGAATTGCTTTAGGAATTATAATGAACAAGGTTGGCACCAATGCTATGACAATAAAGATTATTGAATTAATCCTTAGTTAACTAAAACCAGGTCATGCATGGACTATTTCCCCAAATAGCAAGTAGATGTCATGTATTCAAAAATATAGATAGTAATACTAATTATTAGATCATAAAAGTAATTTTGAAAGATTGTCAACCAAAGAATAGCAAAGCAATTGTTAGGAATGATTAATGCAAAGATATGTATGTATATATACACACATGCTCTCGTAAGCTTGAGACTTTAAATCTATGAAAAGATAGTTTCCAAGTTGTTAGTTAAGGCCTCGACAAATTGAAAAGTTGGGTCCCCCGAATAATAATTAGTTTCTTCCAGTCTGAAGGCTCGACATAAATTAAAGGTATCACGATGTAACAAGATTTCACCACATGAAATATCAATGGCAAAATAATTAAAGGTATCTTTAGTTAAAAAGAATCATATGAGGTATCTATTTAAAATCCTCTGAGCGTCAGTAAATAAAGTAATTTGTGCCAGTTGTATTTTAATAAATAAGTTAAAAATTTGGACTACATCAAATAATACATCTTCAATTACTAGAAATATAAACTATAAGACTAATTCGATAAATCAAAATAATCGTGTACCCTATATATGTAACACACGCCTTAATTCGTAAAAGCAAACCCCGATAAAATAATGCTCGGCTAAATTCATATATCTGTCCATGGGTATACCTTAAATCAAGGAACTTCCTTGATAAATATAAAAATTATAAAAAAAATCATTAAATAAAATAAGTCGAACCATGGTAATCTACCATAGGCTATGCCTAGCCATCCTTGAATTCAAAGTGGAATGTTCCGGCAAATACTCCTTCCACCATAATACCTCCTTTTCCCTTTCGCCATTCCTCGCTCTGCTCAAACCCCGATGACTTCGTCAAAATTCTCCGCGTCCAAGCAATCCTATCAAAAGTCACCCTTTAACGCATAATAAAGCTTCAGTTGAGTTTAATTGGATTTTTCTTGGATCTTTTGAGTTATTTGAGTTTATTGGATTCCACTGTTTAGTGCGTAACTAGAGACTGGAATCTTGAAGTAAGAGACCATGTGGAGGTATCCCCATGTTTGTGATGAGTAATTGATGGTTGGTTTAGTGAGTTTGAGTTTGTTTTGGGTATTCTAGGGCTAAGTACCTTTGACTAAAGCTATTTGTTGTTTATGCTGTTTAGTGCGGTGCTATGTGATGGTTTGATTGTCTGTGTGGCTACAGGACTTCAGAGTCAGGTGGAGATGGCGGGCAGTGGCGAGATGGACCGGGACTAGGCTCAGGAGGAGCTGAGGTCTAGACGGTCAGGATGCCAGGTGCGGTCATGGCAGCGGAGCGGACTAGGACTAGACTCAGAGAGGAGTCGAGGTCCAGACCGTCAGGGTGCCGATTGCGGGAAGCCTCCAGGATGGTGCTTGAGGGGCATTTTGGAAAATTGACTCAAGCACAAGTGAAGTGGCTGGTTTCCCTCCATTTGTTGTGTTGACTTTGACCCTTGCCTCATGTGTGTGTGTGAGTTTGGAGTGGATGAGGGCTGCCATTTCTTGATTTGCTATTTTGAGTAGGAGAGCTCCATGTAGCAAATGTAGTATGCAGTCTGTAGGGCTTGCTTGCTGGGTGTGAAAACTAAGAGAGTAGAGTTGAGCAGTGCAGCCATCTCCTTCGTGTGTGTGTGTGTGTGTTCCTCTTGGTGTGAAGCATGTAGTGAGATGAGATAGTTGTAAGACATCCGATGTAATCATTCCTCTCAATGCAATCATGCATGTCCCTGTATCAAGTTCAAGAAATGGTGTGTTGAGTTGTTTTGATTTTTGAGCTTCTCTGAATTTCTGCTTCAGTTCTTCAGTTTCTGTGCTCTCTGTTCTTTCGTGATCTTTTGCTATTTGAGATGAATCTTGGTTGTTTAGCTGGAAACCCTTTGCTATGACTTAGGAATATCTTCATGGGCTTATGGCTAATCTATTCCTGAGAGCAATTCTTTTATTAGCCAGCTTCTTCCAAAAAAAATCAGCTCGTACTCATTTCCTCTGTTTTTGGAAACTAGGGTTTGGAGGCAGGGCAACCATGTATTTTGATTTCTTGGAGTAATGCCTGTTCTAGGGTTGTGCTTATGTGTTGTGAGATCATTCCCAGTAGAGATTCGCGGGTTCATGAGCAGAAGATTTGAGAATGATGAGTAACTTGGAAGTTAGTCTCATCCCCTTTTCAGTTTAGAGTTTTTTTGCTCAAATCTTGGTTCTTTGCTCACTTGATGATTTCTTGTGTTTCCTGAGGTCCATTTACTGATTGGATTGAAGTATCGGTCTTTGGATTTGAGAAGAGCAGCAATTAAACATCATTCTCACGGCTTTTCAGCTGTCTGCAGTAAAAAACTGAACCGGCTGTTTTCAGCAAATTGTCTCTGTCGGCAGACTGCTTGGCTGCAGGTTTTGGCTAGGAACTGTAGTCAGTCTTCTCTTCTTGCTCTTTTATTTCTCTGGCGAATTCTCCCTTCAATTCATTTCTTGAGTCAGGCCAAGTATTCAACTTGAATCTTTAATTTCATTGGCCTGTCATGAACAGCGAAAAATCGGCAATTCCTCTAACTTTCAGCTTGTTTTCTGTCTTTACTGTGCATTGTATTTTCAGCAGATTTGGGTCTTTGTTTCAGTCAGTTTGCAGCTTTCCTTGAGTTCGGTTCTCTGCAGTTTTCTCTGTCCCTTAAGTGCTTAGTCTGTGCTTCCTTTTCAGCTGATTTCCCAGGCTTTTAGGCTCTCATTTACAGCTTTCGGCTGCAGCTCCAGTCCACTGTTTACTGCTTGTTGTTCCTGTCTTTCGGCTCCCCTCTATAGCTCCCGATTTTGTTTGTTCAGATCGGATGTATGTGTGCAGAGAGGAGTCGAATGGGAGAGGATGAGCAGCAGTTTGTTGCCCTCTTTTTAGGTCTGCAATATGCAGATTTTCAGCTCTCAGCAATACCAGTAGCGACTATGAACTTAGTGCTCTATCTTTCGATTTTTCAGCAACAAAGTAATCACTGTTGAATATACTTCTGGCTGCTGTGCTGATTGCTAGTTCTCAGTACATTTGGTAAACCTTGAGCAGGAAATTGAAAGCTTTGTCTCAATTAGAGTGGAGTTTCAGTTTGCCTTATTTAAGTGAAGAAGCTTACCTTTAAAATCACTTAATCTGTGTTTAGTCTTCTGATTTCTTGCTGTGTTTATTTGGTGCTCCTCTGTCTTGCTTTTAGTAAAGACTAGCTTGCTGCCTGTTACCTATATTAGCCAAGTGTTGTTGTTAAATCCTTTATCAATCCAATTGCAATTTCCAGAGAGTCTAATCAACTTCTTTGTAGCTTTTATAGCTATCAGAGAGTTGTGAATTTTTGTAGATACTTTGGGGGCTATTTTTAAAAGGCACCATTCACCCCCCCTCTGTTGCTATTTCCGATCCTACATGAAGAAATAGTGAATCCAGCCAGACCAAGATCCAGAAGACGGAGAAGACCAGAAGCTCAAGATCTACAAACAAGGAACCCTTGAGTGAGTTCAAGATCGTGGTAAACCACGCCATACGAGTCAATAATTTGATCATTTCGAATACCCATTTTGCAAATTATTTCGATTCAAATTATCAAATGCATGCTATTATTTTAGGTGTTATATTATGTTGGATTTCATGCTTTAGCTAGCTGCCCTTTTAACAAGTGCAACTATTATACCTTCCCGACACATTTATACTGTGAACATTATTATCCCTAGGAAAACTTATAAATGTAAGAGTTTCAAAAGAATCGGTTACATTTATACTACTCGGCATAGCATTGCTTAGTCTCGGGAGTGTTTAAAATACCCCAATGTCATATGCAAATGCAAAGAGGAATTTTGGGAAAAGTTGTAGATGAGAATGGTCGTGTATTTTTGAAATGATTATTATTTTATGCTCTCAAAAATCCCCAAATTGCTGGGTGTGTCTGGGCGGATGGTTCGGGGGTGTGGTGCACCGGTGTGCACGAGAGTGTGGTTTGTGGTAAAACCGCCCAGATAATCAAGGACCGAATCGGATCATAACCTCCCATTGTAAAACAGTACAACCATAAGTCTGTAATGTGCAACTTGGCTAAGTAAATCCTACCGAACTTCGAACTCATCTCACAATCTTGGGGAAAGAAGGCCGGACCTAGGGTGGCTAAGGGACACTAGTGGAGGGTGATTTGTTTCTCTTATTTTACTAGCGTATGGGAAGGGAGCTCGAGGCGCTAGTAAAAGAGTTATTAATATCCTGTGCAACATATGGGACCCACCGCAAGTGGGTGCAGCCCATCGGGTGAGATGAGACCCTGAAGTCAGTAGTGTTGAAAGGTTACTGTGATGATCTACTCAACTGCATGACCAAGGAATCATGCGGGGCAACGAGCGGATTGTCTCTTGTGGTGAAAGTGTACAAATTCTGCAGAGTCAAAACTATTTGAATAACCGTGCCCACGGTCAAGGGCGGACATGGGAACTTAACTCTGATATAGTTATATTTCAAAAATAATTTTTATGGTTGGGATCTGGAATAGAAAAATGAAGGGTGATGGACTGTCCTGGTTTGAGTTGTCCTGGGTGTTGTCCTAGTGGTAAGTTAAGCGGCTATAACGCTGAAAACTGGCTATATGGTGCAGGTGTCATGTAACGGTGGATGAGATTTGTACTTATTCTATTATCACAAATATTTTATTCAAAAGCATTATGATTTTAGTCCAAATGGCTAAGTCCAGGATTTTCTTATACATATATCTTAAGTCTTTTAAAATGCAATTTTCAGCAAATAAAATAACCCATGCCTATCTTTTGATAAGCCATGCAAGATATATAATTAGGTCGCGAACCCCCAGTTGGCTGCATGTGGGCATGCGCTGTGTGTCCCACTTGTATGCTTCATTTCCGCAGCTGCTTTCGCTATTTTCGGCCAAATCGGCCCATTTGTAAGTATTCTATTATAATTACGATTTCGCTTGATATGTATTTTAATATTTAGTAATGTATCTGTGAGCACTATCTACTGATCTAGAGAATAGTGCGGTGGAATCACAGAGAATTCTGGATTAAAAATCCGGGTCCAACACCAAGAGAGGATACAACTGCCGTCAAGGAAGAAACACTACTAGTCAAGGAGGAACCTGGATGTGCTCTAGGGCGTAGAGGCACAGGCACCGGAGGTCCCTCTCTAGGCTTGTAGGGCTTATGAATTGAGCCTAACCTTTCTCGGTATCCGATCTTCTTTATGATCAGGGCCATACTTGAGAGATCATGTGGAGGTAACTCCGGTTGTGTGATGAGTAATTGACATGTGTTCTAGAAAGTTTGAGTTTTCTCTCCATGTGTGGGCTTATGTTCTTGAGAGAGAGAGTTGTATGGGGGTTTAGGGCAGCACTTGTGCTCTTTCTTTTTGAGTGTTCTTGAGTTGTGTGTTGAGATGAGTTGATGTAAACATTCCTCTATTATAATCATTCATCTCTCTTTGTCTCAATCTAAGAAATCTTTTTGCTTGAGATGTTTGGCTCTTGTGTTTTATTTTTTTAGTTCTTGAGAGAGTAAACCTTGTTCGTGCTTGTGGTGGAAATCTGTCTCAAGACCATTTGGTCAGTTAATTTCCATGAGCAAATCGCTTTTCTCTGGTTTTGAGTGATCTTTTGACTGCCTCTTCTTTACTTTGAACTGGAAAACATCTCAAGGTCTCTTGGCTAGTTCATCCCGAAAGCAAGCATTCCAATCTTTGTTGGTACTCTGAAATTTTTTTGTTAAATTGCATATTTTCTTGGCTCAGAACTGGATATATTCACAAGGCCCATTGGCTAGTATTTCTGAAAGCAAAGTATTTGATTCTTGCAGTCAAGAAGTAACAGGAGTTAAGTTTATGTGTTCCCTGTTTGCTGAATTTTCTTCCAGTTCTTTCGACTTGCTCTGCCTCTCTTTTTCTTGCTATTTTGGCCAGGTTTTTGGGAGCATTTTTTGTGTTCAGTTGCTGCTGTTTTCGGCTATCTATTTGTGGGTGTTTGGCTGCTGCTAGTTGCTGATTTTTGCTTCAGTTTTCAGCAGTTTTGTGCTTTTTTTAATTTGTGCTTTCCATCTTTTACTTTGTGCTTTTCAGCTTTTACTTTGTGATTTTCAGCTTTTACTTTGAGCTTCTTTTACTTTGTACTTTTCAGCTTTTACTTTGTGCTTTTCAGGCTATTTTGGACAACAATTTATATTATTTTCAGTTACTGTTTTCTCTGCTATATTTTCAGCTAGTAGTGTAGTTTTCTACAACATTCACCCCCTCTGTTGCCATTTTGGTCCTTCAGTTGGTATTAGAGCCGGTTAACTCTTGTCTATAGATCTTAACCGGTCTGCGAGCCATGGCAACAGACAAGTATTGCACTAAGCCTCCTATCTTCGATGGGGTCAACTATCCCTTTTGGAAGAGTAGGATGGAGTTTGATATACAGGCTCAGGGCTATGCGATTTGGCAAAAAGTAAAAACCCGATTTATTGTTCCTGCCGATGAACACATCAATGTGAATAACATGCCTGATGTGGAGGCAAATGCTAAGGCAAGGAACATCATAATTCAAGGTTTGAGCAGAAGTGAATTTGATCGCATTTCTCATCTCTCGTCGGCCTACGACATCTGGGTGACTCTCGATGCATACCATAAGGGAACCACCCAGATTAAGACCGTACGACAGGACCAGTTCAAGCGAGATTACAACAAGTTTGAAATGCTCGCTGGTGAGTCCTTGGATGAGTGTTTTTTGAGATTTCAAAAGATTCTGAGCAATCTCCGAGCGGTCGGTCTCACATACCCCAACTCGGACATTGCTTGTCAAATGCTTTCGGCCTTGGATTTGCGAGTTTGGGAGATCAAGGTGACCACCATCAAGGACACAACCGATCTTTTGACTCTGACTCCTGACTCACGCCTCAATACTCACGAGATTAACATTGTCTCTTGCAAGTCGAAATCGCAGTCGATGGCTTTGGTCACCGATCCCAGTCCTGCTTCTGGTAGTTTTTCCCTAGTTGTTCTCTGTGAAGTAACTGATGATCAATTAGAGCAGCTACCAGAGGACCAGTTAGCTCTTCTAGCCAGAAAATTTTTCCATGCCTACAAGAGAGTGAGGGATAGAAAGAGAAGTGGGTTGATAATCTGTTTGGAGTGTGGTGGCCCCAACCACATTCGAGCAAATTGCCCCAAGCTTGAAAAGGGTAAGGGCGACTACGGCGGTGTAAGCAAGAATGACTACATCAACAAGAACTGCAACAAGAAGCCTCCTGCTCACACCCAAGGCAAAGAGAAGAAGTTCCGCAACTTTGGCAAAGCCAAGAAGCTCTTCCACCGCGTCCTCACCGCTTCGACGACATCGACTTCAGTGATGTGGTGGGGTGGAGTACGACGACGGCAAGGATGATCAAGATCCCAAGGACGGCGACGGCTTCATCGGCATATGCTTCATGGCCAACGAGACCGACGTCAGTGACAGCGAGCTCTACAGCACTCCGATGAGGTATGTCCCTCCTACGACCAGCTCAATGATGCATTTTTTAAGCTAAGAAAGTTTTATGCTAGATCTAGAGCTAGGGTTGTTGATCTTGAGAAAGAAGTAGAGAGATTGTCATGAGAGCTTACTTCACTTATGTCTGCTCCCTCTCGTGACGAATGTGATGTATGTTCTTCTTTGCTTGGAGATATGGAGAAGCTAAAGACCTCTCATGATAGTTTGACATCTGAGCATGATATACTTAAGGTGGAGAATGTTAGTCTGCTTGCTGAAATAGAAATGGGTAGGGTAGCTACTATTTCATCTACTATTCAGACTACTTCTTACACCTCATATGAGGATAAGGACAATGCTTTTAGAGGTCTTTACACTATGTTTATTGATCTGCCTGAAACTTGTGAGAGTTGCAATAATTTGAAAATGAATTTAAAAAGAGCAGATCATAAAATTGCTGAACTACAAGCTTTTCTGTTAGAGCCCATTGCCTCATGTATGAACTGTCCCAAATTGACTGCAGAGCTTGAATCTGTCTCAAAACAATTTGAAGAAATGATTGATCACAACAACAAATTAGCTCAATATGCTTCTAAAGACCCTGTTAGCTCACCATACAATAACTGTGAAAAACTAAAAACTGATTTGATTGCTTTGGATAAAAATATATATGAAGCTAACTAAGGACCTTCTAGAGAAGCCTCAATCAGATTGTGTTGTGAGTGCTTTGGTGGGGGAGAAGTCTAATGAAGTGGTAGAGACGCTTAGGATCGAGGACCAAATAGCTAGAAGTAGGACTGTCCCTCCTGTTCCTTGTGAAGACCTCAAAGTTGAGGTGGCTGTGTGTGCACATACTATTCGTTCTTCTGCTGTTGGTTTTTCTTCTTCATCCTTACCTTTTGTTGTCTCTTCTTCCCCCTGCTCTTCTTGCATCTCTCTCTTTCAGGAGTGTCAGTATCTTATGAACACTCTTTAGAGATTTGTTGGAGGCAAGAAGAAACTAAATCTTATTCTAGACTAGTCCAAGATTTGCAAATTCAATCAAGGTATAGGATATGATTTTCTTAAGAATGTTAGAAAGCATCCACCTGCTGTTCTCAGACCCATAGCAGGTGTGATCGAGGTCAAGCCCAGAACCAAAAAGGTTGAATTCAAATTTGTGGGCTTCGTCCAAGGGATATCTGACAGTAAGGTGGTAACACCAGTTGCTTCGACCCCCCTAGAAAGTGAAGTTTTATTGTACCTTCTGTCAGAAGGATGGACACATGATAGATAGATGCTTCAGGCGTGCCAAGATCGCACAGAGAGACCGTGTTCAGGCTCTTAGGTGTATTCAGGGTCTACCCCAGATCTTGAGTGCACCAAAGACCAACACGAGGTTTAGAGTTGATCATGTTGTTGTGTTTGGGCAGCATCGAGGTCTTGATTTTTCTGGTTTTTCTGATTCTCGTCCTTGGTTTGCCTCTGATTGTGATATCCGCCGTCCTGAGAGTAGATCTCGCGGCAAGATCAGCATATTGTTGGTGCTTTGACTCGCTCCTCCATAGCAGTCAAGCCCAACAACAACTTCAGGTCTGCACATGGACCGTCTGGCTTTCTGAGCGACGGAGAGCGTAAGGTAGGTAGAGGTCAATCGTGTGTGACTACTTTTTCTGCTCATCGTGTGAATCAGTATTGGGTTCCAAAATCTCTTTTAATTTATCTTAGTACTGAGCCATCTCTCCCTCGTTGACTCAGGTTCACCGGGAAAGGAAAAGAGAGGTTTGGCTTATTGACTTCGGCTGTTCTCGACATATGACCAGAGACTCTCGTTGGTTCTCTTCCTTAGCCCGAGCTCCAGGTGATGAGACGATCACCTTCAGAGACGTCTCATCTGGACACGTCATCACTAAAGGTACTGTGCATGTTAATGATTCCTTTATCTCAAAAGATGTTGCCTTAGTGAGTAAGCTGCAGTATAATTTGCTCTCGGTTTCTCAGCTTACTAATTACGGTTTCGAGGTGAGCTTTAAGAAAAACAATTGCAAAATTCTTGATTCTTCGGGGAGTCTGGTTTGTGGGATTTCTAGATATGGGAGGATCTTTCGTGCTGATTTTGTTGAGTCTTCTGGCGATCCACTCAAGTGTTTAATTGCTTCAGAATCCCGTGACCTCACTTTCTGGCATAGGAGATTTGGTCATATCGGATTTGACCATTTGACCTGAGTTAGCGGCTACGATCTCATTCGTGGTCAGACTAAACTCAAGATGGCCAAAGATCTAGTTTGCGCTCCTTGCCGGCACGACACGATGGTCGCCGCTTCTCATCCTCCGGTCACAGTGACTAGGACCGATGCACCGGGACAGCGGATGAGATATTTACCCACTTTTGAGGTCTTTTAGTAGGCTTTCTGTTGAACTCCCGGGTGCCTTACGAGCGATCCGCAGTGACAACGGCACGGAGTTCAAGAATTCCTACTTTAAGAGTTTTTGTGATGAGACAGGTGTAGAGCACCAGTTCTCTTCTCCGTACGTCCCTCAGCAAAATGGTGTTGTAGAGAGGAAGAACCGTACCTTGGTCGAGATGGCCAGGACAATGCTCAATGAATACTCTACACCTAGGAAGTTTTAGGCTGAGGCGATAGCCACCGCGTGCCATGTTTCCAACAGAGTTTTTCTGAGGGCACACTTGCATCGCACTTCTTATGAGTTGAGATACGGGCGAAAGCCCAGTGTCTCTCATTTTTGTGTGTTTGGTTGAAAGTGCTTTATTTTTAAGTTTGGGAACCTAGATAAGTTCGAATCACGATCTTGTGATATGATTTTTCTGGGTTATTCGACTTCTTCGCGGGTATATAGGGTCTGGAACTGCGAGTCTAGCAAAATGGTAGACTTGTGAAGTGACCTTCGATGAGGCCAGTCCGGAGACTAGGCCCGATATCTCAGGTTCTGTAGAGGAGTCCGAGACCATCTTCGTGGATGATGAGGATGGAGATGAGAGTTGTCTACCTGATCCAGTTTCTCCTCCTCTTGAGGTGCCCGCTTCTACCACTACACCTCAAGGAGATCAGCCCTTTTCTTCCACATCTTCTGGAGCTAGTGGCTCTGTTCCTACCTCGTCAGCTCACGAGGTAGAGGCCACTTCTCCTTCTTCTCATCAAGGACCTCCCCATAAAATCTGAGAACATCATCCTTCACAGCAGATAATTGGAGGTCTCTTTGAGCGTGTCACACGCTCAAAATCTGGCTTGTCTCACTTTTGTCTTCATTCTACCTTCGTTGCCTCTTTCGAGCCCAAAGATTTTAGTCATGCTCTTTCTGATAAGTCTTGGGTTAATGCCATGCATGAGGAGTTGAAAAATTTTGAGAGGAACAAGGTCTAGTCGCTTGTCGAGCCCCCTAGAGGTCATAATGTCATTTGTACCAAGTGGGTGTTGATGAGGACATCACTTCTTCGAATACACACAACACTCCTTCACTTGACATTTAAGGACCAATCACTAGAGCTCACGCCCGACAATTGAATTTACAGGTGAGCTCGTTCCTAAGTACTTCTTTTTGTTCATTTGAGAATCGATTGCTACCTAATGATTTAATTATGATTAGGAACTATGGAGAGGACCTGGAAGTACTTAGAGAAGGGCTACAAGGCGCACGCTCAAGTCCAGTAAGGGCGGTCGAATCATGTTGGAGGCCCAACTCAAGACGACTTCGAATCCAATTCGGAGTCCAGGACCAAGCCACACTAAAACGGACGCCCAGATGGCATCCGGGCTCCGTTTTGGACGTTCTACATATGTATGGAAAGCTGAGAAGGCGACCTATCCAATGGCTCTGGTCCCATGTCAAAATTCATTCTGAGTCAACAGGAATCATTGAAATAATTGGGCATTCAGAATCTATCAGGGTGCTGCGCCACCGTCTTTTGGGCCGTTCGGCTTTGTATCGTGTAGGAACCCATTAGGGCGTGTCCAGGGGTTTTACACGTCCCTCACTCCTCTATATCCAGTCGCCACTCCCACCATTAGGGTTTGGGGTTTTGCTTAGATTATTCTGTCTTTAAACAGTTTCGCCGTTCATCGGTTTGTGAGACCCCAACTTTCGAGTGCTAAATCCATCATCTGCAATTCAGTTGTGTTCTGCCTTGTTCTTGCTTGTGCTCTTTGATTCGCAGGCGAGGATTAGCCTTCTTGGCGAGGTCAACCGGGCTGCACACGGTTGATAACCTGAGGAGACGTGGTGCTGCGATTGCGGGGTTCGGAACGTGTTGTTCGGAAGCCGGATCGATTTGTGTCGCGCCTCCACCAAATCAAACATATCCAGAACCTGTTGGAAGATCGGGTTTTTGTCCCCATCAAGTGGTAATCAGAGCTTCAGGTGTTCCTTCAGGTTCGAGTTTACCGTACCTTTGTTGTTTTCGGTTAAATCCTAGAGTCCAAGAAAAAGCCCTACAAAAAATTGTAGTCATAGGTTGTTCCATGTCCCAGATCTCGTTTAGCCTTTTGCACAATTTGATTTTAGAGTCTGTAGTGTTGATTTTGTGTCCTTAGTCGAGTTGTGTTGCTGGTTTAGATCGTGTTTTGTTTCGAGTTGTCTTGCTTCCGCTACCTCTCACACAAACCCTAGCCGTCAACTTTTGTTTTTCCCACCCGTATCCCACCCTCTGTTTTTGAGTCATCCATTGCGTCTCGTGATCACCCAGCACCATCCCCCACCTTTTCCTGAGCTTCCGCCCCCAATTTCCACCAATTTCCTCCACTCGATTTCGTTTCGGCCTCCACAGCAATCATAACTCGGAGGCCCTCCTTCAAATGGCCGTAACTTTCTCATACAGACTCGAAATCAGGCGATTTTTTTTTCAAATTGGGTGAAATTAAATTTTAAATCCGGAACTCCCAAGTTATACTTGGTTCGGCAAATTTATTTTGCCCAAATTCGGCCTGGAAAGTGCAGTACTCGAGCTCTGAAATTTCATCACCGAATTTACAGCACATTCATCATTTTCTGTAGGCCACACCTTACATCAGATTGAGGTGAAACTTTGTGTGGTTCCTATTTCTGTGCTCTGCTTTGTGAAAAAAATAAAATAAAAAGAAAAAAAAGAAAAAAATTTCGGCACCTGGGTTTATAGTGCTGAGAGTGCTATCCGTGCCCCAAAAAAAAGAGCACAGTTTTAGGTGACAGAGCTTTATTTGTTTTGTGCTGTCT
Organism: Melocanna baccifera; assembly: GCA_036346265.1. Classification (NCBI taxonomy): domain Eukaryota; kingdom Viridiplantae; phylum Streptophyta; class Magnoliopsida; order Poales; family Poaceae; genus Melocanna; species Melocanna baccifera. The sequence continues at coordinate 15,553,559 of CM070677.1, forward strand.
TTACCTGGCCATCTTTGTTACTATCTTTGCTTTACTATTCTGGTCTTGACTCCTTGTTCATCATATCATAACTGATATAGGACACATTTAGACCAGCAACTAGGACAAGTGCTTTGGACATTTATTCAGCATTACTATCTGTTATTGATTTGTGTTGCACTCACATATTTGGCCTTCCAAGCTCCATATACTTACTTCCGGATAGCACAATTTTTGACCCTTGTATTCGCCGGATCACACTCTCTAGGTATCCTTTGCCTTGCTTTGGTAAGAACACTTGTAAGAGCTTGGTAAGCCACTTCCTTTGCGGGTTCCCACTGTCCTTACTTTGTAGTTGATAGGGATAATCCTTTTTTTTCCCTGTGTTTCCACTAACCATGGCAGGAGACGAAGGGGACGGGACACTGGGCGATTTCAACGAGTGTGTTAGTCGCGCCAAGCTACAAGCTGCACTCGACAAACAAAATGCTTCACTCACTGATCTCGGTGCGCGAATGGACACCATCGTCACTACCATTGCCCAGTTGAACACCATGGAAGGCATTGAGCGGGTGGAGTGGCGGATGGCTGACCTCACTGGTCGGATGGACACATTGGAGGCACGCCTGCCACCTGTCAATGACGGCCATCGTCATGATGATGACACAGTGTATGATGCGGATGGCAACATTGATCAGCGGGCGACACAAGATGCACGACTACGTCGGCGTCTTCAGCAAAACCGACATGGTGTGGGAGGTCAACCAAAACCGTCATGGTAACGACGATGCTTTTGCTAAAGTCAAATTTACCATTCCATCTTTTTCTGGTCTTTATGATGCTGAAATATATCTTGATTGGGAGATGACGGTAGAGCAAAAGTTTAATTCTCACTTGGTTCCTGAACAATATAGAGTTAGACAAGCTACTGGTGAGTTTAAGGACTTTGCTATTATCTGGTGGAATGAACTGGGTACCATGCGCTTACAACCTGATACATGGGAGCGATTAAAAGAAGCTATGCGTAATCGTTTTGTTCCTCCTTCATATAAACGTGATTTGAGAAAAAAAAATTGCAGCGCTTAGAATAAGGTGATAGTTACATTCGGGACTATTATCTTTGAGCTTCAAAAGGGTATGGTGCGTTGTGGGGTTGTTGAGGAAACGGAGGATAAGATTTGTCGTTTTTAAGGGGGGTTACGGCGTGAAATTCAGGACATTGTTGATTATAAAGATTTTACTACTGTCAACCAGTTGTTCCAGCTTGCTATGCTTGCAGAAAAAGAATTGCAGGGACGCAAGAAATCAGCGAAGGTAAGCACCGGACGACCCTTCTACACACCACGAACGACTACATCGCCGGGACTGCCCAAGTCTTCTTCGAGTTTTCGTTCTCCTCTACCACCTGTGAACAAGTTTGCAGCAGCGCCACCGAAGCCACCTTCCATGACACGCCTTGCAGATTCTACAAAAAATTCTTTGTAGGGTCCAGCCAAGAGTTCATCTTCCGTGGCTTCAACGGGCCGCTCCTCCGACATTCAGTGCCATCACTGCCATGGTCATGTGTAGAAGATTTGCCCTAGCCAACGGGCATACATCGCCACAGAAGATGGAGGCTATATCAGCACTTCGGATGTCGAGGAGGATGATGATGTTGCTGCTGCCTCGGACGACAATGGTGGTGGTGATGATGACCTGGTCCTTGGTGGGGCGTCCACAGCAATGCTACAGAGCATCATTGTGCAGCGAGTCCTTAGCACACAGGTACAACAACCCGATAAGCTTCAACGCCATATTTTATTTCAAACTTTCTTCGCAATCAAGAACCGGCGCGCACGTGTCATCATTGATGGAGGAAGCTACAACAACTTAGTGAGTTCTGATTTGGTTAAGAAGCTTGGCTTGACCATGTGACGGCATCCAAAGGAACATGATAAATCTGCAAAACAGCAAGTAATCCATTTGAAAAATTCTGTTATGCTTACCACAAAATCAGACCTTGCTGAAATTGATGATGTTAATGATACATGCTATGCTTTTGTGTGCAAAGATGCTTTATTTTCTCTTGATAATATGCCTTGCACTTTGCCTGCTCCTGTCACTAACCTTTTACAAGAGTTTAGAGATGTTTTCCCTGATGAGATACCTCCAGGACTTCCACCCATTCGAGGGATTGAGCACCAGATTGACTTGATCCCTAGAGCGAGTTTGCCAAACCGTGCGGCGTACAGGACCAATCCCGAAGAGACTAAGAAGATTAAGCGACAAGTCCAAGACCTTTTGGACCGTGGGTACGTACGTGAGAGCCTTAGTCCTTGTGCTGTTCCTGTTCTTTTGGTTCCTGAAAAAGATGGTTCTTGGCGTATGTGTGTATATTGTAGAGCCATTAACAACATTACTATAAGGTATCGTCATCCTATTCTCAGGCTAGACGACATGCTTGATGAGTTGTGTGGTGCTATAATTTTCACAAAGATTGACTTGCATAGTGGATACCACCAAATAAGAATGAAACTTGGCGATGAATGGAAAACTGCTTTTAAAACTAAGTTCGGCTTGTATGAGTGGTTAGTCATGCCTTTTGGTTTAACTAATGCACCTAGCATTTTCATGAGATTAATGAACGAGGTTTTACGTCATTTCATTGGCTAATTTCTGGTCGTTTACTTTGATGATATCTTGATTTATAGCAAGTCCATGGATGAACATTTGAATCACTTACGTGTTGTTTTTAATGCTTTGAGAAATGTACGTTTGTTTGGTAACCTTGAGAAGTGCACCTTTTGCACGGATTAAGTCTCTTTTCTTGGCTATGTTGTGACTCCACAGGGAATTGAGGTTGATAGAGCCAAGGAGGAGGCGATATGGAGTTGGCCCACGCCCACGACGGTCTCCGAAGTGCGGAGTTTTCTTGGCCTTGCAGGGTTTTATCGCCACTTTGTCAAGGAATTCAGCATCATTGCGACACCGTTGATTGAGTTGACAAAGAAGGGAGTCGTGTTTCATTGGGGGCCATCACAAGACGAGTCCTTTAATCTTTTGAAGGACAAGCTTACACACGCACCATTGCTCCAACTTCCGGATTTTGGTAAGACTTTTGAGTTGGAATGTGATGCTAGCGGAATTGGTATTGGTGGTGTTTTGATGCAAGAAGGCAAACATGTTGCCTACTTTAGTGAAAAATTGAATGATCCTGCTCTTAATTATTCCACGTATGATAAAGAATTGTATGCTCTTGTTCGTTCTTTAGAGACATGGCAATACTATTTATGGTCTAAAGAATTTGTCATTCATTCCGATCATGAATCACTTAAGCATATTCGTAATCAAACCAATTTGAATCGTAGACATACTAAGTGGGTTGAATTTATTGAATCTTTTCCTTATGTCATTAAACACAAGAAAGGGAAGGATAATGTGATTGCTGATGCTTTGTCTCGACGCTATACCATGTTGTCTCAACTTGATTGTCGCATTTTTGGTCTTAAAACCATTAAAGGACAATATGCTTTTGATGCTGATTATAAGGATGTGTTGTTGCATTGTAAAGAGGGACAAGCATGGAATAAATTCATGATCAATGATGGGTTCTTGTTTAGAGCTAACCGCCTATGCATTCCAGTTGGATCCGTTCGTCTTTTGTTGTTGCAGGAGGCGCATGGAGGCAGTTTGATGGGACATTTTGCTGCTAAGAAGACGGAGGACGTTCTGGCCACACACTTCTTTTGGCCAAAAATGAGGTGAGATGTTGAGCGGTTTGTGGCTCGCTGCACTACATGTCAAAAAGCTAAGTCTCGCTTGAATCCACATGGTTTGTATATGCCTCTTCCTGTTCCTTCTATTCCGTGGGCAGATATTTCTATGGACTTTGTTTTACGATTGCCCAGGAGTAAGAGGGGGAGGGATAGCATTTTTGTTGTTGTGGATCATTTTTCTAAGATGGCTCACTTTATACCATGTCATAAAACCGATGATGTCGTTCATATTGCTGACCTCTTTTTCAAAGAGATAGTTCGTTTGCATGGTATGCCTTCTACTATTGTTTCAGATCGTGATGCCAAGTTTTTGAGTCACTTTTGGCGTACTCTATGGAAAAGTTGGGTACAAAGTTGTTGTTCTCTACAACATGTCACCCACAAACTGATAGCCAAACCGAGGTGGTGAACCACACATTGTCTACCATATTGAGAGCTATTTTGATGAATAATTTGAAGCTGTGGGAAGAGTGTTTGCCGCATGTTGAGTTCGCATATAATCGAGCGGAACACTCTACCACCAAGGTAAGTCCTTTTCAGGTAGTGTATGGATTCAATCCCCGTGCCCCTATTGATATTTTACCTTTGCCTACTAGTGAGAGAGTTCATAATGATGCTAAGGAGCGTGCTGATTTTATTATCAAAATGCATGAGACTACTAAGGTAAACATTGAAAAGATGAATGAAAAATATAGGATTGCTGGTAATAAAGGTAGAAAGGAAGTTAAACTTGAACCGGGTGATTTTGTTTGGTTGCACTTGAGAAAGGATAGATTTCCTGAGTTAAGAAAGTCAAAATTGATGCCTAGAGCTGCTGGTCTTTTTAAGATAGTTGAGAAGATAAATGATAATGCATATAAACTTGAGTTGCCTTCCAAGTTTGGGGTTAGTCCCACCTTTAACATTTCAGATTTGAAGCCATACTTGGGAGAAGAAGATGAGGCTGAGTTGAGGTCAACTCCGCTTCAAGAGGGGGAGGATGATGAGGACATCACTTCTTCGGATACACATAACACTCCTCCACCTGACATTCAAGGACCAATCACTAGAGCTCGCGCCCGACAATTGAATTTACAGGTGAGCTCGTTCCTAAGTACTTCTTTTTGTTCATTTGAGAATAAATTGCTACCTAATGATTTAATTATGATTAGGAACCATGAAGAGGACCTGGAAGTACTTGGAGAAGGTCTACGAGGCACACAAGTCCAGCAAGGGTGGTCGAATCATGTTGGAGGCCCAACTCAAGCCGACTTCGAATCCAATTCAGAGTCCAGGACCAGGCCGCACTAAAACGGACGCCCAGATCATATCCGGGCTCCGTTTTGGACGTTCTACATATGTATGGAAAGTTGAGAACGTGACCTATCCAATGGCTCTGGTCCCATGTCAAAATTCGTTCTTAGTCAACAAAAATCGTCGAAACAAGTTGGCATTCAGAATCTGTCAGGGTGCTACGCCACCGTCTTTTGGGCCGTTCGGCTTTGTATCGTGTTGGAGCCCATTAGGGCGTGCCCAAGGGTTTTGCACGCCCCTCACTCCTCTATATCCAGCCGCCACCCCCACCATTAGGGTTTGAAGTTTTGCTTAGATTATTTTATCTTTGAACAGTTTCGCCGTTCATCAGTTTGTGAGACCCCAACTTTCGAGTGCTAAATCAATACATCTGCAATTCAGTTGTGTTCTGCCTTGTTCTTGCTTGTGCTTTTCGATTCGTAGGCGAGGATTAGCCTTCTTGGCGAGGTCAACTGGGCTGCGCACGGTTGATAACCTGAGGAGACGTGGTGCTGCGATTACGGGGTTCAGAACGTGTTGTTCGGAAGCCGGATCGATTTGTATCGCGCCTCCACCAAATCGAACATATCCAGAACCTATTGGAAGATCGGGACCCCGTTCCCATCAGGTGTTCACAAACAAGCAGAGTGAGGATGGAATAGTCATTCAAAACAAGGTTAGATTGGTAGCTCAGGGTTTCTCCCAGGTTGAGGGTTTAGATTTTGAGGAGATTTTTGCCCCTGTAGTTAGGCTAGAGGCTATTAAAATCTTGCTTGCTTTCACGACGTATAAGGGCTTCAAGCTTTACCAAATGGATGTCAAGCGTGCCTTCCTCAATGGATTTATTAAGGAAGAGGTCTATGCAGACTCCAGGTTTCGAAAACTTCAAATACCCAAATCATGTCTACGAGCTTTCCGAAGCCCTGTATGGACTTAAGAAAGCCACTAGAGCTTGGTATGAGAGGCTTAAGTCCTATCTGTTGAGTCATAGGTTTGAGATGGGTAAGGTAGACAAGACCTTGTTCATTTACAAGCATGGCAATGACCTTCTACTCGTCCAGAGTTATGTAGATATCATTATCTTTGGCGGCTCATCTCATGCTCTTGTTTCCCAATACTCCAATGTCATGAGCACAGAGTTTGAGATGAGTATTATAGGCGAATTGAGCTTCTTCCTTGGATTCCAGATCAAGCAAACTCGGGAGGGTACTTTCTTGCATTAGGGCAAGTACACTCGAGACCTCCTAAAGCGCTTTGACATGAGTGATGGCAAGCCGGTGTTTACTCCGATGGCATCAACGACTTCACTCGATCCAGATGAGGATGGCGAGCTAGTTGATCAAAAAGAGTTCAGAAGATTGATTGGTTCCCTCTTATACCTCACTGCCTCGAGACCGGACATACACTTCTCTGTGTGTTTGTGTCCTCGCGTATCTCACCGTTAAGCGGTGAAGCGCATCTTTTGGTACCTTCGAGCTACCATAGACTATGGTATCTGGTACTCTTTCTCGTCTTGTCTTTTCCTTAGAGCCTACTCTGACGCGGACTTTGTCGGCTGTAGGATAGACAGGAAGAGCACTTCTGGCACCTATCAATTTATTGGCACTTCTCTTGTTTCTTGGTCCTCCAGGAAGCAGTCCGGTGTTGCATAGTCCACCGCAGAGGCCGAGTACGTTGCTGCCGCCAGTTGCTGTAGCCAGATACTTTGGATGGCTTTGACCCTGCGGGACTTTGGGTTAGTTATAGACAGTGTTCCACTCTTTTGTGATAACACTTCTGCTATTAACATTGCTAAGAACCTAGTGCAGCACTCTCGGACCAAGCACATTGATATCAGATATCACTACCTTAGAGATCATGTGGAGAAAGGTGACATAGTGCTCCAGTTTGTGGAGAGTGGCCACCAGTTGGCTGATATCTTTACCAAACCTTTGGATAGCTCTAGGTTTTCAGCTTTGCGGGGAGAGCTTGGGGTGGTATGTCCTTATGGACTATTGTGAGGGAGAGTTTTGTGCTTCTTGTTTTATCATATTTACATGCTTCTGTCCTTCTTCATTGCATTGCATAAGGGTGTATTTGGGTTAGTCTTTCTAGCATAGATTAGAGTAATTTTCTCATCTAATTGCTTAGACTTTTTCCTCTCATCTTATGATTCTAGGATGCTGCTCATTAGCTGTCTCTCTTCTCATTAGATTAAGTTCACTCACTTCTTATAGGTCTAACAAGGGTTGGGCCACCCTTAGGTAGACAGGGAACGTGTTTACTCCCTAGTGTGTTAGAAGACCCGCTGATAGTTCTAGAGTCATATGGGGTAGATGAGAGTCAGTCTGAGACTTAGTATCCTCTATTTCTTATCTATGCTTTAAGGATGCCTTTTCTGATTTTCTTGCCAGCTTCTCGTTTTATTGCTTTGGTTCAGGAGGAGTTCATTTGGGAGCTTCTAGATCTTAATATTGACATAACTCAACTTGAACTAAAAGTGCATCTCATGTTGAGGGGGAGCTGGATTTTTTTGCATTTTATTCTACATTGTAATATAACTACATGGAGCCTTGATTATTATCCTTCTATGACATGAAACTACTGTTTTACATCTTGCCATGATCTATGCTACAATTGCTAGATTTATCATGACTTTATATATGTAGTCTAGTCTTTGTCATGATAAGTTGACTAAAAATTGCACAACTTGAATTAAATCATGTCATGTTAGCTCTTGAGACTAGTCTGTCTTTAGTTATCCTTTTATGATTCATGCCATGTCAAATAGGCTGAGTTGAGTTTTGAATCTTTATTGAGCTTTAGATTGAGCTATGTTAGTTCCTTTATGAAGCATGAGCAAAAATATATTAACTTCTTGGTCTAGAACTACATTCAGCAAAAGCAAAATGATCTCTTTTGTGCGAAAAAACTGATCTCACCAGCTCTTTCTCATGAGATTGTTTGCCACTGCACTAGGCATGAACTCAGGGGGAGTTTTGGATGACCAAGATCACTTCCTTAAGCTTCTCGCTTGGAGTGGTCGCATAAGGCTTGAGATCTAGCACATAGTTAAACATTTAAAAATTTGTGAATGGTTGAAGCTTAGGAGGCAGTTGTGGATGGCTCCTAGTCTAGGACTTGCTTTGCTAAGATAAAGCCAAAAATAATTTTAAGAAAAAGTCAATTGTGTTAAATTTGCTTGCTTACAAAAAGACCAAGTACCTGAAATATGAGTCATACTTGAACTAGTCGCACTCTAAACCGTCTCAATACTAACTTCTTGGTTCCACTTAGATTGTTTGACATAGCTTGCATCATCTTTGGATACCTTTAGCTAGACTATAATTTTGGTCAACTTGACATGCTAAGAAAATTGGCTAAATTCTCAGAATACGACTTGTTAAGGTTAACTAGTCTATATATGAATCATCATGATCTTAATAGCATTCTTATGAGTTATGGCTTGGTGTAATACTCAAAAGTCATTTAGGATAATCTTCATGGCTCCGAATGCTTAATATATATATATATATATATATATATATATATATATATATATATATATATATATATATATATAATCATTTCCTTTCATTCTCTCTTGTGAGCATCTTGATGATTTTATTGCCAAAAGGGGGAGAATTTTGGAGAAAAAGCTTTCTGGAGTTTTGCAGAAAAATTTGCTCTTTCAGTTTCTGCTCCAGTTTTCTCTTTTGTCGACATGGTCTTGCATTTCCTTGTTTCTTTTTTTGACTATGTTTGACTCACAAACTCAACTTTATATGCTTTTTCTGTGTTTGTCAATATACTCATCAAGGGAGAGATTGAGAGACCATGTGGAGGTAACCCCGGTTGTGTGATGAGTAATTGACATGTGTTCTGGAAAGTTTGAGTTTATTTTCGGGTATTTTGTGCTATTTATGGATGCTAATTTTTAATTAGAATATTTTGTGCGATGCTATGTAATGTGTTTTCTTGTCTGTGATGGCTACAGGATTTTGAGACAGAGTCTTGGCGAGACACGGGGTGACCGGACTAGGCATAGGTGGTGTTGAGGTCGGAGCTGTCGGGATGTGTCGAAGACGGCGAAGACCCGAAGTGGTTGCGAGGCTTGCGCGGCAAGAAATGAGGAAGTTTCCTGGAAGGTGTAGGAGTGGCATTTTGGTGAATTCGGAAGGCTGCACAAAAGAAAGTAGATTTGGTTAAAGGATAATGGATAAAGTGCTATGAGTTGTTGAGAGCTAATGGGTAAAGTGTGTTGTAAACCTATTAGTGAAGGCTATAAATACAAGGTGCTCTCTAGTGGAGAGGGTTGAGAGAGAAGGGTGTGAGTGTTAGGGTTTTCTCTAATACTTGTGCTCTATGAGTGTTAAAGTTTTCTCTCCATATGTGGGCTTATGTTCTTGAGAGAGAGAGTTGTATGGGGGTTTAGGGCAGCACTTGTGCTCTTTCTTTTTGAGTGTTCTTGAGTTGTGTGTTGAGATGAGTTGATGTAAACATTCTTCTATTATAATCATTCATCTCTCTTTGTCTCAATCTAAGAAATCTTTTTGTTTGAAATGTTTGGCTCTTGTGTTTTGTTTTGTTTTTAGTTCTTGAGAGAGTAAACCTTGTTCGTGCTTGTGGTCGAAATCTGTCTTAAGACCATTTGGTCAGTTAATTTTCATGAGCGAATCACTTTTCTCTGGTTTTGAGTTGATCTTTTGACTGCTCCTTCTTTGCTTTGAACTGGGAAACATCTCAAGGTCTCTTGGCTAGTTCATCCCGAAAGTAAGCATTCCAATCTTTGTTGGCACTCCGAAATTTTTTTGTTAAATTGCATATTTTTTTGGCTCATAACTGGATATATTCACAAGGCCCGTTGGCTAGTATTTCCGAGAGCAAAGTATTTGATTCTTGTGGTCAGGAAGTAACAGGAGTTAAGTCTATGTGTTCCCTGTTTGCTGAATTTTCTTCCAGTTCTTTCGGCTTGTTCTGCCTCTCTTTTTCTTGCTGTTTTGGCCAGGTTTCTGGGAGCATTTTCTGTGTTCAGTTGCTGCTGTTTTCTGCTATCTATTTGTGGGTGTTTGGCTGCTGCTAGTTGCTGATTTTTGCTTCAGTTGCCATTTCGATCCTTCAATAATATATGGAACAGAGTTGATTCTTCTCATCCTGTCATTCTTTGTCGCTACCATTTCTCTTATAATAAGATCAACTACATCAAACTTTTTTCTGGTCATCACATAGTTGATCAAATTCCAAGCGTGCCCACGCATGGCATCAAAATTGCCGCTCTTGGGAAGGATAGTGTGATTTATAATTCTGTTAACCAAACTAGGAATGGGGAGGAGTTCTGAGAGCTTGCTTGGCACATATCTCACATTCTGGTCGTAGTACTCAATACATGTGGCAAGCTAGAGTGTCGGTCTGTCGTATACCTTCTCATAGGCACTAGACTGGGTATGCTGGGTTTCCTCAAAATCCTGTGTGTTGGCATCCAAATATTGGTGTCCCATCATCCAAGAGATGTGCTCATAGTGTGGAGAGATATAAGGGTGGCATAGAATTGTCTGATCATCTCCTCATTGTAGTCTGATTTTAGAGCTACTAGTAAAGTGCCCGTGCGTTGCAACGAAAAACTAAATAAAAGTGATGCATACTATCAAATAAATGTACGGAAGCATTATGGCTTCATCGAAAGCCTGTAAAGAAAAATTTAGCAAATCCATAATACACATAGAATGATTAAAGAAAATTTTAGCAAATCCATAATGCACATAGAATGATTGGTCCAACTGAAATGAAAAAACAAGAGATGCTGGGGCAACTTGAGTATAATCATGCTAAGAACAAGGAACTCTTGCAACAGCTCGAGTGGAATCATGCTAAGGAAAAGGAACTCTTAAGGTCATGATACCCTTGATAATAAGCTCACTTATTGTCACTAACCTAACAATTAACCGACAGCTAATACAATGGACAGACATCTCATGTTCAAGTTCATATTCCAAAATAAATTATTGTGCAGAAAATATCATGGTAAGTTACCAATAAATCATCCCCACACAGCTTCACAATTAGCAAACCAATATGTCCAACAATGACAGTAAAGAAATATAGACGTTTGACGTGAAGTAATGCTGGAAACTGGATGAGAACTATATGACTTCCACTACAAACAATGTACTCAAATTACACAATTGTAGCATGTGGTGTCATGAGATCACAACAACGTTTATACTCCAGTGAGAAAAATGCGCTCGTCTTTATAACCAAATATGCACATATATAGCCTTAGCTTGAGCAACGCATGTCATCAAGAAATGAGCACGGCCTATCATCCATAAAGTAGAAAGTGGCACAAACTTGCTTTGCAAGGTTGCAAGCCTTGTCGGTGAGTTCGAATCTCATAATAGAACACGGAGAAGTTGAGGCAAGCCCAAGTCGATGGGATGAGTAGGAGCCAGTTCAACAAGAGCAATATCCTCACGAAGTACTTTGTACAACAAACTATTTCAGGATAAACATGTTATTTACTTTAGTAGACCAAAAATAAAGATCATAAAAGATAATCCAACAATTACCACAAGCAGAATCATAACAAATCTACCATTGGCGATAAAACTACAAGGCACCGATAGCTCAAGCAATTATTGTACAAACATTGTAATGATTAACAAACTAACTGGCTGCCTTGTAGGCCGCCATTGTGCTCTCATTGCTTACTTCCTCTCGGTACAGTCTTGAATTCAGCAAGGTACCTACATAAAGTTAGAAATTAACCTATCGAGAATTATTTGAAACTATTTTTCAACTACACGGTACTATTACCTTGACGGTGGCCTTACCTTGACGCGCGTCGAGGCGGCGAGTGGAGCGGGCGTCTTGGAGCATGCACTGTGGCGGCGGAGAGGACGGCGGAAGTGGTCGCGGCGGCGCGGCGGGGGGTGGGGGCGGAGGAGGAGGCGCGCGGGGTGGGAGAGGGGAGGAGGCGGTGCGCGGGGTGGGGAGGCGCGCGGGGTGGGGAGAGAGGAGGAGGCGGCGGGGGGAGAGAGGAGGAGGCGGCGGGGCGGAGGGGAGGAGGGGCGGGGAGGGGGAGGAGGGGAGGCCGGGAGGGGAGGGAGGAGGCGGCGGGGAGAGCGAGGGGAGGGGGGGGCAGCGCGCGCGTGGGGGGGGGAGGAGGCCGCGGGCGCGGGGAGAGCGAGGGGAGGCGTGGGGCGGCGGGAGGAAGAGCGAGGAGGAGGCGTGGGGCGGGGGAAGAGCGAGGGGTAGGCGTGGGGGCGGAGGGGTGATGTTGGAATTTTAGGGTTTAATCAGATCGTGTGGCTGAGAAGAGAGGAGAAAGATCGAATGGTTAAGAAGTGAAGGAGGGTGGACGTGACGGCAACCACCAACTCCTTCTTTTTAAATAGTAAAGATAATGTGGTGAATGCCTACTCTCTAAAATAGGCGGTAATCCCCTTCATACTTATCAATCTCTCCCAAATGGTCCCAATCAACATACTTGTGATCTACGAACTGCTTGGTGGGATCATAATCTACTCATAAACTTGCTCCTGAAATTTTGTGTGAAATCTGGAATTCTGACAGTTTCTTGGGAGCACATACTGACTACGATGCCTCAAAAGGATGTAGTCGTCACTGGAGATGTTTCTTAGATCCAACTATGGTTCCTCAGCCTCCAGCATTTCCTCATCTGAGGACTCAAGGAAAGGGCTACCTAAGGCATTGCTTCGTCGCTTTGTTTCTGTCTCAGAATCCAAGGCTATCCCCTTACCACTATCCTGTTGGGCTTTTTGGGCTGACTCCCCCTGTGGCATCTCAACGGAGGGGGATGTAGGAACATGGGATTCCTACTGAGATGATGTCTATCCCGAACCGCTGCCCTGAGCATAAATCTTTCTCACAGCGTTCCTTGTCCTCGACATCTTCAAGAGAGTAGAAATTGAAGTCAAGGATATGATATGAACTTAGGAAATTTAATTAGAATTGAATGAAATCACAATGCTGATTTTTCAGGAAAATCGATAGTACCGTCATTCAAAATGCGGTAGTACCGAACTGCAGTAGTACCGGTGTGTAAATTCCAATAGTACCGCTCTGCGGTAGTACCACGTTTGTCAAGCGGTAGTTCCGATTTCCCTGCAATTTTCTTGGGCTGTCAATGCTATAATTTTGAGTGATGTTTTTCTTGGATTAAATTCATGAGATGGATGAGTTATCATCACACATCACTAAAAATGATCATTTGGCCGAGAAAATAGCATTATATTATCCACATTTCAAATCTAACCTAATTTGGACCTAGGGTTCATAGAGATGAGATAAAAAAGCAATGTTTGATCCGAAATACCTTATGGATTGGAGGAGATGAACCTTTGAAATGCAAGAAATCAACCAAGAATGAAGAAATCTCCACAGGATTTGGAGATCAGAGGGGGCAAATGGGGAGTTCTTGGGAGAGAGAGGGACTTAGAGGGTGTACGGTTGAAATGGGGTAAGGAGAGAGAGGTGGAGATGGGTGAGAGAAAAAGGGAGTTGAACTCCAGGAGTTACTGTGCATTTCATTAGAAATCGGTAGTTTCGCAGTTAACACATCGGTAGTTCCGAAAATTGGTAGTACCGCAATTTTAATGTCGGTAGTACCGGACCCCGGTAGTACCGCAAAATATACAGCGGTAGTTCCAATTTTTCTGGAACTTTCAGATCTTGAACTTAATTTGAGAATTTAAGCAAATGATCCCTAGTTTTACACTCAAATAAGAATCATTCAGAATTATTATGCATTATTGAACCTAGAGGAGGCCTAAGAACATAGTTTTTATGAACATATGAGGTTTTAGCAAAACTCTTTGAAAAATCCTTTCAAAGATGGCTTATTTAATACCAAAAGAACACAAAGGCATGAGACAAGTGTTCAAGTAATATTTGAGTAGTCTAGAATATTTAATTCATTTCTCAAATTGCAGAACCGGCTTTCATATAAAGGTTTGGTAAAAATATCGGCTAATTAGTCTTCGGTTCGAATGTGGCTAATTTCAATACCCCCCTTGCTTACATGATCTCACAAAAAATGGTGGTGTACATCTATTTGTTTAGTTTTTGAGTGTTGAACAGAGTTATTAGCTATTTTCACAGTACTTTCACTGTCATACAAAAGAGGCATTTTATCAAATTTAATCCCATAATCCATCAAAGTTTGCCTCATCTATAACAATTGGGCACAACAACTACCCGCGGAGATATATTCAGTTTCAGTGGTTGAAAGTGCTACGGAATTTTATTTCTTGGAAGACCATGATACTAAGGACCTTCCTAGAAGTTGACAAGTACCCGAGGTGCTTTTTCTATCTACTTTGCAACCCGCATAATCGGAATCCGAATATCCAATTAAATTAAATTTTGCACCTTTGGGAAATCATAAGCCTATACTTGAGGAAAGCATTAAATATGTTATAATCCTCTTTACAGCCGTTAAATGGCACTCTTTTGGAGATGCTTGAAATCTTGCACACATGCAAATACTAAACAAAATATCGGTCCTAGATGCAATGAGATAAAGTAAACTACCAATTATGGATATATAAAGTTTTAAATCTACCAGTTTATCTCCTTCATTGAGATTTAGATGTCCGTTGATCACCATAGGAGTCTTGATGGGTTTTGCATCTTCCATGCCAAACTTTTTTAGTAAATCCCTTGCATATTTTGTTTGACTTACAAATGCCCCATCCTTGAGTTGCTTGATTTGAAGTCCAAGGATATAGCTCAATTCTCCTATCATGGATATCTCAAATTCTCTAGACATCATTTCACCAAATTTCTTGCAAAATTCTTGATTAGTTTATCCAAATATAATATGATCAACACAAATTTGACATACAAAGAATTCATCATAAATAATTTTGGTGAACAATGTAGTGTCAACCTTCCTGATTTTGAATCCTTTTGAGAGTAAAAAATCCTGAAAGCGCTTATACCATGCTCTAAGAGTTTATATATATGATTTGGACTCTTAGGATTCTCAAATCCGGGAGGTTGCTCAACATAAAAAAGCTCAGTATGTAATGCCCTGAACATCTTTACGGCGTCCCTAGGGTATTTAGCGAAAACGCAGAGCCTTGGGAGCATTTAGCAGAATCGAGGGGTTTCTTGGTTCTACAGTGAATTACGACGGCGGGTTCGGGGCTGTGAAATTAATTAAAAAGAAAAAAAGGGAGTTGTTGGGCTGTGTAGAGAGGGAGGCTGGGCTTCTCACCCCCTAACCCAGCCCAAGCCGCCCCTCTTACCCAAAACCCTTTGGCCGCACCCCTCCCCCTTTTCCCCCATGGCCGCCACCCCCCTGGTCCCTTGCGGCTCCACCTTCCCCCTCCATTGCTGCCTTGCTGCTTGCTACAAAGAAGAGGTCAAAGAAGAGAAGGGGAGAAGAGGAGGAAGAGAAGGGAGAAGGAGGGAAGAAAAGAGAGAGAAGAAGGGGTAATCCTGCGGGATCTCCTAGGTAAATTCTTCACCTCAATCCCCCTTTTTTGTTACGGTTTATTTTTTGTTATGTTTAGGTGACCTAGTGGGGGAATTAACCGATTAGCGTTAATTTGCTGTCTGCGCATAGGTTGACTCGAGCAGCCCGTCTGTTCGACTAGATTAGAGCATCAAAACGATATTTTCTGCAGATCTGGTAAACATGAAAGTTGTAGAGGATGTCAAAACCTAGCTTCTGTAATTTTTTTTAGATTTTTTGGTCGTGGGGTTTGGGCGTAGCAGAGATGGGAACACTGTTGTGTAGCAGAGTAGTCAGAAACTGGTTGAAGTTCAGGTGTAGTTTCAGAGGGGTATATGAATTTTATGATTTTGCCCACAATAACGAAAGTTGTAGGAAATCTAGTAAACTAGCTTCTGTAGACAAATCATGAATTTTAGATCATTATACAGAAGGTGGGATTCGTTAGAAGCTTGCTGGCCAGATCGTTGAAGCAGAGTCTGTCATTTTCCGCTATATTTTACGCCCTGTAGCAGCAGAATAAAAATTGGGTGTCAACTTGAAAGTTGTAGTTTTTTCTCTGTAGTTTCCAGAAATATCATCATTTACCGTGCTTAGCCTAGTAGATTTAAAGATACAAAAAACAAGAAGCAGCACTGCTGTAGTGGGCTAGGCGTAGGATCGACGAGCTGAGAGGGTATTTGTCGAGACCCGAATGTCCAAATTCAGACTCTCTGTGTATACAGCACTAGTCCAAGATCATGCTAGTGCACACAGTCAAACATAGATATAATCACAACCACACACACGCCAAAATAAAGGAAAAACTCAAATATCGATAAATCTCTAAGGTACGACCTTATGGTCAAGCTTACAATATCACTAGCCAGAAGGGTTTAACAAAAACTAGCAGCAGAAATCCAGAGTAAAGCATAGCGGCCAATCGACAAGCTCACAGGCTATCGAGTGGAGAACGAAGCCTAATCCGTGAAGTCATCGAAGTACTCTCCTTCTGGAACCTCCTACTGATAATACTCCTCCTCTTCAACTGAGCAACATAGGTGTAAAGCCATGAGTACATTGGTACTCAGCAAGTCATTTGTAACAAATAAATGCAATATAGTATGCAAGACTTACCAATGGATGGCTGAAAGGTTAATTTGCATTAAATGACATTTGAGGGTAAATACAATAAATGGATTGAAGGCGGACTTTAAATAAAACAATAATAATTAATAATCAAAGAAATTGAAATAACCACTTGCGAACCTCCCATCCACAAGTTAAACTAACTGCTCATGGACCTCCCATCCATAAGCTAATCCAACAGTGAATTAATCATTCACTGTCTAACCACAATCCACAAGTTTTTAGAAATAACTATATCTCGGGTGAAATCACCAAGCATTGTCCATGACCGAGGACGCAGCTATTCGAATAGTTTTACACTCTATAGAGGTTGCACAACTGTACCCACACGATGTGATAATCCTCACATTAAAGATAATCACAATAAGGCCCTTACAAAGTTCAGTTCCAATCCAATCCCGTCCGCTAGGGGTTCGCCTCACACCCCCCTTGCGCCTCATGGCTACGACCATGTTCATCACAATAGCGAGAATAAAGTTGAAATATCCCAAATTAATCAGCCAGGTTCATCTCATACTAGACATGTGGTTTGCATGGTAAGACTCAGATCAATGGCGCACAAAGTTAAGTTCTTAAGTGTACCGGGGTGAGACTACCACATCCCTCGAAGCGAATCAACGCTTCTCCCTTTACTACACGATCACTCGCCCAAATGAAAATCAAGTTTGTATAACCACCGCCAATGACGCACCAACGTCATGGCCCAAATTTTATAACTGTGGCTCCAACCACGATTCAATATCTCATTAAGTCAAGTTAATTAATCACATGTGATGATGAAGCCTTTCGCAAAATAAGCAAGGCTAAGTATTCTAATCGTACTAACCCATGTGATAATTACATAGCATCACTAGTCAAGATCCCCAACCTATGGTGACAATGGCATCATGATATTCCAAATTATCAAGGTGGGAAATAATCAAATAGGAAGATAACTACCAGGTACAAGGGTTGTATAAAAGTAGCGCTACAAGATACATGAAAACAAAATAATTAAATAATAGATTTCAAACTAGGTTTAACATGATCAAAGGACACGACTTGCCTTGGTGATCCTCAGTGAGGTACTCGGGGTCTTCGGGCGTAGCTCCTGCTCCTCCGAAATCGGAATCTAACGAGAGATAAAACGATCAAAATAAGAAAAACACATAAAATGATAAGTAAATGAACTCCAAAAATCTTGAAAATAGAACCAAAAGCTATAGCTTGATTTTATATGAATTTACAAAAAAGAACGGGGTCAATCGGAGCTAGGACGGAGGAGAACGGGCTCTCAGAAAATCAACCATAAAGGAAATTCGAAAAAATCAAAAAAGTTACTGTGCTGTGGACCGGATCTACGGGAAAGAGGGGTTTACGGTGGACCAGGTCCACGGAACAGTACAAGAGGTGATGACGTGGTGGCCCGTAAAGGTGACACGTGGCACTGCTGATGTGGCTGCTGACGAGGTGGCTGACGTGGCACACGGGTCGTTTTTGGCTGATGTGGCATGACACGAGGCCTGCCACGTGGCATCAGGGCTGGCATGGCAACTGACATGGCAAGGATTCGGATGCGGCGGCAGTGCGAGATCGAACGGTTCGGAAACGGCCACGTGGCGTATCTAGGCCGTTGGTTTGGATCTTGAACGGGCGGCTGAGATCGGGTGGCCGGTCTGCCTAATTGGCGACGCGCGGCATGCACGCGGTACGAAGCATCGCGCGTACGCGCGGGCGGACGCGAGGGCGCAGGTGCGGCGTGCAGACCGCGATGGGGCGGGCAGACACGTCCGGCGGGGCGCACGTGGACCGAGGCGGGAGCACGAGCGGAGTCCGACGACCATGCAGGCGATGCGGCAACTTCGGCTCCTCCGGCAGCGATGCGGGTCCGGGCGCGCGGCGGCGGGGTCCGGTGGTGAGCTTACCAGTGACAGGCGCAGTTCGACGGCGGAGACGCTTTGAGACGGTGGCAGCGGCGAGGTCGGGAAGGCGCGGAGGAGACAGCGACACTTGCACATGAACCGAGGACGACGGCGGGGTTTTATCACGTGAACCGAGGGAGTCTGGTTAGGTCCCGGGTGCGGCGCGAGGCAGGATCCCGATCGGAGACGGCGACGGTGGGAGACTGACATGTGGCACGCGGGAAAGAATCGGACGGTGCGAGCGGGTTTGGACGGGGCGCGGCAACGGCGCTAGGGCAGCGCGTGCACGCAGGTGCGGCGAGCGGCGCGGGTGGCTAGGATGGAGCGGGGGGCGAGCGGCAACAAGGGATCGCCAACACGTGCCCATGCGGGGGTGGGGGTCGAGAGAGGTGGGCATGGGGGCGCGCGGGTGCTGGTGCCGATGCGTGTTCGAGGGGGTTAGGTGGGCCGAGAGAGGCGGCTGGGCCGAAGAGAAATTCGGCTTGAAGGCTTTTAAGATTTTTCCTCCCCTTTTCTTTTTCAGACAATTCAAATAAACTCAAAAAGGCTCTAGAAAAACAGCAGATAAGTCCAAAAAATTCACCAAAATACCAAAAAAATCCTTGAGACCTGAGAAACTCAAATAAAATATTTTCAGCTAATGTTGATGTTTATTTTAATCGCATTAAATCATTCTAACTTTTAAAAATTCATTTTTAAGCTTATTTAAATTCTAGAAAAATTCCAAAATTTATTTTTAAATTTAGGTTTTTAAAAACTTCCAAAAATCAGGATGTTACAGTATTGTCGGGTTTTGGTTTAGCGGCATTTTATTTCCTTAAGTTATGCATACCTTGCTGTAGTCTGGTGCTAAGGGATGGTTTTTAGATAGGTGGCTTCACTCCTGACCGGGTTTGAGCGCTTCGCTTCTTCGGTAGAGGCAAGTAAACGTTGCGGATAATGCTACCGTTTAACTCGTTAATTTTACTACATTCACATTAGATAATTCTTTTAATCCAAGATGTTTTGTCGTTGCTATGTGCTTTCAATATTGTGGTCTATGTGGTAGCATTTTTATGAATCGATTGTTTATTTTCTTAAAGAATCGGATGTGGTTTATGTGGTATTACACTTAATAAAATAAATGTGGTTATGGGGTGATATTCTTTACGAGGATAGTATGGTCTACGTGGTAATATTCTTCATGAATATATTGTGGTCTATGTGATAGTAGTTTTATGAATCAATTGTTTATGCTCTTGATGAGTAAATTGCGGGATTATGTGGTATTGTTCTTAATGAATCATATGTAGGTTATGAGATAGTATTCTTCATAAATATATTCTTATGAATCATGTATATCATATCATACATATCATGACATGTCATTTACATCGTGGATGTCACCGCACACAGCCGCGACCGTACCGGTACAACATCGTACATTGCCGTAGTACGATGCACACTCTTACCTTGTTGGGTAAGAGTGTAGTGGATCATATGCATTTTCATTGTGAATGGATCATTTGCATACTTATACAATGTGTTGTGAATGAATTATTTATATACTTATGCGGGTTCTTAGCTTTTTATGTGGAATTGGCCCATGAGGGTCATTTGTGGTATAAGAAATGTGGCTGTGGTCGTGGAGTGGGGTTCACCCCCTTGTGGTATGGTAGGGGTTATGGTTGTGGCGTGAGATATTTCTCTTGTGGTAACTATTGTAGTGGTTGTGATTGTAGGAAATAATATGGTTAGTGAGAAAAATATGTTAATGCTTTACTGATGTTAGTAGCAGTGGTGGTTGCAGTTATGAAGTAGGCAAATGAGGCTTAATTGTTAATGTTTTATGGTTGTTGGTAGTAATTGTGGTTAGGCTATAAATGCGTTCATTGTGGGAAATAATTGTTGATGCTTAAATATGTTCTTGTTTTTCCCCCTTCCAGGTGATCCTTGAGTATGTATAGGAAGGGTAGAGCAACACAGCACTATTACACACCATTTAATGATTTATGCTGTAATGAATATAAGGAGTCTCTAGTTATTTATCTTTTTTCCTCATTGTTGATCACTTTTAATTAATAATGCTAGACTGTGGTTCACTTTGTTTGGTTAAAACTGTTAGTAGTTGTTCTTTAATTAATAGTTTTCTATTACCTTTGTTTAATTATGCTTCCGCTTAGCTTACCATGTTTTAGGAGATGTCAGTTTATTTTATCTTGTAATCTGGCTAGTTGTGAAGTGGTTTGGTGGCATCCCAGGGTAATGTGGATTCTGGGGTGTTACACAGTAATTTTTTTCCATTTAAGAAAGCACTTTTCACATCCTTTTGATAGAGCTTAATATCAAAAATTGAGGCAAAAGCCCCCAATGCTCTTATAGTTAGCCCGAACAAATCCATATGTAAAAGCTCTAATGGTTTAGAGATTGACATGATACTTTTGAAAGGATAAGAGTTTGTCACTTGCTTCCCAGCTTGGCCAGCGCTACAAAGTTTATTTTTCTCAAACTTCATATCTTTCAAGCAAACAACTAGATCATGTTTGAAAAGCTTTTTGAGTTGAATCATGCTCACATGACCCAACCTTCTATGCCATAACCAACCCAAAAAAGTTTTTGCTAATAAACAAGTTTTCTACCCTAATTACTTGAGGTGAAATCTACCAAATAAAGATTTCCAAATCTAAAACATTTGAAAACAAGTTTTTTCTCTTTCTCTTTTGAAATTGTAACATCATTTTTAGAAAAATAACATATTAATTCTAGATTACACAATGAGCCATGGATAGCAAATTAAAATTCAATGTTTCCACAAAAGATACATTAGAAATTGAAAGGTCATTTGAGATATCAATTTTACCTAATCCTAATACCTTTCCTTTACTATTGTCGCCAAATGTGATCTTCTCATTGCTTCCACTTTCAAATGTGGATAACATCTTCCGGTCTCCGGTCATGTGTTGAGTGCACCCACTATCAAGCACCCAATGCCGTCCACCGATTTTATAGTTCACCTAAAATAGAGTTAGAATCTTTTAGGTACCCAAATTTGTTTGGGTCCTTGAATGTTAGTGACTAGTGCTTTGGGCACCTAAATAGCTTACTCTTAGCACCTAAAATTGAAGTTCCAATAAATTTTACAATGATGCTACCATTTTTGGATTTTTTTTAAGCATGTAATAAGAATCAAATAATCCAATAGAGAGAATCTTACCCATAGGACAACTTTGTTGCATATGTCCTATTTTCCGACACTTTTGGTAATACTTACCATTTTGTTTAACAAATCTTATAGAATCGTTTGCCGGTTTCTTATCTTTCAGGGGTACATACCCAAGACTCTCTTTATTAAATGAACACCTTAGTTCACTTTATAACTTGTCAAAGGTGTTCTTACCCTTGTAGCATCTTTCCAAGCTCTTGTTTAGCTTGGTCACTTGCTCTCTCAATTCATTATTTTTAACAAGGAGTTTATCATTGCATGAAATAGTATTCAAATTAATTTTAGAACATGGCATGTTAATCAAATCATCACATGAAGTGGATATGCTAGTTCTAGATATTTTTACACTAGACATGGCATCACAAATATCATAAATAATTGCAATGCTAGTGCTAGTTTTTCTACAATCCTTATGAATAAGCAAATCATGAGATTATTTTAATTTTTCATAAGAGTTCCTGAGAGAAATATGCTCCTTCTTTAAGCTTTTGAATTTTAATCTTTCTTTTCTAAGAAATTTATTTAATTCAATTAGCATATCCATTAGCTCATCATAAGAAGGTTCATCATCATTTAAAGAGTTTACCTTTTCTCCTTTTGTCATTAGGCATGTCGGAGATGAGAAGAGAGATGGAGCTTCATTGATTGCAATCCCGACTAGTCCCTTCTTCTTGGGGGACTCCTCCTCATCGGAGTCAGAGTCCGTGTACTCTCCATCGGTGTTCCACTCTCCAATATGGGCTTCATTTTTGCCTTCTTTGTGAAGGTTCTTGAAAAGTTTTTTCTTGCCATTGAACTCTTTCTTCTTTGATGATTTTCCTTTGTTATTCTTCTTTGTTGGGCATTGAGAGGCTATGTGCCCCTGCTCATCACACTCATAGCATCGAATGTTGCTATAGCACTTGTGATCGTGTGGTTACCCCTTCTTGCTCTTCTCATGACTAGCACTTCGATATGAGCGCCTCTTCATAAATTTCTTTATTCTTCTTATAAGAAAAGCCAATTCCAACTCGGAGTCATCTTCGTCATCTTCGGACTCATCGCTTGATACCGCCTTAGCCTTGAAAGCGATATCTTCTTTCTTTTGGAGGAGGATTGCTCTATGAGCTCCTCTTTATCTTTCTTTTACAACTCATTGGTGGTGAGGTTTCCCAAGAGTTGTGTTGGTGTCCTTCTACCCAACTCGGGAGAGTTGAGGAAGAGAGTCACCAATGTCTTGTATTTTTCTGGCAACGCTCTAAGCATCTTTCTCATAATATCAACATCGGTTAGAGACGTGCCAAGGCCTTTGAGCTCATTCACAATGTTGTTTAGACGAGAATACATTGCATTTATACCCTCATGAGGCGACATTGTGAATGTCTCATATTTGATTTGAAACATGTGCAATTTAGCTTCTTTAACCGCAGATATCCCATCATGTATTTCAGAGAGGGTAGTCCAAATATCGTGAGCGATTTTCATGTTGCTCACTCTATTTAACTCATCCGTATTTAAAGCGTCAAACAAAGCTTTCATGGTTTGAGCATCTAAATGAGCATTACGCCCCTCTTAATCCGTGGGGCGTAGTGGATCAAGCGGCATGATATAACCCATATTTACAATTTTTCATATGCTCGAACTCATGGCCTTAAGATAAATAGACATTCGAATTTTTCAATATGCATAATTAGAGCTATCAAAGAGAGGTGCATTTTCTATTGCAATTCTCATGCTAGCCATCCTTTTCTCTCTAAACGGTTAAGTCTAATAAATAAGAGACCAAGCTCTGATACCACTTTTAAGATCAAGGATGACCAACTAGGGGCGAATAGGAGGTAATAAAATTTTTGCAAGATAATTATAATCTAACAAATTTGATACACAATTTAAGCCTACATAATTCTAGTAACCCTAAGGCACCTTAAAAGTAAGAACTAAACAAGGTTCTAAAACAATCAATTGCACAAAATTGAATATATAAAGACAAATAGAATCACACAAATAATGTCAATGTCACAGTCGAGCTTTTACCATGGTAATCGAAAACTTACCGGTTTTTCCTAGTTCACGTTGAGGTAAGCCCAAACCAATTGAACCGGCTCCACGAATTAAGCCATCCACCTCAAATCTACTAGTGGTTGCCCTTTCTCCACTCCAGAGATGTTGGACACCGAACCACTCATAAACTGGCGTCAGGTCCCTTCACAAGCTTCTTGAGGAGATCACCACGCAAACCTTTGCCAAGCTGTATAGGTGCCGGCAAGCACCAAGAGTAATGAATCGTAGCTTCGCTTGACGGCAATCAAGTGCTAAGGATCAATCTACAATGAATATGCACTTGATTTTGGCAGTCGGGACCCGGAACAACAACTCCAAGTCACTCTGTGTAAATCGTACTATCCTAGAAAAAGCTAGTGCACACAGAGTCAACAATGATGTATATCATGCATAATCGCCACACATATTATTAATCAAAGGTACGGCCTTAGGTCCAAATCTTACAATAAAAGGGCTCGAGGCCAACTGAAATTAAAAGCAGCGGAAAACAGAAAAGTAGCAGCACAGTCCATCCAGCCTCCCACACACGAATAACTGTAAGACACGGCCTACTCGTCGTAGTTGTCACCGTAGTCGTCGGAGTCGTACTCTGGTAACAGATTTAAGCAAGGTGAGCACTTTAAAGTACTCCACAAGTTACACCAAGAGATATAACAAAATTGATTCATGCATAAGAAATTTCAAAGGAAGGCTTAATATGGTTATTTGTGCGAAAAAGCAATACTGAATTTAAATATAAAAATATATGTATAAAAGCTGAATTTTGATACATCATAAGTAATAATATTTCAACAAAGTATTATCGTCAGCGTAGGCTCCAACCACACTAACCTAACCACGGGCATCCCACCCGGACCATCAAGACTATTGTTTATCCAAAAACCAAGTTTTATAAAAACCAAGTCTAATCTATGAAAACTCTACTCATCATGACCGTAGACACGGCTATCCAGGATAGATTAAAAACTCTGCAGAGGTGTACAACATTACCCACAAGACGTGTCTTCCCACTTGAGCCACGCGATCAACACACTGCCTTAGGTGTGCGAAGGGGAATTCACGACAAGGCTGTTACAATGATCTATAGCCAAAACAGTCATGCCGCCACTAAGCTTTCACCACAACTTGAATCCACAAGTTGGAGCCCCCTATTGTGCCATGTGAGACTTCCCACGGCCTACGCCACGCTCACATTCAACCTATAGCGAAACCATATTTGAAATTTCATAAATTACTTAGCTAGGTCCATCCTATACCGGATTTCTGGTAGTATGAAGTGACTTCGTAAAATAATTCATAGAAACAGTCCTTAAGTTGACTTAAGCTCAACCACATACCCACATGCACAACAATCAACTACGTGTCACCAAACATGAAGCATGCCGGCGCCCCACCACCTAACCAATAGGCTAAGTTCAAAACCAGGTTTTATATTTTATTTTAAAAACATTCCATAAACTCTCTTGACTCACCGAAGTCAAGAATTTATTACTAAAGACTGTCATTTCATGTGAAATAGTTGATTGCACCAAAATTTATTCTAAGCTAGGCTAAGCAATTTTGCTAATTAATACTAATTTTTAGCTAAGGTGACAAGGCATGTAAAAGCAAGATCAAGTTTGGCTATATTCAAAGTATTATGGGTATAATTAAGTTTAACATCAAATTTAAATTACATTTAAATAAAAGTACGTATGCATATACATTGAAACAACATAATTTAATTTGAATTAATAGAGTCAACATGGTCAAATGTGTAACTTGCCTTGCTCGAAGTCTTGCTACGAAGCGTCATCGAAATCGAACTCTCCAGAATCGTCGAAATCTAAACATGAAGATCCAAACTCAAAATTAAAAACAAAATTTAAATAAAATTCAAAAATTCAAAAGAGTTGCAGAAATGGAAAGTTCATGATTTTAGAAAAATTTAGAAATTTGAATGGGTCAATTTGGAGTTAAAATGAGGAAGCTATGGCCTTCCAAAGTTTAAATACAAATAAAAGAAAAAACTCATTTTTCAGATTTATTTTTATACTAAAAATGAATTATGACGTCAACATATATTTATTTTTCTGAAGGAAAACTAAGATAATGACGTCAGCAATCATAATTGATTTCAGTCGAATTATTTTTAAACAAAAAAGTGGTTTATGACGTCAGCATGACGTCAGCCCTGGTATTTAAATATTTGGGCGAGTGAATGATAGGTGGGGCCGACTGCTGAGGTGGCACGAGTTTGTCGGGGTGCGAGGTGGTGCTAACGTGGCCGGTCCGGTGCGGACGTGGCGTCCACCGGGCTGCCACATCGGCTACCACGTCAGCCCGACCTACTGACGTGGCATGACCGGCGGCGGTGGCGCTTGGGGACCAATGGTCGCTGGAGTTCGGGTGGCTGGCAACGCTCGGTGAGGGTACCAAACGAAAGAGGGGGTCGAGGGGAGTGCGAAGATACCATCAGCCTTGCCTGAGGATGATCGGAGAGGGCTATCGGCGGCGAGGAGCGCGGTCGGAGGGGGGGTCTACGGCGGCGGTGGTGCTTCGATGGTGCAAAGACCCGGTTGAGGGGTGTTTGTTGATCACCGAGGGACGGGGAAGGTCGGAGCAGCGTCAATGAGGCCCGGGGAGACCTGAGGCGGCGACAATTGCTCGCCGGAGTTGGCGTGGCCAGCGGAGGGGAAAAGTGCTCGGGGAGGGCTCCAGGGCTCTAATGCTCGAATTGAGAGGCGAGGGAGAGGCAGTGTGTCGAGGGGGAGCTCGGGGCGTGCTTTTTATAGGCGGGGGAGGGGCGGTAACGGCCGAGCTCATTCACCCCGGTGTCGATCTTGAATGCGACGGTGAGGGGAGGTGTAAAGGGGGGAAGTAAGGCCAGAAACGGACGCGGTGATTATGGGGGAGTAAATGGGTGCCGGCATGGGCGGGAGAGATGGATGGAAACCGAAGCTTTCAAAGCTTCGATTTTGGGCGTTAATGGCGGCGGGGATGGCGCGAGGAAGAAGGAAAGCAGTGGGGACGAAGGATCTGACAGAGGGGCCCCACCGGTCAGTGAGAGAGAACAAGGGAAGGAAGGGAGGGGCGGCGGTCGGATTTGTGATAGGTGGCGGATGGGAAGAGAGCGGCCGTCAGATCAATAGCGAAGGAGTAAGTGAAAGGAGACGGCCGAGATTCCATCCGGCAATTGAGATTAGATCTAAACCGTTGGGATTTCGGACGAAGGGGTAAGTGGCTGAGTACGGTGAGGATTCAATCCAGCAACGGTGGACGGTTTAGATCAAGCCACTCGTCAGCCCGAGGGAGAGAGGAGGCGGAACGAAGGGGTAAGTGGAGACGGGCGGTGGGGATTAGATCGGGCGATGGTGAGTTGGCCCGATGATCGACACGCGTCGGCCAGAGGGAGGAGGAAGGCGGGGTGAAGAGGTAAGTGAGATCGAACGGCTGGAATTGAATCCGGCGGCGCAGATTGGATCTGGTGGTGACACTTGTTAGCCAGGGGAGGGTTTAGGATTTAAATTTCCTTTTTGATTTTCCAGAAATGATTTGGAGGCTTTAAAATACTCAAAAAAAATACCAAATAAATCTTAAAAATTGCAGAAAAATTCAGAGAATCATCTAGAAGGTTAGGGTTTGGAGTAAAATTGGGGATTTCCCTCCATTTTGTTCCCTGGTGTTTGACCTTTGCCTTATATGGAGATGAGATGAGGGAGTGGATAGTGACTGCCACTTCTTGAATTCCCTCTTGAGGAGAGGGGCAGTGGGCTGGTTCCCCCTTTTGTCTCCTGGACGTGTAGGAGAGAGGGGGTGGTCTGGTGTATGTTTTGTGTGTGTGTCTGCTGGGAGTGTAAGCACTGGTGCTCTTCCTTCTCTTTGTGTGAGTTGAAAAAAAAATGGGTTGAACTAAATGTAGAACATCTATTTGTAATCATTCATCAGTTTAATTCAATATGAGAAGGAAAGTTTTTGAGCGGCATTTATTTCCTGATGTATTTATGTTCTGTGTTCTCCATGATTTCTTGGTCAGTGAATTGATTTCTTGAGCTTGTAGCTGCAAATCTCTTTCTCTGAACTGGGATTCACCTCATAGCACCCTTGGCTAGATAATTCCCGAGAGAAAAGGTTGGAATCAAAGTATTTCTCCTGGTTGCTCTTTTGCAGGTTGCCTCCATTGTTCATTTCTAGGGTTTGATGACAGGGGATATTTGAAATCTTGGTCTCACTGAGAAATGTTTGCTCTAGGGGTATGATTTTTGGTTGTGAGACCTTCTCTAGCTGAATTGCAAAGGTTCATGGTCAATAGACATGGGATAATTTGGTTTCTTTACCCTTTTTGGTTGGAGACTCAAATTTCTGTCCAGATTTTAAGTTCTCTTGTTCCCTGTCTATTTTCTTTTTCTCTTGAGTGCAATCAGCTATTTATTTTGAGGACTCAATCTTCCCTCCTAAGAAAAGCAGCCAATTAGCATCAATTTTGCTGTGTGCCTGTTGTGAACAGTAATTACAGCAGTTCTGTTTGGTTCGGCCAGCAGCAGCACTTAGCATCAGTAAATTCCTTGCTACAATTTCAGGTTCTCGTGTGTACTACTTCAGACTGCTGTTCAGTTTGAAAACAATTTGAAAATCAGTCTCTCGGGCAGACTAAGTTCAGATTTCGGCTGGCTGTTTTCAGCCCCTGTAGCCTGCAGTTTTGGCAGCAGTTTTTTCAGCATGTTCCACCTCTTGACTGCAGCCAAACTACTCTGAAATTTTAGCAGATTCAGCACCTATTCACTGCAGAT
This sequence comes from Melocanna baccifera, assembly GCA_036346265.1. Classification (NCBI taxonomy): domain Eukaryota; kingdom Viridiplantae; phylum Streptophyta; class Magnoliopsida; order Poales; family Poaceae; genus Melocanna; species Melocanna baccifera. Next base: position 15,582,064 of record CM070677.1, read on the forward strand.
TTCAGCACCTATTCACTGCAGTTTTCAGCACTTATTCTCTACAGATTTCAGCACTTACTCGCTGCTGTTTTCAGCCCTTACTCGCTGCAGATTTCAGCACCTATTCCCTGCAGTTTTCTGTGTCTTTTTCAGCCCATTTTCAGTTTACTTTTTGCAGCGATTTCAGCAATCAAAATCTGCAATTTTAGTTCAGTTTTCAGCAGCAATGGTGCAGATTTCAGATTGCAATTGGTCCAGAGTTTCAAAGATTCAAGAGCAAAGGAACTAAGAATCATGAGTAACATTGATGTTGCCTCTCCTGCTATCTTGTTATGGCAAAAACAGTATTCTCTTATGTGATTGGGTCTTTGTCTGTATTTTCCTCTCTCTGAGATCAGTTTGGTATTTGAATTAAAAAGTTCTCTCAAGCAATCTAGGAGGAGCAGCCATCTGTCAAAGAGCCTCTTTTCTCCTTCTTCATAGCTTCTGTAGCTATCGAAGAAGAGTCCTTTTGTGAATACTTGGGGCAATTTTTGAAGGCACCATTCACCCCCCCTCTGTTGCCATTTTCGATCCTACAATCGGTAGTACCACTGCATAATTTGTTGTACTGTAGCACACAATAACAGCTATGTTAGAATGCTAGAACTAGCCGTCGAAAGTCGGTACGGTACTACCGCCGTTGTAAATGTGGTAGTTGCAATCATTCGTAGTCTCGTTTTGTCGATGCGGTACTACCGATTTACTCAGGTCCAAAAACAACCCTCTTTGGAAAAAAACGTACCGTTGTATTTTTCTGGTGCTTTCGAAGTCTGGTAGTTTCGATTTCTGGTGCGGTACTACCGCACTGCGGTAGTTCCGCTGTGTATTTTCTGGTACTACCAATTTCGGCAAGCCTAAGTCTCAAAGTGGGTGCTCTCTAAAAAAACGTAACACTCAGCATCCCAGTATTACCGGGTTCCAGTAGTTCCGCAGTTTACACATCGGTGCTACCAGACTCCAGTAGTTCTGCAATATGCATGCCGATACTTTCAATTTTGCTGACAGAGTACAGTTGGTTTTCAAACTTAATTTTAAATACATGCATGATCCTAAATTGATCCAAATGACATAATAATATGCTATCAAGTTATTTCCTATGATCTCTCTTAATAGTACGGCGACTATCCTATAAGTTATCTCGGTAAAATACAACGGGGATTCTATACTACTTGTACCTTTGTTTTGAGCCATCTTGATCATCTTTTCATCCTTTAGCATACATCAAGCTTTGACATGCTTGCTTTTGGGACTTAACATATATGATACTCAACAAACATATTAGTCCTATATTCATATATTATCATTAATTACCAAAACCATTTTTAAGGGCCTAGATGCTTTCAACTATATATATGCGTCACCGTATGTTCCTTCGGAGGGCTTACCGATACCGTAGGATAAAGAAACAATTTGATAGAGAGAAGGAGAATAATTCAGCTCTAAGGCATTTAAGCAGACAAGAGGTCTATGATATAGTTAAGTATTTATATGTTGTTCTCAGAAAGAGATGTAAATTGATAACCCGTGAGAAGAACATCTGAAAAAAGAGATCAATATTTTGGGACTTACCTTATTGAGAGCACCTTGAAGTTCGCCATTGTATCGACGTCATGCATGTAGAGAATAATATATGTGATAGCTTGATTGGTCTCTTATAGAATATTCATGATAAAACAAATGATGGTGTCAATGCATGACTTGACTCGGTTGATTTGGACATCAAAGACCGATAAAAACCGATAAAGGATGAATGTAGCTTCCCCCTATTTGTTACACTTTTTTCAAGGCCGAGAGAACTAAACTATGCTAGTGCTTACATAGTGTGAAAGTTCCGTCTAGTTACTCTGCCAATATGAAGAAATTTGTTTTGATAAAAGATTTGAAGTTAATTGGCATGAAATCTCATGATTACCATGTGTTGATTATATAGGTGTTTCCTATTGCAATTAGAAATATTTTATCGATCAAGGTCCAAGTGAAAATTATAAGGTTGTATTATTTCTTTAACACAATTGCTCAGAAGGTCATCGATCCCAAGGACTAGATGCTCTACAGTACAAGGTGCCGATGACTCTATATCATCTTGAGATGTATTTCTCTGTCATTTTTTGATATCATGGTCCATCTTATTATTCACATTATGTGAAAGATAAAGATGTGTGGGCTAGTGTTCCTACATAGCATATACCCATTCGAGAGGTTCATAGGAATTCTCAAGTCCTATGTACGAAATCAATCTCAACCGGAGGGCAACATCGTTGAAGGTTATGCAATTGAAGATGTCATTGAGTTCTGTGTTGATTACATATCTCAGGTCAAGCCATAGGTGTGCTTTAATCTCGCTATGAGGAGAGGCTCGAGAGTATCGAGACCATCGTAAGAAAAGCAATCACTCTAAATATGGATGCATATGTTCAAGCTCATTTCACGATCTTACAACACATGACTGAAGTGTCCCGATATATCGACCATCACAAAAATGTATAACATACTAATTTTTTGTAACACCCTAAGACCCACATTACCCTGAGATGCCACCAACCACTCCACAATTAGCCAATTTATAAGGTAAAATAAACTGACAACAACTTCTAAAATATGATAAGCTAAGCGGAAGCATACTATAACAAAAGGTAATGAAACACTATTAATTAAAGAACAATTGCTAAAAGTTTTAACCAATTTGAGTGAACCACAGTTTAGCAATATTAAATGAAAATGAACCACAATGAGGCACAATGATGAACAACATAAATTATGATATGGTGTGTGATAGTGTTGTGCCGCTCTACCCTTCCCATACATGCTCAAGGATCACCTAAAATGGGGGGAAACAAGAGTGAGATAAAAATCTCAGCAAACAAACTGTTTAACAAGCTAATTAAACTATAATAGTTTAAGCTTCAACATTTAATTTCCACATTGACCTCGATTATAGCCTTAACAACCATTACCAACAACAATAATAAAACATTAGCAAATAAATCTTATTTGACTACTTCCTATCCTCAACCACTACCACTACTAATAACAGTAAAGCATTAACATATTTTCCTCACTAACCTTAATCTTTTCGCAATACAACCACTAACAACAGTTACCACAAGAGAAAATTCCTCATGCCACAACCACATCCCCTACCATACCACAAAGGTAGTGAACACCACTCCACGACCCCAGCCATATTCTTCATACCACAAGTGACTCTCGTGAGCTAATTCCACATAAAAAGCTAAGAAGTTACACTTATTTGCAATTAATTTAACCACAATACTTTGCATAAGTATGTAAATGATCTGTCCACAATGTGAATGCATATGATCCACTTCACCCTTACCCAACAAGGTAAAAGTGTGCATCATACTACGGCAATGCACGATGTTGTACATATGATCCACTGCACTCTTACTCAACAAGGTAAGAGTGTGCATCGTACTACGGCAATGTACAATACTGTACTGGTACGGTCACGGCTATGTGCGGCGACATCCATAATGCAAATGTCATTACATGTTATGAATAATATGATAATCATAAACCACAAGAATTTAACTACGAAGATCAACAACATAATCATCGTGAAATACTTTCTCATAATCTACATGTGTCTGATTAAGCACAATACCAATGTTTCATAAGACCATTATCACATAGCCCACATTCGATTCACCAAGATCATAATCAATTGATCTATAGAGAATTCTACCACATAGACCACAATATGTTCATAAAGAATTTCACCCCACAACTGTATTTGTTTCATCAAGAACAATTCCGCATACCCACAATTAAACCATCAAGACCATAAATAGTTGAATTTTTAAAATACTACCACATGGATCATATTAAGGTAGCATTTAACAATGACATAGTACCTCCAATTAAAGAATTAATTAATTTGAATATAGAATGGTTAACGAGTTAAACAGTAGCACAACCGCTACATTTACTTGCCTCTACCGTTGAAGCGTAGAGATCACGCGTGGTCAGGAGCGACGTCACCTGTCCAAAATTACCTCTCAGCACAATACAACAGCAATGAAAATGCGTCTTAAGAAGTAAAGATGACATTAAACCCCAAAACCTCACAACATCTCTCTCCGCTTAACGGTTCTACACTCTGCCCGCTGCAGCAGCGCTGCTTACTTTTTTTGTATATTTAAAACTACAAAACCATTTACACAAAAGGATATATTTCTGGATTCCTCACTTAAATACCTTCACTTTTCATGTAGATCACTTATTTTTATTTTGTTACTTACAATGTGTAACTTAATGCACAAAATAGAGGTCGTTCTCTGTTCTGGCAATCTGGGCAGCAAGTTTCTAACGTACCCCAACCACAGTAAAATGCTCTAAAAAATATGATTTTTATACAATAGTTAGATTACTGAATTCCCTACATTTTTCCCAATTGTGACTAATAACATAAAAATCATCTACTACTCATAAATCACACCCGAACAACAAACTGTCCCAGTCTGCACCCCTAACAAACAGTAAGGTTCCCGACCCTGCTGCGCTCAAATCCCGCAGCCAAAAATTCTAAAAACAATATAGCATATAGGTCTCGACGTCCTTTACAATTTTCCTTTTGGGCAGACTCACAGAAAAAATCGTTTCGTAGGTCTAAACTGCACAAACAGTCGCGCTGCACGGATTGATCTACAACAGACAGCAGGAATTCCCTAATCGGAGAATCGAATTGCTAAACCCCATCAATTCTAATGCTAAAAACCCTAATTAAAGCAAACCAGAAGGGTTTGGGATGAGGGAGAGTTACCTAGGGGATTCTTTTGGGATCACCCCTCTTCTTTTCTCTTCTTCTTCTTCTCTTTCTTCTCTTCCCTGTCTTCTTCTTCTTTCTTTCTCGCTTTCTCCTAGCACCAAGGGACAGCAGCAATGGGGGAGGAGAGGTGGCGCAATAGGGGGAAGAGGGTGGCGGCTTGGGGTGGGAAGGAGTGAGGGGGGTGGCAGCCACAAGGAATTAAGGGGGGCGGCTAGGGTTAGGAGGGGGTGCGGCCACCCCCTTGGGCCCTTTCGCCCAAGGTGGCAAGTCCACCCTCCAACCAGTCCCAAAAAGTTTTTTTATATTATAATCTATTTAGTTAATTTTTTAATTTATTGCTACCCCACAATTTTATTTTTTTCCCTTCCCGCGTTTTGCCAAAAAACCGGGCGACTCCGTGATTATTTTAAAACGACGTTCAGGGTATTACATTTTTAGAGTTTATTTGAAACTTCTAAAAGAAAATACACCATTTGAATTTTCCTAGAATTAATACAAGCTTAAATTAAATTTCCATCAATTAAAAGGAATTTTTAGAATTAATACAAAATAAACATTAACATGTGCTCAAAATTATTTTATTTGGATTCCTTGTGTCTCAAGGAATTTTTTGAAATTTTCTATGTAGCTTTCGCCACTCGGCCAGCTGCCGTCGCCATCTACCACCAGTGAGCTCCGCCCCGCCTTGTTCTACCACCCTCATCACGCAAACCACCGTGCCACTCGTCGCACTGCGCCCATTCACCCGTTGGTCGAAGCGTCGCCTCGCGTCACTCGCCGCGCACGTCAGCCGGATGACGTCAGATCGCACCACACCTGGGCAACGTTTTGACTTCTTGGTGAACTCCATCCACATGAACCATGTCTCTGACAGCAGGGACCCACCGGCCAGCCACCACTATTCCATGGACCCATGAACTAGCCTAGCAGAGTCAGCAGCCATGCAAGCATCCAAATGAGTTTGGACGGCAACAGGGAACTACATACAAGCAACATCGCCCAGTGTCATAGGTGGAACAACCGTGACTCAGTCGCCGAGTGGTGGCCCATTGTGGTGGCAACCCCAAGGATGCCGAAGAAAGCCTTGTGATCCATCGTTATTTAGTATCATGGGAGCTATGGAAAGAACAGGACTCTAGAATCTTCCAACACAAAGGGATTACGTCAATAATGTTAATAGCCAAAACTAAAGAGGAAGCCAAGATGTGGTGCTTGATGGGAGCAAAGTATTGTAAAATAAGCAGTTTTAGCAACATTGTCATATTAATTCTAGAATTATTTATGGATAGTATAGCATAGTTCCAGCAGCTCAATAATGACATGAGTATCAAACAAACATCTCTTGACATAGATGGAGTGCTCAAGTTATAAAAATAGGGAAATATGCTTAACTGAACCAACATGTGGGTCAAAACTATTTGCATAATGCATAGATTGAGATTGAATTTATCGCTCTTAGGTGTTGGGTTGCACCTACTTGCAGCAGGGCCTCCTCACCACAAGGGTCTAATTAATCACGAATTTATATGACAATTTCTATCTAATAAGTTAGGTTTTGAACTCTAGATTAACTTACCAAAAATATGAAGACAATAGCAATGAACTTAACAGTTAACTAATGACAGATTTCAGTACTAGTTACCTCAAGTAAATTGCTCTCACAGAGACATCCATATTTATATGTTACTGATCGAAAAACATGCTCAGTAAGAATTAGTATGAAAAATACTAACTCCACCCATAGCCTAACTTAATATCACAAATTGCCACATAAATATTTCACATTGACCAAATTCTCCATTGAGTAATCACAGTACCCACAAGCTGTCATGCAAAGTCCCCCAAGTGCTAGCACTATAAGTTTCAAAGATAATAGAACTATGATTAAACTAGCACAGCAAATTGAGCATGATAGTAATTTCAAAATAAAGAGGAAAACTCACTAACACAATGGTTATCTAAGCCACTGAGAATAAGATGCAGACAAGGCTTGTCACGGAGACGATGTCCAAGAAAATCAATCACTGGAGTATACCCATATATCACTAGAGAGGCTAACGGAGATACAATGCCCACCTTCCCGATTCGGTACTCACTAAATCACAAAGTTGAAATGTTGGTTGATGCTACACAAAGCCAACAGAAATCATGTGAACTCTTCACACCCCACAGAGCAGATGCTGCGCTAAGAAACCAGACACCCACCACACACAATCACACAGCCTAGGGTCCGGTTCTTGAGCAGAAAGCAAGAGCACCATAGCCTAGCGAGCTCACAAGAATAAGATAGCCAAACTCTTCCAATCAATACCGAAAACTGAATCCCTACTAGTAGTTTTGAATCGTGTGGTGAGCTCTCTTGCTCTGCCCCTCTCCTGAACTTCCCCATCTGCATATAAAGGCAACCGAGGCCAATATTCACAAGTAAGGGGCCACCATGGAACAGAATCACTGAGCCTACAGCCTGAGAGACTAGGAAAGAGAGGGAATAGAGGGAGAGCCTCCAGATTTGAGTTGCCACTGAGAGATTAGGGAGGAATGGCAATAAGAAGGACCCCATCCAAATCTGGATCAACACTGATACTTATCTCTTCTCCTTCCCTCTCTTATAAGTAGGCCCCATGGGCAAAATCATTTCCTTTATTTCCTTTAAACCGAAAATGAGGAAATTCCCAAAATAGCCCAACAATCCCCACTAATTACCTCATTTGCAACATATTAATTTTCCTGTAGGATCAATGTTTGATATATAGTTATTCGACAATGGTACCTTTCAGGTTCGAACCCAATGCCTAGTAACTCAAGTTATGACTCTGCACAAGCAAAGGAAGACTATGCCTTGATCCAGTGTCTTGATGTGAGAGCTTTCACTTAAGCTGCACTCTGTGCAGGGCAGCTGAACCGCACCTCTTGGGCTGGCATGTTATGGTCATGTTGTCGTATCTTTTATGTGTATTTAAAAAAGCATACCCAGACTTTCTTTTGATCGTGACCCCATGACCATACTCACTTAGGTGAATTATCTAGGGAACTATGTAGGATAGTTCCCATTGCCATATAGGATATTGAATTCATTAAGAGTTATTGCTCAACTTGTCATACAGTTTAGAGTACTGCAACTAATAGGACTCTAAGGTGTACTCTCAGTCTTTCGTAGTTTGTTTTTCTAGAGCCTACTTCACGGGATCTCCACTCTTCTAGGTTAGGTTACCACTATTCAAGACCATCAAACGGGTATAAGCCACATCCCCTTTGATGCTACAAGAAGGACCTTACGCACCATTCCTTTAGTGAAAGGATCTACTAGATCCCTTTCAGACTGAATGTATTCTACAGTGATTACACCAGTCTCTCTAGCATGTCAAACTGACTTAAATCACCTCTTAATGTGTTTTAAGGACTTCATGTTGTCTTTCCTACTCTTTACCTTAACCATAATGGTTTAGTTATTGTAGTAGGTTAAGACAGTTGGTATTGGCTTTTCCAATATCGGTAGGTCAGATAGGAGCTCCTTGAGCCATTCCACCTCTACTACTACTGAGTCAAGTGCTACTAGCTCAGGCTCCATGGTAGACCGTGTAAGGATAGTCTGTTTTGAAGACTTTCACGCAATAGCCCCACTTGTTAGAGTAAATACATAACCACTCGTAGTCTTCATGTCATCTGAGTCACTGAATCCTTCAAGGACTACCGGATGGCCAGTGTAATGTATCCCCAAATTTTTTTGTTCCTTTTAGATACTTAAGTACCTTTTCTAGTGCTGTCCAATGATCATCTCCAGGAGCGGCTGTGTATCGGCTCAATCTACTTACAGCAGGCCTCGTTGCACTAGTTAAATACATTAAGGATCTAATTATTTATGAATATTTAAACTGGTCTTTTCTATGTCTAGTGTTTTTATGTAGCTTTGCATTTGGATCATAGGGTGTGGCTACAGGCTTAACATCCATGAACCAAAAACAGTTTAGGATCTTGTCCACATAATGAGATTGTATTAAGATAATCCCATTCTCACCCTTTAATAGCTTGATGTTTAGAATAACATCAGCTTCACCAAGATCTTTCATATCAAAGTTTTAAGAGAGAAATGACTTATTTTTATTAATTACATCCATGTTGATCCCAAACAGCAGTATATCATCCACGTAAAGATAGAGGATAATACCTTCACTCTCACTGAATCAATAATATACACACTTATCAGCTTCATTTACACAAAATGCAACCGAAGTCAATATATTATCAAATTTCTCATGCTATTGCTTGGGAGCTTGTTTTAGACCATATAAGGATTTAACCAAGTGATGTACTTTCCTCTCTTGCCCTTTAGCCACAAAGCCATCAGGCTGTTGCATGTAAATCTCCTCATTCAACTCTCCATTTAGTTAAGCGGTCTTAACATCCATTGATATACTTGGAGTTTAAATGCAGCAGCTAGTGCTAAAAGCACGTGGATTGTGGGTAGTTGAGCCACAGGTGAGTATATACTAAAATAGTCTTCTCCCTCCTTTTGTGTGAAGCCCTTAGCCACTAAACAGACCTTGTATTTTTCAATAGTACCATCATGTCTTCGCTTTCTTTTGAAGATCCATTTGCAGCCCACTGACTTATATCCATTTGGAAGATCAGTAATCTCCCAAGTTCCGTTAGCTATGATGAAATCTATCTCACTACGGACTACATCCTTCTAGTACTCCGCATCTAAAGATGTGTATGCCTCTAAAAGGATACGTGGTTTGTCATCCATGAGGTAGGTGACAAAGTCATCGCCTAATGACTTTTCAGTCATCTATATCTTACTCCTCCTCAACTCCAATTCAGGAGCTATGTCATCCACACTAGGAGGGATACAGTATTCATGACTTCATTTCTTCTCATAGGAAATACATTCTCAAAGAATGTCGCATCACAAGATTCCATAAGGACATTATTAGCAATATCGTTAATCTCGGATTTGACCACTAGAAATCTGTACATTGTGTTGTGACGGGTGTGTCCTAGAAAGATGCAATCAACAGTCTTGGGACCAAGTTTCCTTTTCTTTGGCAAGGGCACATGCACTTTTGCAAAACAACCCCAAGTGCGAAGAAAGGACATGTTTGGTTTTCTCCTCTTCCATCCTTCATACGGTGTTTCTTCGCTATTACAAAGAGGCACCCTATTCAGAACATAGTTAGCTGTGAGAACTACCTCACCCCACCATGAGTCTGATATACCTGAACTCTATAACATGGCATTCACTAAGTTACAAAGAGTCTGATTCTTTTATTCGGCTATTTCATTTGATTGGAGAGAATAGGTGGAGTAACTTCATGAATTATTCCACCTTCTTCACAGAATTTGGAGAATTTTATAGAGATATATTCACCTCCTCGGTCCGATCTTAACAGTTCGATTTTCTTTTCTATTTGATTTTTCACCTCAGCCCTATATAGTTTAAAATGTTCTAGTGTTTCATCTTTCGACTTAAGTAAACATAGCAGTACTTAGTCACATCATCGATGAGAGTAAACAAATAATACTTGTCGTCTTTAGTTAAAATGTCATTCAGCTCACAAAGATTAGAATGTATTAGCTAAGTGGAGAAGTGTCTTACCTCTTATATTTATAACTTGGAATTAATCTCATTTTGCTTAACTGCTCTATGGCTTGAAAATTAATATGACATAGACGAGAGTGTCAAATATCATAAACTTTATTGCAATGAATAACATTAAAAAATATTTAGATCATTAAAATAAAAAATAGATAAGCGGAACACACCTCAACTTTCATAGTCTTTTCCTACAAAGATACTAAATTTGGTCAACATGACCTTGTTAGACTCAAAAACAAACTTTATTCCTTGTCTACAAAGCATGGACCCGCTGATAAGATTACGAGACATCGCAAGCATAAACAGTATGTCTCCAAGGATGAACGTCTTGCCGAAAGTGAGCTTCAGGCACACCTTGTCAATCCCTCGTACTGTAGCAATGGTGTCGTTGTCCATTAGGGCAGAACCACCAGTGTCACCTTGAAATGAAGAGAAACATGAACGATCAGCATAGATATGTCTAGTTGCACCTATATCAATCCACCAACCAATTGATGAATTACCATAAAGGCCTGAGGTACATACCCATCTGAGACGGGACTGGCTATAGCCATATTGGCTTCCGCCTTATTCTTGTGCTGATCTAGAGATGATCCTTTGCCTTTACAGTCACGGCACTTGCTGGCCTTATGGCCTTTCTTGCGGCAATGTAACAGGTAAATATCACCTTCTTCTTCTTCATTGTCAAGACTTGGGCTTGTTCTGGGGATGATTCTTGACTTTCTTCCCATTGCTCCTAAAGTTGTTAACTTCCACATGGTGGTCTTGGACATGAGACATCACTACTGGCCCTGACACACTCCTCCACATTAATCGTGACTAATAATTCATTAATCATCATGTGCTCCTTAGCGTGTCTCCGAGCGATCACAAAGTCTCACCACGAAGGCGGTAACTTGGCTAATATGATATTTACTTAAAAACTCTCTGGCAAGAAACAGTCATATTGATTTAAATCACGTACATGGACATGTAGCTTATGAAGCTGCTCCTTCACCAACTGTCCCTCTATCATCTTGTAATTTAAGTAATTAGCAGTAATGAAAGACTCATTCCCATTATCCTCTTCTGAATATTTTTCATTCAGCTCATCCCATAGCTTTTTGGCCTCCGTGATGTTGATATAGACATCGAAAAGCCAGTTTGACAAGACAGCCAATAACCTAGCCAAAACTGAGTGGTTCACATCATCCCAATGAGTTTTATCTTCGCCCTCCAAATGAAGCACTAGAGGATCTGAGATGACCAAAATAGTTTAAGATCAACCAACTACAGCTTCGTCTTAGCTTGCCAACGTTTAAAGTTAGCACCATTAAAGACTTCCGGTTTAACAAAATTAGAACATGAAGCCATTTCAACAAAGATTGATTTTCTGGATTGTTGTAAAATAAGCAGTTTTAGCAATATATTCATATTAATTCCAAAATTATTTATGGATAGTATACCATAGTTCCAGTAGCTCAATAATGACATGAGTATCAAATATAACATCTCTGAACACAGATGGAGTGCTCAGGTTATAAAAACAGGAAAATATGCTTAATTAAACCAACATGTGGGTCAAAACAATCTACATAAAGCATAGATTGAGATTGAATGTATCGCTCTTAGGTGTCGGTTTGCACCTACTTGTAGCAAGGCCTCCTCGCCACAAGGGTCTAATTGATCATGAATTTATGTGACAATTTCTATCTAATAAGTTAGTCTTTGAACTCTAGATTAACTTACCAAAATATGAAGATAATAGCAATGAACTTAACAATGAACTAATGACATATTTTAGTACCAGTTTCCTCAAGTAAATTGCTCTAATAGAGATGTCCAGATTTATATCTTACTGATCGAAAAACATGCTCAATAAGAATCAGTATGAAAAATTCTAACTCAGCTCATAGCCTAATTTAATATCACAAATTGTCACATAAATATTTCATGTTGACCAAATTCTTCATTGAGCAATCACAGTACCCACAAGCTATCATGCAAAGTCCCACCAGTGCTAGCACTTACATGTTTCAAAGATAATAGAATAGTGATTAAACTAGCACATCAAACTAAGCATGATAGTAATTTCAAAATAAAGAGGAAAACTCACTGACGCAGTGGCAATCTAAGCCACTGAGAAGAAGATGTAGACAAGGCTCATCACGGAGATGATGTCCCAGAAAACCAATCAGCGAAGTATGCCCAGATATCACCGGAGATGCTAACAGAGATACAATGCCCACTTTCCCAATTCGGTACTCATCAAATCACGAAGTCGAAATGCCAGTTGATGCCGCACAAAGCCAATAGGGATCATGTGAACTCGTCACACACCACATAGCAAATGTTGCGCTGAGAAACCAGATGACCACCACATGCAAGCGCACAGCCTAGGGTCCGGTTCTTGAGCAGAAAGCAAGAGCACCATAGCCTAGCGAGCTCACAAGAATAAGATAGCCAAACTCTTCCAATCAGTACCGAAAACCGAATCCATAATAGTAGTTTTGAATCGTGTGGTGAGCTCTCTTACTCTGCCCCTCTCCTGAACTTCCTCATCTGCATTTAAAGGCAACCAAGGCCAATACTCACAAGTGAGACGCCACCATGGAACGGAATCGCCGAGCCTACCGCCCGAGAGACCAGGTAAGTGAGGGGAGTAGTGGGAGAGCCTCCAGATCTGAGTCACCACCAAGAGACCAGGGAGGAACGGGGATAAGAAGGACCCCATCCAGATCTGGATCAGCACTGAGACTTATCTCTTCTCCTTCCCTCTATTACAAGTGGGCCCCACAGGCAAAATCATTTCCTTTAAATCCAAAAATGAGGAAATTCCGAAATTGCCTAACACAAAGCAGCTAGCGGAATTCATACCAGGATATTTGCGACTAATTAGCTCCCTTGTTCTTTTTTTCTTTCTTACTTTCTTTCCTTTTGGGCGGCCCTAGGCCAAAACTCTATTTATTTCTTTTTTGTCAATATAGGTCCCGTTTCAAACATCAACACTTTTAGTGTTTGGTTTTTAGAAGCCAAAAGCTGTATGAAACTCGTTGGATTTTTAACGTAGCTTTCCCTTGTTTTTCTCTTTTCCTTTATATTATATACGAATATATAACAGTATTTTTTATTTTTCTTTATTTTTTAATTAAATATATAAAAAAACTAACTACTGTTATAGCACTGTTTAGCTAAGAGTCAGGAGCTAAAAACAATAGCAATTTGAAACGTAACCGTAGCAGGCAACTGCAAGCCTCTGCCTGTTCGTTTCGAAAAAAAAAGATGGCTTACGTTTGCAGTGACGGTCGACCGGGCCAGACGTTGGTCTCGCCACAGCCACATGACCCAACACACGTCTACGACCAGTGAACCAAGCGAAGCGCACACAGAGGCTAGCTACGGAAGCTCACTGCTCTCACGCCGCCGTAGAAGGGCGTGACGCCTGCGCTGACGCACGGGATCCAACAATTTCCCCCTTCTCTAGCGCTTATTTTATTTTTAAATTTTAGTTTTCATATAACTGTTTTTATAAATCTAACATTTTCTTTAAACTGAGCAGTATAGCCCGTCAACTCTACAATAGTGATTAATTACTGTAATTAGTGTTGATTATGGATTAATTAGTGTTAATTATACTAATTAATGTTAATCATACCTCGTTAGTGCTAATTATGCATCAGTCGCTACCGTCAATTTACGGGGGTTCGGCAGGATGCTGCCGATAGGTCTTTGATCTATTAAGTTACAGTTATTTGATAGGACTTACTGAGCTGCTATAATATGGTAAGTGATATATGTTGTCTATTATAATTGTTGAGTTTAGAGAAATGATTAGATTTATAAAAATAAATGTAAGCTAAATTTGAAAGAAAAGCTAAGTACATGAGTGTGAACCGTTCCTCCACGACACCGCGACACCTGTACTGCCAGGAACGAGGTACTACCACGGCTCCTTTCCCTATATAGCGAGGCAGCGAGTCCCCAGAACCCCATCGCGTTCCGCTCCCTCGTCCGATTCTGCAGCCAAGACCGAGAAGCAGCAGGAGGAAGGAGCGAGAGCGAGGGGGAAGATGAGCTCTGCTGCGGCGGCGGGGATAGGGCTGGGGAAGGTGGTGTGCGTCACCGGTGCGTCGGGGTACATCGCGTCCTGGCTCGTCAAGCTGCTCCTCGCCCGCGGGTACACCGTCCGCGCCACCGTGCGAGACACCGGTGAGTGCCGCCGCCCATCATCTGCGCCATCCGTTTCCCTTACCCCCTGACCGGGATATGGTGTGGAATCGATATGGTGTTTGGTTGGATTGGTGAGAAAATTGATATTTTACCATCGTATTCGGTAGGCTTCGATAAAATACCACTCTCTAGAATGACCACTATAAAATGTCACTCTTAACATTGACAATTTGATTATTTGCTATTTTGAAGGGTTTTTAGAATTTTTAATTATTTTCTAATCATTTTCAGATTATTTGTCATGGGAAAAGACACATTTACCCTTAGATCATTTGCTTGTTCTCCAACCCTCAACTCAGACGAGAAATCCTGTAGCAAATTATAATATATATATATATATATATATATATATATATATATATATATATATATATATATATATATATATATATATATATATATACGTTGTTAAATTACCACCAGTCGATCGTAGAGACGTTGTTAATTGTGTTAGTGAGCTTGCAGCAGTACTACGTACTGTATAAGATGGATGGTCCACTTGTCTGTCTGCCATTAGGCCAGATCAGGGAGGATCTTGTACTTACGAGCTAGCTGCTACCACTGTGAACTTTTCTGCGACGTATCTTTCCGTCTCTTTGCTCGTCGTCATGAGAGATGATCTATTTGATAGAGGTAGCTAGCGCGATCATTCCGCTGGTTATTAGTCCACGAAATGCATCGATGGCTAACGCATACCGAGGGACTGCCACTCTGTCGGTGCCGGCCGGCCGGGGAGGGGCCAAATGTCTCGTCTGAGTTGAGGGTTGGAGAACAAGCAAATGGTCTAAGGGTAAATGTGTCTTTTTCTATGACAAATAATCTGAAAATGGTTAGAAAATAATTAAGAATCCTAAAAACCTCTCAAAATAGCAAATAATCAAAGTGTTAATGTTAAGAGTGGCATTTTATAGTGGCCATTCTAGGGAGTGGTATTTTATCAAAGCCCACCGAATAGAATGGCAAAGTATTAATTTTCTCTGGATTGGTTGGTTGGTTCCAGCGACAAACCAATTAATTGGGTGGGGGACCAGATGTTTGATCCCGATCGGTTTTATACGTTTATCCTTTTAGGGGTAAATCGAAATCGGTTTTGCATTCTTTCTCTGGTCCCCTTTGTCCCCAAGCACAGATGATCTTGCGTTCTTGAGAATTTGCCAGCCTTAATAATGGACAAATTTGGTTAGGTGCCACCGTTTTGTTCCAGATAATATCAACAGGAAAAAAGAAATGTAGGCCCCTAATTGAAGGAAGATGCTCTCGAACCCTTTATCTTATATACTGGATTAACCGTTTAGGGGCGATGTTGAGGAAACATTGATTTCTCGCTAATTATGCTAGGATTTATTCAGTCTAAGGCGCTAGGTAGCATGCATTCCGGCTAGTGGATAAAACCGCAGAGCTGATTGATCATACCAGTTTTGCTAGTGTTCAAGTTGCTTACTCAGTTTCTTCTTGCCCGATAAGTGGTCTGCAAGCATCTTTTTTAGTTGGCTTTGAGATGTTACGAGTTCACCCTGTTAAGAGAAGTTTGTACTTGACTAGTTGCAGTTGGTAATGCAATGCTATCTTCTCTACAAACATATGAAATGCCAGTATACCTTTTTCATTTTTTTCAGCTGACCCAAAGAAAACATCACACCTGCTCGCCATGGATGGAGCCAAGGATAGATTGCACTTATTTAAAGCAAACTTATTGGAAGAGGGCTCCTTTGATTCTGCAATTGACGGTTGTGAATGTGTGTTCCATACGGCCTCTCCCTTTTATCACAATGTCAAAGACCCTCAGGTTTGTAGTATGACCATGCAGTGCAAACCCCAATTGTCATATGTTCCGATGTTGATCTCAACATACAAATGATTACATGTCGATTTATTTATCCCTTTAGATATATTTTTAAGTTTCTAGGTAAAGTTACTACAAGAACTCTAAGGATAAGATGTATTAACATATACGGAACTTCTGCACTGTACTTAAATATATGCATTGTTCTTCCGCATGTGACCTAGGAACCAACATGTCCTTCAGGTTTTTGCAATCAGCCAATTTCTTCTGTTGATATTTTGCGGCAGTGTACTTCAATATGCACCACTCTTAGTATTTCTTTCTTAATCACGGATTTGGCTAACGATTGCCCATTTTTAATTCCAACGTTTCTCTTGGAAATTCTCCACCAACCACCATGCCCCTCCTATTTGTTTATGCCTTATGCATGCACGCCCCACTTATATTTTTTCCAGTAAGCAAAATTCAAAAAAATAAATAAATCAATAAGTAGAATCTAAAATTTCCCAGCCAGAGCAATACTGAAATTGAGAACAAGATTTATAACTTTTTCGGCAAATTAAATGTTTAACAAACGAGCTCCTTAACAATCTACATCATGATTTCACCTTGTTGGAGTTGGACCACATGTCGACCTTTTAACTTTTCTGGAAGTAATAGAATTTATTAGTTCACTAAGGAGTTCTCTTTTGTTTTGTTTATATATGTGTGTTTTTTCAGGCTGAATTACTTGACCCAGCAGTCAAGGGAACACTTAATGTTCTGGGTTCCAGCAAGAAAGCTTCTATTAAAAGGGTGGTCGTAACATCATCCACGGCTGCTGTTGCCTTCAACGGGAAACCAAGAACTCCTGATGTAGTAGTTGATGAGTCATGGTTTTCACTTCCAGAGCTTTGTGAAAAGAATCAGGTAATATGCCTTTATTGTGATGAGACATGGTTTGTGATGAGACATGGTATTTCTGTTCTCACTGTTCATTCTGCTTCAGCAATGGTATGTCCTGTCCAAGACACTTGCAGAGGAGGCTGCTTGGAAGTTCTCAAAAGATAATGGTTTTGAAATAGTTACAATAAATCCAGCAATGGTCATTGGCCCCCTGCTGCAGCCTACACTGAATACTAGTGCTGAAGTAATCCTGAAGCTAATCAACGGTATGTGGCTTGACCAAATAAATTTCCGGATAAGAGATGTGTCTACAGTAGAATTCTTATGGGGTTATGTCTACACCCATCTTGCATTTGTCATTTGTTTGAGAAAGGACATCTATTGGCCATTAGTACAATTGTGTCTAGTACTCAAATAGAAGATGCAAACTTGCGCAAAGTATTCCAAACTATGTTAAATTATTATTATTTTTTTTGGAAACTGTTGCAAGCACTGTGATATTGCCATAGTGTAAGAATTGTACTCTTAACCGTTCATCTAACTAATAGTTGTGTATCCTAAAGCGGCAGGTTACATTCATGGTAAATTACGTGAATCTTCTAATCATTGTGAATAAGAAGTATGCATTAAATTGGCTTGAAATGTGTTTCTCCTTTTCTCAAGCCTGTATCAGCCACATAATTGGGACAGTAGATGGTTTATTTGCTGTGGCTTTGTTTCCATTTGTTTGGTCACTTTTAAGTTTATCTTTATTTCCGTGTCAATATTATGAAAATATACACATCTAGCAGAGGATATTGGGCTGATTTATGTTTATAAAAAATTCAAACCAAATAAATGCTTATGACTGGGAAAAATTAAAACTGTCCAAATTACAGCGGTTACAACAGAGGAGTGTGCTCTAACAAGAAAATGCTTATGTTTGTACTCTTGGCAAGAAATAGAGGAGTTGTAATCCAAATCCTTCTCATTTTCTTGCAGGATCATCTTCTACATACCCTAATTTCAGCTTTGGATGGATAAACGTTAAAGATGTTGCCCTGGCACATATCCTAGCATATGAAGTTCCTTCAGCAAAAGGAAGATATTGCATAGTTGAAAGAGTTGCTCACTTCTCGGAGGTTGTCAAGATCATACGTGAGATTTACCCCAACATTCCGCTGCCAGACAAGTAAGTTAGTATTCTCTCAAGTAACACCCTGTCGAGTCGAATCCAGGAGGGTATATCGTTGGGTGTTCTTTTTTTGTTTCTTAGTTTGTTCGTTGTTCTTGAGGGACTAAATCTAATGAATGATTTCCTATCATGCCACAACATTACAATAAAATCACCGTGAGGGGTTCAGTACGTGCTCCGTCTTTTCTAATCTGCCCAGATCTCATAATGAATACGCTGCCAAAACTGTTCATTTGTGCAATGAGTGACAATACTTTTTCTTTTCAGGTGTGCTGATGACAAGCCATTTGTCCCAACCTACCAGGTATCAAAGGACAAGATAAGAAGCTTGGGCCTGGAGTTGACTCCCCTGGGGACAAGCATCAAGGAGACTATCGAGAGCTTGAAAGAGAAGGGATTTGTTACTTTCGAGTCGAGCCATCCGTGAAACAGCAGGAAGCAATTCTTGATGTTGCATAGCGTAGCTAGTAGCAGACACAAAACTTTGCAAGCACAAGATACATGTTTTATGTACGTAGTTTTGTGATCTGTACTGTGACCTGCAATAAATCGGTGCTGAGAATGCTATTATACATCCGGTGTTCTTTCTTAGAGCAAAATCTCTCTGGAAGGTCCTCCAATCTTTCTTTTTAGAGGAACAGATACACTTCTTCATTAATCTAAGACTCGAAAGTTACAATCAGTTTGTCGTAACACGGATAAAAGCGACCGTGGAGAAACACTGAACCAGGCCGTACTATTCTCCTTGCAGTTGATCTTTGCCAAGACATGCCGCTCCGTCAGCTGTTCAACGAACACAACTGAACTAGAAATCTTCAAAAGAGTCAGAAAAGTTCAAAGAAATTCGCCAATAAATTAGAAAAAATTTTGGGATTATTATAATATTGTGGTCGTATTGCCCATGATAAAGTACTCAAAACACAAAAGTAGAACATTCAGATTACACCTAAAATGGAATGCAGGAATGTAGAGGAGAGGGTAGAACCGGGGATCGAAAAACCAGTGCCTAAGGTGTCGATAGCATGTAGCCGATCGGGATACAAGGCGCCATAGAGAGGTAGCTGACAGGACAGGTGCAAGGGGTAGCACAGTATTTGGAAGGCCGGATCACGACATCAGTAGCGTGCAGCCGCCAGGACGCAAAGCGTTAGCGACATGCAACCATCAGGGCACACAACTTGAGTGGAGGCAGAGAGCCGCTAAAGCTTTAGCTCTATCGAGGCGCAAAGCGATGGGGGATGGAGACGCCGGCGAAGACCGGCCGGGTGCATGGCGTTGGTAAGGCAGAAAGGCCCCGGCGAGACACGAGCATCAGGGAGGACCAACGAAGGCGTGGGAGATCGGTGGCAGATCTGACGGAGAGAACACCGGGAAAACTTACCTAGGGGCTGGATCCAGGGAAGCCAAGCCCCAAATCACCTCTTGTGTGTCGGATTATATCCGGTGTTATTTCTTAGAGCAAAATCTCCCAGGAAGGTCCTCCTCCAATCTTTCTTTTTTTAGAGGAACAGATACACTTCTTAGTTAATCAAAGACTCGAAAGTTACAATCAGTTTGTCGTATCACAGATACAAGAAAAGCAACCGTGGAGGAACATTGAACCAGGTCGTACTATTCTCCTCCTTGCAGCTGATCTTTGCTAAGACATGTGCCGCACCGTCAGCTGTTCTACGAACACAGCTGATTACTTGCAAAGATTCAGAAAAGTTCAGAGAAATTCACCAATAATTTAGGAAATGCAATTTTGTAACTTTTTGGAATACGCCTTATTTGTGTTTGGTTTTTGTTGGAGTTTCTCTGGTTTTGATGAAGGTTCCAATAATAAAAATTTCATTTAAATTATAATACGAATCTGAAAAGATGATCCAGCAAATTGGGTAGGAGAATTTGCAGTAAAATCTTATTAAGTATAAGGCCAGGCTTAAAAAGAAAAAATAAAAGCAAACTGTTGTGGCTACAGACCAAACAGAGAGAGAGGGGTATGGTAGTGGAGAGTTAGGTGAGCAAATGACCTCTTGGTCTTTCTAAGGGCCCTATATCACATATATATGTGCCCCCTCGAAAGGAGCGTATTTACAATCGTAACCTTACACCGAAGCCTCCGACCGAGGGAACTACGTCTCTAATACATGGTTTATAACCTTCTCAGCTGGCTAGCTGGCCACCCCTACAACAGGAGCCTCTCATGGTGAAGGGCTTCACAGGCCGAAACCATGTTGCCAAGTCCTTTGGCCCCCTCCGTCCCTGCGGCCTGTGACATTGTGTGGTTGTGGGCCCGGATGATTTGGCGTATGTAGGTCCTCATGGCTCCGCGAAGTCGAGGCCGGGGGGCCGCAGCGGAGTCGCTGTTGAAGTCTTGCACTGGGTGGTTGCAGTGGGGTCGCGTTCGCGGGGCAGAAGTGAAGACCTTGCCGATGCGGACTCCCTCCGACTGACCTACCGCGCCAGTTGTCTCTGCAACCTAGCATCCATGCAAAGGGATAGGACACATTAGGTGCGAGAACGGTTGTGGTAAGGGTGAAGAAGTATGATGTGCAGCGAGTGCCAGGGTTGCCCCGAGCCAACGGAGTGGAAGGGGCGCCTTCGGGCGTGGCGTGCGGACGCACGGCCGCTTATTGAAGCGCCATAGCCGAGGGCGGACATGGGGCTGCCCCTCGGGGGTGAAGCTGTCGTCGAGGGTGGAGCCGGAGTCGTTCCGCTGAGGCAAAGGCTTCGCGGAGGGCGCAGCCATATCTGGCCTGGGGGGCGGAGACTTCGTCGAGGCGTCGAAGCCGTTCACGGTCTCAGAGCCTTCCCCCCACGGGGCCACAGCTGTCGCCAGGGCCGTGCTGCGGAGCCGAAAGCCTCGAACGCGCGAGGAGTGGTGTGAAGACTTTTGTTTGGCGCGGGTTGGACCACGCGTTGCCGCGCAACACTGCTGGTGAGGCGAGTCCTCGCTCAGTCCGGAGTCGTTGTGCGGAGCGCTAAAAAGACTGGGGCAGTCTGCGGCAGTCGTATGCACGGTCCCGAGGGAGGGTTACATGCGGCGTCGCCTGGTAGGTGCACCATGGGATGTCAGCAGGCTTGTGACCGCGAGCCCGCGTCCGTTCCCAAGAGAGGCGGGACACGTGTCGAGCCATCTCGCGGACGGTTACACTTCCCGATCGTTGGGGGGGCGAATCGACGGCTGTAGTCGATCGCGAGGGATTCCCATGCGGTCGAGGGCTTCCACGAAAAGCACGTTCACCGAGCTACCTCCATCAACGAGGACGCGCCGGACGTCACATCCTACAATGTCGGCTCGGACGAGCAGAGGGTCTTGGTGGGAAAACTCCACGCCTCGGGCATCGGCGGGCGCGAAGGTGACTTCGCCTTGAGGTACTCCCGCACGGGCTCTTTGTGAGGCTCGACGACGAACCTCCGAGATGACGTTGACGACTGAACTGCGGGGCGTTCACTGCGGCACGTTGCGAACGGTCACCGGCGACGGCCGCCGTGGTGCGCGGCTCCAAGCCTCTTGCATGGCCTCACGGTCTCGCGGAGACGCGCTTCCGCCGGACTGCATGGAGGGCCGCCGGCAGGGATCTTTGCACTACCGGCGTAGTCAAAACGGGCGGCGCACCTGATCGCGTTGGCTTGACAGCCGCATTACCCGCCACGCCGGTGTGGTGGATTCCTGTGTCGCTGACCCGGTTCGCAGTCTAACGGGACCGCTTGGCGCTTCGGTGCGAGGGCGAAGATGGTGGACATGTCCGCGGTGCCGACGCTAGTTCCTCGCCCGCCCGGCGGCTGTGGTAGCCGGCGGGTCGGGTCGGTCGGCGCTCGCCGCGCGAAGGCGGGTTGAGTCGACCACGCACGGCGAGGTGGGGTTGGAGTCAACCGCTGCGTCGGTGAAGGCGGGGTTGGGGTCGACCACTACGTCGGCGTAGGCGGGGTTGGGGTCGACCGCTGCGTCGTGAGTGTTGTCGTTCACTCCCACGGCTGCCCATGCCGACGCCTCGGTGCCGACGTTGACGCGAGAGCCCGCCTTTATCGCCGTGACCCCTTTCCTCCTCTTCGCCGCCGATGATTTTGGTGCCATCCTTCTTGAGGTCTTCTCGCTTCCGTCGTCTCCACGGACGGCGTCCACCATGTGTGCTCTGCATCAAACAGAGAGAGGGTATGGTAGTGGAGAGTTAGGTGAGCAAATGACCTCTTGGTCTTTCCCAAGGGCCCTATATCACATATATATGTGCCCCCTCGAAAGGAGCGTGTTTACAATCGTAACCTTACACTGAAGCCTCCGACCGAGGGAACTACGTCCCTAATACATAGTTTATAACATTCTCAGCAGGCTAGCTGGGTTTAAGTAGGGGCCACCCCTACAACACAAACAATAATTTGCTAAAAATCAAATCATGAACATGGCCATACAATAAGTAAATAATAGGATTAAAATCGAGAAAGGAAAATTAAGACTTGTTAGTAGTTGCAATATGACAAAAGAATAAAGAATTATTCTCAATTATACTACGAATTGGCTTTTTGAAAGAAATGCTCAATCTGAAACTAGTAGCATCATAAAAGTAATTGACGTGTAAAAACCCTAGTGATAAAAGTGGAGAAAAACATAGCTGAAAATTTTATAAATTTAAGAGTAGGATGTTTGCAAAAATGGGTTAAAACCAGAAACTATAATGAAGGCTCAATTCAGAATCTATAGATTCCAGAAGGTAATGCAAATTAAGAGCCACCATGAGTAATTAAAAAAAAGTCTATGAAATAGGATGAAGCAAATGCCTTAATGAATCTAGCCCTAAGTTTCATCTATCCTTTGGTTGAATTGATAGTTTTAATTGAAATTCAAATCCAAAAATTCAAAGAATGGCCCCATGTTTTTTTGGCCGACCGGGCTTGGCCCATTTCCCTCCTCTCCTTGCTCTGGCTTGGCCTGGCCATGCCAGCTCACGCATAGCGTGACGCCCCCTAGCGTTGGCCACACCACCCACCACTGCACCGTGCCATCTCGGCAGCGCCCGTACCCTGCCAACATGCGCATCGGACATGCGTCGACCTTGTCGACCATTCCCTACACTCGCCCGTGCCAAAGCTTTTCTTAACATGCGTCGTGCCATGCACTGCCTTGCTGGCTGCGTCGCGCCAGGGAGCATTGCAACAATTGACTGGGGCTATGCCATCGCTTTTGCACCTGAGTTTACACCGTAAGTACACCTCATCACTTCCTGCATCCATTTGTTCTCAGACAACCCTGCCGCACTAACCGAGCCCTACTACCCCATCGTACTACGGCAATGGCCATGCTGTGGACTCCCCGTGAGAGCACCCCCAAGTCCTGCACTGCCAACGCCTTGACCACCCATCTCATTGACTGGGGCTATGCCATCCAACTGCTAATGATGATTAGAAAAGACCACTAGGATAGATCACGACCACTGCCATACCTAGCCCATGTCGCCACACCTCCCCGACCGCCTATAAAAGCCGAGCAGGCTCAAGATAGCACCATGTCCCCACAGATCCTCCCACTGCACGGAATTTCACTGGCATTCTCCATAGCTTGCCGGAGAAGCCCGCCTTCCCCAACTCCGACCATCGCTGCCCACACTATTTCGGTAAGCCAAAATTTGATTCCATTGGCAAAGAGCTTCACTAGCCTTCACTGATGCCGTCCCTACCTATTGATTGAAGTGAGAACTGCCGTAGACCTCTAGTGTTGTGCTCCACCCCGCGCCATCGCTAGTCAATGTCGTCATGCCATCTCAACCATCCTCGAGCTTCACAAATACCTCAGGTAGCCTCATGATAGCCCCTAGATGCTCTCAGCTCTTCAAATTGGCTTGAGTTGCCATATGTCCTGTTTTGCCGTCACTGAGACTCACCGCCGGCCATTGCACCAGCCGAATTTGCCAGCATAAGTTGGCCCGAGGGTGCACAAGAGATTGTTGAGTATGTTTTGATCATGTTCGTGTGTCGGCGGTCATCCCCTAGCTAGCATGAGCCCTTCTCTCATCGACGAGAGGAAGAAGATACTATTCATGCATCACTAAGTTCAAATCCGTACGCCCCACCTGTTATACACAGGAAAGAAAATGAAAAAGAAATTAAAAACCCTATGGGTCCCACTCTGTTTCTCTCTCTCTTTCTATTTTCTAGAATCAATTTAACATTCAAACTTTGAAATAGCATAACTTCTTCATTTTAAGTCCAAATTGGATTAAACTAATTTCTAAATTCATCTAAAATCAAGATCTATCTACTGAAATCAAAATCATAAATTTTGGAGTTTAATTGAATTTTTATTTGAATTTAGTTTTAATTTGCTGATTTTATCCAAATTTTCACATAATTAATTAAATAGCGTACGATGCACAAGAAGAAGAAGCCAAGACAAATCAAGATCCACAAGGCCAAGCAGCAAGTGAATAAGGCGAGTTAATACTTTGATCATGTTGAATAAACTCTTTATGCAAATTATTTCTATTTAAATTATTAAATTGCATGCAGTTAATTATTATGCAAACTATGCTCGCTTTAAGAATTTAGTTACATGCCATTGTAGATCATCCTTGAAATAATTGCACCCTTATTCATTGTAGCCCTAGAAACGTACGAATGAACCTACTAGTATATATTGTATCTAAATACCACACTTAGACCTGTTTAGCTAGTCGAAGGCAATAACTTGCCCCGTTGTTAATTTAACATAAAATTTTGGTTTGGGGTAGTCATTGTGGAAGATGGCTGGTATGTTGTAGTATGGATAATTTATGCTTCCAAAAACTCTAGCATGCTTAAATATCTGGGCAGATGATAAGAGGGGTTGGTGCAGTGGATGCACAAGAATGTGTGGTTTATGGTAGAACCACCTAGATAACCCTAAGGATTAAATCTGACTTTGATATTCCAATGTAAAATAGTACAACTGTAAGTCTGCAAAGTGTAATTGGGCTAAGTAAGAATTATCGGACCCTGAAAGTCATCTCGCTGGTGGGGCAGTGGAGTTGTGTAGGAGGAGTTTGTACAATCTTGAATGGGACAACAAGTGGAGGGTGAAGTCTGCTAGCTGCGCTAGTTGTTATGGAAAGTTGAAGTCCAGCTACGCTGGTCATTGTGGTGGACATCCTGCACAACTTATTGGATCACTATGTGTGGGAGCAGCCATATGAGTGAGATGATAGAAGGGGCGAGGTGCTTCCTAAAAGCTGTGTGATGATCTCTTCGATCCATGGTCAAGGGTAGACTTGGAAACTTACTTGGATAGAGTTTTATTTTTAAAAACTTTGTGAGTGGAAGAAAAAGTGCCGGACAGTGGATGCCCTGATTTGTGTTGCCCTGGGCGTCGACCTAGTGATGATATTACAGATGAAACACTAGAAAATAGCATATGATAATATTATTACAATCATTTAAATATTTAGAAAATCTATTTTAGTCAAATTTGCTTTAAATATTTAGAAAATCTATTTTAGTCAAATTTGCTAAGTCTTGGGAAATTTTTAAGTAGTGTAAACTTTCAAGGCATTTGGCAAGATAAAAAAAATATAGTCCGAGCCTTCCCTTGGTAAACCATATATTAATATAATTGCATTCTATGTTTTGGCTCACGGAGCACAGTGGTTTATGCTCATACTCTCTTACTCAATAAACTCAAAAATAGGAGAATATGATCATTAGGCTTATGAGAACGCCCCTGGTCCTGTTGGAGGAGAACACGAAGGAAATTAGGATGGATTTTAAAGGTCCTAAATCCCAGTATGGCGGACTTTGATAGAGATTATGTGCACATATATTATCCTATCTAGGGTAATATCTGTTGCTTACACTTTACCCCCAGTCACTTGCCGGTGGATTCTTTCGGTCCTCCCTATTGGTTTTACTTTCTTTGCTTTCGCTTTTTGGTAATGTAAGTATTTTGCTAGGTTGGCCCCTTAAACACTCACCCTATGTGGTGAGGTAAAACTCTAATGTGTAATATTAAGTTATGATATGTTTATCCCGATGTATGAGATGAATCAGCTATGTATCTATGAGTACTATCTAGTGATTTAGTAAATAGTGTGATGAAGTTACAAAGGATTCTGGATTGTAAAATCCTTGTCCAACAATGCTGGTATTAGAGCATACAATTATAGGGTAAAACCTTAGATATAATGGCCGCCATCTAAGGATATGAGTTTTATTTACAAAACTATAGAGTAATATTGCTTCTACTTAACACTCTTAGTACTAGCAGACTTGTCCTCTCTTTATTTTAAAAATGGTTATTTACACTTTGGTAGTTTAAACTATAGATGGCTGGAGGCATAGTTGATGGTCCATGGGATCTTTTCACCCACAGTTAGGATGAAGATGATTTTGCTAACATCCTATGGAAGCTAATGCAATATTTGGGCTACACTCACTAGCCCATATTCTGAGGCCACCGCACTTCAGATGGAATCCAGGAATCCTGGATTGGGGAGGTTTCCATCTATGCCTGGGACAATGATCACCAACCCCACACTTTCCAGAGTACCTTTAGGAGGAGAACTACTGCCAATGCACTTCAGGGTGCTGCCCGCCTATCCTCAGCACGTCAGTGCAATATCCATGAAGCCACTCTAATGACATAACCATTTTGCTCCATCCCGTAGTGAGGGGCCATGCCACAATGAGACTTTTGTTCCAGTTGATGAGGATGATTCCTTGCTAACACACCAGGTTCAGCTTACACGAGCCATGGGATCCACCTATAGTGAGGCCCTGGATGAGATCACCGACCTAAGCCAGCTTCTACTTTGAAGGATCGGAAACGGCAACAGAGGGGGGGTGAATGGTGCCCAAATAATATACCCCGAGTATTCTCACACAAAACGTACACTAAATTTTCTTAAAAAAAGAAGCAGAATAAAACAACTCACAGAAAATTAATTTTGGACTGCATGCAAAAGAATAAAAAACTAGAACGCATGTGACACTAAAAAATTCAGCATAAATCAGTGATCAACCAGCAAAAAATTCAACTAAAAATAATGCTATTTGGACTGCATGCAAAAAGATTGAAATCAGTAAAAGAAAACAAATAGGAAGAAGGATGCTGATTTCAACTTAGAACGTAGCTGTCTCTGAAGATGATATAAGCTGTTGGCCGAAACTAGAACTGGGAGCAGCAACCGAAAAGGAGCTGTGCAGAACAGAAAATAAGCTTTGCACAGAAAATCAGTACCAACTATGCCTGCTGCAGCTGAACCGAACTGCACTTGTTTGGCTGGAAATGAAGCTTAGAGAAAATAAAAAGCAGTAGCAAAAGCCTCTGGACAGCACCTGGCCAAGACACACACAACCATGTGCAGTCCAACTAAACCATGAGCTACTGCACCAAAACTGTACCTCAACCGAACCAAAAACACACAGCAAGAAGAGCAGCCGAAACTACGGGATCATCTGTCCAAAACCTGACTGCCGAGGATAGGAAACAAAAGAACTCCTTGTTACGTGCAGTATGTGATTAAATAGAGAGCTGCCCATGGTAAAGAAGGTGCAGTCCCCAAGCAACTGAAACCTGCAGATAACAGAAAAGAAAGGAGAGAGAGCAGCAGCTAAAAAGAAAAACAGGACTGCAAAGCGGATACTAGCAGACTGGCCGAAACATTGCAGAACTGGACAGCTAGCAGTCAGCCGAATGTCTACAAGAGAAGAACCTACAGAACCAAAAATCAGTTTAGACAAAGACTCCAGGCTCCTTTGCTCAGACCGAAAGAAACACAATAGAACCTAGAAGAGCAGCAGAAAATCGAGAGAACTGAGTTCGGTTGATACAAACAGCTCACAATCTTCCAGAACCGCAGACAACTAGCAGCAAATGGCCGATATAATGCAGAAACCGGTCTACTGCTCCAGAGTACTAGTTGTCAAAGCAAAACACAAAAAGACTAGCAATAACAGAAGATCATTAAAAGAAAAGGAGCAGTCGGTACAGCAATAAAAGGGACTTTAATCAAATCTTGCTGCCGAAACCTGCTAGACTGAAAACTGAGAACTGCTAGCACAGAGAAACACATCACAGGGAAAGCAAATCATCTCAACACAAGATTTCTAAGGGAGACTAGGACTAATTCTTGCGGCAAGAAAAAGAAGTGCACAGGAGAACAAGAAACAACCGAGAGAATACTTGAACATACATACTACTAAAAATAAAACTGAACTTGCAGGAGAGAAATTTGCTTATGGACATTAACCAACCAAATGGTTTTGAGAGATATATCCAACATAAGCAAAAAGCTAATTTCTCACTAACTGAAAATCAACACAAAGTAAATAAAAGAGCAAATCAGCCACAAGAACACAAGGATCTTCATATTGAGACGAAGAGAGATGAACTATTATAACCGATAAATGTTTACATCTACTCTTCCATGTCTCACTCAAGAACACCCACAAGGAGAGAATGAACCCTAAATCTTGCATACAAAAATTTCTCTCCCAAGAGTACAAGCATTAGGAAACCCTAATACTCATACCCATTTCTCTTTCTCTCTATCTCAAGTGCACTTCTCCACATAGAGAGCACCTCTATTTATAGCCTCCACTAATGGGTTTAGAAGCTTACTTTACCCATTAGGTCACACCAACTCTCCACTAATGGGTTTACACACATTTTACCCATTAGGTCACAACACCTCTCTACTAATGGATCATTTCCAAATAAAATCATCTTCCTTTGTGCAGCCTTGTGTATTTACCAAAATGCCCCTCCTGCACCTTCCTGGAAGCTTCCTCGAGTCCTGCCGCACACGCCTCGCAACCACTTCGAGTCCTCGTCGTCTTCGACACATCCCGACCGCTCTGACCTCAGCACCACCTGTGCCTAGTTTGGTCACCCGTGTCTCGCCATGACACCGTCTCAAAGTCCTGCAGTCATCACCGACAAGAAAACACATTATATAGCACCGCACCAGATGATATAATTAAATATCCGCATCAGTAATTATCATAAACATGCCTCGAACAAACTCAGACTTTATAGGACACGCGTCAATTACTCATCACACAACCGGGGTTACCTCCACATGGTCTCTCAATCTCCCCCTTGGTGAGTATATTGACAAACACAGAAAAAGCATAAAGTTGAGTTTGAAAGTCAAATATGGTCTAAAAGAAAATCAAAGAAACTCAAGACCATATCGACAAAAGAGAAAACTGGAGCAGAAGAAACTCCAGAAGGCTTTTTCTCCAAACTTCTCCCCCTTTTGGCAATAAATTCATCAAAATTCACGAGAGAATGAAATGACTGTGTGTTCTTTATTTTAAGCATTCAGAGCCATGAAGATTATCCATAATGATTTTTCGAGTATTACACCAAGCCATAATTCATATGAATGCTATTAAGATCATGACAATTTATGTATAGAAAAGCGAAACCAAATAAGTCATAATCTGTGAATTAGTTCAAAATTTTTTTAAACATGTCAAGTAAAACATGATTTTAGTCTAGTTAGAGGTATCCAAGGATGATACAAGCCATGTCAAATAATCTAAGTAAAATCAAGAAGCTAAAATTGAGTCGATTTAGAGTGCTATAAGTTCAAGAATGACTCAATTGTTCATGTACTTGGTCTTTTTGTAAATAAGCAATTTAGCATAATTGACTTTTGTTGAAAATCACATTTGGTTTTATCTTAGCAAAGCAAGTCCTGGACTAGGAGCCATCCACAACTGCTTCCTAAGCTTCAACCATTTTCACAAATTTTAATGTCGTAGCCATGTGCTAGATCTCAAGCCTTATGCGATCACTCCAAGCGAGAAGCTTAAGAAGATGATCTTGGTAAACCAAAACTCCCCCTGAGTTCATGCCTAGTGCAATGGCAAGCCGTCTCATGAGAGTGAATTGGTGAGATCAGTTTTTTCGCACAAAAGAGATCACTTTGCTTTTGTTTCATTTTGCTCATAGACCAAGGAGTTAATGATAATTCATGCTTCATAAAAGAACTAACATAGCTCAATCTAAAGCTCAAAAGAGATTCAAGACTCAACTCAACCTATTTGACATAGCATGAATCATAAATGGAGAACTTAAGATAGACTATTCTCAATAGCTAACCATGACAAGATTTAATTCAAGTTAAGCATTTTTAATTAACTTATCATGGCAAAGACTAGACTACACATATAGAATCATGATAAATCAAGCATTTTTAGCATAGATCATGGCAAGATGTAATTCAGTGTAAATAAATCAACAAGGATAATAATCAAGGCTCCATGTAGTTATATGACAATGCAGCAAGAAGAAAAACAAGAGAATCCAGCTCCCCCTCAACATGAGATGCACTATTTGATTCAAATGGAGTTATGACAACATTTAATTCTAGTATACCCAAATGAACTCCCCCTGAACCCAAGCAATAAAACGAGAAGCTGGCAAATAACTCAAAAAGGCAGTTCTTAAAGCATAGACAAGATATAGAGGATAATATGACTCAGATCGACTCTCATCTACTCCATATAACTTTAGGACTATCACCTGGTCAAATAACACACTAGGAGTAAACACGCTCCTGCCTACCCAAGGGTAGCCCAACCCTCGCTAGACCTATAAGAAGTGAGTAAACTCAACCTAGTGAGAAGAGAGACAGCTAATAAGCAGCATCCTAGCATCACAAGATGAGAGGGAGAAGACTGAGCAACTAGATGAGAGAATCACTCTAATCTATGCTGGAAGGACTAATCCTGAATGCACCCTTATGCAATGCAATGAAGAAGGACATATAAAAAATATGATAGAGCAAAACGCACAAAGCTCCCCTCACAACAGTCCATAAGGACAAACCGCCCCAAACTCTCCCCGCAAGGCTGAAAACCTAGAGCTATCCAAAGGCTTGGTAAAGATATCAGCCAACTGGTGGTCACTCTCCACAAACTGGAGCACTATGTCACCCTTCTCCACATGATCTCTAAGAAAATGATAACGGATATCGATGTGCTTGGTCCGAGAGTGCTGCACTGGGTTCTTGGCAATGTTAATCGCAGAAGTGTTATCACAAAAGAGTGGAACATCGCCGATAACTAACCCAAAGTCCCGCAGGTCGGCCATCCAAAGCACTGGCCGCAAAGAATCGGCGCAGCTACGTACTCGGCCTCTGCGGTGGACTATGCAACACCGAACTGCTTCCTCGAAGACCAGGAAACAAGAGAAGTGCCAATAAATTGGCAAGTGCCAGAAGTGCTCTTCCTATCTATTCTACAGCCAGCGAAGTCTGCATCCGAGAAGGCTCTCAAGGAAAGACAGGATGAGGAAGAGTACCAGATACCATAGTCTATGGTAGCTCGAAGGTACCGAAAGATGCGTTTCACCGCCTGACAGTGAGATACGCGAGGTGAAGTCTGAAATTGAGCACACAGACACACAGAGAAGTGTATGTCCGGTCTCGAGGCGGTGAGGTACAAGAGGGAACCGATCATACTTCTGAACTCCTTCTGATCAACTGGCTCGCCATCCTCATCTGGATCAAGTGAAGTCATTGTTGCCATCGGAGTAGATACTGGCTTGCCATCACTCATATCAAAGCGCTTCAGGAGGTCTCGAGTGTACTTGCCCTGATGCAAGAAGGTACCCTCCCGAGTCTGCTTGATCTGGAAGCCAAGAAAGAAACTCAACTCGCCCATCATGCTCATCTCAAACTCCGAGCTCATGACATCGGAAAACTGAGAAACGAGAGCATATGAGGAGCCGCTAAAGATGATGTCATTCACATAAATCTGGACGAGCAGAAGATCAGTGCCATGCTAGCGAATGAACAAGGTCTTGTCTACTTTACCCATCTCAAAATCATGACTCAACAGGTAGGACTTAAACCTCTCATACCAAGCTCTAGAGGCCTACTTAAGTCCATACAACGCTTTGGAAAACTTGTAGACATGGTTAGGGTATTTGGGGTTTTCAAAACCAGGAGGCTGTCGGACGTAGACCTCTTCCTCAATAAAGCCATTGAGAAAGGCACTCTTGACGTCCATCTGGTAAAGCTTGAAACCCTTAGAAGCTGCAAAGGCAAGTAGGATTCTAATGGCTTCAAGTCCGCTCACAGGGCAAAGGTCTCTCAAATCTAGACCTCAACCCGGGAGAACCCCGAGCTACCAGTCTAACTTTGTTCCGAATAACCACTCCATCCTCGCTCTGCTTGTTCTTAAACACCCACTTAGTCCCAATAATATTGTGACCTCGCGGGGGCTCGACAAGCGACCAGACCTTGTTTCTCTCGAAATTTTCCAACTCCTCATGCATGGCATTGACCCAAGACTCATCAGAAAGAGCATGACAAACATCCTTGGGCTCAAATGAGGCAACAAAGGCAGAGTGCAGACAGAAGTGAGATGTGCCAGACTTTGAGCGTGTAACGCGCTCAAAGATATCTCCAATTATCTGGTCTGAAGGATGAGCTTTCTAGATATGACGGGGGGGTCCGGAATGAGAAGAGGTAGTGGCCTCTACCTCATGAGCTGATGAGGTAGGAACAGAGCCACTAGCTCCTGATGATGTAGAAAGAATAGGCTGATCTCCTTGAGGTGCGATGGAAGAAGCAGGCACCTCAAGGGGAGGAGAAACTGGATCGGGTAGACAACTCTCACCGTTGTCCTCCTCATCATCCACAAAGATGGGCTTGGACTGCTCTACTGAACCTGAGATATCGGGCCTAGTCCCCGGACTGGCCTCATCGAAGGTCACCTCGCAGGTCTCTACCATTTTGCTAGACTCGTAGTTCCAGACCCTATAAGCCCGCGAAGAAGTCGAGTAACCCAGAAAAATCCCATCACAGGAACGTGACTCGAACTTATCTAGGTTTCCGGACTTCAGAATAAAACACTTGCAACCAAAAACACGAAAATGAGATACGCTGGGCTTTCGCCCGTATCTCAACTCATAAGAAGGGCGATGCAAGTGTGCCCTCAGAAAAACTCTGTTTGAAACATGGCACGCGGTGGCTATCGCCTCAGCCCAAAACTTCCTAGGTGTAGAGTATTCATTGAGCATCGTCCTGACCATCTCAACCAAGATACGGTTCTTCCTCTCCACAACGCTATTTTGTTGAGGGACGTACAGAGAAGAGAACTGGTGCTCTACAACTGTCTCATCGCAAAACCTCTTAAAGTAGGAATTCTTGAACTCTGTGCCATTGTCACTACGGATCGCTCGTAAGGCACCCTAAGCTCAACAGAAGCCTCACCAATAGACCTCGAAAATGTGTAAACGCCTCATCCTTCGAGGCTAAGAAAAACACCCAAGAGTATCTCGAGAAGTCATCGACTACAACAAGAACATACCACTTCCTCCCGCCGATCGCACTCTAGCAGTCCAATCGCTCCATGTGGAGCAATTGTCTCGCATCGGCCATCGTGGATCGTGACCGAGGATGGAAAGCGGCAACCATCTTGCCATACCGGCAAGGAGCGCAAATAAGATCTTTGACCATCTTGAGCTTCGGCAGACCACGAATGAGGTCGTGGCCGCTAACTCGGGTCAAATGGTCAAATCCAATATAACCAAGTCTCCTATGCCAGAACGAAAGGTCGCGGGAATCAGAAGCAACTAAACACCGAGAGGATCACCGTAAGACTCGGAAAAATCAGCACGAAAGATCCTCCCAAAACGAAATCCCGCAAACCAAAGCAATCAAGAATCAAGAATTTTGCAATTATTTTTCTTAAAGCTCATCTCAAAGTCGTCATCGGTAAGCTGAGAAACGGAAAGTAAATTATACTGCAGCTTACTAACCAAGGCCACATCTTTTAATACAAAAGAATCATTAATACGCACAGTACCTTTGGCGATGACACGCCCGATGAAGCATCTCCGAAGGTGATCGCCTCATCACCGGAGCACGGCAAGGGAAGAAAACCAACGAGAATCTCCACCATGTGTCGTGAACACCCGAGTCTACGAGCCAAACCTTTCCTTCCTCGCCGGCGAACCCGAGTCAAACAGAGTAAAGTCTCGAGATCGGGTAAATCAACAAAGTGATTTTGGCACCCAATACCAATAACACGCCGAGCAAATGAAGTAGTCAAATACGATCGACATCTATCTACCCTACGCCTCGCCACTCAAAGAAGCCGATGATCTTAGTGAAGACCAAGTCGTTATTGGGTTCGATCACACGGAGAGCGAGCCGAGTACCAACAACACGCCGATCTCACTGCGGGTAGCTATCTCGATGGAAACGAGATCTACCTCGTGATGGCGGATATCATGACTCGGGCAAATCGAGGACGAAAATCGGAAGAACCGAAAAACCAAGTCCTCGATGCTGCCAAAAGCATCAACAAGAGCAGACCACGACCTTGTGTTGGTCTTAGGTACACTCAAGGTTTGGGGTGACCGAATACGCCTAAGAGCTGCAACACGGTCTCTCTCGCGCGATCTCTCGCGCTCCATCCTTCCGAAGCATCTCTCGATCATGTGTCCATCCTTCCGACAAAAGATACAATGAAACTTCACCTTCCTATGCACACTCCCGCTAGTGCACACAACAAACATAGGTGATACTCCTCTTCCTCAACCGAGCAACATTGGGCATAAAGCTGTGAGTACATTGGTACTCAGCAAGTCATTTGTAACAAATGAATGCAATATAGTATGCAAGGCTTACCAAAGGAATGTTGAAAGGTTAATTTGCATAAATGACAGTTGAAATACAAATAAATAGATTGAAGGCGAACTTTAAGTAAAACAGTAATAAATACTTAATCAAAGGAATTGATATAACCACTTGCGGACCTCCCATCCACAAGCTAACCAACCGCTTATGGACCTCCCATCCATAAGCTAAACCAACAGTGAACACCTGTCCACTTCCATTTACAAGTTTTCAGAAATAACTACCCCTCGTGTGAAATCGCCGAGCATTGTCCATGACCGAGGACGCGGCTATTGGAATAATTTTACACTCTGCAGAGGTTGCACAACTGTACCCACACGATGCGATAATCCTCACGTTAAAGATAATCACAACAAGGCCTTTACAAAGTTCGCCATAACTCAATCCGCCTGCTAGGGTTTCGTGATCACACCCCCTTGCGCCACATGGAAATCAGCAACCATGTTCATCTCAATGACAAGATTAAAGTTGGAACATCCCAAATTAGTCAGCCAGGTCCATCCCATACTAGACATGTGGTTTGCACGGTAAGGCTCAGATCAATGGCGCACAAAGTTAAGTCCTTAGCAATCCCTGGGCGAGGCTACTACATCCTCGGTGCACCAAAGACTTCCCCCTTCGCACGATCACTCGCCCGAGTGGAAAACCAGGTTTGTATAACCACCGCCGATGACGCACCAACGTCATGGCACAAATTTTAATAAACGTGGCACCAACCACAGTTCTATATCTCATTAAGTCACATTGATAATTCACATGTGATGATAAACCCGTTCGTAACTATAAGCAAAGCTAAGCAGTCTATCGCACCAACCCATGTGACGAATAACCTAGCATCACTAGTATGATTCCCAACATAAGTTGACAAAGGTATCATGGTGTTCCAAATTATCAAGGAGGGAGAAATTCAATTGGGCAATAACTACCAGTACGAAGGTTTGAATAAAAGTAGCGAGAGAGAAAGCGACCGAAAATGAAGAAATACATAAAATAATAAGAAAATGAACTCCAAAATTCACAAAACTAGAACCAACAGCTAGAGCTCGATTTTAGATGAATTTAGAAAAAAGAACGGGGTCAATCGGAGCTAGGACGGAGGAGAACGGGCTCTCGGAAAATTAAACCTAAATTAAATCGGAAAAATCAGAAAAATTATCGCGGCTGTGGACCGGCGCACGGAAACGGATCCACCGTGGACTCGAGCCCACGAAATGATGCACGCGGGCGGCGGTGACGCGCACGCTAGGGTCGACGAGCGCGGCATATCTATGCCGCCACGCAGGCAAGGGTGACGTGGCAGCTAACGTGGCTGCCACGTGGCACCTGGGGTGGGTCTCGGCTGACGTGGCGCTGACCCACCACGTGGGATGCCACGTCAGCTAGGGCAGACGCGGCGCTGGCGGCGGCGGCGGGGATCCGACGGTCGCGGAGGCGACACGCGGCGAGATCTGGGGCGTCGATCCAGATCTGAGGCGACGGCGGCGATGGAGCGGGCGCGGCGACGGCGGATCGCCGACGCTGCGTGGCGCGTCGCGGCGCGCGTCTCGGGCGGAGCGTAGGCGGCGACAACGCGTGGCGGCACGGGGACAGATCGGCGACGCGTGGCGGGCGCGCCGCGAGGCGTGGCGGCGCGCGCGCGAGGCGTGGCGCGCGCGCGCGAGGCGTAGCGCGCGGCGCGCGCGGGGTGCGCAGCGGTGTCCGGGCGCGGCGACCGAGGGGCGAGCGAGGCGCGGCGCCCGCGACGACGAGGAGGCGACGGCGACGCGAGAAGAGAACGGCGAGGGGCTCACCGGCGGGACTCGCGACGGCGACAACCCGGCGCCGCGGAAGGCAGGAGGCACAGCGACGGCAGCTGCTGCTCGGGAACAGCGGCGACGGCGCGGGAGAGCGGGGGCTAGGGTTCGGCGGCGGCGACGAGCGGGCACGCGAACCGAGGTGGGGCGGCGGGTTTTATCACGCGAACCGAGGAGCTCGGATCGGTTACGACGTGGGTCGTGGCTCGGATCGGGTTTGGACGGTCCAGATGTCACGCGCGAGCGATCAAACGGCGAGGGCAAACGGCACGGTTAGGGTTAGGGTTACTCGCGGTCGGGTAGATCCGACGGCTGGGACAAGGCGACGCGAAGATCGGACGGCCGAGGGGGAACGGGGCGCGGCGGCGGCGCGGCACGCTGGCGTTGTTGGTGCCTCCACGTGGCGGCGCGATGCGCGACACGTGGAGGTGGCGGGATCGGGCGGCGAGGGTGCGGCGGCGCGCGCGCGGGAAGCGGGGAGTACGGCGGCAGCGCGGGCGCGGTGGATGGGTGACGCGTGGCGGGGAGGAGGAGATCGGGCGGCGGGGGAATTTTACAATTTCTTTCTTTTTTTCAGAAATTCAAATAAACTTCAACGAGCTCAAGAAAATAGCAAATAAATCACAAAAATTCACCAAAAATACCAGAAAATTCCTTGAGACCTGAAGAATCCTAATAAAATATTTCCAGCTTATGTTAATGTTTATTTTAATCATATTAAATCTTTGAAAATTCTAAACATTCATTTGAAGCTTGAATTTATTTCAGAAAATTCTGAAAAATTCATTTTTAAAATCCTAGCTTCAAAAATTACAGAAAAACAGGATGTTACAAACCTTACCCCCTCAAACGAGATCTCGACCCCGAGATCTGGGCCAACTAAGAGAATATGTTCGGGAACTCTGCTCTGAGGTCCTCCTCGCGCTCCCTGGTGGCTTCCTCCTCGGAATGGTTGCTCCACTGGAATTTGCATAAATGGACCACTTTATTCCGAGTGACTCGCTCTGACACTTCCAAAATTTTGACTGGATGCTCCTTGTACGACAGATCCTCCTGCAGGTCAACGGCCTCAACTGGCACGGCCTCCTCTGGCACACGAAAGCATTTTTTCAGCTGGGACACATGGAAGACATCATGTACCCCACTGAAGGACGCAGGTAACTCCAACTGATAAGCAACCTCTCCCCTGCATTTCAGAATCCTGAACGGACCAACATATCTCGGTGCAAACTTCCCTTTTAACTGAAACCTCTTCACACCTTTGAATGGTGTGATCCTGAGATATACGAAATCATTTGGCTCAAAACTCAGCTCTCGACGTCCGTATCTCAGATAACTCTTCATGTCTGCCCGGCGCTTTTCAACCTTTCCTGTATCAAACGGACCTTATCCTCAGCTTATTTCAAACAGTATGGATCAAAAACCTGTCCTTCCCCTGTCTCTTTCCAATTGAGAGGGGTTCTGCATTTCCTGCCATACAATGCCTCAAACGGTGACATCTGCAAACTGGCTTGATAGCTGTTGTTGTACGAGAACTCTGCAAAAGGCAAACAAATGTCCCACTTGGACCCATGATCAAGCACACAGGCTCTCAACATGTCCTCCAAAATCTGATTTACTTGCTCTGTTTGACCATCTGTCTGGGGTGATATGTCTGATCGAATTCAGTGAGTTCCCATAGCCTTATGGAAACTACCCCAAAGCGAGAGGTGAACTGCGATCCACGATCCGACACAATCTTCTTGGGCACACCATGCAAACCGACAATCCCGACATATATAGCTCGCCAATCATTACCACCGTAGGTTGTCTTCACCGAATGAAATGAGCAACCTTGGTCAATCGATCCACGATGACCCAAATCGAATCATAGCCCTCTTTGGTCTTAGGCAGACCGACTATGAAGTCCATACCAATTTCTTCCTACTTCCACTCAGGGACTTTCAATGGCTGTAGCAAACCTGCTGGTCTCTGATGCTCTGCCCATACTCTCTGACAAACATCGCAAAGGGCCACATACTCAGCGATCTCACGCTTCATGCTTGGCCACCAATACTTATCCTTAATGTCCTGATACATCTTGGTACTGTCTGGATGAATCGAATACAATGACTCATGAGCCTCTTTTAACAACACATCCTTTAGCTCTTGCTTACTAGGCACACACAAACGCTGCTTGAACCACAAGGTTCCCTGGTCATCCACTGAAAATCCTGACTCTTTACCTTCACTTAAGTTCTTTCTGATCCGCTGAAATGCCTCATCATCCGACCGAGCCCGATTTAATCGACCATCCAAAGTAGACTGCATCTCCATAGCTGCCAAAAATCCTTGCTCAACCAACTCTAGGCTAAGCTTCTGAAATTCCTCATGCAATGTTGGCTGACTCTCTCGAACCATCACTAAATTGCAATACACCTTTCTGCCCAAGGCATCTGCAACAACATTGGCTTTCCCAGGATGATAATGTATGCCAACATTATAATCCTTTATCAGCTCCAACCACCTTCTCTGCCTGAGGTTAAGCTTGGACTGGGTAAAGATGTATTTCAGACTCTTATGATCCGTGTAAACCTCACATCTATTACCCATCAGATAATGACGTCAAATATTTAAAGTATGCACTACGGCTGCTAGCTCCAAGTCATGAGTAGGGTAGTTCTCCTCATGCGGTCTCAACTGGCATGAGGCATCAGCTACCACTCTCTTGTCTTGCATCAAGACACAACCCAAACCTTTGCGAGATGCATCGCAATAAATCTCAAAATCCTTATTAATATCAGGCAAAACAAGCACTAGGGCCGTGGTCAAACTCTCCTTAAGTTTCTGAAAACTTTTCTCGCACTCTGACGTCCAAGTGAATTTCTTTTCCTTCTTGAGCAACTGCGTGAGGGGTCTAGCCACACTAGAAAATCCCTCAATAAAGCGACGGTAGTATCCTGCCATACCCAGAAAACTCCTAACCTGGGTAACTGAAGTGGGTGACTGCCAATCCAAAACATCACTCACCTTTCCTAGGTCAACTGCGACTCCTTCTGCTGTCAACACATACCCTAAAAAGGCGACTTTCTTCATCCAAAACTCACATTTGCTGAACTTCGCATGCAACTGATTATCCCTCAATTTCTGCAATGCTAATCTCAAGTGCTCTTGATGTTCCTCCTCATTTTTGGAATATATATCAAAATGTCGTCAATGAACACAATGACAAACTTGTTCAAATATTATATAAACATCTTATTCATCAAATACATGAAATATGCTGGGGCATTGGTCAAACCAAAAGACATCACTGTGAACTCGTATAGACCATAACGAGTCGAGAAGGCTGTCTTGGGTATGTCCTCCTTGCGAATCCTCATTTGATGATATCCTGACCTCAAATCAATCTTGGAGAAAACTCCTACTCCCTTAACCTGGTCAAATAAGTCATCAATCCTGGGCAGAGGGTACTTATTCTTGATGGTGACCTCATTAAGTGCTCTGTAGTCCCCACACACATGCGCTGACTACCATCCTTCTTCTTGACGAACAACACTGGCGCTCCCCACGGTGATGAACTCGGTCTGATGTAACCCTTATCCAAAAGCTCCTAAATTTGCTTCTTTAACTCCACTAGATCATTGGCTAGCATCCGATAGGGTCTCTTGGAGATCGGAGCGGTACCTGGCACAAGCTCAATCAAAAACTCAACCTCCCTCTCTGGTGGCATACCTGGAAGATCATCTAGAAACACGTCGAGGTACTCCCGACAACCGTACATCCTCCAACCGATCACCTTGCTCGCAAACCATGATCGCTCTCGCCGACACTCATTGTCGCTAATCGCACCTTAACCCCATCCAATTGGTTAAGGTCATCGCTCGCTCCCACGCCTAGCACCGCTGCGCCTCTGGCCAATCCATTCCCAAGATTACATCTAGGGACCGCATATCCAACAAAATCAGTCGCCCTGAACTCAACTCCCGAATGGTTATCCTAACTCCTGACAACCTAGGTTGGATTTCAACTCGATCCGGGATTGATTAAAAGAACAGATCCAAGAGCAACAGATTTTCAATTGTTGCTTTAAAGCAAAACTCCGAAACAAATGAATGCGAAGCTCGTAATCAAATAAAATTGTGGCAGAACCGAATGTACTAGGAACGCATCGATCACAACGCCCGTGCTGCTGGGGCATCCTCTCGCGTGATGTGGTTCACCCGACCTCTCATCATCGGCATCCCGCCGCTCGCCCCGATGCCGGGGTGCTCCTCGCTCGCTCCCGGGTAGGAGTACGACCGGTGTGGCTCCCAAGTCGGCGAATCGGCGTCGGGGCTCGCCTCGAGGGCACTTGCTAGCATAGTGTCCCACCTCATGACACTTAAAGCAAGTGACGATGCCGCTGGTTATCGCTCTTCGCTCGCGACCATCGAACCACCGTGACGCTGCCCGATCGAAATCGACGTGGCGCTCGAGCCGGGTCCTAAAAGCCGACGATCACCGCTGCTGCTGCTGCCGTGGCACTCGTCAGCCGGTAGGAACCAAAACGAGGCCTCGGGATCGTGCGATCGCGGACCCCTCGCCGATCAACCTCCTCTTGCGTGACTCCTCGAGCTCGCGCGACTCTCCTCAATGAGAATGGCCTTATCCACCAACCGCTGAAATCGCATAGTCGCTGCCTCACGACTTGCACCTTCAAAGCTGGGTTCAAGCCTTTCTTGAATCTCTTCGCGAATCGCATCCGATGCTACATCCTCTCGGCGCAGAGCGAGCCAACCGAGTGAATTTATTAAGATATTCACTCACCGATGTGTTCCTCTCACAAATTCCTAACTCATCCTTCTTCATCTCGACCACTCCATCCATGACGTGGGCGATATGGAAGGCCTTGGCGAACTCCTTCCAAGTGATGTTGTTCGGTTCTCATGGGCGCACGATGTTCTCCCACCACTCTGCCGCTTTGGTCCTCAAGCCGATGTGCTTTGCATATAACACATTCTCTCTGCTCGGTGCCGAGCCAAGTTCGCTTTCTTCTCAATCGAACGGACCCAATAGTCGGTCTCCAAAGGCTCGACGAATTGAAGAAAACAGCGGTCTCGTCCTCATGAACTCGTGATAGCCGGACCGCCGACGAGGTGCCGGTGGTGGTATCGCCTCCTAGTGCCGCTGCCGCATCATAGTCCGATACTCTGCATCATGGTCTGCGCATCATCCGAGTCCGCCACCAAAATCGACTAAGGGCGGGATCCAAGGTAGGTGGCACCGTCGCAAAGACTCTTCTTCGGTCCTGGTTCGCCTGACATGCCGAGGAGTTCTCTGGTATCAACCATCTTGCTCAAAAGAAAACAATCACGATCACCAAAGGTAAAAGACGAGAGGGAAAAGCATAGATAAGAGGTAAATGCGTCTAAGGGGTTTTGCTTAATGGAAACCTAAACTAAACAAACACTTAGCCAAAGAGGCTAACAAAGAAATCGAACAAAATTAACTCCATTAAAAGATTGACATGATCGCAATATAATGCTTTTAAGGCAATATTTGCACTCACATCACACACAACCGCAAATAAAATCCAACGTGTCTACTCGCATTATCTACTATAAAGGCTCCCACTCGGGTCCTCGACAAATAGGGTACACCGCTATCGCCCTCTCGAATCGCTGAGACAACCCACGAGTTGCGGACCGCGCGCATCGCTCTCGACCGGGGGATCGGGTAAACCGACGAGATAGGCTTGACGATCTCCGGTGATACGACGCCTCTCCTCCGGCTCGGCAGATAGGCGACAGTAGAGGTATCGCGATCGCGTCGGGGCTCCTCCCGCATCGCTCCGTAGTTCAGGGTGACTCCGTATTGCTCCTTGAGCTTCGGGACGAGTCCGCCATGTTGATCTTGTATAGCTTGCAAAGGCGACGGATGGCTTTGTGCGCAACTCCAGCCGACATCTCTCCACCGGCACCGCATTCTTGAAATCGTGATGTAGCACCCGCTGCCGACTCGGGTGGTGAAGTATAGCCCGAGATGCTCCCGAGGCGTTGACCCTATGCTTCTCATCCTTGGTGAGGTAGACGGGCAATCTCTTCAATCCGAGGCTCCGCAATGTAACGCGTAGAAGTGATCTCCGTTAGTGATATGCCCTAGAGGCAACATGGAGATGTTGTATATATCACATACTATGTTTATGATACATTACTTTGTTCCTTGGAATAGACATCATCATTATTGATCAATGAGTATGTGACTTATTCATGAGACTCTTAAATACTAAGATGTTGCTATTTCTAAATGATCACGATCGATATCATATGAGGAACAAAT
This sequence comes from Melocanna baccifera, assembly GCA_036346265.1. NCBI lineage: Eukaryota > Viridiplantae > Streptophyta > Magnoliopsida > Poales > Poaceae > Melocanna > Melocanna baccifera. Next base: position 15,625,224 of record CM070677.1, read on the forward strand.
ATGATTCAAAGACAAAGATCAAGATATGTATTGATTGATGTTCATGTCTCATGGATCATGGTATGGTGATACCAAATCAATAATATGGACATATGTTAGTGAACATATGTTGATAGACTCGCCATGAGACACTGCAGAGATTCCATGTGTCATCGCTTGGTCTCAAGTAGTGTTTATGTAGAGTCCTTAGACTTGAGATCATCATGGTTCCCAACATGAGTAGTAGCTTATTTTGGGACTACTAAACACTACTCCGTGAATCGGGTAGTCATAAAAGTAGTCTTCGGGTTTGCCATGAAACATGTAGTGGGATATGAATGATCAAGATAGAATTTGCCCCTCCTTATGGGAGAGATATCTCTCGCCCTCGATGTAATGGATTATGAAAGTGCATGGCCATGCCAAGGTGATTGAGGAGTCAATCACGAGTTTATAATCCATCACGGAATCGAGAGAGTGATTGAGCTATTAAGAGGATGACACAGTCTCGCCTTGAGCTCAATCTATATCGTGAGGCAAAGGGATTCGTACATGAGAGAACATTACAGTTCAATGATATGATCTTTACATATACTTTGGGGTTAATATGTCTTACTAGAGGCCGCTTATTAACAGGTGACCGGAAAGGCGCTTCCGGTCACGACCAAGTATACGTGAACCTCTGTGGTCGCACGCTTAACGGGTTGGAACACTAATTCGATAGAGATCCGAATAGACTCCTATTGGGCCTCGGTCCACGAGGCCCACGTGAGGAGGTCTATATATATGGAGGCGAGGGGCGAGGGGATAGGGTCCTGTTAACATCTAGCAAAACCCTAGCCGCCACCTCCCGAGCCAAACCCTAGTCGCCACGAGTGCTAGTACACTCGCGATCGGCGCCCACCCGGGACGTGTGGATACCGGTGGAGGCGCCGCTCTGTTGCGGTCGACGGGCGGCGTGGAGGAGACGATCTGCTCGGGACGATCGGCTACTTCCACTACTACCTCGACGCGCGTGATTGGATCGGTTTCCAATTCTTCTTCACACGCGGCGTCTAAGTGGTAACGATCCATGATCCTTTCTTAGCATGATGTTCTTGGGTGCGCGGTAGAAAAGTTTTGTTTTCTGCTTCCGTAGCCTACGCGTATTCCTTTATCTCCATCCTCCTGTCGGGCTGTAAGAAGCTTGGGACATCTAATGCAATTATAAAGGAAAGATCAGTTTATAACTTTATGAAAACAAATTTTGCAAGAGTTGGGGCGAGAGACAAGAATCCTTAAGAATGAGGTAAGAAGATAAGGATATTACTAAATATCAGATTTAGTTGGTTTGATTTAGAAAATAAATTTTCGGGCTACGACCAATCTAACTAGGGCTTCGTCCTACAGTCGATATGGCTCTGATACCATCTCTGTCGAGACCCGAATATGCAAATCCAGACTCCCTGTGTATTCTGCACTAGTTCCAGGATCATGCTAGTGCACACAGTCAAACATAGATGAGATCACAACCATATACACGATATAATAAAGGGAAAGCTCAAATATCGATAAATCTCAAAAAGGTACGACCTTATGGTCAAGCTTACAATAAACTGGCCCGAAGGCTTAACCAGAGTAGCAGCGAAAATCCAAAATAAAGCGTAGTAGCCAATCGACAAGCCACAGGCTATCGAGTGGAGAACGAAGCCTAAACCGCTGAAGTCGCCAAGTACTCTCTTCGGCACCTCCGCCGGTGATACTCCTCTTCCTCAACTGAGCAACATTGGGCATAAAGCCGTGAGTACATTGGTACTCAGCAAGTCGTTTGTAACGCGAGCGCGGGGATGGCAACGCGTGGCGGGCACGTCGATCGAACGGCGCAGAGGCGAGGTAGGCGGGCGAGGAGGCCACCGCCAGCCGCCATGGCGGGGAGGATCGACGGCGGGAGCGGGCAAGGGAGCAGGAAGGGACGACGGCGCGATGCGGGATGGGTGACGCGTGGGAAGGAATCGAGCGCGAGAGCGCCCGATTTTTATTTCCTTTTTCTTTTTCCAAAAATACAAATAAAATGCTAGGAGCTCTAGAAAATAGCAAATAAATCCTAACAATTCGCCAAAAATATCAGAAAATTTCTTGAGACCTGAAGAATCCAAATAAAATATTTTCAATTTATGTTAATGTTTATTTTACTCAGATTAAATCATTTTAAATTTCAAAAATTCATTTGAAGCTTGATTTAATTTCAAAATTTCAGAAAATTTATTTTTAAATTCTAGGCTTTATAAAATGCAGAAAAACAGGATGTTATACAATTCTTCTGAAAAGACTTTAGGGTAGCCTTGTACTACGAGCATGCCTTCTAGAGGCATATCATCCAGATGATAAACTGCATGACCCCATCAGTATGGTCAGTCCACCTTAACTTATGTGGTTAATCCATGGCATTTAGTCAAGCTTACTTTCCTAGTAGCATAGTTTATCACACCTTGATGTCTTGCCAGCCAATCCATTCTTAGTATGATATCCAGGGTTTGGAAATTTAGTACTATCAAGTCTGTTAGGAACCCAAATTCTTTCATAGTAATTTCTATCATAGGTCTTACTAATGTAACAATGATAAATCCTTAGGTGAGCTAAGTACTGCTGCTTTCTTTAGTTTATATGTAGGCAACTTAAGCTTATCCACATACTTCCTGGCTATGAATGAATTCGAAGCCCTAGAATCAATGAGAATGTTTGTAGGTACTGATTTGACATAGAACATACCCATCAAAACACATGTGGCCTCTTGGGCTTTCTCGGTAGTGATATGGTTCACATGGCCGTGATTGGGTGTTGAGGTCACCTTGTTTACCTGAGGGGTCTGATATCCCCTGCCCAATGCTAAAGCTTGTCCACGGATTGGCATGATTTCCAAATTAAACTTCACCAATGTGACCTATTTTTGCGGGCATAGTTGGCGAAATGCCCCTTTTCCCCCGCAATGATAACAGTTAAGGTTGGTAATAGGACTTGATCTAGCAGGCTGGCTTGCAAGGAGCGGAGTTTGAAATGCATTGCCAATGGGTCATGGTGCTAGGGCTAGAGCTCTTGGTGGCTAAAATACTCCCAGTCTTGGTGCAGGGGGGTTATTGAAGAATCACTAAATAAATCTCCCTTGTGGTCATTAGACAATTTGCTTGCACTTGCGGCTAGCTTCCGGATTTTTTTCTCTCATTCTCCAGAATATGTCTTTTATTGACCAGATGATGCAAACTGGAGAAGTCTTATATGATTAGCTACACACACAGATCCTCATGCATGCCCTCAAAGAAGCGGTCAATCTTCTCCTCTTCATCTGTCATATCTTTTGGGGCATAGTGGGCAAGCTGGTTGAACTTTGTCAGGTATTCGCCAACTGACATATCCCCTTTCTTCAAGGTACGGAATTTATTTTTCTTCATTTGCATAACTCAGGCAGGCACGATGTTAGTTCGAAAGGCATTCTTGAACTCTCTCTGTGGAATTGCATATCCAACTTGGTCAACTACTTCTCCCTCTTCTTCTTCTGCCTCTTCTTCGGCTTCTTCTTGCTCTTCTACCTCTTCCTCTTCTTCGGCCTCGAGATAATCTTCACCTCGAGCAGCTAAGTAGTTTTCCTACCAAGCTGTGGCTGCCTCCTTGAGTTGATGGGTGATGAAGACCACCTTGTCCTCTTTGGCACATCTTGTAAGTCGTAGCTTTTTTTCGGTGTCTCGAAGCCAATCTTCTGCTTCGAGCAGCTCATCGATGGAAGAAAAGGTTAGGGATTGAGTCCTCAAGAAGTCGACCAGCTTGGAGTTGCGGTTGTTGGCATTTGCTTGTTAGCTAGTGTGGATTGCTTGTAGGATTTGGGTCTATTGCACCATAATTTGTGCCATGGTGGGATTGACTGGTGGAGATGGAAGATTAACTCCTCATCCATGGCCTCTCCCACGTCCTACAGATGGCGGTTCCTAGTTGGCATCTTGGTTGATGTTAGCTTGCAATTCCTGGTTGGCCTTAGCCTAAGCCCTAGTGACTGTTCTGACTATCCATGGGGAACATTCTTATTTATAGCTAAAAGCTATTTTAGTGGGTTACTACCCTTGAAAGCACATAAAAAACCATATGAAGAAGGTAAATAGCAAAATGAAATACAATATAAGGCCTACTTCTAGCCGCATGTCATTTATAATAAGTGGTTACAGTACAGTATCATATTTTATAGCATCTACTTCTAGTACAAGTACAATACCCTATATGGCACATTTTGATTACCATTACAAAAGTGAGTGCTTACTGCCCAAAATAGTACTGGTAATCACTCTGCTAGCCTATCCATCTACTCTTCCATAAAGTTGGCCCTGAGACAAGTGGGACTATAGCACGTGGAGTAGGAGCGAGATCGACTGCCGTCGAGGCTAGACGTGCCTGAGCGAGAGCGGCTGCGGCTGTCCTCAAGCGGATTCCTCCAGTCTGGGGACGAGTAGAGGCAGGATTAACTGGAATGTTGATAGGTGTAGCGAGTGTTGGAACACGGCTAGAGGCTACCACTACAATCTGCTGAAGTGCGGCGAGGGCCATAGCCTTCTTGCACTCCACAGCAGTGAGCGTCATCTCACATTTCGCAAGCTTCTTGCGAGAGTCTCCACCTAGCTGTAACTGCCAAGTATGAGAGACCATGTGGAGGTAACCCCGGTTGTGTGATGAGTAATTGACGCGTGTCCTATAAAGTCTGAGTTTGTTCCAGGCATGTTTATGATAATTACTGATGCGGATATTTAATTATATCATCTGGTGTGGTGCTATGTAATGTGTTTTCTTGTCGGTGATGACTGCAGGACTTTGAGACGGTGTCGTGGCGAGACACGGGTGACCGGACTAGACTCAGGCGGTGCTGAGGTCAGAGCGGTCGGGATGTGTCGAAGATGACGAGGACTCGAAGTGGCTGCGAGGCGTGTGCGGCAAGACTCGAGGAAGCTTCCAGGAAGGTGCAGGAGGGGCATTTTGGTAAATGCATAAGGCTGCACAAAGGAAGAGGATTTTATTTGGAAATGATCCATTAGTGGAGAGGTGTTGTGACCTAATGGGTAAAATGTGTGTAAACCCATTAGTGGAGAGTTGGTGTGACCTAATGGGTAAAGTAAACTTCTAAACCCATTAGTGGAGGCTATAAATAGAGATGCTCTCTATGTGGAGAAGTGCACTTGAGATAGAGAGAAAGAGAAATGGGTATGAGTATTAGGGTTTCCTAATGCTTGTGCTCTTGGGAGAGAATTTTTTGTATGCAAGATTTAGGGTTCATTCTCTCCTTGTGGGTGTTCTTGAGTGAGACATGGAAGAGTAGATGTAAACATTTATCGGTTATAATAGTTCATCTCTCTTCGTCTCAATATGAAGATCCTTGTGTTCTTGTGGCTGATTTGCTCTTTTATTTACTTTGTGTTGATTTTCAGTTAGTGAGAAATTAGCTTTTTGCTTATGTTGGATATATCTCTCAAAACCATTTGGTTGGTTAATGTCCATAAGCAAATTTCTCTCCCGCAAGTTCAGCTTTATTTTTAGTAGTATGTATGTTCAAGTATTCTCTTGGTTGTTTCTTGTTCTCCTGCACTTCTTTTTCTTGCCGCAAGAATTAGTCCTAGTCTCCTTAGAAATCTTGTGTTGAGATGATTTGCTTTCCCGTGATGTGTTTCTCTGTGCTAGCGCTTCGCTAGCCTAGCGTGTTTCGCAGAAGATTTGATTAAAGTCCCTTTATTGCTGCATCGATCGCTTCCTTTTCTTTTAATGATCTTCATATTGCTAGTCTTTTGTGTTTTGCTTTGACAACTAGTACTGGAGCAGCAGACCGGTTTACGCATTATATCCGCCATTTGTTGCTAGTTGTCCGTGGTTCTCGAAGATTGTGAGTCGTTTGTATCAACCGAACTCGCTTTCGATTTTCTCACGCTCTTCTAGGTTCTATTGTGTTTCTTTCTGTCCGAGCAAAGAGAGCCCGAGTCTTTGTCTAAACCGATTTTTCGGTTCTCGTAGGTTCTTCTCTCGTAGACATTCGCCGATCGCTAGCTGTCCGCTTCGCAATGTTTCGCCACCGCTAGTATCCGCTTGCAGTCCTGCTTTCTTTTTAGCCGCTGCTCTCTCCTTTCTTTTCTCTTATCTGCAGTTTCAGCTTGCTTGGGGACTGCACCTTGTTTACTATGGGCAGCTCTCTATTTAATCACATACGCACGTAATAAGGAGTTCTTTGTTTCCTATCCTTGGCAATCAGTTTTGGACAGATGATCCCGTAGTTTCACCGCTCTTCTTGTCAGGTGTTTTTGGTTCGGTTGAGGTACAGTTTTGGTGCAGCAGCTCACGGAAACTCCAGGAGGAAGCAAAAACCAAACTGACTAAATAGATAGGCTATACTCAATGCTATCCACAACCTGGTAATTTGACTGAGCCTAACAGAGGTATCACATGAGAACAATTGACTGCAAACCAAATCAGAAGGTGCACTGGACTGCTGGCCGAAAGCACCAAAAAAAGGAAGTTCTAGAAGCAGTCAAAAGCTAAAGAAGTAGTTCAGAAAAGAGGGCCTGCTTGCTGCCAAAAAGAGGTATGCCTCCTCTCTAGACAAATACTTGCACCAATAGTCAAGCAAGTTAGTACTACCAAGGAGACTAGGGTCGCGGCAGAAATGTAAGATGGCAGTTACGCTTCGCACTTTGGTTCTCTATGAACCGAACCAAAAGAAACAGCACAAGGAAAACTGCACAATCATAAAACACCTGTAGACTGCTGTAGCTGCTGAAGGAAAACAAACCCACAAACAGCTGGCCGAAACTACCAAGTCTGAGAACAAAACCGAATAAAGTAAATCTGCAGTTTCCTATCAACCGAATGCTGCTACTTTGTCTTCTCCTGATCTGAATTGAATGCTGCTACAAATCGAATGTTTTCCTGATCAGCCTAAACCCTAAACCCCCTAAACCCTAAAACCCTAAACCCTAAACCCTAAAATATTATAATTAAATCGTTAGTATCCATAAATAGCACAAAATGTCCGAAACAAACTCTAACTTTCCAGAATACGAGTCAATTACTCATCACACAACTGGGGTTACCTCCACATGGTCTCTCAATCTCCCTTTTGATGAGTATATTGACAAACACAGAAAAAACATGTAAAGTTGAGTTTGCTTTGAAAGTCATACAAGATCTAAATGAGAAGCAAATAGATGCAAGACCAAGTAGACAGAAGGAGCAAAACAGAAAGAGTAAGTTTTCCGCAAAAGCTCTTAGAAATTGGCTTTTTCTCCAATATTCTCCCCATTTTGGCAATAAAATCATCAAGATGCTCAAGAGAGAATGAAATGACTTCAAGTTATTTATTTTAAGCATTCAGAACCATGAAGATTATCCAATTTGACCATTTAAGTATTACACCAAGCCATAACACATAAGAATGCTATCAAGATTATGACGATTCATGTAGAGGCTAACTAAACCAAATAAGTCATAATCTGAAAATTAGTCCAAATTATTAGCATGTCAAGTCAACCAGGAATATAGTCTAGCTAAATGTATCCAAGGATGATGCAAGCCATGTCAAATAATCTAAGTGGAACCAAGAAGCCAGTATTGAGTCGGTTTAGAGTACTACAAGTTCAAGAATGACTCATTTGATTAAGTACTTGATCTTTTTGTAACTAAGCAAATTTAGCACAATTGACTTTTTTTGAAAAGTATTTTTGGCTTTATCTTAGCAAAGTATGTCCTGGACTAGGAGCCATCCACAACTGTCTCCTAAGTTTCAACCATTTTGAGAAATATCATTTTCTTAGCCATGTGCTAGATCTCAAGCCTTATGCGACCACTCCAAGCAATAAGCTTAAGGAAGTGATCTTGGTCATCCAAAGCTCCCCTGAGTTCATGCCTAGTGCAATGGCAAGCAGTCTCATGAGAAAGAATTGGTGAGATCAGTTTTTTCGCACAAAAGAGATCTTTTTGCTTTTGCATAAATGTAGTTCTAAACTAAGGAGTTAAAAATAATTCATGCTTCATAAAAGAACTAACATAGCTCAATCTAAAGCTCAATAGAGATTCAAAACTCAACTTAGCCTATTTGACATGGCACGAATTATAAAAGGATAACTAAAGACAGACTAGTCTCAAAAGCCACTATGACATGAATTAATTCAAGTTGTGTAGTTTTTAATCAACTTATCATGGCAAAGACTAGACTACACATATAAAGTCATGAAAAATCTAGCAATTAAGCACAGATCATGGCAAGATGTAATGCATTGTAAACAGATCATAATTAGATAAAAATTAAGGCTCCATGTAGTTATATTACAATGCAAAATGAAATGCAAGAAAATCTAGCTCCCTCACAAAATGTGATGCATTTTTTAGTTCAAGTTGAGTTATATCAATATTAAGATCTAGAAGCTCCCAAATGAACTCCCCCTGAACCAAAGCAATAAAAACGAGAAGCTGGCAAGAAAATCAGAAAAAGCAGTCCTTAAAGCATAGACAAGATATATAGGATACTATGGCTCAGACTGACTCTCATCTACCCCATGAGACTCTAGGACTATCAGCTGGTCTTCTAACACACTAGGGATAAACACGTGCCCTGTCTACCGAAGAGTGGCCCAACCCTCGCTAGACCTATAAGAAGTGAGTGAACTCAACCTAGTGAGAAGAAAGACAGCTAATAAGCAGCATCCTAACGTCACAAGATGAGAGGAGGAAGACTGAGCAACTAGATGAGTGAAGCACTCTAATCTATGCTGAAAGGACTAAATCGAATGAACCCTTATGCAATGCAATGAAGAAGGATGTACATGTAAATGTGATAGAGCAAAGAACACAAAGTCGCTTCTCACAATACCCATAAGGACATACCACCCCAAGCTCTCCCGCAAGGTGAAAACCTGACTATCCAAAGGCTTGGTAAAGATATCACCAACCGTGGTCACTTCCACAACCGGAGCACTATGTCACCCTTCTCCACATGGTCTCTAAGGAAGTGATACTCGATATCAATGTGCTTGGTCCGAGAGTGCCGCACCGGGTTCTTGGCAATGTTAATAGCGTAAGAGTTATCACAAAAGAGTGAAACATCGCTCATAATTCAACCCAAAGTCCCGCAGGTCGGCCATCCAAAGTATCTCGATCGCAACAATCGGCAAGAAGAACGCATTTCGCCTCGCGGTGGATCAGGTAACACCTGATCGCTTCCTAGAAGACCAAGAAACAAGAGAAGTGTCAATGAATTGGCAAAGCGATGTGTTTTTTCTGTTTATCCTACAACAAGAAAGTCTCGTGACGAGTAGGCTCTAAGGAAAAACAAGAAGAGGAAGAGTACCAGATACCATAGTCTATGGTAGCTCGAAGGTACCGGAAGATGCGTTTCACCGTCTGGCCGTGAGATACGCGAGGTGAGGCCTGAAATCGAGCACACAGACACACAGAGAAGTGTATGTCCGGTCTCCAAGCAGTGAGGTACAAGAAGGAACCGATCATGCTCCTGAACTCCTTCTGATCAACTGGCTCGCCATCCTCATCTGGATCAAGTGAAGTCGTTGATGCCATCGGGGTTGACACCGGCTTGCCATCACTCATGTCAAAGCGCTTCAGGAGGTCTCGAGTGTACTTTCCCTGATGCAAAAAGGTACCCTCCCGAGTCTGCTTGATCTGGAAGCCAAGAAAGAAGTTCAATTCGCCCATCATGCTCATCTCAAACTCTGAGCTCATGACAGCAAAGAACTGGGAAACAAGAGCATGAGAAGAGCCACCAAAGATGATGTCATCCACATAAATCTGGACGAATAGAAGGTCATTGCCATGCCTGCGAATGAACAAGGTCTTGTCTACCTTACCCATCTCAGACCTATGACTCAACAGATAGAACTTAAGTCTGTCATACCAAGCTCTAGGGGCTTGCTTAAGTCCATACAGGGCTTTGGAAAGCTTGTAGACATGGTTTGGATATTTGGGGTTTTCGAAACCTGGAGGCTGCCTAACATAAACCTCTTACTCAATAAATTCATTGAGGAAAGCACTCTTGATATCCATCTGGTAAAGCTTGAAACCCTTAGACGCTGCGAAAGCAAGCAAAATTCTAATGGCTTCTAGCCTAGCTACAGGGGCAAAGGTCTCCTCAAAATCTAAACCCTCATCATGGGAGAAACCCTGAGCTACCAATCTAGCCTTATTTCAAATGACTACCCCATCCTCACTCTGCTTATTTTTGAACACTCACTTGGTACCTATGACATTATGACCTCTAGGGGGCTCGATAAGCGACCAGACCTTGTTTCTCTTAAATATTTTCAACTCTTCATGCATGGCATTGACCCAAGACTCATCAAAAGAGCATGACTGACATCCTTGGGCTCGAACGAGGTAACGAAGGCAGAGTGAAGACAGAAGAGAGACATGCCAGATTTTGAGCGTGTGACACGCTCAAAGATATCTCCAATTATCTGCTCTAAAGGATGGTCTTTCTGGATATGACGGGAAGGTCCTGGATGAGAAGAAGTAGTGACCTCTACCTCATGAGCTGACGAGGTAGGAACAGAGCCACTAGCTCCTGAGGATGCGGAAGGAATGGGATGATCTCCTTGAGGTGCGATGGAAGAAACAGGCACCTCAAGGGGAGGAGAAACTGGATCGGGTAGACAACCCTCATCTTCATCCTCCTTATCATCCACAAAGATGGGCTTGACCGCTTCATCAACTCGAGATATCGGCCTAGTCCCTGACCGCCTTATCGAAGGTCACCTCGCAGGACTCTACCATTTTACAAGACTCACAGTTCCAGACCCTATACGCCCGTGAAGAAGTCGAGTAGCCCAAAAAAATCCCATCACAAGATCGTGACTCGAACTTATCTAGATTCTCAGACTTCAGAATAAAACACTTACAACCAAACACACGAAAATGAGAGACACTGGGCTTTCGCCCGTATCTCAACTCATAAGAAGTGCGATGCAAGTGTGCCCTAAGAAAAACTCTGTTTGAAATATAGCACGCGGTGGCTATCGCCTCAACCCAAAACTTCCTAGGTGTAGAATACTCATTAAGCATCGTCCTGGCCATCTCGACCAAGGTACGGTTTTTCCTCTCCACAATGCCATTTTGTTGAGGGACGTACGGAGAAGAGAACTGGTGCTCTACACCTGTCTCATCGCAAAACCTCTCAAAGTAGAAATTCTTGAACTCCGTGCCATTGTCACTGCAGATCGCTCGTAAGGCACCCGAGCTCAACAGAAGCATACTAAAAGACCCAAAATGGGTAAATGTCTCATCCTTCGAGGTTAAGAAAACACCTAAGAGTACCCCGAGAAGTCATCGACACGACAAGAACATACCACTTCCTCCCGCCGATCGCACTCTAGCCGTCCAATCGTGTCCATGTGGAGCAGCTGTCCCGATGCATCGGTCATAGTCACTGTGACCGGAGAATGAGAAGCGGCAACCATCTTACCGTGCCGGTAAGGAGCGCAAACTAGATCTTTGACCATTTTGAGTTTAGAGAGACCACGAATGAGATCATGGCCGCTAACACGGTCAAATGGTCAAATGGTCAAATCCGATATGACCAAGTCTCCTATGCCAGAACGTGAGGTCACGGGACTTAGAAGCAACTAAACACCTGAAAGGATCACCAGAAAACTCAACAAAACCAGCATGAAAAATCCTCCCATATCTAGAAATCCCGCAAACTAGACTCCCCGAAGAATAAAAAATTTTACAATTATTTTTCTTAAAGCTCACATCAAAACCGTCATCGGTAAGCTAGGAAACTGAAAGCAAATTGTACAACAGCTTACTCACTAAGGCAACATCTTTTAAAATAAATGAATCATTAATGCGCACAGTACCTTTAGCGATGACGCGTCCAGATGAGACGTCTTCGAAGGTGATTGTCTCATCACCTGGAGCTCGGGCTAAAGAAGAGAACCAACATGAGTCTCCGGTCATGTGTCGAGAACAGCCGGAGTCAACAAGCCAAACCTCTCCCTTCCTTGCCCGGCGAACCTGAGTCAAGCAGAGAGTGAAGGCTCAGTACTGGGATAAATCAAAAGTGATTTCGGCACCCAATACTGAGTCACATGTCGAGCAGAAGAAGTAGCCACACACGACTGACCTCTAACTACCCTACGCTCTCTGTCGCTCAAAGAGCCAGAAGGTCTACTAGCAAACTCGGTCGTATTGGGTCCGATCACACGGAGAGCGAGTCGGAGTACCAACAATATGCTGATCACATCGCGAGTAGCCATCTCGATAGGGAGAATGAGATCTACCCTCAGAACGACGGAAGTCACAACCAGAGGCATGTTGAGGACGAAAATAAAAAAAACTCAGAAAATCCAAGTCCTCGATGATGCTCAAACCCATCAAGATGAACAGTCCTAGACCTTGTGTTGGTTTTAGGTGCACTCAAGATCTAGGGCTGACCCTGAATACGCCTAAGAGCATCAACACGATCTCTACACGCGATCTTGGCGCACCTGAAACATCTCTCGACCGAGTGTCCATCCTTCTGACAGAAGGTGCAATGAAACTTCGCCTTCTGAGAGGTCAAATCACAAGGTGTTACCATTTTACTGTCAGAAATCCCTTGGACAAAGCCCGCTGATTTAAATTGAACTTTTTCAGTTCTGGGCTTGACCTCGATCACACATGCTGCTATGGGTCCGAAAACAGCAGGTGAATGCTTCCTAACATCCTCAAGAAAATCATATCCTAAACCTTGATTAAATTTGCAAATCTTGGACTGGTCTAGAATAAGATTTAGCTTCTTCTTGCCTCCTACAAATCTCTCAAGAGTGTTCATAAGATACTGACACTCCCGAAAGAGAGAGGTGCAAGAAGAGCAGGGGGAAGGAGAGACAGCAGAAGGTAAGGAAGTAGAAGAAGAACCAACAGCAGAGGAACGAATGGCATGTGCACGCACACCGCCTCGTAAGGGACAAATCCTCTCGCTAGCCATTTGGATCACGTTGTTAGACGTCTCTACCTTACCCTTGGGCTTCTCCCCAACACCAGCACACACATTACAAGCAGATGGTTGCTTCTCTAGAAGGTCCTTAGTTAGCTTCACACATTTTTCATCCAAAGCAACGAGTTTAAATTTTAATTTTTCACAATTATTACATGGTGAGCTAACAGGGTCCTTAGACGCATATTGAGCCATTTTCTTGTTATGATCAATCATTTCTTGAAACTGTTTTGAGACAGATTCAAGCTCAGCGGTTAATTTGGGACAATTCAAGCAAGAGGCAATAGGCTCAAGCAAGGAGGTATACAATTCAGCAATTTTATGATCTGCCTTCTTTAAGTTCATTTTCAAATTATTACAGTTTTCACATGTTTCAGGCAGATCAAGAAGCATAGTATAAAGACCTCTAAAAGCATTGTCCTTATCCTCACATGAGGTGTAGGAAGTAGTCTGAACAGTAGAGGAAATAGAAACTACCCGACTCATTTCTAGTTCAGTATGCAGATTAACATTCTTCTCCTTAAGTATATCAAGCTCAGAAGTCAAACTATCATGAGAGGTCATTAGCTTCTCCAAGCAAAGAAGAACATACATCACATTCGTCACGAGAGGGAACAGATATAAGCGAAGTAAGCTCTCGTGACAACTTCTCTACTTTCTTCTCAAGATCAACAACCCTAACTCTAGATCTAGCATAAAACTTACCTAGCTTAAGAAATGCATCATTGAGCTGGTCGTAGGAGGGACCTACCTCATCGGAGTCACTGTAGAGCTCGCTGTCGCTGACGTCGGTCTCGGTGGCCATGAAGCACATGCCGATGAAGTCATCGCCGTCTTTGGGATCTTGATCATCCTTGCCGCCGCCGCCGCCTCCACCCTCCACGCCAAGTCGATGTCGCCGGCTGCGCGAGGACGCGTGGAAGAGTTTCTTGGCTTTGCTAAAGTTGCGAAACTTCTTCTTGCCTTGAGCGTGAGCTGGAGGCTTCTTGTTGCGGTTCTTATCGATGTAGTCGTTCTTACTCACACCGCCATAGTCGTTCTTGCCCTTCTCAAGCTTGGGGCAATTTGCTCGAATGTGGTTGGGGCCACCACACTCGAAACAAATTATCGACCCACTCCTTTTTCTATCCCTTACTCTCTTGTAGGCATGCGAAAACTTTCTGGCTAAAGGGTTAGCTGGTCTTCTGGTAGTTGCTCTAATTGATCATCGGTTACTTCACAGAGAGCGCTTAGGAAAACCAAGAGCACTATCCGAGAAAACACCGTAAGGTGGATCGATCGGTAACCAAAGCCATCGACTGAGACTTCGACTTGCGAGAGACAATGTCAATCTTGTGAGTCTTGAGGCGTGAGTACAACGCATCAAGAGTCAATGTCGAAAGGTCATGGTGTCCTTGATGATGATCACCTTCATCTCCTAAACTCGCAAATCCAAGGCCGAGAGTATCTGACGAGCGTTGTCCGAGTCGGAGTATGTGAGACAGACGGCTCGGATGTTGCTCAGAATCTTGTGAAATCTCGCAAAACACTCATCCAAGGACTCACCAGCGAGCATTTCAAACTTGTTGTAATCTCGCTTGAACTGGTCCTGTCGTATGGTCTTAATCTAGGTGGTGCCCTTATGGTATGCATCGAGAGTCACCCAGATGTCGTAGGCCGACGAGTGATGAGAAATGCGATCGAACTCGTTCCGGCTCAGACCCTGGATTATAATATTTCATGCCTTAGCATTTGCCTCAACATCAGGCATGTTATTAACAGTGATGTTCTTTTTCCTAAATTCATCTAAAATCGAGCTCTAACTTTTGGTTCTGATTTCATGATTTTTGGAGTTCATTTGCTTATCATTTTATGTGTTTTTCTAGTTTCGGTCGTTTTCTCTCTCGTTAGATTCGGATTCCGGAGGAGCAGGATCTACGCCCGAAGACCAAGAGTACCTCGCTGAGCATAACCAAGGCAAGTCGTATCCTTTGACCATATTGAACTTAGTATGCAATATATTATTTAATTATTTTGTTTTAAATTACATTACATCGCTATTTTTATTCAAACCCTGTAATTGGTAGTTATTGTCCCAGATTGATTATCCCTCCTTGATAATTTGGAGCACCCTTAAGCCATGGTCACCTTAGGTTGGGTTATTATTTAGTGATGCTATGTTGATTGTCACATGGGATTGGTACAATAGAACTACTTAGTCTTGCTTAATTTACACTTGGGTTTATCATCGCATGTGAATTATTAATTTAATTTAATAATATATGGAACTGTGGTTGGTACCACGTTTATTAAAATTTATGCTATGACATTGGTGTGTGTAGGATCAGAAATCGCAACAGAGGGGGGGGTGAATGTTGATTTCAAAAATACCCCCAGTATTCGCACACAAATCTTACACACTAAAATCTCTCTTCGATAGCTAAGGGAGCTATGAAGAAAGGACAACTGCTGAACATAAAAAAATAATTAACCAAAGAAACTCCAGGAGGAAGCAAAAACCAAACTGACTAAATAGATAGGCTATACTCAATGCTATCCACAACCTGGTAATTTGACTGAGCCTAACAGAGGTATCACATGAGAACAATTGACTGCAAACCAAATCAGAAGGTGCATTGGACTACTGGCTGAAAGCACCAAAAAAAAGGAGGTTCTAGAAGCAGTCAAAACCTAAAGAAGTAGTTCAGAAAATAGGGCCTGCTTGCTGCCAAAAAGAGGTATGCCTCCTCTCTGGACAAATACTTGCACCAATAGCTGGCAGGAAGCACTACCAAGGAGACTAGGGGCTGCGGCAGGAAACAGAAGATGGCAGGCTACAGTTCTGCACTTTGGTTCTCTATGAACTAAACCAAAAGAAACAGCACAAGGGAAAACTGCACAATCATAAAACACCTGCAGACTGCTGTAGCTGCTGAAGGAAAACAAACCCACAAACAACTGGCCGAAACTACCAAGTTTGAGAACAAAACTGAATAAAGTAAATCTGCAGTTTCCTGTCAACCAAATGCTGCTACTCTGTCTTCTCCTGATCTGAACCGAAGGCTACAGGGAAACTGCAAACCGAAACTGAGAAGTAGATACTGCACTCACGCGGTTAAACAGGGATAGAACAGGGTGATGAACCGTAAGAACTGCCGAAGGTAATAACCAAGCAGGGACTGCAGCAGCCAAAACCATGAAGAACCAAAAGAAAAGAAGAAACTGCAGTCTGCTGAAATGAGAACAACCTGCAGAATCTTGGCCGACAAACACAGGGACTGTAGATCAAAGAGCCAAAACAGGAAACAACATCTTTGTCTCACATCCAGAAGGAACTGCAGCATGCTGGCCGAAGGGAACAAAGAGATGAAACTGAAAGTAATACAGCTTCCTGTCTAAGAGCAGACAGAAAAGAGAAATCTGAAAACAAGAATGTTCTTTGATTTTCTACTCTTGGGATGAACTGATCACTTGATCTTGAGGCCAATTCCCATCACTGAGCAGCAAGAAAATTCAAGATAAAGTTCACTAGAAATCAACACAAGGATTGCTATTGGGTATGAGCTAGTCAAATGACTTTGAGAAAGACCCAAATCATAGCAATGAATCAATCAAACCAAGATTACTAGAAAATAGAAATCAACAAACAAGAACACTTAGCCAACATAACTCAGACAACAGAAATTTAATAGAGAGGTAGAGAGATACCCCGGATTAGATAAAGAAAATATTTACAACCATCTCTCCCATCTCTCAATTAAAATATACACACACATGGAGAGAACAAGTAAACCCTAACTCTCATCACAACTATCTCTCTACTAAAGCACAAGTATTAGGAAACCCTAACACTCACACCTATCTCTCTCACTTACACTCCTACCCTCTCCACATGAGAGCACCTCTATTTATAGCCTCCACTAATGGGTTTACAAATACTTTACCCATTAGGTCAAAACTACTCTCTACTAATGGGTTTACACACCATTTTACCCATTAGGTCGCAACAATTCTCCACTAATGGGTTTACACACCATTTTACCCATTAGGTCACAACAACTCGCCACTAATGGATCATTCCCTAACCAAATTCACTTCCTTTTGTGCAGCTCTGCGCATTTACCAAAATACCACTCCTGTACCTTCCGGGAAGCTTCCTCGTTTCTTGCGCGCACGCCTCGCAACCACTTCGAGTCCTCACCGTCTTCGACACATCTCGACCGCTCGACTCAAGATCGCTCGTGCCTAGTCCGGCACCGTGTCTCACCACAACTCCGTCTCAAAGTCCTGCAGCCATCACTGACAAGAAAACGCATCACATAGCACCGCACAAAATATTATAATTAAATCATTAGCATCCATAAATAGCACAAAATGCCCGAAACAAACTCTAACTTTCCAGAACACGAGTCAATTACTCATCACACAACTGGGGTTATCTCCACATGGTCTCTCAGTGTGTCATTGGCTTGGTTATACAAACTTAGTTTTACATTTGGGCGAGTGATCGTGTAGTAAAAGGGGAAGTGCAGGTTCACTTCGCGGGATGTGGTAGCCTCGCCCGGATAGGATTAAGGACTTAATTTTGTGCGCTATTGATCTGAGCTTTATCGTGCAAACCACATGTCTAGTATGGGATAGATCTGGCTGACTAATTTGGGAGGTTTCAACTTAATCTTGCCAATGAGATGAACATGGTTGCTGATTTCCATGTGGCGCAAAGGGGGTGTGATGCGAAACCCTAGCGGGCAGGATTAGGTTGGGATTGAACTTTGTAAAGGCCTTGTTGTGATTTCCTGATATCGAGGCTAATCACATCGTGTGGGTATAGTTGTGATTGCTCTGCAGAGTGTAAAACTATTCGAATAGCCGCATACTCGGTCATGGACAATGCTCAGTGATTTCACACGAGGGTTAGTATTGTCTTTTAAACTTGGTGGTTTATGTTGGAAGTGAACAGGTAGTTCACTGTCCGTTCAACTTGTGAATGGGATGTCCACAAGTGGTTTAATTTCATTCCTTTGATTATTTATTATTATCGTTTTCACTTAAAGTTCGCTTTCAATCTATTTATCATATTTACTATGAAATATCTTTTATGCAAATTAACCTTTCAGTATTCCATTGGTAAGCCTTGCATACTATATTGCATTCATTGTTACAAATGACTTGCTGAGTACCAATGTACTCACGGCTTTACGCCTATGTTGCTCAGTTGAGAACGAGGAGTATTATCAGCAGGAGGTTCCAGAAGGAGAGTACTTCGATGATTTCACGGATTAGGCTTCGTTCTCCACTCGATAGCCTGTGGGCTTGTCGATTGGCCGCTACGCTTTATTTTGGATTTCCGCTGCTAGTTTTAAAGCCCTTCCAGCTAGTGATATTGTAAGCTTGACCATAAGGTCGTACCTTTGAGATTTATTAACATTTGAGTTTTCCCTTTTATTTTATCGTGTGTATGGTTGTGATTACATCTATGTTTGACTGTGTCCACTAGCGTGATCCTGGACTAGTGCAGTTTATACAAGGAGTTCAAGATAGATATATGGTTAGGATATCATCAGTTGAAGATCAGGGGTGGAAAATATTTCCAAGACGGCGTTCACCACCCAATATGGCATGTATGAGTTTCTTGGACTAGCAAATACTCTAGCTTATTTTATGAATCTTGTGAATAAGGTATTCATGGAGTATCTAGACAAATTTATGGTGGTATTGATTGATGACATTCTGATCTATTCAAAGAGTGTCGAAAAACATGTCGAGCATCTATGGTTAGTATTGGAGAAACTTAAGGAGCACCAGCTACACGCTAAGTATAGCAAATGTGAATTCTGGCTACAGACATTAGTTTCCTTGGACATATTGTGTCGGCCAGAGGAGTAGCAATTGACCTAGCTAAAGTAGAAGCTATATTGGAATGGAAACAACCTACTTCAGTGATGGAAGTATAGAGTTTCCTTGGGTTAGCCAGATATTACAGACTGTTCATTGAGAGATTCTCTAGAATTGTTAGACCTTTAACCTAGTTGCTCAAGAAGGAGAAAAACTATGAATGGATGTAGGCTTGTGAAAAGAGCTTCCAGGAACTAAAGAAAAGACTAACCTCCACCCCAGTGTTAGTACTGCCTAACATACATAAGGATTTTAAAGTATACTATGATGTTTCGCACTAATGTTTGGGATGTGTACTCATGCAAGGAGGAAAGGTCACTTAGGCCTCGAGACAACTTCGCCCACATGCTAAAAATTATCCAACCCATGATTTGGAGTTAGCCTTAGTGATGCATGCTTTGAAGATCTAGCATTATTACCTGATTGGTAATCATTGTGATATATATACCGACCATAAAAGCCTCAAGTATATATTCACCAAAATAGATCTCAACTTGAGGCAAAGAAGATGATTGGAATTAATCAAGGACTATGACCTGAGTATCCACTACCACCTTAGAAAAGCTAATGTAGTGGCCGATGCCCTCAGCCACAAGGCATATTATAGTAATATGATGGTTCAAGAATAGCAACCTAAGCTCTATGAGGAATTGAGAGCACCCAACCTGGAGATAAAATAGCAAGGTACCATAGCCACAATGGAGATACAACCAATCCTAAAAGATCAAATCAAGGCTGCCTAGAAGAGGAATTCAGGTGTTTAGTGATTCAAACACCTTATTGATGTGCATCATGTTGGTATTATATTTTTTTATCATTACTCTGCTGTTAGTAGCATAAATTAGGCATAAAAACATCAATTATATATATTTTTTGCCTCTTCTTGGGATAATTTACATGCTTTGTGATTTTATTGCAGGCCGGCACGAATAGGCATAAAAATCTACAGAAGATCCAAGAGAATGAGCTAAGGTTGAAAATTTGAAAGATGTAAAAGACTTAAATGCAAAGCGGCCAAAAATCCTAATTTATCTACCAATCCCAGGCCTTACTATGAAAACCACACTTGATACCCAGGAGGGGGGCGCCGCAACCCATCTTCTTCCTCCCCCCCACCAGCCACCATCTCACCACCAACCAGCCGCCCCCTTCTCCAGTTCTTCCTCTGCCGAACCCCTTCACCCCCAAGCAGCCGCCTTGCTCCTCCTTCTGCACCCCCTTCTTCCTGCGCCTCCTCTCCCTCTCCTTCTCTTCCTGGCCGACCACCCTGCTCCCCCTGCTGTTCTCCTTCCTGCTGCACCAAGCCGCCACCTCTCTACAGCCCCCTCCCCATCTCACCTCTCCACTGCGCCCCTTGCTTCCTCCTGCGCCCCCTATTTCCTCTCTTCCCTGCCTCCTTCACCTCAGTTCCTCCCCTTTCTTCTTCTTCCCCAAAACAGCAACTCCTTCTCCCCATTTTCTTCCACTGCCGCACATCACCTTCTGCCCCAGTCTTCCAACCGAAACCTCCCTGCTGCTCCAGATCTGTTCCCTGCTGCGCCCTCACTGTTGGCCGGTTGAAAACCTGCTGCCGGTTCTCTGCTGGATGTGCTGCTGTGCTGTGATTTTTGCTGCTGCCGACAGCTGCGTTGTTGTGCTAATTGATGCAAGTACCGAGTGCTGTTTGCTGCCGTGAGCTGCAGTACCGAAACCTCCAGCTGCCGAGTGAACTCCCTGCTGCACCGCCCCTGCTGTTATTTCTTCTGTGCTGTTGCCGAGAGCCTGCTGCAGATCTGCCGTTGCCTGCTGCTATCTGCTATTCTTTGCTGCAGTTGACTGCTGGGTTGGCCGAATGGCTGCTTCTGATGTGTGCAGTGCAGTGCTGTTCTTGCCACGGTTTGCTGCTGCTGGTACTACATGATGCTGCTGCTGACCAGATCATGTTGCGCCCACATGCCGATGGCTGCTGATGTTTGATTACTGCCTACTGTGACTGCTTCCTTCTGAGTAGTGCTGCTGATTCCTGCTTCATCTACTTCCTCTACGCTGCTTCCTCCACAGAGCATCTTCAACAACTGCCCAACATTTCTTCTCTTTTGGTTTAACATTTCTAAACTCTGTATTATATTCTGCAACTATTTCTTATGTTAGTGCTATGAGTAATTTCTGAACGTTTATTGTGATATGGCTTGATGATTGCAATGATTTTTGTAATAGCAATGTTATGATCTTGATGCCTTGTTTATATTCACAAACTCTATGGTTGAGTAGTTTTATTATATTAGCTCTGCGATTTGCTTGCTAGTTTAGATTTAATTATTTTAGTTAGTTTCAATTTTTCATTTGCTGCTCTTTTAGTTCCATTAGTAAAACGAAAATACCAAAAATATTATATTAGCTTTACTGCTTTACGTCTCCGCTTTTATTAGATTTATTTTCCGCAATTGCTTAGTTTTGTTTCTTGTTGTTAAGGGTAGGGTTAGTGATAGTTAGTCGTAGATTTAGTGTTAGTCCGTCTCATCTTCTCCCTTCTGATTCCTCGTCCTCCCTTCTACCTCAGTTCTCTCTCGACGTCTTCTCTCTTCTCTCTCTAGTCTTCTGCTCATCCCTCTCATCTAGCTTGCTGTCTTCCTTAGCCCTCCCTATTGCTTCTTTCTAACCTCGCTTCATCTCTTCTCTCTTACCCCTGTCCATTTCCTCGTCTTCTCCTTTCCTTAAGTCCTTTCTTGCTGCTTCTCTCCCTCCTGCACTTTCAGTTGTTCTTACCTTCAGTCGTCCTTCTCTCCCTTGTTTCTTTAGCCTGTAGTTTAGCTAGGATTTTCATTTTCCTTCTCATTTCACCCGTTCGTGCGACTTAGCTTTGGTTTGGTGTTATGTCGCCAGTAGTCTAGTCCCTGTGGAGAACACGACATCTCGCCGCTATCTTTGTGGCAACCCGTTCACTTGCGGGTGTGCAGTTTTGCACGATCACTCATGTCGAAAGAAAAGGCTCCCAAGATGATTGAAGACTAGCAAGGAATTTTGTGGTATGGGAAGTATATTTTCATATCCATCAGAAGGAGCTTAAGGAGTTAGTACTTAAGGAAGCCCACAATACAACCTACTCCCCACATCCCAGAAGAGGCTCAGAAGATCCCTCCATAAAAATTCATGAAGTGGATTAAAGCCGCCAGATAGCACTGGCCATCGGGGGAGATTGGGATAATCCCAGTGTTCCAAGCCTTTTGTGAGTGCCACCTTTGTCTCCCTACTCATCCTTTTCTCACAGTGGTACTCGAGTACTTTAGGATTGAGTTAGTGAATCTGGTTTCTAACTCAATTACCATGCTAAATGTATTCGTGTACCTCTGCGAAGCGAATTTGGGGATCCCCGCAGACTTAGAGCTCTTCTGGTATTATCATAAGATGAGCCATCCAACCGAAATCACTAGAAGCTATGGATTGAAGCTTCACATCGGGAAGTTAGAGGCATATATCCAGATGTTCACCCGGTCATCGTGGCTAGGGTGGAAGAAGAGGTGGTTCTACTGGGAGATCACTAGTGAAAAACAGTCTTTTCTTAGTTGGGAAGGTTGCCGAGATGAATCCATCCGGGAATTCAGTCCCGAAGGACGCTACCAGGTTTACTCCCTACATCTCAGCTAGCAAAGAGCTGAGGGATAAGAGACTTACGGGATGGCATATAGTGAAGGATGGCATGTAGTGCAGGACTACACCACCCGCCGCATCAGCCCCCTAAAGAGATGAGCTCATCCCATATGGATGTACTCGGGTGCAGTTGATGCTACTAGAGATTATGAAACTGGTACATACAGTTGTACTCGTAGTGGTAAATTTAAATTTTGAGTACTGTATACTAACCTTTTAGTTTAAATGAATTAGATCTTGACTTGGAGGAGACTGACTCTCGGGTCAGCAATATCTGCGAGAAGGCTCCATCACTGGAAACGGAGGCTCCTTGTATCTTGGTGGATGTATCCACCAAAGAAAAAGAAGAATGTCTAAAGGTAATCGAAAGTTTGATATTACCCTTTAGGACTATATAGTCGTAGAATAACTTATGACGAGATAGTCGTAGGAAAACTTACGACTAGATAGTCATAGAAAAACTTACGAGTAAATGTTATTCTTCCTTTCTTCAGAATGTGGGCGTGAATAACCGTTAGGACGACCAATGGGTCAAATTGATGGTTATCAGGAAAATGGCAGAGAAAGCTGATGCTCCTACAGCCAAGAGACCTTGGCTGGTTAAAGCTGCCGACAAGGGGAAAACAAGCTCAAGTGTCGTTGTTTCCCCTACCACTCTTCCCCCCATTGCTCAAACTGGTCCAACCCAGAAATTCATTGCAGACATAAGTGCTACATCTGAGATAGGGAAAGTTGTATTTGAGCAACTAACTCCCATGATCAAGATACCCTTCTACTATAATACCGAAACCCATTCAGTGTGTGCTTCTTGAGGTTTTATCAAGCAACTCAACAAAGAATACTGGAAGAGTTCCATGTCTTCTATGAAGGAAATTGTTGCAACAGCAGAACCTATGATCGAGGAGGGATCGACTCTTCAGGTAGTCAAATCTGGTTTCGACTGTCAGAAGAGCCAAGAGGGGCAAGGAGCAAAAGATCTTACTCAAGATCCTCAGCCAGGCATGGTTGAGAGTGTCCCCATCCAACCAGAGATGGTCGAAGAGAAGAAATTGAAGAAATCGGTATCCAAAAAGGTTTCTTCAAAGTTCAAAATCAAGAGAGTGAAAACAACGTACCTATAGACATGCACATGGTTTTTCACTTTCATATGTTATTAAAAACTATCATACGTTTGTAGCGTGTAGCTCGACGTCTCCATCAAATAAAGATGATACTGTAGAAGAGCCTGTTACGACTTTGCCTGCAGTCATAGAAGAGATGGAAACGGCGATCGAACAAATGACCACCGCAGTGATGGAAGTCGATGTTAGCGTCGTAGCACCCACGACCACGGAGATAGTCGTTGAAATAGAGAAGGGAGGAGACATTTCTGAGCGATGTGTTGAGAAGCACGCCAGAGACGCTCCTCCTTGATTTTAAGAAGGTAATTTCTGGGGAAAAGATGAGCTTCTCAACTTCTTCTCGTCTGTCTTTAACCCTCTTGTTGTAGCAAGGCATTCTCTCGAATGACCTCAAGCCCCACACTCAAATGAATTGCCCAACAAAGGGCAAATTTTTGATGATGAACATCTCGAAAAGGTGTGGTGGAGATGGGTCGATGAACTCAACCAGCTACAAGACTCTACGAGCGTTCTCATGAACTTTGCTCGAAGAGAGATGAATGTAAGTATCTAGTATATAGAGATTTGTATAAGATCTTCTTTTATTTCTCACTGCTTCCTCGAATATAGAGAGCATTAAAGAACATGACGACTGTGGTTGAGTACCACAGATGAGCACTCTCCTACGATAAGATAATGCCAAGCTCTCTGATGATGCGAGAACGTGGTAAGTTGATCTTTCTTGCAATCAAATTTTGTTTCGATTGCTTGATCAATCTTCTCATATTTGCTGCCAACCCTTCTTAGTCCAGGAGTGATGCATAATTTTTTGTGGCTGCGCTTGTGAACGAAAAGCTCGAGATGCAGAAGCTCAAGAAGGAAGTCACTGACCTAAGGACAAGCCTAATACAAGCTGATTCCAAGAATAAGGCCTTAGAAGAAAAAATAAACAGTAAGTTCTGAACTTAATGCTATTTATTTTCTTGACATCTTCCTTGTTTTCCCTGATTTCCTTCCTTCAACAGAACAAGAAACTAAAATAAATAGTCTCCGTGTTGAGGTCAAAGAAAAGACCAAGTTGATCAGAGCTCTTTCCAGAATAAGTAAGGAGAAAGAAGAGAAGATAAAAACCAATCTTGAAAGCCTTGATGCATGACTTTTAGGTAAGAGATACTTCACCTTCAACTAGATAGTTATAGAAGAATTTACGACTAGTGTCGGACCCCGGAGCAACGACTCCTGCATCCTCTGTGTAAATCGCACTAGTCCAGGATCAAACTAGTACACACAGTGGATAACAAAGACTCATATCATGCATAATGACATTTATTCATTAACTAAATATGGGCCTGATGGCCAAAGTTTATATCAATAGTTTATAAACCAAAATTAAATATAAGCAGAGGAAAAAAACCAATAAAGCGGTAGCCCATCCTACCTGCCCACAGGCGAATGACTATAAGACGTGGCCTACTCGTCGTTATTTTCACCAAAGTTGATGAAGTCCTTCTCTGAAAATAGTGAATAAAGCAACATGAGTACATAAAGTACTCCACAAGCTACACCAGGAGGTTTAAAAGAGTTTATGCATGCATAAGAATTGACAATGGAAGGCATAATATGTTATTTGTGCGTAAAAGCAGAATTCAAGTAAATATTGTAAATAGATTCAAAAACTGAGTTTGATACAATAGATAGAAATCGCAATTTACCAAGATAATATCGTTAGTATAGGCTCCGACCAAACACTAATCTATTCACAGGTATCCCACCTGATCCATCTTTTCAAAAGATTTCACATGGATTTCATCCATCCATATACTTTTTAAAATATACTATGGATTCCATCCATCCATAAACCTTTTTAGAAACCATTTTGAAAACCAAAGTCTAATCCATGAAAAACTTTACTCGGCTTGCCCATGACCGTGGGCACGGCTATCCAAGATAGATTATATACTCTGTAAAGGTTGTACAGCTTTACTCACAAGACATGATCATCCCATATTACTACTAGATAAACACACTTCCTTTGGTGTGCGGTGAGGAGATCATGACAAGGCATTTACAATGCTAAGCCTTCAACCTAGTCACGCCGCTACTAAGGTTTCATTACAACTTGAATTCACAAGTTAGAGCCCCCTCTTGTGCTATGTGAGATTTCTCATTGCCTACACCACGCTCACATTCAACCTATAGCGATACCAAAGTTGAGATCTCACAAATTAGTCAACTAGGACTGTCTCATACCAGTCTTATGACGATATGACTTTGCAACAGTAACTTACAGACCGGTCCTTAATTTGACTTAGACTCATTCCACATACCCCTTGAAGCGACAATCAATATTGTGTCACCAAACAACAATGCATGCCAGCACCCACTACCTAACCATTAGCCTAGGTCTAAACCAAGTTTTATATTTTCCTTTGAAACACTCATATACCTTCTTGACTCACCGAAGTCAAGAATACATTTTAGAAAATCATCGTTTCTTGTGAAACAAATATTCCCACTTAATTCATTCTAAGTATGGCTAAGCAATTTTATAAAATTTTTAGTCAATACTATTGTACTAACTAGGTTTTTCTCTATGGTCACAAGGCATAAGGAAGTTCAATATCAAATTTGGTCATACACAAAAGATCTGGGTATAATTATGATTTAAATCGAATTTAAACTAGATTTGAATAAAAATACGCATGTATAATAATTTTAAAAACAACATAAATAATTTAAATTACTGGGAGCAACATGATCAAAAGTGTAACTTGCCTTGTTTCGAAGTTTGCTGAGGTTCGCCGAAATTATATTCTCCGAATTAGTCGTAGTCTACACGCGAAAAGGCAGAACAAGCTAAACTTAAATAAAATTCAAAAATTATAAACTATATATTGGGAGATAGAGTATGAATTTAGGAATTTGAATCACCAGATTCGGAGTTCGGACGACAGAGAACGAGTCGTCGGAAGATCGGTTGGAAAGAAAATTGTTGGAACAAGCCAACCGAAGGAATAGTCTTCCAAATCTTCTTCTTGGCTGAGTTTCTGATTTTCTAGAATGCAAAACAAGTGGGGAATGAGGTGAGGAGGCTAGGGTTCAATTTATAGGTGGAGAGGAGCAAGGGAATGGCCGGAATTGAATGCTGAAGTAATGGTCGAATTAAATGAAATGTTGGTTTCAACTTTGCATGCAAAAAACTAAAATTTTAATGGATAAAAACTGGAAGGAATTGATGCTTGGCAATGACTAAAGGTGTTCTTGCTACATGCAAATTAATTTGGTAAGAGGGAATTGATTTTTCTTGCATGCGTGCATTGCTCACGATGGCTTTAGCTGAAAAACAGACTGTTTGTTGATCGGATGCGTGAAGATGAACAGCGAAGGAGGGAAAAATAAATATTAGGCTGAAAGGGGATAGTCCAAACACCTGAAAAGGAAAAGATCTATGGCACTGGATGAGGTGAGAACTATTAGCTAAGCATGCTTCAATAAAAGAAGATTTTGGCCTAAGGAAGTCTCTTTATTTTTTTTTATTTTGCTTTCAAAGAGAGAAATGCCAGAATAATATTTGGACTCAGAGAAATAAAATAGAACAAATTTTTTTATGGAGATTTCAAATTTTGCAAGATTTGAATTTGAATTTTGGATGTGAACTAAAAATTTGGAAAGGAATTGAGGTTTAAAAATGAACTAGTAATTAAAATTTAAAATTTAAATCTTGGGATTACCAAATAATATTGAAAAAAATCAAATAAAATTCAAAAGGAGTCCAGAAATGGATAGTTCGTGATTTTATAAAAATTTAGAAATTTGAACGGGTCAAATCGGAGTTAAAATGAAGAAGTTAAAATTCGGGCGAGTGATTGACAAGTGGGTCCGGTCTATGGTGGACTGAGTCCACGGACCGGAGTGAGGCTGGGTGGCGCTGACGTGGCCGCCACTTGGCACCACGTGGCCGCCCCGTGGCTGCCATGTCACGACATCATGTTGACATGGCTAGGCGTGTGTGAGGTGGCAGCGGGGTGCCCGCGTGGCTGAGGCGTGGCGCCCGACTGGCGGCCACCCAGCTGCCACATGGCTGCCACGGAGGCTTGACCACCGACGTGGCGCGGCCGGCCGGTGGTGGCGCACGGGGCCCGATGGGCGATAGTGCTCCAGTGGGCGGCGGCGCCGGCCGAGGGTGTCAACAGATAGAGGGGAGGGAGGGGAACTCGGTGGTACCTCGCAGTGAACCCGAGGGTGACCGGAGAGAGCGGGCGACGGCGAGGAGCGGCGGTCGAAGAGAGGTGATCGGCGGCGGGGTTGCTCCGATGGCAAAGAAGCTCAAGGAAGGGGTGGAGGAGATGTGCCTTGCCTTGCTGGAGTTCAGAGTGGTGGCGGTGCGGTCCGAGGGGGGTCCAAGGCCAGCACAATTGCTCGCCGGAGTTCCTCAGCCGAGGAAGGTCGAGGTCGCACGATGCGGTAGCAAGAGGGACGGAACCGAGCAAAATTGGAGGAGGGGAAGGTTAGCTGCGGGTGCACGGACGGCGAGGGATGCCATTTATAGGGAAGGGAAAGAGTAACGGCCGAGCAATTGCTCGCCGAAACTCAAAACTGTCCTGCACATGAATTGAAGTAATGGCAGAGTAAAGGAGAGGGGAAACAAAGGAAGTGAATGCGCGTTTGCACGGGCGGAGTTGGCAGAAGAAACTGAAGCTTTAAAGCTTCGGTTTTCAAGCCTTAATGGCGGCGGCGGCGTTTCGGGAGGAAGAAGGGGCGGGGGAAGAAGACAACTGACGAGCGGGTCCCGCGCGTCAGCGAGAGGGGAAGAAAGGAAGAGAAAGGGGCGGCGGTCCAGATTAAGATGCGTGGCACTCAAGGGAAATCAGGGTCGTTGGATGTTGAGTGAAGCGGTAAGTGAGTGCCAACGATTGAGATTCAACCGGCCAATTAGATTAGATCGTACCTGTTCAGATGAGGCCGAAGGGGTAAGTGGAAGCGGGCGGTGGAGGTTTAATCCGGCAACGGCGAATGGTCTAGATTAAGACACTTGTCAGCCCGAGGGAAAGAGGAGGCGGGTGAAGCAGTAAGTGGGGACATGCGGCTGGGATTAAATCGGGTGATGAGAGAGTCGGCCCGATGCTCGACACACGTCGGCCAGGGAAAGGGGAAAGGCGGGGAGGGGGTTTAAGTGGCAACGTGTGGTTGAGATTGATCCAGTGGCGATGGAATTGATCCGGTGGTGACACGTCTCAGCCGGAGGGGGTTTTGGATTTAAAATCTCTTTTTGATTTTCAGAAAAGCTTAAGTGGCTTTAAAATGCTCAGAAAAATACCAAATAAATCTTAAAAATCCCAAAAAAATTCAGAGAATCCTTTGGAACCATTTTAGACTTAAGAAAAATATATTTAACTTATAAAATTTTTTAGATTTTTATAAAAACATATTTTAACTTTAAAAAGGGAGTTTTTAATTCTAGAAAATTCTGAAAAATTATTATAATTTTAGAAGGACTTATGGAAAATGAAATGAACTTATTTTGGAATTTGGTTTTCATAATAAAATACTGTTTAATCTTGAAATTAAATTTTTAAATCCACAAAAACACAAAAGGCCCAACTAAAAGCCAAAAGAGTTCAAATAAATTTGAATTAGTTTTCATACGGAAATTCAAAATATCCTTTATTTAAGAATATTTTATTTTATTTACTTAAATTACTTTTCACAATAAAAACCCTTTTTAAAAGCTGAAAATCAGGCAAATAAATTTTTAAAATTTTAAGTAACCAAAAGTAAATGTTTTTATTTTAACTTAAAGTAAAAAAATTTACTTAATTTTTTTGAAATAAACAGTTGGGCTGTTACAACTAGCTAGTCATGGGAAAACTCTATTTTTGATTAACTTTTGAGGACTTTTGTCGTGATATGTCACAAGACCTGACCATCATTATTCTATTTGTAGGAGCTATAGTCGAAATAAAATGACTTTTTGAAATTTCAAGTCGTAGTGAAGAGGAGGCAAAGTCGGTGAAGACAATTCCCCATGGCAACATTGAACTCTTCAACAATGTCGTGGTGGGAGGAGTGGGAAGCCAAGTTGTCGAATTCACATCCGTTATCAGCTTGGAAGCATAAGATGGGAAGGTTAAATTGGGTGTGGACAAATCGATGAAAGTGTTTAATTTTCTCAAGAACATCTGACTTATGCCTTAGAGGGAAAGTCCAAATAGAGTGGCTAAAATCATCTAGTACAACAAGATAGTATTGGAACCTAGAAAGACTTGATATTGGTGACATCCAGACATCAAAATGTACAAGTTGAAATGGAAAATAAGAAACTAAGCTAGATTGAAGAAAAGGAAGGTGAACATTTTTGCCGATGCAACAAGCATGGCATGTTCACAAAGGCATGTTATTGCATGTAGGGTAAATTTGTAGAAGCGTCTAAGAGAGTGTCACACAGCTAGGGTGTCCTAGACACTCATGCCAGAGTTGCACCAGGATGGAGGCTGCGGCGTGAAGTACAAGGTTGCAGCGTGACAGCGGCGGATCACCTACTTAGTCTAATGGTCCTTGATAGAAAAACCGAAGTTGTCAAATTCAATAGAAATGGGATTATCACGGGTAAGAGCATGTACGAAAATAAGGTTCTTAATGAGATGGGGAAACAAGGACATTAGGGAGTTGCAGAGGTGAAGAGTGTGTGGGAATGGAGAGATGGCCCGTGCGTGTGACCGGTAATGTATATCTATTACCAAACACAATGCGAGAGGAGGAAACATAAGGTTGGACAAATGAGAGATTACAGGACGTGGAAGATACGTGAGAGGTGGCACCTGTGTCGAGGTACCAATCGCCGCTTCTAGGTACGAGCTGCTGGATCGACATGTTGAGTGCCACGATGAGCCTTGATTGGTCCCAAGTCAAAGAAGAATTGGAGAGAGGCGCAGGCTGTGTGCCCAACGCATGGAGCATGCCAACCCCAGTGAAAGCAGGCTATCGTGGTGGACCAGGACATGGTCCAAGGATGCCCACGTCGGGGACCAAAGGGCACCACGGAGTGGGCTAGGCATATACCATGCCTGTCCACGGATACTGGGCAGGCATGCTGGGGCAATCGGAGGGGTTGGAGTACCCGCGCTCCATGCCTTTGTTCTTCGTGTGCTTGTACATGGACCGATGGTTCGCTTAGGAAGCGGAGCCACCATCGGAAGTATGTGTGTAGGGGCCAAGAAGTGAAGTGCCATCTCGGAGTGCGACGGCATGGGCTACAGTCCATGTCACTCTTCCAAGAGAAGGAAGCGCGTGTACGAGAAAAGGAGGGGAGAGGGTCCTACATTGTCAGGACTGGAATTGTATGGTGATACTTGGAGTTGAGGCCTCGCAATATATTCAGAATCTGAGTCTAGTCGGAGACAGGCTGGCTGACATTGTGGAGGCTATCGATGAGTTGGAGAGTGGTCGTTGTGGTAGCAGGAGGTAGTGCATGAACGCTGGTGGTGGAGGAGAGGGAAGCGGAGGTGTTCGCCATGGGCACTGTTGGGGGAGGAGAAGAGAGGGAGCAGGAACAGAGCCAAGGATTGGAAGACTCGGTATCTAATACCATGTAATATTGTGAAGTAGAGGAGAAATAGCACACACAATGCTTATCCTTGTATTCATGATCCATTAAATAGATATACAAGATACAACGGTTGTAAACAGAATAATGGAGAAGATAGCATGGAATGCGGGCATAGTCAAGTTAGTTGGGGGGATGTGGATGCAGTCAGGAGTTCGGTAGTGCATGCAGCGATATCTACTAACAGGAAAAACAAGAAAAGTAAAGATATGTTGTATGCCTCCACCTGCCAAGTGCTGCGTGCTATCACTAGGCTGCAGGATGTTTTCTGTTCTATGGGTGAGAAGGCTTCTATTCTTAACTCAAAAAATAAAAATTCTAGAAGTTTTCATTGGTCCACACAAATTTTGGAATCCACAACCAGTTTTCGCTAGTTTTTGTTCGAGATTGTTTCCCTACTGTAAGCTTACTAATAATTGCTGCCCTCCAAGAGAATTCTTCCAGCATTTGTTAATCGGACTTGACAAGTGGTGATGGTAACAATGTTTTTGCCCTATCTTATGATCTCTGGAAGATTACTCTAGTTTCATATAAATTTCTATTTTGAATTTCTATTCTTGGACTGTACAGCTTTTCTAATCCCTTTTTTCTGAATGCTCATTCTGCTTCAGCATTGGTATGTCTGTCGAAGACCCTTGCAGAGGAGGCTACTTGGAAGTTCTCAAAAGATAATGGATTTGAAATAGTTACAATAAACCCAAGAATAGTCTTCAGTCTCCTGCTGCAGCCTACACTGAATACTAGTGTTGGGCTTGTGCTTGCTTGACCAATTAAATTTTCTGAAGTGAGATGTATCTACAGTAGAGTTCTTATGTGGACAATTTTGCATTTGTCATTTGTTCACCTATTAGGACAAATGTGTTTAGTACTTAAGTAGAAGATGCTAACGAGCTCAAGGTATTCCAAACTATTTTAAATTATATTTCTTTTATGAGAAAATTGGTTATATACCATCAAAATATGCCCGGTTTTGATATGCACCACAATAAAATCCCGATTCACTTTAATACAATCGAAATTTCTAAATCTTTAGCAATATACCACTCCGTCGCCCTCCGTCCTGGTGCCTCTTATTTGGCTCGACCAGACTATCCCAGGCTCAATATGATGCCCACTCGCTCTTCTTTCATGCAATGCCGCTCCTCTCAAGAGCCACCATAGCATAGTGCCGCCCTACTCGGCTTCTCCCCTACCCCTGCACATGTGTTGCACCGCTGCCCTGCTCTGCTTTTCTCCCACAAGTGCGCCACCACCCTGCACTGCTTCTCTCCCACCACTTTGCTCCACTTCTTGCATGCCAAGTATGAAGCGTGAGATAGCAGAGAATATTGCACTCTATGATGTGTGTCAAAGAGAGAAAGCTGAGCATCAGATACCAGCAGGTTTACTACAACTGCTAAAAATTCCAGAATGAAAGTAGAAAGAAGTTAGCATAGACTTTATTACAGGATTACCCAAGACCAAGGATGGTTTTGATTCAATATGGGTAATTGTGGATCGTTTGACGAATGTGTAACACCCTAGGAACCACATTACACTGGAATACTACTAAACTACACCACGACTAGCTAGGATAAGAAAATCCGGTAGCATCTTTCTCGAAATAATGAAAACTACGTGGAAGCATAACAGTACCACAAGTAATGGAAAGTATTAAATAAGGAACATCCGCTAACAAATTTAACCAAATAAAGCCAACCACGGTCTAGCATTATTAATTAATAGTGCTCCACAATAAGGAAATAGATAAATGACTAAAGACTCCTCATATTTATTACAACATAAATCATGAAATGGTGTGCAATAGTGTTGTGTCGTTCTATCCTTCCTATGCATACTCAAGGATCACTTGGAAGGGGGGAAAACAAGACTGAGATAAAAATCTCAGCAAGCAAACTGTTAAACAAGCTAATTAAACTACGGTTGATTAAACATCAATAATTATTTCCCACAATGACTGCATTAATAGTCTTAACCACAATTACCACCAACAACAGTAACATTAGCATTTAAGCCTCGTTTGCCTACTTTATAATCGCAACCACCACTACTACCAACATCAGTAAAGTATTAACATATTTTCCTCACTAACCTTATTATTTTCCACAACCACATCCGCTATTAACAATTACCACAAGGGAAATACCTCATGCCACAACTACAATCCCTACCATACCACAAGAGAGGTAAACCCCACTCCACAATCACAGCCACATCTCTTATACCACAAGTGACCCTTATGAGCAAATTCCACAAAAAACTAAGAAATTGCATATGTATGCAAATAATTCATCCACAACAAATTGCATGTGTATGCAAATGATCCATCCACAATGAAAATGCATATGTATGCATATGATCCACTGCACCCTTACCCAACAAGGTAAGTGTGTGCATCGTACTACGGCAATGTACGATGTTGTACCGGTACGGTCGCGGCTAAGTGCGGCGACATCCACGATGCAAATGATATACATGATATGAAATAAAGAGTATTATCACATAGTCCACAATTAATTCATTAAGAATATATCCATATAGATCATAATCGATTCATAAGAATCCTACCACATAGACCACAATTGATTCAAAAAGAATATAACCCCATAAACCACAATTGATTCCTAAGAAATATTGCCACATAGACCACATTTGATTCATAAAAATATTGCCACATAGAACACAATATATTTTTAAAAAATACTACCTCATAAACCGCATTTGTTTCATTAAGAGTATTACCACATAAACCACATTCAATTCATCAAGAACATAAACAATTGATTCATAAAGAATACTACTACAAAGACCATGATATAAGAGGAGCATGAAGCATGGCAAAGCATCTTGAATTAAAAGAAATTAACCAACATGAAAGTAATGAAATTAACAAGTTAAACTGTAGCAACAACCGCTACGTTTACTTGCCTTTATTGAAGGGACGTAAGCCATAAGCATAGTCGGGAGCAAAAACACTTGTTCACAAGTCACAACTCAGCGCAAATCCACAACATAATATCTACAACTGATAAATAAACTGCCGCTAAGCCCAAAACCCGATAATTCTCTCTCAGCTCGTCGTTCCCACACTCAGCCCACTACAGCAGCGCTGCTTTTTTTTGTATCTTTTAATCCATTAGGTCAAACACAACAGACAATAATATTTCTAGAAACTACAGAAAGAATAATACAACTTTTAAGTAGACAACCTATTTTTATTCTGCTGCTTAAGGGGTGTAAAATATCGCGGAAAACAGAGGACAGACTCTACATCGACGATCTAGCCAGCAAGCTTCTACCGAACCCCACCCTTTGTATATTGATCTAAAAATCATGAAATTTTCACAGAAGCTAGTTAACATAATTTTCTACAACTTTCATTATTGTGGGCAAATTCATAAAATTCGTTAGCCCCTTTGAAACTGTACCTGAACAGAAACTAGACTCTGACTACTTCTCTGCTGCACAACAGAGTTCCAATCTCTGTTGCGTCCAAAATCCACACCCAAAAATTCTACAAAAATTACAGTAGCTAGATTTCCACGTCCTCTACAACTTTCATGTATTTTGCTCCACAGGAAAAATCATCTTGATGCCCTAATCTAGACAAATAGACGATCTACCCGAATCAGCCTACACGCAGACAACAATTAATCGCTAATCGTTTGATTACCCCACAAGATAACCTCTAATCTCGAGCCAAAAACTGTAAATAAATCTAAAACAGAGGAGAATTGAGGTGAGAAAATATACCTAGATGATCCCACAAGATCACCACTCTTTTCTCTTCTTCCTCTTTCCTTCCCTCCTTCTTCCTTCTCTTCCTCCTCTTCTTCCCTTCTCTTTTTTCATCCCTCTTTTGTAGCAAGGCAGTAGGGTAGCAAGGCAATGGAGGGGGAAGGTGGAGGCGCAGGGGGGCACAGGGGTGGCGGCCAAAGGGAGGGGGCTGCGTGTAATATCCTGAACGTCGTTTCGGCGTCGGTTTCTAAATTAATCGCGGAGTCGCCCGGATCTTTGGTAAATCACGGGAGGTGAAAATAAATTCATTGGAATAGTCTAAAATAATAAAAAAAAGAATTAAAATAATTAATTAAGAGGTTTTGGGCTGTTCGGAGGGGTGGGTCAGCCACTTTGGGCCAGCCAGCCCAAACGGGGGCCCGTACCCCCTCTCAAACCCTAGCACCCACTTTATAAACCTCTTGGGGAGCCCTCCCTCCCCCTTTTCCCACCCCAAGCCGCCACACACAGCCCCCTTGCGCCCCCTCTCTCCCCTCTAGTGCTGCCCTGTTGGTGCAAGAAGAAAACCAAGAAGGAGAAGGAGAAGGAGAAGAGAAGAAAGGGAAGGAAGAGAGGAAGGGGAAAAGGAGAAGAGAAAAAGGGTATGATCCCAAGGCTAGGTAATTGTTTCTCTCCCCAATTTCCTCAGTTTTCTGCTGTTTTTAGGGTTCTTAGCCCAAGATTTTGGTGGGGATTAGAATTTAGAACCCCCGATTAGAGAATCCTGATTCATTGTCTGTAGATCAAATCGCGTGATGTTACTGTTCATGCGGTTTTCACCCATAAAACGATTTTTCCGAGGGTCTCCCCAAAAGGAAAAACGTAGAGGACAACGATACGCATCTACTGTATTTTTGTCCACGTAATTTAAGCATAACAGGGTCTGAAATCTCGCTGTCTGTCAGAGGCACAGACAGGGACAGACCGCTGTTCAAATGGGAATTAGGGATAGAATATGATTTTTATATTTTTGTCCACCATTGAGAAAGTTGTAGGGAATTCAGTCATCTAGCTTCTGTAAAAGAACCAGAATTTTTAGAGCCTTGATCTGTTCTAGGGATGCATTACAAGTTGGCTGTCCAGACTTTCAGAACAGAGGACATCCTCTGTTTTGTGCATTAGATATCACCTTGTTAATGACAAAATAAAAATATGTGATCTACATGAAAAGTGTAGATATTCAAGTGAGGAATCTAGATATATATCTTTTGCCATGATTAGTGTTATATTTTTAAAGATAGAAAATGTTAAGCAGCACCACTGCAGTGAGAAGATTGTAGAACCGTTACGCGGGGAAGGATGTTGTGGGATTTTGGGGCTTAGCGATATCTTTTCTTCGAGAGTCGCATTTTCATTGTTGTAATGTGTGCTGAGAGGTACCTTTTGAACAGGTGGTGTTACTTCATGAATGCACGTGATTTGCTTCGCTTCAACGGTAGAGGCAAGTAAACGTAGCGGTTGTGCTACATGTTTGACTTGTTAATTATTCTACCTTCACATTAAGTATTTCTCTTAATTTGAGTTTCCATGCCATTGTTGCATGCCTTCTTAATGTGGTTCATGTGGAAGTACTTTAAGAATTCAATAGTTTATGATCTTGATGGTTAATAGTGGGTATGTGGAATTGTTCTTGATGAAACAAGTGTAGTTGTGTGGTAGTAATCTTTATGAATATATATTGTGGCCTAAGTGGTAGTATTCTTAGTGAATATTTGTGGTTGTGATGGTAGTATTCTTGATAAATAAATTGTGGGTCATGTGGTAATGATGTTATGAAGCTTTGGCATTGTGCTTAATGAGATGCATGTGGATATTGAGAAAGTATTCATGATGATTATGTTGCTAATCTTCGTGGTTAGATTCTTGTGGTTTATGATTATCATATCATTCATAACATGTCATGATATTTGCATTGTGGATGTCGCCGCTTATAGCCGCGACCGTACCGGTACAGCATCGTACATTGCCGTAGTACGATGCACACTCTTACCTTGTTGGATAAGGGTGAAGTGAAGCATGAGCATTCATATGCATTGTATTGTGGGAAGATCATATGCATTTTTATGTAATGTATTATGGTGAAGTTATTTTGCAAATAAAAACAACTTCAGAGTTGTGATGTGGATTTGGCTCATGAGAGTCACTTGCGGTATGAGGAATGTGGTTGTGGTCATGGAATGAGGTTCACCCCTTGTGGTATGATAGGGTTGAGATTGTGGTACGAGAATCTTTTCTCTTGTGGTAACTGTTGATATCAGTTGTGGATGTGAGAAACAATAAAAAAAAGTGAAGTAAAACATGTTAATGCTTTACTCTGATTGGTTATGGTAGTGGTTGAGGATGTGAAGTAGACAATTAAGATTTATTTGCTAATGATTTATTATTGATGGTAGTAAATGTGGTTAAGACAACAATTGTGGTTATTGTGGAAAATGAATAATGATGCTTAACAACATTGTAGTTTAATTAGCTTGTTAAACAGTTTGCTTGCTGAGATTTTTATCTCACTCTTGCTTTCCCCCCCCCCTCTCTAGGTGATTCTCGAGTATGCATGGGAAGGGTAGAGCGGCACATCGCTGTCACACATCATATCATGATTAATGTTGTAATAGTTGTGTAGTCTTAATCATGGATTTATTTTCCTTATTGATGTTTGTTTCAAAGTAATAATGCTAGACAGTGGTTCATTTTAATTGGTTAAACTTTTTAGCAGTTATTCTTTAATTAATAGTGTTCCAATGCCTTGCTTTAGTATGCTTCCGCTTAGCTTATCATGATTCAGAAATTATTGCCAGTTTATGTTATCTTGTAAATTGGCTAGCTGTAGAGTGGTTTAGTGGCATCCGAGGGTGATGTGGATCCTGGGGTGTTACACTGCGGCCACAAGGGGGGATTTAGGGGGGAACAGCTAGGGTTTGGGTGGTGGGAAGGGGGTGCAGCTGGCCCTTTGGGCTGGCTGGTCCAAAGTGACTAGCCCACCCCTCTAGGTAGTCCACTCCTTGATTTTTGATTAATTTATTTTTTTTCACTTTAGATAATTCCGCAATTTTATTCTCGCCTCCCGCGATTTATCGAAAAACCGAGAAACTCTACAATTCCGCTAAATACTCCCAGGGATGCCGTAAAGACGTTCAGGGCATTACAGAAGGTTGCTCATTTTATACCAGTCAAGACAACCTATGCAAGTGACAAGTTGGCAGAGCTATATATGCTGAGAATTATGAGTCTCCATAGAGTGCCTAAGAACATAGTATTGGATCATAGATCGTAGTTTACTTCAAGATTTTGGAAAAATTTCCATGAAACTATGGGTACTCAACTGAAGTTCAGTACCGCATATCATCCCCAAACCGATGGTTAAACTGAGCGTGTGAATCAGATTCTTGAGAATATGCTAAGAGTTTATGTGTTAGATCATGGAACCAAGTGAGACAATTGTTTGCCTTTTGTAAAGTTTTCCTACAACAAAAGTTACCAGACCAGTTTACAAATATCGTCGTTTGAAGATTTGTGTGGTAGAAAATGCAGAACCCATCTCAATTGGAATGAGACAGGAGAAGGTCAAGTCTTTGGACCAGAATATTTAAGGGAGGCTAAGGAAAAAGTTTGGTTAATCCAGAAAGGTTAAGAACTGCTTAGGCTAGACAGAAAAATTATGTGGATACTTATCGTCGAGAATTGAGTTTTGAGCCAAATGATTATGTGTATCTCAGAATTACGTCGTTCAAAGGAGTTAAAAGATTTCAAATGAAAGGAAAGCTAGCGCCAAGATATGTTGGATTGTTCAAGGTTCTAAAGCGCAGGGGAGAGATTGTTTACCAGTTGGAGCTACCTGCGACTTTTAATAAGATACATAACGTCTTTCATGTGTCTCAGCTAAAGTGTTTACGAGTACCAGGGGAGGCAGTGCCGTGGAAGCTGCTGATCTTCAGGAGGATCTGTCGTGCAAGGAACACCCTGTCCTAATCTTGGAAATGTCAAAGTGTGTGACCAAGAGCAAGGTCGTCCATTTTTACAAAGTTCAGTAAAGCAATCATTCTGAGGAGGAAGTCACCTGGGAGCACGAAGAGGATCTCAGGGCGGAGTTTTCAAACCTATTCTCATGAGCCTGAATCTCGTGATCAAGATTCTGCTTAAAGGGGAGGTTTGTAACATTCTGTTTTTCAGAGCCTATTTGAAGCTTTTAAAATAAAATTCATCATTTGTATTTTTTTAAAGAATTAATTCAAGTTTAAAATAAATTTTTATTAATTAAAAGAATTTAATATGACTAAAATAAACATTAACATTTGCTGAAAGTATTTTATTTGAGTTCTTTGTTCTTCAAGGAATTTTTTAAAATGTTTTGGGATTTTTTTGGATTTGATTACTATTTTCTATAGCTCATTTTATTTTCTTTCAATTTCTGAAATTGAAAATTTCCTAAAAATCCAAAATTGGCAATTGGGCCAAAACCCATAAACCCTTCGGCTCGCCTAGCATCAACCGTCTGATCCCCTACCTGCCGCGTGTCAGCCATCCGACCGTGCCTTGCACCACCCGCCAAATCCCGCTTTGGGACACGTGTCCTTCATCCGAAGGTCCAGGTATTGTTCATTTGTGCCATCTAACGTCGGCCGTTTGATCCCCATGGTGCCACATGTCATCAATCTACCTACCCCTGTACTGTTCTTCGTCTTCAATGTGAACACTGTCATCCGCATCCAATCCACCTCGGCGTTCATGCTCGTCCAGGACTCTCCGCCGTCTCTTAGCCTTATCTCAATCAGACACGTAGTGTTTAACTAGGAAGCTACAATCTGGATAGAGTCGAAAATCAGAAAGTCGGGATCCATCACGTTTGGAAACATCTAGATAAAGCTAACTAAGGAAAGTTCGATGCAAATCAGGAAACACCAATCGGAATTTGAAGAATTGGGGACTTGGAGACGGACAGGGGCTCTATTTAAAGGAAAGATCAAATCGATGCAAAAAGGGAGACTTGTGGTGCAATTCAAAATTAAGTCAGTAATTTTAGACTATAAATACCCTACACACATATCAACATTTTCGTATACACTTTTTTATGTACCTTAGAAGTAGGTCGTAGTCAGTACTTAATTCAAGTTTGGTCAATATTGCTTCGTATAAATGTGTTGATCAATTTGTAAATTGCATATATCCCCTGTTTCTATATATGTTCTTTTTTGTTATTGCTTCGTATCGATGTTTTGTTTAGGGTCAACTTTTATCCAGATTTAATTATCTTCAACTTTACCAATTTGCTGGAAAATCGGTTGGTATGTTGCGTACGCCTCAATGACCAAAGGAAAAAAAATACAAACCGACAAAAGTTTGACACTCCATTGTGTACAATAATCCTCTTAAGTGATCACCTGCTTACAACAACCTCATAGTTTGTACACTGTCCTTCGATATCTATTTCTTATATCACATATAGTGAAGTTTCTTTTACCTGTTGTCGAAGTTGGAGCGCTCCACTCTCTATTAGGTATTCACAAATCAAAGCGGCTAACTCCATGCTCAGACGAAGTGATTCTATGCTGCTGTTGTTAACAAGCACCTTTTATAGGAACACGGTGCTGCTATCAGAATTTTTCTGAGGGCAACACTTATATTATACTTACTAGTAAGGTGCCTGTGCGTTGCAACGGAAAACCAAATAAAAGTGATGCATACTATCAAATATCTCAAACTGAATAATAAATATCAACTTTTTCTTACGTCATCATGTATGCATATACAGGGCTCATGTTATTGTTTGCATATCAACACAAATATCAATTATTTGGCTCATTGGAAAATTAAAAATATTTGTAGTCCATGTAATTGTTCACTTAATGTTTATAAAAGCATTTTTAGACAAAACACAGGAGATGGCAGAATTCAGTTGTCTTGTAGCGCATCGTAGTTCCTAAAAAGAACATCCGAATACAAATGGGTTAACAACTACTAATGAACTACGAATGTATGCAATGCCTATATAGCAATGCATGCCACATGCAAATTCCAAATATTAACCAAGATTCCAAATTTATTAACAAATCTTATTATCACTTACTTTTCCTCTTGCAAGTTTGCGTAACCTTGAACATCTCTTCTTCACCACAGACGGACTGATAGGATATAAATCGTGACAATATTTAGTCAATATAGGAAACAACCGATCAAACAAGTAGGCAATAATAGTGTGCATTGAGAATTACCTTTGGCAAAAGAACATCCCATTTGCCACTTTTTTCCTTCCTCTTTTGCTTTATTGTGTTGTTGAGAACCTAGATTTCACGAGTCTATTAATGATCAATGCAACACGAAGTGTCGTGTATCACAAATTCACAATTAGTTGGCAGAACAAGCATTTACCTTGGCACGCTATGCGTCGATCACGATCAAGTAGATACGGAGGAAGAGCACCCTCTTGAACATCATCATTGACCTTTGTCGAAGTTGACTCATCGTGCATTTTAGGTCGCAAAGAAACAATTGACAATAAGGCCACATAAATGCGATCGCAACCAAAAAGGCAGAATCTACAATCGCAATGAAAACTTAATTTTCATGCTCACATCCCCTACTCAAAGTATCAATGCATAGACTAAAGGAGCAACACAACCGTGAACATGTTGAGCAGCGGGAAATCTACCTAGCCTACAGGTAAATGGTAATATGACAGGATGAGAAGCTAAACGAAGAAATGTTGATAGGTTATGTGATTAGTGGTATCTATGAGTGATTAAAATTTGAACCTTATAGCCGTCAACACTATATAGCCTGTCATAGAATCATGTATATGATAATCTTGATGCATTTCATTTTTACCATGAGCATGAACCCATGTATCAACTTCAACAAAGATCGTAATAAGGAGTAAGAAACTAATTCAAAACACGTAAAAGCATGCATGTACTACCTAGGGTTCATGAAGGGTTTCAGAGTATGCATGTAGAGGATGTCTGTCAAACATTGGCTACAAACAAGCGTTATTCCTGAAATAATATCTAGCTCCTACCTACCAGAACTCAATTCAAGCAATGGAATACTATTATGCGAATGTTGCTGCTGCTCATGGAATCGCGCAGAATTTCGCGTACCATTGGGAATCAGAAACCTCGGTACAAACGCAAGCTTGAAGTTATGCATCGACAAGAAGAAGTTATAGGACACTCAGTTCACCTACTCCCACAATCTCGCCATATAGTGCACCTTTGCATATAGGGCACCGATTTTAATTCAACAAACAAAAATTCCTAAACAAGAGCATCCAGATGAAACAACCTCAAAGCAAGCAAAATTTTGTTGTTTTGTTTATCATACGTAACTAATATGAATCAAGAAACACAAAGCAAATCAATCGATCTTAACTTACCTAACAACAATCGATTAATCGACTCAAGGCAATACAAAGAACACTTCCTATGAAGCAATCCAACAAATGATAGCATGCCAAGTGAATAGGAAAAGAATTACCATTGAGATGAACCGAGATTAGGGCAAAGGAGACGCCGAGGTGACTCGAGTCCGTTAGTCGCCGCGCCAATACTCGGGCGCATGCCATGAGATGATCGTAACGAGAAGGAAATCAAGGAATGCGGGGCAAGAGAATGGAGCGCGATCGTCGCGATACAAGAATCACCCGCCGCTTGGCATACAACCTCTCGTCGCTGCCCTTACGCATTTCGCCGCCACTCTGCCGCCTCCTCCTCGTGTCGCAGATCCGGCAAGACCGGCCGGATCAAGTAGGCAAGGACCAGATCGCCGTCGCCATCCTCTCCGTCGCAAAGATTCCCGCCGTCCGTCGTTCGGATCTGCAACGTGCGAACGAGGACAAGGCCCGAGCTACTGGTCGGGAGAGGAGGCGAGGAGATGAATGGTGACAGTCGAATCGGGAGGAAATCACGATGTGGTCGGAGGAGGAGGGCCCTACACTCCCTTGTAGAAGAGCTCGTGGCGCTGGGGCAAGTGCAGCGTCTTGACCACAGCGAGGAAGGGGGCGGGGGGAGGGGAGGAGGGGGTGGCGGGAGGAGTAGGGGCGGAGGAGGAGGAGGAGGGGGCAGCGGGAGAGGGAGGAGGGCGGCGGGGGGCGGATCATGAGGAGGGAGGAGGGGGCGGGGAAAGGCCGGG
Organism: Melocanna baccifera; assembly: GCA_036346265.1. Classification (NCBI taxonomy): domain Eukaryota; kingdom Viridiplantae; phylum Streptophyta; class Magnoliopsida; order Poales; family Poaceae; genus Melocanna; species Melocanna baccifera. The sequence continues at coordinate 15,668,287 of CM070677.1, forward strand.
AGGGGATGGGGCAGCGGGCGCGCGGCGGGGTGAGGGAGGCGGGTGTGCGCGGCTGGGTCCGGGAGGACCGGGAGAGGGAGCGGCGCTACGTGGGGAGAGAGAGAGGGGGGCGGAGGAGGAGCGAGGCGGCGGCGCGGGGGGGAGGGGAAGGAGGCGGGGCGCGGAGGGAGAGCGAGGCGCGGGAGAGAGGAGGCGGGGCGCGGCGGCGCGCGAAGGGGGGGAGGAGGCCGCGGGAGAGCGAGGGAGGCGTGGGGCGGCGGGAGGAAGAGCGAGGAGGAGGCGTGGGGCGGCGGGGGGAAGAGCGAGGGGTAGGCGTGAGGCGGAGGGGTGATGTTGGGATTTTAGGGTTTAATCAGATCGTGTGGCTGAGAAGAGAGGAGAAAGATCGAATGGTTAAGAAGTGAGGGAGGGTGGACGTGACGGCAACCACCAACTCCTTCTTTTTAAATAGTAAAGATTAGAGTTTTGTTTAGGTCTTTTTTCCAAAAAAAAAAAACCTATATAAGCTAGCACGACGCCCATGCAGTATTGAAATTTCGCTCATTTTTTTAGACGAGAATTGCCCTCATTTTGGAAAAACATGAACCTGGAAACGGAGGAAAAAACACTAAGGCCCCGGTGCTCAGCCCGGCCCACGGATAAGGCCCAACCACCAGTGCTCACCCACCTCCCTCCCGAAACCCTAGCTCCCCAGATCCCTCCCCACCGGATCTTGGCCGCCCGTCCCTACGCGCCGCAACCCGACCATGGCCACCGGCGGCAACCCCAACCAGAGCGCCACCCCCACCCAGCCGCAGCAGCTGCCGCCGCCCGGCAGCTCTCCAGCAACACCCCTCACCCACCTCCGCTCCCCCTCCCTCGCCGGCTCCCCTTCCAGGGCCTCTTCCACACCCCGCCTCCCCACAACCCCGCCTTCCAGATCCACATGGGCGCGTCCTCCTCCCCTCAGACCCCCCTCATGGCCGCCGTCGCGGCCTCCGCCAAGCGCCCTCCCCAGAAGCCCCCGTTGCGTCCTCCGGCCCCCACCTCCTCCACGGCTGCGGCGGCGTCTGCCGCCTTATACAAGGCTGCCGTGGCGGCCTCCAACTCCGGCGGCGTCGACCTCGCCCCCGCCGCACGGCGCAGCAAGAAGCGCAAGCTGCCGGAGAAGCAGCTCCCCGATCGCGTCGCCGCGCTACTCCCGGAGTCCGCGCTGTACACGCAGCTGCTCGAGTTCGAGGCCCGCGTCGACGCGGCGCTCGCGCGCAAGAAGGTGGACATCCAGGAGGCGCTCAAGACGCCGCCGTCGCTCCAGCGCACGCTCCGCATCTACGTCCTCAACACCTTCGCCAACCAGGCGCCGCGCACCATCCCGCCGCCCAAGAACGCCGAGCCGCCCACCTGGTCCCTCAAGATCATCGGCCGCGTGCTCGAGGACGGTGCGGAGCTGGACCCCGCCAGCATCGTGCCGAAGCACAACCCGGTGTATCCGAAATTCTCCTCGTTCTTCAAGAGGGTGACAATTGCGCTGGACCCATCTCTATACCCAGAAAGTCCGCTGATCATTTGGGAGAATGCGCGGTCAGCTGCGCCACAGGAAGGGTTCGAGGTGAAGAGGAAAGGGGATAAGGAGTTTGTTGCGAATATCCGTCTGGAGATGAATTATAACCCCGAGAAGTTCAAGTTGTCGCAGCCGCTGATGGAGGTGCTCGGGGTTGAGGTGGATACTCGTGCTAGAGTGATCGCTGCCCTCTGGCAGTACATCAAGGCGAAGAAGCTGCATAACCCAAATGATCCTTCCTACTTTATCTGTGACCCTCAGTTGAAGAAGGTCTTTGGTGAGGATAAGATGAAGTTCGCGATGCTGTCGCAGAAGATATCACAGCATCTCTCTCCTCCACCGCCCATCAACTTGGAGCATAAGATTAAGCTATCGGGGAATGGCGCACATGCCAGTGCTTGCTATGATGTGCTGGTGGATGTTCCTTTCCCACTGCAGAAGGAGATGGCAACATTTCTCACCAATACCGAGAAGCACAAGGACATTGAGGCATGTGATGAGGTGATATCTGCTTCGATCAAGAAGATCCATGAGCACCGCAGGAGGAGGGCGTTCTTCCTTGGGTTCAGCCAGTCCCCAGTGGAGTTCATCAATGCATTGATAGCGTCTCAGAGCAAAGATTTGAAGCTGGTTGCTGGTGAAGCAAATAGGAATGTTGAAAGGGAAAGACGAGCAGACTTATATAACCGACCATGGTAAGCTCAAGCAATGCCTAGGCTTTACTCACTGTGTTTCCTGCTGGAATAGATCATATATATATCCATCTGCTGACTAAATGATTCTCTATTCTACAATGAAATAGGGTTGAGGATGCTGTTATAAGATATTTGAACCGCAAACCGGCTGGCGGCAATGATGGCCCAGGTGCTGCTGCTGGCGGTTCTTGAGCAGAGGATTGCTGTAGTGCCCTTTTGGTGTAGAGACAAATTATCTATTCTGTATTAGTTAAATTCAGAGATGTTAGCGACAGGAGATTTGTTCGCTGTTGTGAAGGATCTTGACAGGTGTGCCTCCTTTGTCTGTCCAAATGAGTTAGCTACAGTATGCTTGTGTTATACGTGATCCCTTACTATGATGGAAGTACGTATTATCATGCTGAATGCTGAATATATGTGACCACAAGATTGCTTCGTATTGTATGATGCTGAACGGATTGTCGATTCGCTGAGTCAATGAGGCCATCCACAGTGCTCCATGGTGGCAAAGTGCCCCATGTTACACATCAGATAAATGAAGCCATATCAGATTAAAGGGTAATCTCAGTTGTGGCAGTGTGTCTTGCAGAGGGTATGGGTCCTTCGCTGACAAAAAGCAAGGAAACCACTCGCCCCAGCCTCTTTTTCGCCCCCAATCCGCTCTGTCTGCTGTTAGCTTTTTCTGTTTGGAGTATGAGAGAAGTAGAGATTAGTTCTCCTTGTCTTTCATGTGCCTATGGAGTAAGTATTAATTTAGATAGTATCAAATAATATATTAAATAAATTGTAGTTTCCTTGCTTTAGGTAGTATCGAACAAATGGTACTTTATTAATTTTCGAATAAATTATGGTTTACGTAGTATCAAATAAGTTTTAATTTAGATGGTATCGAATAAACCGATTCCTACATTGTTATTTTGTATATTTCTTTTTAGGGGTTGATGTGTACATTTTTTTTACCCTAAGGTTTCATATGTAAAATTTAGGTCTTTAATGTAAATTACAACAATACAGGTGTCTCTTAAGAAAAAAAAAGGTTTGAACTACAAATGGTTGAAGCCACCACTTAAGGGGGTGATCGGAATAGCGATGGTTTTTGGCTGAAAAAACACTGTAGCTGAGTTAGTAGATAGTGTAGTGAATAGTGAAAAAAAAGCTGAAACTAGAAGCTGAAGCTGAAAAAAGCCGAAACGATCAGGGCCTAAGACTGTATGTATTATGGTAGGACAAAAATTCATATGGCAGCTATAGCTGATATGGCATTATTTTCTCTTCTGAAACCACCATATAAGGCTAGCCTTTATTGTGGATGCCCTGATGAAGTTTTGGAGGGATCAGAGAAAGTGTACCTTGTGCATTTGAACATGGAAGTGGAGGGAAGTGGAATCAGATATGCCAGTCACCTCAAGGAGTCCGGAAGCTGTGGAGGAGACCAAAGAAACTGTACCTTTTGCATTTGAACATGGAAGTGGAATCAGATATGCCAGTCGCCCAGTCCCTGTCTGAGGCGGTGATTGATTTGGTTTTTAAAAGCTTCAGCTTCTAGTTTTAGTTTTTTTTCACTATTCACTACACTATCCACTAACTCAGCTACAAAAAAAAAAGCTAGCTACAGTGAAATTTCAATCAAAAACCAAAAATCATCGCTAAAACGATCACCCCCTAAGCCTCAAGGATTAGTACAACTGAGCTGCCTTCGAATGGATTTTGCTTGCATTTTGGTTTATATGTGCTACAGTAATAATATATTTTTTAAGATAAAGTTAATAAAAAATATATTAAAAAGTGTATTAAATTTAGCTGAACTAACCAAAATTGTATGTAACTATTTTTCTCTTTATACTGCCTCACGTGAATAGCTAAAATTTAAAAATTTAAACCATAAATCATAAATCACAAGTCAAAAGAATCTACCTTTGTTAGGTCTTTTCGGCCATCTTATTCTACTTATAATTTTTGTTGCTGAATCTTGCTTGTTCACTTTTGGCTGACAAGTGAGATACGAACAGTGTTGCATGGGGTGTTCCTGGACTGGTATATTTGTTCATTCTAGCTTTCGATTGCACCTAGGTTTATGCATGAATAGTAGTATTTTTACCTTGGGTTTATCATTCTTGTGTTTATTTTTTTGGGCTACAGCTTATGGCTTGACTATTCGCAAGAGAGAATATGGAAATATTGAAACTCGCGTGTGACTTTAGCTGATATAAATAAAGTCGATGAAATATGTACTACAAATGATTTATAGACTTCATCTTAAAAAGATATTTAGTTTGAAAACTAGTTACTATAGAAAAATATTTTATTGTAAAAAGTAGTTTTTAAAAACCGAAAAGAAAAGATCCGTTGCTAGGCCTGTGCATGCATACAAACTGGTGTCAGTCTCTCATATTGGCTTCTTTTTCTTGCTTGTTTTGTTCAGACTTGAGGGATATCTTTTGCTGAGAATAGATTGTAATGGTTCAATACAACAATTTATAGCTTTTGTGTAATTTTGCGTTTAGAGCAAGGAGTGCGGTGATTTGGCGCGTTACCAGTCCATTTGTATTGGACAATATTATTGTTAAAAAATATTGTTGGTAAATTTTAGTGGGTTGACGTTTCCTTTCGTACTAGATTTTGTCGATATTACTGCTGCTTGGACTTCGGGGGTGATCGGAATAGCGATGGCTTTTGGCTTTTGGCTGAAAAACACAGAAATGGCTGAAAAAATCATCAGAATTGAGTTAGTGGATAGTGTAATGAATAGTGAAAAAAAGCTGAAACTAGAAGCTGAAGCCGAAAAAAGCCGAAATGAGCGGGGCCGCGACATTGTGAAGACTTCACGCGCTTTTAACATTAGTTATGCTCGGTCTTGTTCATATGTTTATTTCTGTGTGGTGGGAAAGATGATGATCAGGTCAGAGTTTGACGGTAGTCTTTGGCACCACCTTGCAAATCATTTGAATATTAGTAATTTAGTATATACATTAAATAACTAATTTTTAGGTCTATTCTTTGAAGCTACAGTTTATTAGTCTAAATAATAGCGATCGCTGAGAGAAATCAAAAACCAAAAACAGCTGAAAAGCCAAAATCAAAATGAACAGACCTATTCTCAGAACATTGGACTGTAGATTCGCTCATTTACTATTCGGTCAATTTACTTGTTTGGCGCTTATTAGCCTGCATACTCTCAAATGGCAAAGGCAGTTGGACTTCACCGTGTGAGATATAGAAGATAAGTATTCTTTCAATTTGGAGAGGCTGTCCTTTATGGAGCACTTTGAGAGTTTCTCGTGTTCCTTATCTTAGGCCTCGTTTTTTCAATTTTTGGTTTCAACTCCTATCAACCGTTACTATTTATCAAATTTATCAGTTACAGTCAAAAACCATCATCTAACCCAAAAGTACTTGAGTTGAATGTGCTTCACTGAGCGAGACAGCTACATGATGTAATTGTTTGCTCACATGATAGAAACTAGTACATGTCTCTGTAACATGCTTACTAGTGCTATTGACAATTGTATTTCAAATAAATTGTCGATGTGCTTGGTGTTTTTTTCCCATTCCTACATCGTAGTTACCCAGTTGACAAGAGTGGTATTTGCAATTGGCTTGTGCGAAGTCTTTTGTGTAATTGAACTGAAACTTATGAACTTAAGGTTTGTTTATTTGCCAATTTTTTTCATTGTACTAAACATTTAAATTCTGAACATCTAACTTTGCTCCTTCTGTTTTACTTATTATATGGGCCCGCTCAGAAGAGCGTTCGATGACTGCGTTCGGCGACCACGTGCACTGTTTAGTGTTTGGTTTCCTGTTTATATTTTTGTCTTTTTCCTTTTTTTTTTGTTTTTTTGGTATTTTTGTGTTTTATTTTTTTTCCCGTATTCCTTTGCATTGTTCGTGGTTAACATGTCGCTTTTATTTTTATATTTTTTTAAATTTAATTATGCCCAATAAGCCAACTCAGCTACAGTAAAATTTCTGCCAGAAGTCATAAGCCATCGCTATTCCGAATGCTCCATAGTCTTACAGCACACTTATATTTATCTTATTCCACCTTTCCATTTTGTGGCACCTCTGAAATAATCTTTGAAAGAGTTGTTTTGTATGCCTTCGTAATGTTCTCACTAGATCGAAGATATTAATGGCAAGGTTCGAATCCGTTTGCTGTTTTTGTTTTTTATCCTTTGCTACAGTAATCAGTTTTTGTTGGGACCCAAAACAACAACTCTAAGTCTCTCTGTGTAAATCGCACTATCCTAGAAAAAGTTAGTACACACAGAATCAACAGTGATGTATATCATGCATAATTGCCACAAATATTATTAATCAAAGGTTAACCTTATGGCCAAGTATTACAATAAAAGACTCAAGGCCAACTAAAATTAAAAGCAGCGAAAAATATAAAAGTAGCAGCACAGCCCATCCAGCCTCCCACAGGCGAATAACTGTAAGACGCGGCCTACTCGTCGAAGTTCTCACCGTAGTCATCGTCGTCGAAGTCTGGCAACAGATTTAAGCAAGGTGAGTACTTTAAAGTACTCCACAAGTTATACCAGGAAATATAACAGAATTGATGCATGTATAATTGATTTCAAGGATGGCTTAATAGGGTAAAAGTACGGAAAAGCAGTACTGAATTTTAAATACAATAATGTAAGTACGAAAGCTAAATTTTAATACTTCATACGAAACAGTAATTTAACAAAGTAATATTGTTAGTGCAGGCTCCGACCTACACTAACTTAACCCCGGGCATCCCACCCGGTCCATTGACAAAACCACTGCTGTTCATCCGAAAATCCAAGTCTTTATAAAAATCAAGTCTAATCTGTGAAAACTCTACTCAGCATGTCCATAACCGTGGATACGGCTATCCAGGATAGGTTTAAACTCTACAGAGGTGTACAACTTTACCCACAAGACGTGTTATCCCACTTGAGTCACGCGATTAACACACTGCCTTAGGTGTGCGGTGGGGAGTTCACAACAAAGCTATTCCAATGTTCCATAGCGAAAACAGTCACCCCGCCACTAAGGTTTCACCACAACTTGAATCCACGATTTGGAGCCCCCTCTGGTGCCATGTAGACTTCTCGTGGTCTACGCCACGCTCACATTCATTCTAGAGCGAAACTATATTTGAAATTTCACAAATTACTTAGCCAGATCCGTCCCATACCGGACTTGTGGTAGTACGAAGTGACTTCATAAAATGATTCACAGAAACGGTCCTTAAATTGACTTAGGCTCAACCACATATCCACATGCACGACAATCAACTACGTGTCACCAAACACGAAGCATGCCTGCACCCTACCACCTAACCAATAGCCTAAGTCCAAAACAGAATTTTCTATTTTTATTTTTAAACCATTTCATAAACTTTCTTGACTCACCGAAGTCAAGAATTCATTAAAAGAAATCGTTATTTCATGTGAAATAATTGATCCCACCAAAATTTATTCTAAGCCAGGCTAAACAATTTTGCTAATTAATACTACTTTTTAGCTAAGGTGACAAGGCATGTGAAAGCAAGATCAAGTTTGGCTATATTTAGAGGATCATGGGTTTAGCTAAAGTTTAAAACATCGGTAAATTACTTTTGAATCAAGATACGCATGCATATACAGTAAAACAAGATAATTAAATTTAAAATATTGGGGTCAACATGGTCAAAGGTGTAACTTGCTTTGCTCGAAGTCTTGCTGCGAAGCATCGTCGAAATCGAACTCTCTAGAATCGTCGAAATCTAAACGTGAAGACCCAAATTCAAATTCAAAAACAAAATTCAAATAAATTCAAAAGAGTGCATAAATGGAAAGTTCTTGATTTTATAAAAATTTAGAAATTTGAATGGGTCAATTTGGAGTCAAAATGAAGAAGTTATGGCCTTTTAGTTTTAATACAAATAAAAGAAAATTACTCATTTTTTGGATTTATTTTTATACTGAAAATGAATTATGATGTCAGCATGAAGTATTTTTCTAAAGGAATTACATTATTATGACATCAGCATCATAAATTAATTTCGACCGAATTATTTTAAATCAGAAAAACGGGTTTATGACGTCAGCATGACGTTAACCCTGGAATGATTATATTCGGCTGAGGGGTTGACAGGTGGGGCCGGTCGGTTGACGTGGCATGTGCCCGGTCGGAACGCCGATGTGGCAGGGCGAGGCGTGCGTGGCACGCACGTGGCTTCCACCCGAGCGCCATGTGTGCGGCGGTGCTGATGTGGACGGGGCGGCTGACGGTGGCGCACGAGGCCCGATGCCCACTGGCGCTCCGGCGGACGGCGGCGCCGGCCGAGGTGCGGAACCGAAAGAGGGGAGTGAGGGGAGGCGATCGGTACCATGCACAGAGCCTGAGGACAGTCGGTGCGATCTGGCGGCAGAGAGAGGCGGCGGTCAGAGGGAGCCCGACAGCGGCGAAGGAGTTTCGGCGATGCAATAACTCGGGGCAAAGGTGGACGATGATCTCCGGGGCACGAGGAAGGTTGGAGAGGCGTCGGTAAGGCTCGGGGAGGCTCGAGGTCACCAGAATTGCTCGCCGGAGTGGGCGAAGCCGGTGAAGGGGAAAAACGGGCTCGGGGAGGCTCCAGTGCTCAGATGCTCGAATTGAGGAGTGAGGGGGAGGCGGTGTGGAGAGGGGATCCTCGGGGAGGTCTTATATAGGCCGAAGGGAGGAGTAACGAGCGCGCGCGCATTTAACCGAAGTGAAAACGGCCGAGACCTTCAATGCAGCAGCGATCGGGGGCTTAAATGTGGAAGTAATGCCTGAAACAGACGCGGTGTAAAGGGGGCTTTGACTTTCTATCAGCGCGGGAGAGCAATCGGGAAGGAAACCGAAACTTTAAAAGCTTCGGTTTTGGTACCAATGGCGGCAGCAGCGGCGAGGATCGCGCGGGGAAGAAGGAAAGGGATCGGGAGATATGAATCTGACAGGTGGGGTTCACCGGTCAGCGAGAGAGAGAAAGGGGAAAGGAAAGAGGCGACGGTCGGATCTGTGACAAGTGGCGAGGGTAGATGGCGGGGCCGTTAGATCCGGGATGAAGCGGTAAGTGAAGGGGGACGGTCGAGATGTGATCCGACACGGCGAGTTAAATCGAGGCCGATCAAGAGAGGGGCGAAGGGGTAAGTGAAGGTGGGTGGACGAGATTTGGTACGGCAATGGGGGACGGTGCGGATCAAGCCACCTGCTGATCGGATGGGAAGGAGGAGCGGCGGAGCGGTAAGTGAGGACGGGCGGTTGAGATTAGATCGGGCGGGGAAAATGGCTGGTCCGATGCTTGACACGCGTCGGCCAAAGGGAAGGGGAACGCGGGGAAGGGGTTAAGTGAGATCGGGCGGTCGGGATTGAATCCAGCGGTGGTGGGACGGCCCGATGTGCGACACCTGGCGGCTGGGGGAGAGGGTTTTAGGATTTTAATTTCTTTTTAATTTTTAGAAATACTTAGGAGGCTTTAAAATACTCAGAAAAATACCAAATGAATTTTAAAAATTCCAGAAAAATTCAAAGAATCATCTGGAACTAATTTAGACTTAATAAAAATATTTTTAACTCAATTGATACTTAGATTTTACAAAGGCACAATTTAACTTTAACAGGAGAGTTTTTAATTTCTAGAAATTCCTGAAAATTTTTATAAATACATAAATGACTTAGGAAAAATGAAATGCACCTATTTTGACTTTTGTAAAATGAAATAATTTTATTTTGTCACATCCAGGCTTGAAATAAAATCAAGAAAGTCCAATTAAAAGCCAATAAATCACATAAAAAAGAGAATAAAATTTTGGGATGTTATAGCTTTCAAACGGTATGCTTTTTTAAAACGGGATCTATAAATTTATTGTAGTACACTCTATACTAACTTCAGCTATACCACTTTGAAAAGGTTATTATGATAAACCATTTCGAAACAGTAGTGAAGAAGTTATCCTGTTTATTTATTTGAAAAAAATTATAAACTAAAAAGAATGATACCAAAGTCTTAACTTATATAGCCCTGTTCACTCAATTTAGCAAGAATTGCCTCCTCTCGATAGAATTTGTTGATTTAGCCCCCTCTCAGATCGGATAGCAGCGCAGACGATAGAAGTCACTTGTTGTGTTCTGGTACCACGGTCGGAGGGCACAGCCGCACAGCAGGAGTCCGTACCGTGGCAGGTGCCCTGAAGTCATCATCCACATGCACAATAGGATTTTGCATTAAAAAAATCCTTGGACTGTTACATGCCTGCATTTGCAGCAACCTGCCATGGTGCCATAGTGTAGGAGGTCCTACCGCATCAGCACATCGAAGTGGGTTAGTTGGCCTCGCCAACTGCCGCACTCTAGACCGATATTGCCACGCTACTGATTCCTACTGCGATGCGATGCTACTCTCCTACAGGCCATACGAGAAGACACATTGCATATATAAATTCAGACTATCTGTATATACCATACTAATCTAGAATCACGTTAATATATACAATGTAAACATAGATAGAATATCCACCATAAACATGATTAATAAAGAAAAAGATTCAAATATTATTAATTATCAAAGTTACGATCTTATGATCAATCTCACAAATAATAGTCTAAAGAATTTAAGAAACTAGCAATGAAAAACAAAATTAAATATAGTAGCCACTTGACATGCCCACAGATAATCGACTAGTGTGCGAAGTTTTAATCTATGAAGTTGTCAAAGTATCCTTTTTCTGATACCTCTTGCTGATATGATTTCTCTTCTTCAAGTGAGCAATAGTAGACATAAAGCCGTGAGTGCATTGTTGCTCAATAAGTCGTTTATAAGAAAGATGCAATATAGTATACAAGGCTTACTAATGGATGGCTGAAATGTTATTTTGTATAAAGCAATAATTTAAAGTAATACAATAAATAGATTGAAAGTGAAATTTAAATAAAACAATAATAAATAATCAAATGAATAAAATATACCACCAGTGAACTAACCATTCACTTTCTTAAAGTTATCCTAACCAAGTTTTATGAAACATCACACTTCGTGTGACATCACCAAGTATTGTCCACAATCGGGGATACGGCTATTCGAATATACCCTATAGATGTTGTATAACTTTATCCACACGATATGATCATTCTCACGTTAAACAAAAATCACAACAAGGCTTTTATAATGCTCAACTTCAACTCAATTCCACCCGCTAAGATTTCACGATCGAGTAGACAACTACCTAGTTGGAGAGCTCCCTCTTGCACCTCATGGAAATCAACACTTATGTTCATCACAATGGCGAAGTTAAAATTAAAATATCATAAATTAATCAGTTAGATCTATTCCATACTAAACATGTGGTTACACGTTAAGACTCAGATCAATAGCGCACAAAGTTAGATCCTTAAATATTACCCAAGCGAGACATCTATATCACTCGAAATAAATCCACACTTTTTCCTTTTCTGCATGATCACTCCTCGCCCAAGTGAAAACTAAGTTTGTATAACTAACACCAATGACACACCTAAGGCTGTAAAAAAGCTCGAGGCTCATGAGATACTCGAGCTCGGTTAGTTCTAGGCTCGATTCAAGCTCAGCTGGAACTTTAAATGAGCCGAACTTATGCTTGATCTTGGGCTCGTGAGCTTCACTGAGCCGAGTTCGAATAGTTCATGAGCCTTGATCCGAGCTTAAATAGTAATATGCATTAACTCTTACCGAGATTACCCGAGCTGAACTCGAGCTTGACCATTTCTTATTGTTGAAAATTAGTGTATATTTGAATTATTTTGACTGTTATCGAGTTTACTTGAGCCGAGTTCGAACTTGAAAATTTCTTATTGTTGAAAATTAGTGCATAATAAATTGTTTTAATTATTATTGAACTCTAACGAGCCGAGCTCGAGCTTTACTCAAGCTTGAGCCGAGGTGAGCTTGAGCCTAGATCCTGACTTGGACCCCAACTCAAGCTCAGCTCGAGCTTCTACCAAGCTCGAGCCTGGAAGGCCAGACTCACTCTAGTTGGGATAATTTTTCACTAATAGTATTGCATCACTAAATAATTTTTCATTTTATGGTGATAATAGTATCATAACATTCAAATTATCAAGTGAGAGATTAACCAAGTTGGACAATAACTACTAGTTACAAGGGTTTATATTAAAATAGCAATACGTGATAATTTAAAATAAAATAAATAAATAATAGATTTAAAATCTAGGTTCAACATGATTAAAGGATATGACTTTCCTTAGCCTTGCTCAGTATCCTCTTCTTGATCTTCAGGTCCTACTTTTGCTCCTTCGAAGTTATTATCTATCATGTGGACGAAAGCAAATAAATTCAAATAAAATCCAAAAATTACAAAACTAGACCAAAAGATAGAGTTAAATTTTAGATGAATTTAGAAAAAAGAATTGGCTCAATCGAAGTTCAGGTGGAGGAGAATAGGTCATCTAAAGTTTGTTGGACGAGAAAATGCTAAAAAAAGAAAAACAAGAGAATATAATAGAGAGCTCCTAGTTCGGTTTTGGCTTTGGTACCAGTAAGGGAATGCACAGGAGGTGATGACAACCGACAAAATGGGTCGTTGGGAACCCGAGGAACATGTAGGAAGTGATGGCATATTAAATGGAGCATGGTGAGGATGTGGGCGATGACAACGATGTGGGTTGGAGAGAGGAATAATACCCGGATATGAAACATAGAGAAGTAGGATGAGCACAGGCTAGAACACGCGTGGTGAAGCTGGAAAAATTGTCGGCTAAGCTGGAAACTCATCGGAGACGATACAATCGACGTTTAAACGACGTCGATAGGGAAAAAGTAAAAACTTGATATCTTAGTGCTCGGTAAATAAAATATAAAACCACTTGAAAGATAGCTACCTGGAATAGTTTGGCACGTTTTGATGCAAAAAGATTGGGGAACACCACCGGATAGATGGGAAAGCGAAGTCCCCTAGGCGGCCATGGCTAGGTGTCAGGGGCAAAAATTTATGAAGGGTTTTGGGGAAGAGGATGGAAGCACAGCGTAGAACGTGACGAGACAAGTCTAAGAGAGGTGACTGCATGAGCTAAAGCTTACCGGAGGTGACGAATCGATATTGGGAAGCGATTTCGGCCTAGATTGGGGAAAACTCGATTTCTGTCTAGAAATCTGCCTACTGAAGTACACGATGAACTAGCTGGTACGTGTTGAATCTGAATCTTTGTGACTAGTGCAATTGAGCTCCCTGTTGAATCACTTTCCTCTTACGAGAGTCTTTCATCTCATGGTGAGATTCTTCAATAAGTATGACCTTATCCATCATGTTTTAGAAATTGGTATAATCATTGCCTAAAATCTGAACCTTCAATCCAGGATTAAATCCTCTCTTGAATCACTTCTGTCATGCATTATCTATGGCAATGTTCTCCGGAGCATAGCGAGTTAATTGAGTGAATTTGTTAAGATATTTACTCATGGACATGTTCCCTTGTTGAAGCTTATGAAATACTTCCTTTTTCATTTCAAGCACTCCATCTAGGATATGGGCATGACGAAAAGGTGTGTCGAACTCTGCCTAAGTAATGTTCTCTGGATCCTCATGAGTGGTACAATAGTTCTCCCACGATTCTAATGTAGCACCTGCTAGTTGGTACGCAAAATAGAAAACTTTTTCTTGATCGGTACACTGAGCGAGGAAGGCTTGAGGGCAATGCTTGGATCGGTGACTAGATGGGAAGCCTTTCCTTTTTAAAAAACAATTTAAATTAGGCTCAAATAAACTGCAAAAATTCCAAGAAAACACAGAAAAATTCCTTATGACACAAGGAACCCAAATGAAATAGTTTTTTAATTAATTAAAGTTTATTTTATTTATATAACATCTTTTTAATTTTAGAAAATTCCAATGAAGCTTTAATTAATTTGAGAAAAATACAAATGGTTATTTTTATTTTAAAAACTTCAAAAAGGCTCTAAAAATCAGGATGCTATAATATTTTAATTTCAAGTTTTAATCGGACACAAATACAATAAAAAATAGTAATGTAAAACTCACAACTAATAGTAGACTACTCATTATACTTCAGAAAAATACAAAAGAGAAATAATATCAAAGTTGATCGAATGTGCGAACAACTTACTATTAGGCTTGATGAAGAACAGGGAGCAACCAGGCTTGATACAGTGCAGAACTTAGATGACGTAATGAAGCGAGCAGTCGTGCAGATGTGCGTTGCCTAGAAACTTTATTACCGCCCCTGTGCAGGTCTTCACAGCAGTAATGGCTCAAAGATACCGTTCCCTTTCTTCACGGTGCATGCTGGGAAGAAGAGTCAATGAGACTCAAACAGTTCAGCACAACAGCACAAAGTTTGCAGGAGGAAGTAATGGAAGTAGTGAGATTCTTCGCAAATACTGGACGCGTCTCTAAGTGTGTGTGTGTGTGTGTGTATATATATATATATATATATATATATATATATATATATATATATATATATATATATATATATATATATATATATATATATATATATATATATATAGTCAAACGATAATCATTTGCCATCAAACCAAATAAAGATCCAAATTTAAACGTTTGAATCTCATTCAAACAGAAAGAGAGAGAGAGTGATGCACAGTTCAGCAAAAATAAAGGTGGACTTAGTCTGCCAAGTAGCGCGCCACGTTACGACACGGTCGAGCTTTGTAAGTCATAAGTTACGCAATTTTCATGTGAAAATATATGAATATGTGCGTGCGTGCGTGCGCTCATGTGTGATTAGCCAAACTCTCCTCATGCCATCTCCATCCATAATTCAACGAGTGGTATTGACTCTGCCTTATAAATTAGTCTCCCCCACCTTGCCTTACCAATAGGGGTGAAAACGGATCGGATTCGGTCGGATATTGCTTATTCCATATCCTATCCTATTTTTTTTTCTCGGATTCGGAGTCGGATACGAATACAAATCCGGATAGTATCGGTCACAGATACGGAACGAATGCGAATATGATAACGAATATCTCATTGGATATTACATAGGAATACAAAAGGCATATAAAGTACGCGCATGACATCCAGTCATCCACCATGAACCAAATACTCACAGGGCCCAGCAATCTATAACAGATTTGTTTTGCATGTACAAAGTACATACTACAGAATATGATAACGAATATCTCATCGGATATTACGTAGAAATACAAAAAGCATGTATACCATCTTATCAAATGAAGTTGTGTTTATTGGAGAAATCAAAAAACAATGCATGAGTAAGATTTTCAATATGATAATTAAGTTGATTAAATCCTCTTTTCTTTTAAGAAGTATTTATTTCATCTTTTCTTGTAAATCATTTAATCAACTTTGCGCTTGTTCATTTAATCATCAAACCATCCGAGGCCTTGTAAATATGGCACATTGTAAATCCGGATGAAAAGAATCTTAATCATCTTTTCATTTAATCAACAAACCATCCAACGCCGCCCATCCGATTTAATTAAACAAACCTAATCTTAATTTGGGCTCGGTCAAATAGCGCCCAAGTCCATGAGGAGAGCGCGGCCTAATGTAAAGAGAGCGCAGTAAGAGCCCAGGTCGGGAGAACTCGAGCTTGTGGAGTCATTTGGTTTGTTTTGTCCCACATCTCTAGCCGAGCGTGGCGTGTGCGAGGGAGACGACTATATAAGAGGGGCGGTGGGCGCGAGTCGGAACTCATCGTTGAGCTTGGGGCAATGACGCACTGCATGGGCTCCCTTTCTACGGGGAGGGTAAAGCCCTGCAATCGGTAATCAAAAAAATTCTTCAGCTTAAATAAATGAAAAGGAGTTGCTTGGGTGTAACACCAGCCTAGTCTAGTGGTTGAACTAAATCCGGACTGATAGGCTTTGTGGGTCGGATATCCGGTTAATATATTCTGATATTATTCGATAAAATTTCGGATATATTCGTATCCGTCGGATAGTTTATTTCCGAATCCGAATTCGTATTCGAAAATAATTATCCGAATTCGACTTTGAATCCGATAATTATCCGATATGATTTATCCGAATTCGATCCGACTCGGATTCGGCGGTCGGTCGGTCGGGAAATATCCGATCCATTTTCACCCCTACTTACCAATATGGTACTAATCCATACATCCTGTGGAATTAAGAAAATGGGCCTCAATCATATTTGCATATTTCTAACAATCCACCTATCAATTCCAAAGTATGAAGCAAAAAGATGTTAAAGATGTTGTGTTGAAATATTGTTAATATACCAGTCTTTTAGTGGAAGTCCCTACAGGTAGAACTTGCACCTAGAATGATAAAATTCATTTTCTCACAGCTGATGAATGGACTACCTTGCATTCATAACTTTTCATGATCAGATTTTATTTAAAATCTAAACTGATATTAGGCTGCCAATGAACCATGTCTAAACGAAGCGTTATATGGTTATGCTCCTTTATCTGCTCATGAACTTTCTAGAGAATACCATGTCCTCGTGAACTGTGACCACACAGTTAAGCTTAAGTACGTGTATTCTTTCTTGGTATCCTGCAAACTAATACCTTTTTCTTATTTGAACAACAGAATATAATTAAGACTTTATGCCAACCTTACATACAGTCTAAAGCACTTTATTTATTAGGACACATATACAATAAATATGTACTCTTGTTACAATATTAACTTGTTTTTTCATTACTTAAGTCAAGTCACGTGATTTTCATAAGAAAATACCCGAATATGCTCACATGTGCGCGCGCGCGTGTGTGTGATTAGTCAAAACCCTTCTTATACCATCCCCATCTATAATTTAAGGAGTGGTATGAAGTTCAACTTATAAATTGGTCTCCCCCACCTTAACTTAGTAATATAATATTAAACTATGCATAGTAATATAGTATTAAACTATGCATACTTTGAAATTAAAAAATAAGTGTTAATCATATGAGTCTATTTGTAACCATATGCGAATTTATAGGCTAATTCTACTAAGGCCTCGCTCATTTTAGCGATAACTTCTGGCTTCTGCTTTTATTTTACTATTCCTTAATTTCGTCTTTTTTAGTTTTTTAGTTTTTGGATTTTTTTACCTTTTCTTTTTTTCTCATATTCTTTTACATTGTTTGTGATGGGCTAACCTATTTTTTCTATTTTTAAATTTTTTAAATTTAATTATGTTAAATAAATCATCTTAACTACAAAAAAATAAATCAGTTATAATTAAAAAAATTATAAATCATCGTCAATCCGAGGACCCATGTCCAGGAGCCTTATAAGGGCATGTACAACCCACAGACGAGTTGCTGTCTGTAAGTTCTTTCTACTTCACACACAGACAACTGAACAGACAGCTTGTACAATGGGTTGTCTATTTGACTGTCTACAAACTGTTTAATGCATGCATGCAGCCATGATCAAGCATGAATATGATTCTTGTATACCATTGTGTTGCTTCTTGATACAAAACAGATCAAGCATAAATAAGATGAACATAATTACAATATTTTTTAGAACCATCAATATAAATGATATATTAATTACAATATTCTTGATACATATGTTCACATACTGTATACGAATACATGGAAAACAAGAGCCTAGACTACTTTCTATTTGGTACGCTCTCAACCTTTTCTTTATCTGACCCTGAAACTGGCTTCTAATTATGAAGAAACAATAAGTATTCCTGTGTGTCAACAGAAAAATCCAACAGCGTCTTACTTGCTTGGCGTATCATAGAAGGCATTACTCGAGGTTTACTGTATCTCCACCAGGACTCGAGATACAGAATCATCCATAGAGATATGAAGGCAAGTAATGTTCTTCTAGATAAGGAGCTGACTCCCCTCAAAGAATCATCCATACAGAATCATCCATACAGAATCATCCATAGAGATACATAAAGTGGTTGGCACATAGTAAGTATAGTAACAGGGAAAACACTATTGATTATATGGAGCTCGTTCAACAGTCACCACATGGAAACAATGAAGCCAGACTGCAGCATATTCGACAGTGCAACACTCACCAACTAGAATGATGATTGCTTCAACTCAGCAGTCATCCTAAACTGTAACAGTCACCATTGACAAGTAAATGAGTAATGGTTATTTCTGGTATGTCAGGATAAATGAAGTAGCTTAGATCAATAATTCAATATGTTACCACTGCAATAGTGCCAGAACCACATGCAAATTAAATCCCTTGAGATCAAAGGGACATCTGAAACCATAGAGCAAAAGTATGAACGTCTCTTGTACAACTCGTCTCTTGTCGCATAGTCTGAAATTTCATACTTAACTAGCAGCATGAAACAGCATGAAACTAACCATAAAGCAACAACTGAAACACTAGCAGCATGTTCATACTTATATAAAAGCATGTTCAGTTAAACCATACCTCAACTAAATAAAAGCATCAAGCATTGTTGTATGAAATTTCAGTTAGGAAACAGCCGCTTCCTCAAACACTTCAGTGCAGCAACATGCTCATCTTTTTCTTCAACAGAGAACCCTCCTGTATCTCGTGAGAGGAGACAGTTGTATGTCTCCATCATCTTTGCTTCCATTTCCAGCTTCTTTATTCTCCATTGCTGCAAGATGGGTAAGTCTTGTTGCTTCAAGCTTCTCAGTTGATAATTTTTGTTGTACCTCTAGCACCTTTAAGCGATTTGTGTGAGCTTCAGTTTGAATTTTGCTGAATTTATCCAGATATTCCAGCAGTTGAGTCCGTTGAATTTTCCAACCAAGAGCTCATCTGCAATTGTATAGACAAATGTTATCACATCGAAAATGAGAAGCAAGTTTATTGAACCATGTTGTTGTACTGAGACTCACCAGCCTAACATCTTCTTCTTGTGTCCATAGAATTCGCTTCTCAGTCCTATCGACCTCATCCCCACTGTCCACATCAATGGAAGATTGGTCTGGCTGCAGAGTGGGCGTCGCCACGAGTGGCGGTGAAGAACCTCCAATGTCCACAGGCCTTGGAGCCTTGAAAGGTGCATAATGAGAAGGACCACCGACTAAATGGAAATTTTGTGACATTTGTGACTGGTTGTTGAAAAAACTCATAAATCCACTAGAGGGATGTGGGTTGTTGTCCCTGCAAAAGTAGATGAATAATTAGAATCACATTCTAATAAGATTTTTGTTCCACAAAATTCTTTGAAGGTAAACATGTCTACTTCTAATGTGATCACATTATAGACAAGCATTCTCACCCAATATTTCATATGCTCCTAATTTTCCAAACAGTCGAGAAAGGGAATGACTAACTAATGAATTCCCAGAGTAACAAATCGCTTTTCATGCTCTCTTGTTATTCGGGAATGCACAAAGAGCAACTGAGTGGGTGGTAAAATCTTGTACAATACTACACGCGTAAATACTAACAATGACATAAATATTAACAGGATAAAGTCTTTCCTTATTGTTAAGAGCTGTATAAACAATTGTTTGTCCCTAATTTCCTATCTAACATATAGTGAATATCTGAAATTTGAACTGAATATAATGTATGTCAAACATACTTTGACATTTGAACATATATATTCAGATGTAATGTATATACCACATGAGCAGGAAGTTGTGACCATTTTCACATGGTGTAGGAAACATAAAGAAACATGTACTGGGGTTTCACACTGCTTGCTGGGAAATTTTCGGTAAAGGCAAAGACTTGCAGGAAACATGTACTCTTTAGATATTCTTCTATTCACTGAAGTTGATCGATCAGGAGAATTCTGCTCCATCCAAGTCACCAACAAAATCTAGCATTTCTAGGTCGGAGAGATCTAAATGTACTGTTCCTCAACCATTTGCCCTTCCAACTCAAAGAAAGTCTTCTGAAGGAGGAAATAGTGGTGTGGTTCATCCATCCAGCAATGGAGAAAAATCTGGTGATAAAAGCAACACCTCTCCAGCAAGCTTGATAAAGAAGATTTGCAGGAAATCTCTTCTACCATTTCGTCGTGTCTTACTCGAGGATTCCAGTAATGGCGATACTATGTTTATTAACTAAAGCTACAAAAACTAAAGCTACATGATGTGAACCAATTTCAGTTTGCCAAAAGGAGACCAATTTTCACTGCAAAATTACTTTGTGAGAGCAATCCCAGGAAAACAAAATTGGGAATGATGTGCTGCTAGCCATTGGGAATGCTAGCAATCCCAGGAAAACAAAATTTCAGTTTGTGAGAGCAATTTCCATACCAGGTTGGAGGTTCCGTAGATTGAGTGTAGTACGGGTGTGGAAAGCAGCCGAGGGAGGTGGGGGCGCCGGTGAAGACGCTGCTCCCGCCGGTGAAGGACGGCGCGGCTTCGACGGGCGCGCGGCCTGCACCAGTCCGCTCTGGTGGTGTCGCCACGCAGCCAAGACTCCCTCCACACCGCCGCCGCCGTCGTCGCTCTGGCGACCGCGACGCCACGGCCTTCCTCTCTGCGCCGCGCGCGCATCCGCTGCGCGCTTGCTCTTCCGAGCCACCGCGCGCCGGCTCTTAGAGACGCCGCGGCGCTTTGCGCTCCACCGGCGCCGCCTCTGCGCCCGACATCTGCAGGGAGAGGGTTGGGGTTGGGGAGCTGAAGAGAAAAGGGAAGGGGAAGATATGGTGGGATTTGGCGCGCTTGGAAGGAAATGGCTGCCATTTCGCGCGCCCGCATCTGGATCCGGCGATCCGCTTCGCGTCGCTTGGGAGGAGACGACGGCTCTACAACGCTCGCAGCTTCGGCGATTTGTCCTGGGAGCACGCGCCCGTGCCGTCGTCTCACGAGGCGACAACTCGCTTCTCCCGTGCTCGAGGCGAGGACCGAACTGCAAAATGTATCGCATACAGACGGCGGTTCGCAACACGTTGTACATGCCCTAAGTTGGATTCCGCGAGCACGTGTCCAGCCAGCTCGTTTCCTCCCTTCCACGCGTCCTGCCGTTGGATCTTTTGTGCAAACTACAGTAGCGCTCCAACAAATTCTGTAGGAGGCAGCATGGTTGCCTACGAGGGCAAAGCCGCAAATTTTGCTTGATGGAGACGGTGGCGACGTCTTGTAGTTACTGAAGGCCGGCGGTGGGGGGCGTTGCTCGGCGAGAGTTGCCAATCAACCACCGTTGGTGCTCCATGGCAGGTGGTGTAATTTCATGCAAGAAGCTGTCGGGCGACTACCATGAGCTCTGGCCTCCTTTTTGCTCGTGTGAGCTAGAGGTAGACGCTGAAGCCCTCCATTGGTGAGGAGCACCAACAACTCTTGCTGTTGAAGATAGCAAAGATTGAAAGGACTTCGGTGAGGATGTTGAAGATGAAGTTGTCGATTCTCATTCACCTTGGATTGTTTGATGCTAGTGAGCCCTGATGGGGAATTGGATTGGGCTTGTAAGCTTGCTGATTTGGGGATAGTAGTGGAAGGGGGTGGCCCGCCGTCAGAAGACCTACCTCCACTAGCACACATATTGTGTATCTCTCCGGGAAAAGCATTTTTGGCCCTAGGGGCATATATATTGTTGGATTTTTTTAGGGCATTATGGTAATTTCCTAATTTGAGAAAAGGAAAAAAAATAAAGAATGGGTCCCACCAGTCGGTGGGATGAGGCTAAGGGATATGGCTGGAGACCGAGTCTCCAGTCTGATCCTCTCTTGCACGTGCGGTCGTTCGGTTGGACGACTATGGCGGCGCGGAGATTGGGCGAGCGACGACGGCAC
Organism: Melocanna baccifera; assembly: GCA_036346265.1. Taxonomy (NCBI): domain Eukaryota; kingdom Viridiplantae; phylum Streptophyta; class Magnoliopsida; order Poales; family Poaceae; genus Melocanna; species Melocanna baccifera. The sequence goes on from CM070677.1 coordinate 15,690,168, forward strand.
AGGAGGCGCTAACTCTGGCACTTCAGCGTCGGGGGTTAGCAGCAAGCGAGCCGAGCCATCGCCACTTCTCCATTTAAAGGCCATCCTCTTCTCTCTTTTGGCTAAGGTGGAAAAAAATCATCAGTGAGTTTTCCCAATTCTTTGAGTGTTCTAATCCTTGACTGATCTTGGCTTTGAGTTCGAGGCTGCTGGGTCGCCAGTTCCTTCGTGGCACAGACAGCAGTGTGGCTCAGTCTTCTTCTCTGAGGACATCCCAAATCGATTCCTTGCACTGTCTCGGTAGAGAGAGCAGTGAAGCATTTTGGGATCTTTCGTATCTAAGGGTTGAATCCGACCTGCAGTGAGGATTGAGTCAGGGTGAAGAATTTGGATTTGATTCTTGGTGTGCTCGAGTGTTCCTGGCTAGAACACTTCTATGTGTCTTATGTGGCATTCCCTGTACATCAGCTTCGCAACTTGGTGTGTCCCAATTTACAAATTTGGATATTATATCACCGATGACCTCGTCCGTTCTACACGACACAGTGAGGCAAAATGCGTGCGATGCCTAGTCCTCTTCTCGGTGGCTTTGAGTGCCATCCGCATCGTGAGTATCTGTTAGTTGTGGGCAATATCTATTCAAGTGTGCTGTACTAGTAGTCTTATTTCACTGGCTAGTACTAGGAGACTTGAATCATTCTGTTGTGGGCTCGATTTATTGCTCAATGATGAAATGGTGTCTATACTGAGATTGAATATGACAATTATATTAGGCATAATTTGGTTTTGAGCTAATTGAGTATTTGCCTCATGCACGCATCTTCTTCTTTTCAACAGCTATGGGCTACACAAGCCCCCATCCTTATAAGCTCTTCCTGCCAACTGCATTTGGAGAACTGAGCATTGCTCATTTGGCTAGGAGCGTGACCCTATAGTGCCTATTGGTAGGATGGGAAACGGTAAAGGATAATCTATTTTATCTGATATTCGTATCTGAGAAAATATGAATGTGGTAAGCAAAATTCGTATTCAAGATTGTTCGCATCTATATTCGAGAATGTTTGTATCCGTATTCAAGAATGTTCATATTGATATTCATATTTCAGACTATTTGATTTGTATTCTATCCGTTTTCATCTCTGATGACTCCGTGTGGATGATTGCAGTAAGTAATTTTCTGATGAGCTAAGGTTTACAAGCAAGAAGCGATAATTACTTTGCATAATTTTTGACTCTATACGCTACATTGCTAGCTCGTGTAGACATGTAGTCATGTTACATAAATTTATTCTACCGAAATTTGTTATAAAAGTTTTAGGATATTTGCATTTGATCGAATTAAGTATATATTCGATTCAAATTCGTATTTGTTATGACATTCGATTCGTATTCGAAAATGATCGAATTTGTATCCGTTTTAAAAATATGAATTCATATTCATATTCGTTTTAAAAATATGAATTTGTATTCGTATTTGAGACTATTCGATTCGTATTCGATCTATTTCTATCTCTACCCACCAGCGTTTGAGCCCGCTCATTGCTTGTGCACACTTTAAGAGCTTGTTCCAAACGGGTTCTTAATTTTGGGTTTTTTTGTCTTTTTTATTTCTTTGTATTATTCAAGATAATAAACTTTTTTTTAAAATTTAATTACGTAGAAAAACTAATATGAGTTATAATGTATTTTCAGCGTTACAGTATAGAAAATACTAAAAACTTAGATTGCCCTTTGGAGCACTACCTAATAATAGGCGTGTGAGTTATGTGTGTGCGGGCTTATGTAAGGTGGCTATACCTACTATGTATGTACGAAAGCCAACCAAGGCTTGCAGTAATTTAAGGTTTCATTTTTCACATGTTACGAATAAATAAATAAATTGATTTTTTCTTAATAAATAAGATGTCTTCTCCGTCATCTTTTTTTTCATCTTACTAATAAATAAATAAGTTGATATTTCTCAATGAATAGGATAACTTTTCCTTCTTTACGAAATGATTTGGGCGTGAAGCCGACTGGACACGAGCGCCTTTCCTTCACGCGAGGTTTTTAATTCACCTCCCCCAACTTAGGACAGCAAGGGGAAGTAGCGACGCGCCGTGTTGTCACTGTCCAGCAGGGCCCACACCCGCAGAGACGAGGCGAGAAGCCCCGTGCGCATAGGGTGCGATGCCGATGGCATTGTATGCTTGCTTTTACGTTTTACCACCTCGCAGTAATTATTTTCCCTCCTTTAACGTGTGCGTACATATGTAGGAAGTCTTCTACGTATTTTCAAAAATACATAATTTTATTTTTAATATACCATCTAAACAAATATTTTATATCTTTTTATTACTTTAGGTATACTTAAATATTAATTCTAAGATACTATAATACGAATTAGTTGAAAATTTTCTACCAGAACCTTTTATTTTTGCTATATACACTTTTCTATTAATGAAAGGAGTAAATACATAAATTATACTATAAAAATAGACTTTGATAAAAATTTTCATTGAACTCACTTTAGAATATCTTATAATCATTATTAGAGTATACTCAAATAGATAAAAAGATACAACAACATTATTAAGGTGGCATATTAGAAGTTGGAGTATGTACTCCTAGGAGTATATACTCCTAGGAGTATATATAAAAACTTATAGCTTCTATAGACTGGTGCTACTACTATTCATTTGCACCCCATGCCTTTTTGGGGGTGATCATGTAACTAAGGAACCCCCATCTTCTATTCGGTACTTGGCCAATTCTTCTTCTGCTGCACGGAGTCTCTGCAACACGGAGTTCAACTTATCCAAGGTAACTTGGTACACATAGTCCAAGGACTTGGTGTACTGCTGCTGTTGAACAAGCCGTGGGTTACTCTCAAACTTCATAGAGGGAAAGGTGATGCTTGAGCTGACATGAAACTTACTAGGGTAGTAGAAAAATATGGTGCATCGTAGCTCTAGTGTGTAGATGTCCCTTATCTGGCGGATCGCTTCACGAACTGCATCCTGGATACCGTTGAAGAAGGTATCTCGTGGTAGAGGGGCATCAAAGGTGTGGAATGTTGCTTCATCTCCAATGTTGGCATAGATCATCACTTCTACCCTCCAACGTTCTTGAACTCCAATTCTTGAAGAAGATCACAAAGATAGTCAACTAAGTGGCTGACTAAGATTATGTGGCTATGAGCGAAAGATAAATAATAAAGGAGCAGCCCATCCCGCAGCTCATAGGCGAATGATTTTAAGACGTGGCCTACTCGTCGCAATCCTCATCGTAATCAATGAAGTCATCCTTTGGTAATAGTAATTAAGTAAGGTGAGCATATAAAGTACTTCATAAGTTGTACTTTGAGGTTTAACAGAGTTAATGCATGCATAAGGATTGACAATAGAAGGCATATTATGGTTATTTGTGCGAAAAATAATATTGAAGTAAATATCATAAAGTAAGTGCAAAAGATAAATTTATTACAATATGTAAAAATAATATTTTAAATAAAATAATATCATTAGTGTAGATACCAACCTCGCACTAATCTATCCACGGGCATCCACCTAGACCATCTTTCCAAAAGATTTCATATTTGTCCACAAATTAGATTTTATAAAACCAAAGTCTAATATGTGAAAAACCATACTTAGCATATCCTTGACCAAGGATACGGCTATCCATGATAGTTTGTTACTCTGCAGAGGTGTACAATTTCACCCGCAAGATATATCCTCTCGTTGTGTGACGCAACTAGCACACTGCCTTAGGTGTGCTGCTGAGAGTTCATGACAATGCTGTTATAATATTATGTTTCCAAATTAGTTAAGCCGGGATTTCACTATAACTTGAATCCACAAGTTGGAGCTCCCTCTTGTGCCATGTGAGGCTTCTCGCGGCCTACGACACGCTCACATTTAGCCTATAGCGAAACTAGATTTAGAACTTCACAAATTACTTGGTTAGGTCTGTCCCATACTAGAATTATGGTACTACGGTGTGACTTTGTAATAGTAGCTCACAAACCGGTCCTTAATTTGACTTGGACTCAAACCACAAACCCTTTTTGCCTAACAATCAACATCGTGTCACCGAACAACAATATATGCCCGCACCCACTACCTAACCATTAACTTAGGTCTAAACTAAGTTTATATTTTATTTCAAAACATTTCATATACATTCTTGACTCACGAAGTCAAGAATACATTTTTAGAAATCATCATTTTGTGTGAAATAAATCTTCCCATCTAAATTATTCTAATCATGGCTAAGCAATTTTATAAAAAATTTTAGTTAATACTAATATACTAACTAAGTTTTTATCTAAGGTGACAAGGCATGATTGTTCAAGGTCAAATTTAGCTATACACAAAGGAATTGAGTATAACTACAATTTCAATCAAATTTAAATTATATTTGAGTAAAATTATGCATGCATAATAATTTAAAAATAATACAAATAATTTAAATTATTGGTAACAATGTGATCAAAAGTGTAACTTACCTTACTCGAAGTCTTGGTGCTGCGAATCATCGAAATCGAACTATCTGGATTCGTCGTACTCTATACGTGAAAAACCAAAGCAAATAAATTCAAATAAAATTCAAAAATTCAAAAATAGTCTAGAAATGGATAGTTTAGGATTTTACAAGAATTTAGAAATTTGAACGGATCCAATCGGAGTTAGGATGAAGAAATACGGGCTCCAAAAACTTTGAAACTAAAGAAAAAGGAAAAGGCCGATATCTAAAATTATTTTTGTATTAAAAATTCATTTTATGATGTCAGCATCACATTTTTAATACTCGGCTGATTTGTTTTTCAATGGGAAATGCTAACGTGGTGAGCTTTTACTACCGGGGCCAATCGAAGAGAGTGAAATGAGGTGCCAAAAAATGCTCTCCAACTGGCCACAAAGTGGGCATTTATACCCCATACAAAAAAACTAGCCGTTGGAGCCAAACCCCTGAAAACATCAGGGAAATTGGAACTACCACGGTACAAAGTGCGGTACTACCGCAATGTACTGTAGCACTTAGTAACGATTATGTTAGAACGTTAGAACTAGCCGTTTTGAATATTGGTGCGGTACTACCGCTGTGTAAAGTACGGTACTACCAAAGTGCGAAACTACCGCAGTTATATCTGCGGTACTACCGCACTTCTGTTTTTCAACACAGATAACACTTGGGAAAACGGTCATAACTTTTGACTCTGATGTCGGAATTGGGTGATCTTAGACTCTATGGAAAGCTTATTTAGAGGGCTACACGAACCATCTATTTGCATGATCTCATACATATTAGATCAATGCAAAAATCATAAGAGATCCAAGAAATAATTATCACGGTCTAAGTTCAAGAAAACAATCTTAGACCATGTCAAGGGACAAAGTATAACCTCCAACAATTTACAAAACATATTTACAAACTTAGATCATATAACAAGGAAAAGGTACATAGACTTCAACTATTTGTAAAATATATTTGTAAAGTATAGTCACATGTTGCAAGGATTACATACATGAGCCTCAACTATTCACAAATAATAGCAAAATATATTCGCAAATAATAGCATCATGTCATGAAGAGCTAAAGTAAGCAAGATTGAGCTATCAACACATGATGAGACTCAAGCTAATAGACAAGACCCCTCTTAATAGTACGGCAGACCTATACTAGCAATCCAGTTTTTCAACCAAACACCAAGACCGGTAAAAGGCTAGGAACACATCCTTAGCCCTAGCTAGTCATACCTTTGCCTTGAGTATTCCCTTGAAACTTGATGATGCACATTTTCACTTTAAGTCTAGGTCATTGTCTTCTCTTGACTTGATGATCAACTCATGATCATCTACTTTTCGAGATCTTGATCACTGCAACAGAAAAGCCTTGTAGAGATATCTTATTTATTGGTTAAAGACGTTTTAAGTCATCACTGGAGGGTTGTTGAGTTGTTTTTGTAAAGCGTCCTAAGAGCGTCTCCCTATAGACCATGTCAAAAACTGTAGAGATGCATTGGTAAGCATATATATAATATTTGAGGCGCTCTATAGAGACGGTAAATTTCATAGTTACACTTGTAGAGACATTTTGATCGATGCGCTTACACATTGTCTTGATTACTATAGAGATGGTAAATTGCATGCTTACATTTTGAGAAAAATAAAGACGTCTTTTCTTTGTTATGTAAAAATAACATTTTTACACATCGTTGTAATCAAACTGATTCATATGCAAAATCACATTGTCGCTATCACAAAACCACACAACAATAGAGTAATACACTGAAATGTAGAAAAAAGTAATTATATTATTTAATAGCAAGTGGAGTTTACAACCGAATCGTACATGAATATAAACAAGTACAAACACACATAAAAAATTCCCAATTTTCCCCTAAAATTATTGGTATCTATAAGATTTGTATATGCAGTTACTAGTTCATTAGCTTTCTCATCTTCACTACATCTGCACATTTTCTTTACATTCTTTCATTATCCTGCAAAAACAATCATTAAAGGTAGTTCCATCAAAAGATATATCATTGAAATCAGCTAGGATGTCAAATTGAGTAGTGGAAACTGACCAAGAAACAGTAGTGCAGGTCCTGCAAAAGAATATAGCAACAGGCCAACAACAATCAACTGACATAAAAGTTTACATCTTACTCCGCAAACTCGCTTAACATGTATTGCAAAAACAGAAACTTACTTTGGTGGCCTGAAGGTCTCTCCAACTTGACGCCATAGTTTACAAACCATTACCTGAATAATCAATATTCAACTGGAATAAATATCCAATGTTCACCAATAAAAAAACAAATTTTACAATAGGAAGAAAGCAGTGGATTGTGCAACGCGAATGAGAGCTAAAAAAACAGAAGACCATGGACACTAATGAGAGCAAAAAAAAAGTCAGCTAACAAATTGGGGTGAGGATGAGGGGGGGGGGGATCTCACATCTTCACCAAAATCATCATCGAATTCATCACCAGCATCCTGCTCTTCCTCATAGTTGTCATCGTTCTCATCCTGTGAGGAAATATTGAACAAACAATGAAGCGCTATATGGATTTCATAGTTCACACATGATGGCATCAGGAATTGTAAGTCTTGGCCTCAACCCAATCATGGAAGGAACGAACTGCAATCGAGCAGAGTAACTCTTGGTGGGCTAAAGAAGTACAGTCCGAGAGATCTTACACTATCCATTCCAACCACACAAAAAATATCTTATCAAAAAAAAATCAAGACATGCGGTGTGAAATATCCTAAATTGGCCATCCCTATCGAAAACTAAAATGGTGAGAACAACAGGAACGCAAAGAAAAGGTCCAATGTTTTTAAGAAAAAAAAGGCGAAACGAGAAGAGTAGCACAAACAAAAGGAAGGAGAAGAACCAAAACAAAGTTGTAACAACATCAAGAATCAGAAAAAAGCTACCCAAAAAATCCAGTTGCAACCCACCCCTTGAGGGCGTCTTGATTCCAGAAAACTTCATCCTCCTCGATCTATTCTTCGAGCAGCTTGGTTATCCTGCAAAATCAAGAGAAGGCGGCAAATCAAGCAGCCGCGTTAGGTATTGCAATTACGAACCAACTAGATAGGGAAGAGAGGGCACCTCTTGCCCCGGGTGGCGCGGGCGGCACGGTCGAGGAGGAGGGGCGGCTCCTCATCGGCGTCGACGGTGTGGTCGGCCATGGCGACGGACGTGTCCGGATGACGGCAAGATGGTAAATGGGGTCATGAACTTGTAACGCATCGGCGAGCGGGAAGATCAGATGTACGGCACAGGCAAGGGGGAAGACCAAATGGGCGGCGCCAGCGAGCGGGAAGACCAGATGGGCAGTGGTGGAGAGTAGGTGGTGCCAACGATGGGGACTGGGAGGAGTTGAGAGGAGCGGCGGTCCAACGGTGCCTGCTCTGGATCTCTTTGGCCTGGGGGTAGGGGGTAGAACTGGATCTGGAGCGATGGCAGTTGGGGAGGCGTAGGGTCGAGTGGAAGATGCATAGTGGAAGATATAGAGGTTTTTAACAAACTAAATAGATTATTTTTATTTTTAATGTTTGTAGAGTTTAATTAAAATTCTAATTTTGTGACAACTTCTAAAACGTCTCAAGAAACGTCTTTATATGCTATATGGTTCTCAATGTAAAGACACTAAAAAAGCGTCTAAAGAAAAACGTCCTTATGAGATTATTTTGTTGTAGTGGATATGTATCAACACATGATGCATCCTCTTTTTGATGGCCTCCAACTCATGAAGCCATTTTTCATCTCAACCCAATATGTGTGGAAAAGGAAATATAGATCAATACTAATGAAACCACAAAAACATAGAGTGAACTTTCTCTAAATGTGTGCATATAAGAGTATATAATAAAAATATATGCACATATTCATTTTAGACTTTTGGTGGATTTCAATCTATATTTTGTATCCGAGGAATACACTAAGATATAGGAATATGATGTAGAATGCATATCTCCAAGATTTTCACCTCTTCATCCAAATGAGAATAAATCATATTATAATCATTCAAACATATTAGTCTCACAATAGCATTTGTCATTCATTACATCCAAATGAGACTAGACAATATTATAATTAATAAATAATTTAGTCTCATAATTATATTTATCATTATCATCAAAACCAATATAATGGAGCTTGAACTTACAGCAGAGTCTGAGGGGCTCAGAAATGGGCCACGATGAAGTTTAGTGGCGGTGGTTAAGGGTGTCGACGGCGAAGGCATTTCGGTGGCGGGCTTGCTTAGTGGAGGGGTGTCGGACACTCGCCTAGGCACGGTGAAGATAGAGGCGGCGCTGACATGGTGCGATTCGGGCTGAGGCGATGGCAATTCCTCATCGGTGTTTCGCCGGTGAGTGGAGAGAGAAGCAAAGCGCGGGGAGTGAGTTTTGAGGGGGGGGGGGGTGAGGTGCGGTGTGCGGAGAGGAAGCTTGGGGACGGGTTTTATAGGGTGAGGAAGGGTTAGCGACCGTCGGTTACTCACTAGAGTTAAGGCCGGTGGTCATGGTGCTTGAAGAGGGGATTAACAGCTTAAAATAGGGGGAAATATGGTGGAATAAACTCGGGCGGCATAGTGGTCATTAATGGCGTTGAATGCTCGAGCTAACAGGAAGAAACGACCGATTAATGAACTTGGGCGGGGGCATCAATGGCGGTGGGCGGGGGAGGAAGAAGGGGAGGAGGAAGGGGAAGCTGTCATGCGAGTCATGCATGTTGGCGAGAGAGGAAGGAGAAGGGGAGAGGCGGGCGTTGTGGATGACTACCATGTGGTGAAGGAGGAGAGTGTCGGCCGTCAGATGAAGGATGGCTGGGATTAGATCAGGCGACGGGGAGGAGATCCAGGCCTTACATCTGTCAGCCTGAGGGAATTTTGGGTTTAATTTTTTCTATATTTTTCAGGCATACTAGGAGGCTTCAAAAATACTTAGAAATTAGCAAATAACTCCAAACAATTCTAAACAAATTCACAAAAATACTATAAATCTAGGGAAACTCAAGAAAAATAAAATACACTATTTTTGGCTTTTAGAAAATAAATAAATTAAGTTTTCTTACTCTAGGCTTTAGAATAAAATCCAAAAAATATAAATAAATTCTAATAAATCAAATAAAATGCAAATATTTTTTTGGGATGTCACAAAGTGCCACTATCGATTGGATTCTTGGGGAGCAAAGGTTCATCTCGGGTAAGAAAGGATTAGGGTATGTCCCCGGGTTGTACCTAAGGGCAGTGGTTGGATAAGGCCCAAGACAAAGTTCGTGAAGGAGGGCAACTTTTGCTACAAGTGCCATGGTGAAGGCCACAAGCCCATTGCCTATCCATTGGCCACTTCACCCAAGTGTGCTTCAACAAAGAGTATCACTTATAACTCTCACTACTTGCTTTGAAAGGGCAAGGATAGTAAACTTGTTGCTAAGTTTTATAGGTATTCGTATGCTTAATGACAAGAAAAAAATGGCCATTTGGATGCCTAAGTCTCTCTATACTAACTCACTAATACCTAAAAATATTTGGATACCTAAAGCCAAGACGTGATCTTACCTTATGTTGGTGAACTACAAGACTGGATGCTGGTATTGGGTGATTGATAGCGGGTATACTCAACATATGACCGGTAGCTCACAGATGTCCACCTCACTTGAAGAAGAAGGAAACTTAAGTAACAAGATCACATTTAGTGACAATAGCAAAAGGAAGTTGATAGGCTTAGGAAAGATGGCAATCTCCAATGACCACTCTATCTCTAATGTGTTGTTGGTTGAATATCTAAATTTCTCCTCTAATGCTTTATGCATCTTGACGTGCTTAATGGATAATGTCTTACTTGGTTGGCTTTGGCACCACCGTCTTGTACATGTGAGGATGTCTACATTGAAAAACATTTTCAAATAAGGATAAATTGTATAGTGCTTGTTAAGCCGGCAATCAAGTGGCAAACTCTTATCCTACAAAAAGCATCATGTTCGCTTCTAGATCGCTAGAGCTCTTACACATGAATTTGTTTGTTCCAACATCATTTAAGAGCATCAGTGGCAATTCTTTTGTTTAGTTGTTGTGGATGATTTCTCAAAGTTCACTTGGGTCTTCTTTCTACAAGACAAGTTCAAACCTGTTGGTATTTTTTAAAAGATTTGCAAAAAAGGCTCAAAATGAGTTCAAAACCCTAATCAAGAAAAACCGAAGTGACAATATAATCGAGTTAAAAAAATATTAATATTGAATATTATTGTGATGAGTTAAGGATCAAACATGAGTTTTTCCGTAACCTACACTCCTCAATATAATGGTGTGGTTGAGTAGAAGAATATGATATCTATTGAGATGGTAACGACGATGCTTGATGTGTATGGTATACCTAATTGCTTTTGGGCGAAGGCCATCAATACTATTTACCATGCTACCAACCGACTTTACCTTCATCGACTTTTGAGGAACACTTCATATGAGCTCTTAGTAGAAAGAAAATTCAATATCTCCTACTTTAGAATGTTTAAATGTAAGTGCTTGCTTGGCTATACAATCGGTGGTGGCATTGCAGGAGTATGAGTTGCATAAAAGAAGGGAAAGAGACAATGGAGAAGCAGCCGCGTGGGCATAGAAAAAGAAAGGCCGTATGCCGTAATCTTTTTGGCTCTTGCCTTTTGGTTTTCGATTTCTTTGGAAGTCAAAATAAACAAGATGATTTCTTAAAACGGATTCTCTAAATAACTTCTCGAATCCAAAATCATATACATTGTCTATATCTTCATCATTTGTTATTATTTTGAAGAATAATAAAAGTCATAAGTGGAGCCATAACTATAGAAAAAAATCTAGCTGTGTCGGTCTAAATTCCGACAGCCCTGATCGCGCAAATGCCCTGTAGCGTGACTGATGCAGTAAAAAAAACCTGGCTGTGTCGGTGTAAATTCCGACAGGCTGATCACGCAGTTGACTGTAGCGTGGCTGGTTGCAGTTAGGCGCTACATAACAATCACTGTACTCGTCGGGCCGCATATAAATTACTGTACTCGTCGGGCCGAAAAGTCAGTTAGGCGCTGAACAATATTACTTGTACAACAACGGCCATTTATTGCCGTGTCAGAGGAAGCGATGAGTGACAGTGAGTCAGCGCCAGTCTCTCTTCCCCCTCGCCGGGCCGCGCCCCTCGTGTCTCCCCACCGGCCTCGCATCCACAGCCCCACTCGCAACCGCGCCCGCGCACGTCAACACCCCCCCCCCCCCGCCCCCCTCTGCTCCACACGGCCCCCTCCCTCCCTCCGTCGTCACTCTCACACACCCCCTCCCCTCAAAAATTCACCACCACAAGCAAAAATCCCCTCCCCTCCTCTGCTTTCCCCCACGCCCCGCTGCTCCAGACCATACCGGCAAGGAAATCCCCGCAGCCCGACCGAGCAGGGCGGCTCGGCTCCCCCCGCCGATCTCCTCCTCCTCCCACCTCGCGCGCGCGCGATGCTGCCGCGCCGGCGGCGGCCACGGGCGGCGCGGTGATGGCGGGCTTCTTCCGCAGCGGCAACCTCGCCTCCAGGGTCTTCGACCGCCAGTTCCTCTCCCCGCGCCCCGGCGCAGCCGTACGCCCCGTCCTCCTCCCTCCTCCCGCTTCCCGCTCCCTCCGATTCGGTTCTCGTTGCGCCTGATTGGTAATAGGGCCGTGCGCTCGTACGGCGGGTGAGTAGGGGGCGGCTGAATGCGGCTTCGGGCAGGGGAGGGTTTCCAGATTATGTCATTCGCTATGGTGCCGACGTAGGCTTGGGTGGGCCGAGGCTCTGGTTTTGGCCTTTTGAGGTTCTACTGTTCTGAGCTAGTGATGTCTATGCTATAGGATGGGGACTATGGAGAAGATATTTGCCATAAAGCCATCTAGAGTCTAGAGTTGGCACTCTACAGAGAAGAGGACCCCTAAAACCTGAAGCAATGAGGCCACACCTGGTATTAGCCACTCAGATGGCACGTGATGACACAGGTAGTGAAAATATTATTGCCACGCTTGTAAAGAGCTAGTACTTCGCAAGTGGTGAAATGTCGAGAAAAGCAGGCCAAATCATGTCTTCTCAATGCTAGGTAGTGCTCCAAAATGCTTGTTAATCCGTAACTTCCCACCAGCCTTGCCAATTTTAGGATTATATCTATATGCGATGAAGTGCTGAATTGGGTCCGGGTTAGCTTGAAATTGTCTCTTTAAGATATCCTTGTACAATTATTGTAATGATATATTTGTTCAGTAATGATTATACAAGATTATTTTGTCATTATTGTTTAGAAAAATGATGTATGGTACCAAATAGAGAACAAATGTAGTATGATGCCACACTTGAAAATGACGTATGAGATAGTGCCAAATTTTTTTTAACTTCCTCATTGAGAACTTCTTTTTTGGAATAATTCATTGTGGAGTGTATACCCCCTACCAACAAATAAGTGAACAATGGCCTAATGTGAAAATTTAGCATCACAAAGTAATTTATGTAATGTTTTGAAATTTATGATTTTTTGTGTCCCTAAGTTAGGACAGATGAAACACACATGACACATGCATATTTGATGTAGTGGTGATACTTTTTTTGAGAAATAAAATCATTCATCACCTAAGTTTGTGAATATAACTATCCAAATTGAATGTTCAACAATCTATATTAATATGACATCTCATATGATTTCATTATGTACATGCAATTCAAACTTGTTTCTGTACTTGTGGAAAACATTTCATGTTGTGTTTGCTGCAATGACTGTTGGAACAAACACATAATTAGGTGGGTTCACTGGTTCAACATACTATTTATTAAATATGTATATAGCCTAGGGGTCTGCTTTTATATTGTACATGTATATGTTGGCCTGTTTGGGCCCTTTGGAATACGTGGTATCAAAGCAAGGTTAGGGTTAGGATTTTGGTCGCCGGTGCTGGCTCGCCCGCTCTTCCCTCTTCTTTCCTTGCACGCGCACGTTTTGCTCCTCTCTCCTGTGTGCGCTCATCTGCATCAGATCGAACGGTTGGCTGCTCGCCTAGATCCGGCCGCCGCCGCCTCGGATTTGGCCACCGCTGCCCCGGATGCGGCCACCGATGCCTCAGATGCGGCCACCGATGCCCCCGATTTGGATGCAGCTCACGTCAAGCCTCCGCCCTGGCCTGTCGACGCCAACATCGCCTCCACCCGCCCCTCCAGAGGCGCCGACGGCTACTGGCCGGCGCCGCAGAGCTCGCCACCACCGCGATCGCCGCTACTTCGCCGCCACCGCCACCCCGGTTAGCTCCTGCCACTGCAGTCGCCGCCGCCACCCTGGTCGGCTCTCGCAGCCGAGCGTTTTGGTTCCAGTTTTGACTCGATCTGCTCCAAATGCTACCACCAGCGGTTCCTTCACCATCCCGCTCCCCTCAATTTGTTTCGACGGGACGAACTTCTAGGAGTGGGCTATTTACCTAAGGATTCATCTCAACAGCCAGCGTCTCTGGGATCATCTCATTGGTGAGCACCCCCGTCTGCCTCATCCTACACCGCCCATCCGGCCCGCTCTTCCTGCTGGTGCGTATCAGGCGGCTCAGGATGAGGCCAATGCTGCACTGGACGAGGCCTTGGAGCTCTACCAGTTTGAGCTGCATGCCTACGAGTGGTGGTAGGATGCCGAGGCTCATGCTATCGCTATCCTGGTGGGTAGCATGACAGTAGCTATCTGCATGGATGAGGTGGAGCTGCTGACGACCCAGCTTATGTGTCAGTGCCTCCGAGCTCACTACCAGCCGACGAGTGATGCTGTGTATCTCTCAGTTGTGCACTGGGCACATTCTCTTAAGCAGCTTGATGCCAGTGTCGATGATTCTATCAGCAGATGTTTGAGGTGTGTCCTTAGTTTGACTCTCTAGGGCCGGATGTTTGCTGTTCACTTTTGGTCTACCGATGGTGAGCCTCTTAAGGATCCCACTCGCTACCGTCATCTTGTCGGGAGTCTTGTCTACTTTGGGATCACTTGCACTAACATTTCTGACCCAGTTCACATCCTAAGTCAGTTTATCTTTGCTCCTATTCTGCTCCACTACAATCACCTTCGTGTTCTGCGACATCTTCGTTGAACCATCACTCATTGCCTTTTTTTTTCCTTACTCCAGTTCTTTGCAGGTTCGGGCGTATTCTGATGTGACCTGGGCTAGCGATCATTCTGATCGCCGGTTCGCCTATTGTGTTTTCCTTAGTTCCTCCCTGATTGCCTAGAAGACTAAGAAGCAGACTGCCGTTTCCTGATCGAGCGCTGAGGCTGAGTTGAGAGCCATGGCGTCGTTGACAGTTGAGATCACCTGGCTTCGGTGGCTATTTGAGAATTTTGGTGTTTCTGCTTCTACATCGATCCCTCTTATCATATAGTATTAGTGCGATCAGTATTGCTCGAGATCTCGTGAAGCATGAGCTCACTAAGTACATTGGAGTGGATACTTTGTACATGCTATCGCAGATGCAAGACCAAGTTATTGATCTTCAGTATGTGTCTTCAGAGTTTCAGTTAGCAGATTTCTTCACTAAGGCACGACTAAAGCTCAGCATAGATTCTATCTCTCCAAACTCAATGTTATTGATCCACTATGAATTTGAGGGGGTGTTAAATATATATATAGCCTAGGGGTCTCCTTGCATATCGTACATGTATATGTTGGCCTGTTTGGGCCCTTTGGAATACAAGGCCTCATTCTTACACTATTCAATTTGAATTTTGATGTCATGTAATTCCTAGAACTTTTTCTTGCTATTTAAGAAGATCTGAGTAGTCTTTTGTTGTTCTTCCCTTTTCTATCGTTGGCAGGTTAACACTGTCAGGCAGTTCTATGAGAATTTGGTTCCAAGTTACACTATATACGACATCGATTGCCCAGATTATTCATTTCGCAAGTTCACTGATGATGGCAACTATCTTGTGGCTTTTAGCCGAAACCACCAAGATTTGATAGTGTACCGTTCCATCTGGTCGACGTTTTCATGCAGCAAAGAATGTGATTCTCATGATCTTCCAGTCAAAGCAAAGAAATTTGATAGCTTCTTTAAGCAGCTCTACTCAATTTCACTTGCATCCAGCAATGAATACATTTGTAAGGACGTTTTTCTTTACATGGAATGCCATCAATATGGCCTATTTGCAACGTCAACTGCACAAAGTAATGATTCAACTGCCACTGAGGGTGCACTTCACGGGGTGCCATCAATTGAGAAAATAACTTTCTATCTTGTGAGGTACAATTATCTTGACTCAGGAGGAATGCAATTAATATTTCTAGATTACAATATATTTTGTAACCATTATTTCCTTCGTTTGGGTGGATTAGGACTTCTGTATTTGTGTTATCAGGCTAGAAGATGGTGCAATACTAGATGAGAAGGCTTTCTGCAATGATTTTATCAATCTGGCTCATAGTATTGGTGCCTACTTGTATGAGGATCTTCTTTGCATTGTCTCTCTTCGATATCAAACAATACATATCCTACAGATCCGAGATTCAGGCAACCTTGTTGAGGTACGCAGAATTGGTGCATTTTGCTGGGAAGATGATGAATTATTTCTTCATTCGCATGGCCAGGTACCTGGAAATCTTTATAGTGCAAGTTGGATCTATTAGTTTACATTCATTTTCCTCTTTTCTTTGTTCAGGTTTGCAACACCTACATATTAATCTGTCTTTACATATTCTTATTAATATCTCCTTTTACCACACGGTTCATCAGACATCTAGTTTAATCCATCCGACAATGCATTATAAATATGTCTGCGTTACTGTTGAGTTTTTAAAATTCATTATCTCAACTTAGCAATCTAGATTATCTGGAGGTCTGTCGGTACTGGCCATAGCTTATCTGTAACCAGATCAGTGGTGATTGCACCGAGCTAAGTATTATTGTTTCTGAAGTATT
Organism: Melocanna baccifera; assembly: GCA_036346265.1. Taxonomy (NCBI): domain Eukaryota; kingdom Viridiplantae; phylum Streptophyta; class Magnoliopsida; order Poales; family Poaceae; genus Melocanna; species Melocanna baccifera. The sequence continues at coordinate 15,706,560 of CM070677.1, forward strand.
CAAGCCACTAAATTTGTATTCATTACTCATATTAGAAACAGAATGAAAATCTAACACAAAACTGACTTGTTTTCCCCTTTTGTTATTTTAGGTTCTATATTGTTCTTTTATTCAGAATCGTGGTTTCGGATATTATCATTCTCTCACACTAAAAAGGACAAATGAGATGCTGTACTAATTGTAGTAACAGACCAACAGGATAGTAGATGTTTGTGATAACTGTCAAGTTACCAGATTAGAACAGAGAAATCCAAAGTGCAGCTGGCTCAATGACTAGATTGTCATATTGGTGACAGTAATGCTTGAGAGACGGATTGGTTACTAGACTTAGACACACAACTTATGAAAGCCATTGTGAGATGATGTGCAGAAGGAAGAGAGCAATCTCTCCAGTTTTGATGGGTCACTGGATAAAGAATCAAAAGTTCAATAACCACCGATTTGAATTATTTTAATTGCCTGCAGAAAAATCAACTGAAACTGCAAATGAAAATATTCTTCAGACCGAGCTGATTCACTTAATCAAGTTATCTTTCCTTCACTACTGCAACAAGTAGCATTTGCTTGCAGTTATGGTTGCGAAAAACTTGTACCATGTATATAACTTGACTTGTGGTTGGGGACTATGGATGTGCCTGCATTTGTCCAGAACTGCCTTTGTGCTGAAATATTTGATTAGTTATTCGCTTATGTTGGCCTTCTGTTGTTTATTGCTGTCTGTTATGCAGAAGTTTATCACAATGTGCATGCAGTATTTATACAAGCTTCCTTGATAGACATAATTGATATATATTTTACTATGTGTTTCTTAAAATATTTCTTTTTTCATTTCTTGTTCATTCATTCCTTAGCTCTACTGATTCTCACTTTGGCCCTTTGTTTTACCCACTTCATTGTTTCTACGACAAAGAGCCTCTTCATACTGTAGGTAAATCTTCTTGATTAGAACCTGTTATCCTTGAACAATATTAACCAAAATTAGTCTTATGTTAAACTTATACAGGTATGCATGATAAAGCTGAATGATAAATCCAAATACAAACTACGGAATTCTTAATGGACTTGATGCCTGCAGGCTGTGCAGGGGGGTTCCTTTCTTCCTGGCATCAAGCAACGGTTGCTGTCATTTATTTTTCGCAAGACTTGGAAAGAGGAACCTGATCAGACTTTGGTTAGCTATCTTATCTAGTTCATTCATTTGCTATTAATGTGCAAACTTGAAGTGTGCATTGCATTCTAGACCATGGACTTATTCCCAGGTTGATCTCGTCATTTTGAATAATTAAGGAAAGTTATATTTCTTGTTTAAATTATCCCTAATTTGTTGTCTCCACCACTGAAACATTTCTACTCTTCCTTTCTCTTGTATAGTGAATTAGTGAATATTGCATCTTTTGAAAGGCTATAATAAAATCATTCTTAATTGCTTATTCCTTTTTCGGTGGTTTTGCTGTCTTTGTAATCTTGTTTTGTTGTATAGAAAAATATTTTATCTCCACTTGTTTGAAGTAGTGATTTTTGTTTGCAGAGGGTCCAGCATCTGAAGAAGTTCTATTTTCACTTTCAAGACTATGTGGATCTTATCATATGGAAGGTACCTACAATATACCCTTTGCTGTACTTTATTTTCACTTTCTCCTCTCTTTTTTTTGGTTAGTTGAATTTTTTTTAATTCTGTACTTACAATTAATATAGTTCATTTTAGCTAGCTCTCAGCAATAGGATAACCTTGCTGACAGGACCTGTGTTGTTTACTAAAGTACTAAACATATCGTTTTCTATCAAATAATTTTTGCAAGAGATGCTTATAACATTTTTGTTGAACAGGTACAGTTTTTGGATCGTCATCACCTATTTATCAAGTTTGGTAGTGTGGATGGAGGGGTAAATCCATTTTTCCCAGACATCTTACCAGTAGGTTATGTATATATTACTGTCATCTAATTGCAAATACTTTTGTATTTCTTTAGGTTTCTCGAATTACTGATCAAAATTTAGCATTCTTTGCTGTGTACAACATGGAGACGACAAATATTGTTTCACTCTATCAGGTACCTATTATCATCGAAACAGATATTGTTCTTTGAAGTTATTTCTTTTTCTTGTGTTGAGCTTATTATATAATTTGTCAGCAGAATTCTTCGGAGGATCTGTATTCATTGTTTGAATATTTTTATGACCATTTCCACGCAAATCCACAAAACTCTTCGCATGGAAATTTTATCTCATCGCATTCCAACAACGTTCATGCTCTTGATCAACTCCGCACCATTAAAAACAAAGCAAGCAGCTCCTCACAGGTACTGTTGATAATACAAGGAGTATGATCCATTTTTTGTAAAACATTTTATTTTTTGGTTCCATTTAAAATGTTTGCTCAAGATGTAAGAACTTGTGCACATTGTCATGCTAAATCGCCTACTTCTCACCAAGGATGATGCACTAATTGTCAACTGTATTCAAATTTCAATGTATTAAAGAAACAATCTACACACTTCCCACAAAAAATTTACTGAGCTATGATGATATTCGTGTTCTGATTTCAAATACATAATAAAAATAAGTTTTCTTGGATATAAGGTACATATAATCAGGGTTCAAAATCCCGGCGGTTACCGGCCGGTAACCGCCGGTTACCGTTTTTACCGGTGGAGACTGGTAACCCAAAATACCGTTCGGTATCAATTTTTGAATTTTGGCCGGTTTTTTCTAGTTTTTCCGGTAACCGGTCGGTTTTTCCAGTTACCGGCTGGTTTTTCCGGTTACCGGTTTCAAAACATCTCAAAATTCAAATTTTGATTTCCAAATTTTGACCGGTTTTTGACTGGTTTTTCGAGAACCGACCGTGAATCGCCTTACATCGTTACGGCCACGATCGGGATTTCTTCCGGTTCCGGTATTTGGAACCTTGCATATAATACAGAGGCCAAGATGTCAGTTCAGCAATTTTATTGATGAAATATTGTTTTTCTTAGTTGATCACTGAACCAAAAGATTTCTAATCTAATCATCTTTTTGGAGTCAATTAACCTGTTATATGGGATGTCAGGGACGGGATGGTAGCCCTGTATTAACCAAAAAAGTCAAACCGTGTTTGAGCTTTGAGCCTGTCTTCCATTAATGCCTTTTTTAGTTATATGTCAGCTTATAGGAATTCTAGCACAGATGGTTTGCTTGTGAATTTTTTAGAATGTACAATACCTTTCTGAAAAACTAGAGGGTTGAAACTACTACTTGATGTTTATGGCATGGTTATCAAGTCGTCGACTAGTCGATAAGTCGGTGAGCCAGGACCAACTTGCGCCGGCGACTCGACTTGCGGCGGCAAGTCGGGCGCCTGGTCGACTAGTCGTCGACTTGTCTGTTGACTAGTCGATCAGGCGACGGCAAGGCGCCCGACTTAGGGGGAGGCAGTGAAGACTGAAGCGTGCGTATATTACCGAGCGAGCCGAGCGCGGGCGCCAAGCTCGAGTGAAGGCGCGGGAGGAGTGGCTCGAGTGAAACCGCCGATCGGACCCGATCCGCTGCGCTCACCGCCGGCCGTCGGCCGCCGCCAGATCCAGGTAACCTCCTCCCTGGCCTCCTCCTCCTCCTCCTCCTCCTCCTCCGCCCCTCGCCTCCTCCTCCTCCGCCTCCTCCTCCTCCTCCGGCCTCCTCCGCCTCCTCCTCCTCCTCCCGACCCCTCCTCCCGACCCATCCTCCCGCCTCCGCCCCGGCCCCAATCGGCAGTAGAAGAAGCATCAGCAGCAGGGGCTCAGCACCAGATCGGCCAGCAGCTCACGGCAGCAAGAATATCAGCAAGTAGAGCAGATCCGGCCAAATCCAGAACAACACTGGCAGATCGGCAAACATCAGAAACAATCGCGGCGGGGGACGGCGGGAATCAAAGAAGATGAAGAAGAGCAGCAGCACAGGGGTTCGGCTAGGGTTGATTTGGGAAGATGGGGGGGGAGGGAGCTCGGTTGGAGATTTGGAGAGGAGGATGGGGGTTTGGTGTTGCGGCTAGGGGAACTGGGAGAAGTAGGGGGCGCAGGAGGTGAAGAAAATGGGGGCTTTCGGCTGGGATATGGAAGTTGGGGGCGCAGGAGGTAGAAATGAGTTTGGAGATGGAGCAGGGGGGAGGTTTGGGACAGGCAGGGAGAAGGAGAAGAGATGGCGCAGGGGAAGAAAAGTGGAGGAATGGGTTTTGGCTGGGGTTGGAAGAAATGGGAGAAGGGAGTAGGGGGCGCGAGAAGGAGATGGAAGGGGCTGGGAAATGGAGGTGCTACATGGGAGATGTGGGGTGCGGCCTTGGAGGAGAAGGGTTGAATGGAGGAGGAAGGTGGAGAAGAAGAGGAGGAAAAGTTATATATATACTTTCTAATCACTGCAAATTTGCAATATAGGGTATATATTATATAATATATATATATATATATATATATAGGTATATGCCTATATGTATATGCTCTTGTCGTATAAACAAGACTGCCGACTAGTCAATGACTAGTCGGCCGACTAGTCGACTATTCGACTAGTCGGTCATTAGGAGGGTAGTGTCGACTTGTCAACTTGATAACCTTGGTTCATGGGTATTCTTGATATCTACATTGGTTTGATAATTTTTGTCTTTATTTTATTAGCCACAAGGCATCTGATAACTAGTGTGTGAATAATTAGTTTCTTTTGTTAGAAGATGTGATACTGAAACTTTTGGTTAATGCGACTTGTTTTATATTTGACAGTTCGTGAAAAAGATGATGGCGTCATTACCTTACACTTGCCAATCACAGAGTCCTTCACCATACTTTGACCTATCGCTTTTTCGGTATGATGAGAAGGTTTGTTCTACAACTTGTTTGAAATATACATTCTAAAGTAGTTGATACATTCCAGTTTGGCTAGTTTCTGGGTTTAATCATAATTTGAAGCCCTGTAGTCAAGTTCAAAGCTACACACTGAAGACATGTATCCTGAAAGTGTTCTTGTGTTTTCGCTCAGGTCACCAACCTTTTTCTGCTTGTCATATTATAACTTTGTCAAGCAGTTAATATGATCTCAGTTGGAAATTGTTCGGGGAGCACACATTATTAACTTGAATGTCTAAAAGAACATTTGACAAGGTTATATTGGCCTTACTTCAAATCTGACCTCGGAGATAGCATGTATGCAGTGACTTTTGGATGCTGTCACCAGGAAATTCTATATAGCCTGGATGCTATTGTTACAAGTGTATATAATATATAAAGCTTCTAACAAAGTTTATCGAATATAAGAAAATAGAGATTAGATGCGCAGAGCTCTTAGGAAAACTGGAAAAGAGAACGCCACCTCTTATAAAAAGGATTTTCTAGTTTGAAATGTTAGTATTGAAACATGTGACTTCAACAAGTTGATTGATACTTAAAATGGATCTTGTATGGTGTGACTCATGTGGCTATCATAATATCACATTGTCACTGCAAATAGATAATATTACACGTCTCACAGATTGTTAGGGGGCTCCTGTTGACCTTGGAATCGACATTGACTACTTGCATGTTGGTAATTTGGGTATTGAAGTTGTAGAAGAGTAGAGATATTTAAGGCAAACACCACACAGCTAAAGGGCTGGGGTGGCTTGTATATATATTGGCCTGGAGTAGGCATACAAGGAAAGCATATACATGAAAGGCGCATACATGGTAAGCGCATATATGGAAGGTATATATATGGAAGGCGCATACATGGTAAGCCCATATATGGAAGTATATCTAATTATTCTAATACCCGCCCATAGTCGTAGCGGCAGTCCGGACGCAAAGACTGGATCGAAAATCCTGAAACAGCTGCGTCGGGAGACCTTTTGTCATGATGTCCACGAACTGATGAGAGGATGGTACGTGCAAAACACGAACCTCACCAAGTGAAACCTTCTCGCGAACGAAATGAATGTCAATCTCGATGTGCTTCGTATGCCGATGCTGGACTGGATTAGTCGACATGTAGATGGCGCTGACATTGTCGCAGTAGACGACGGTCGCTGAAGCAACTGGGGCGTGAAGTTCTTGCAGAAGTTGTCGCAACCAAAGAACACTCGGCTACAAGATGGGCAACAAACGCGGTGCTCGGCCGCGCACTTGATCGAGACACGGTTGTTTGACGCTTGTTGGACCAAGACACGAGATTATCCCCGAGATAAATGCAGTAGCCGGAGGTGGAACGTCGCGAGTCGGGGCAGCCGGCCCAGTCGGCGTCGGAGTAGGCGGTGATAGATGTCGCTGGGGAGAGGCCGATGTGTAGACCGGCGTCGAGGGTACCTTTGACGTACCGCAGGATGCGTTTGATCAACGCGGTGGGGCTCCGTGGATCATGCATGAAAAGGCATACTTGCCGGACGGCACGCCAAGTCGACGCGTGAGTGTCGTCATCAGAGCCTCCGCAAGGCTGCGATACTCGGACGGATCGGCCACGGGAGCTCCGTCGTGGCGGATAGCTTGGCATGAGTGTCCACCGTGTAGCCGTGGGTGACACTCACCATGCCGCGCGTCGCAGAAGATCAACAAAGATACCGTCGAGACAGAAGAGGCCGCGGAGGAGCGTGCGACGGAGATGCCGAGGAAGAAGTGCAGTCACCGAGGTCCGTCATGGCAAACTCCGAGTGAAGCAAGTCTGTGAGATGCTGAAGAAGGCCTTGTGTGGAAGCCGTGAGGACGATGTCGTCGACGTAGAGCAGCAGGTAGGCCATGTCAGTCCCCTGACGGAGGACAAACAGGACATATCGGAGAGGAGGCGACGAAACCGATGCCGCGGATGTAGGAGGCGAACCGTTGGTACCATGCTCGGGGAGCCTGCTTCAAACCATAGAGCGACTTCTGGAGAAGACACACATGGGTGGAACGAGCAGGGTCCACGAATCCGAGGGTCACGGCGAGACCGTCTCATTAAGGGTGCCATGCGAAGGCATTCTTGACATCAAGTTGATGAATCGGCCAGGAGCGGGATGCAGCAATGGAGAGGACAGTCCGGATGGTGGCCGGTTTGACCACCGGACTGAATGTCTCGTCGTAGTCGACACCGTGCTGCTGAGAGAAACCACGAACAACCCGTAGCGCTTTATAGCGGGCGATCGCCATCGAGTGAAACTTGTGCTTGAAGATCCACTTCCGAGACGCGTTAGCACGGTGGGCGCGGACGAGGCGCCAGTGTCGTTGTCTATGAGGGCCTTGTGCTCCTTGGCCATCGCGCGCGCGCGGCTTGGGATCGGCGAGGCGCTACGATAGTTTGCCGAACAGCGAGCGGGAGAGTGGTCACCGCTAGGAGAAAACTCCACGGAGGATCGCGCGCATCGAGCCCGTGTCACCATCGGATGGTCCGGGAGGTGCGATGTAGTTGTGGTAGCCGGGTGGCGTGGGTAACGCAGTCTTTGCCGGTGCACTGGTCGGAGGAGCCGCGCGTGGCCGTTTGGAGTAAACCGGATGCACGGCGATCGTGGTGGCGAGCGACGGATGGCGCCGTGGACGGAGGAGATGATCGCCAACACCATGCGCGGTGGAGCGATCATCCGGGTACTGCAGGGTGCCATTGCAGCGAGGCGAGGCACCGGCATGGCGGTCGTCGCGCCGAGAAAATCAAGCCTGAGCGAGAAGGAGGGGTGAAAGTCGGTCACTCTCGCAAACGGAATATGCTCTCATCAAAGACAACATGGCGGGAGATGATGACACGTTTGGTGGCGAGATCGAGACAGCGGTACCCTTTATGGTGAGAAGGGTAACCGAGAAAGACACAAGCCGTGGAACGTAGCTCAAGTTTATGAGCAGAAGTAGCAGAAAGGTTTGGAAAACAAAGACAACCGAAAACCCGAGTTGATCAGATCAGGTGGGAGCGATGAAGGAGGGTATAGGGAATGTCACCACCGACAGAGGAGGATGGGCAACGGTTAATGAGATAGGTGGCAGTTGCTAACGCCTCGGCCCAGTACTTGGGAGGCATAGTGGCGTGGAGCAGGAGCGTGCGAACCGCATTATTGAGGGTGCGAATGATGCGCTCGGCTTTGCCATTCTGTGGAGAGGTGTATGGGCAAGAGAGGCGTAGGGTAATGCCGCGGGAAGCAAGAAAGGATGTGTTGGTGTGGTTCACAAATTCGGTGCCATTGTCGGCCTGTATGAATTTTAGAGGAATGCCGAATTGTGTGCTACCATAGGCGGTAAAATCTGCTAAAAGCTGAGAAACTTCTGATTTCTTTCTAAGAGGAAAAGTCCAACAATAATGAGAGAAATCATCAAGTAACACTAGATAGTAAAGAAAACCAGATATGCTAGGAACTGGAGATGTCCACACATCACAATGAACTCGCTCAAATGGCGCAGAGGAGCGCGAAGAAGAGGTAACAAAAGGGAGACGCGTATGTTTGCCAAGTTGACAGGACTGGCAAAGAGAGCGGTCTACTTTATTACATGAGATGAGCGATTTTTTATGTAGGGTGTTGAGGCTAGCGATGCCGGGATGACCAAGACGCTGATGCCATAACTGGGAGGAGACGGCGATGTGGGTGCTGGGTGGAGCTGAGGTGGTGACTGGCGGTGGCAGCAGCAACAGCTGGATCGGCGGGAGGGGCTGCCATGGTCCGATTGCTCTCTTCTTTTTTTTCCTTTTTTTTTCTTTTTTTTGCGCTATAAAGGAAGGCTCAACAGAGAAGGGCTCAGACCAGATCCGACCGGATCGATCCGGATCAGGGGCGCTCGGGTCTGGTGGCGGCGGCCCGAGGCGGCGGTGGCCCGAGGGCGGAACCGGCGGCGGCGCGGCGCTGGAAGGCGGGAAGCGGCGGCGGCTGGAGGCGGCGGCGGGATCGGCGGCGCTGAGGACCCCGAGAGCGCGGCGCTGGTGGAGCGGCGGTGCAGGCGACGGATCCGATCCGGATCTGGCCGCCGGTCCGTGGCGGCTCGGCGCGCGCGCGCCGAGGCGGCGGCGGCGGCGGCGCCGGGAGGGGACGGCACTGAGGAGGCCGCCGAGGCGGCGGCGCTGAGTCGGCGACGCGCGCGGCATGGCGGCGGCGGCGAGTCGCGACGAGGCGCGCCGGAAAGGTGGGAAAGGTGGCGACCAGGGTCGGCGTGTGTCGGCCTGAGGAGCGGAGGTGACGTCGGCTTGGTGGTGCGGCCAGGAAAAAGAAGCGGCGGAGGATCGGAGGTGCGCTCGATACCATGTAGAAGAGTAGAGATATTCAGTGGCAAACACCACACGCCTAAAGGGTCAGGTGGCTTGTATATATATTTGCTCGAGTAGGCATACAAGGAAAGCATATACATGGAAGGCGCATACATGGTAAGCGCATATATGGAAGGCATATACATGGAAGGCGCATACATGGTAAGCGCATATATGGAAGTATATCTAATTATTCTAATAGAAGTTGCATGTTAGTGTCTCACTAAGATGGTTGTCTTTTGATGGAAGTTGTTTTTGATAGGGATTGAATATACATTACATACAATCTTTTGTCTATTAAGTGTGTACAAACTTTGGTTGAACGGTGTAGATCAAGGATTGGATTGGGTGTTGGGAATTTACCGAAAGGTCAAGATCTCCTATTTTTGTATAAATTTAGTACAAGGTTCTTAGTATGCTAGGCATTTCCAGAAATTTAGGAGCTATGCACCTACACAATAACAATGTTCAGAGCTATGATGAAAATTACCTTCACTTCAATTTATACAATAATAACAAAGTCTTTTGTCACAAATAAGTTGAGATAGGTTAAGAATAAAATCTGCTCAAAGTCAAAGAAACGAGAGCCTTTTAATAAAACCTATAAGGCAAAAACTCTAAGCCTATATTATAATATATCCTGCTATCTGAGCAGAGAGCCTAAAACACCGCCCTATAAACTTTCTTATGTCATGATTCCGGTACGTAGATCGCTAATTTCCATGTGCTCTTATCCAAAACTAATTCTTTAGATATATTCGAATCTCTCAAGTCTTTTTTAACTATTTTCTCTTACGTCAGTCTTGGTTGACCTCTGTCTCTTCTTACATTTTCGGTACGTCATAAAATTCCATTACGTACTGGTGCCTCAGGAGGTATCCGTTGGAGATATCCAAACCATCTCAAACAATGTTAGATAAGTTTTTCTTCAATTGGTGCTACCCACACCCTATCACGTATATCATCATTACGGATTCGATCCCACCTTGTGTGACCACAAATCCACTGCAGTATCCTCATCTTTGCTACACTCATCTTCTGTATATATTGTCTTTTAGTCATGCAGCATTCTGCTCTATATAGCATCGTAGGTTTGATCGCTATCTTATAGAACTCACTCTTTATCTTTTAAGGGACTTTTTTTTATCACACAGAACACTTGATACTTAGTGCCATTTCATCCACCCCGTTATTATCCTGTGGTTTACGTCTTCATTAATCTCATCATCCTACTATAGCATCGATTTCAAATATCAAAAAATATCTTTTCTAAGCACTACTTGTCCATCCAGACTAATATCATCATGCCTTGGTACCACTAAAATCACACCTATGCAGTACTAAATCACACCTTCACTTCAATTTATATTTTATTATTTAGTATAACGCAAAACTAACCTATGCAGTACGAGGGGTTCCATAGTGATGAGTAATCACAGCAGTGAGCATCAGACATTTTTGTAATTTGCACTATGTTTTTATTATTTTTATGCCATTGCATGAGCCTTCTAATCATCTTCTTGGTTTTGTCATATTCAACTGCATGAAAGAAAAATTTTCCTTACTGTTATTTAATTTTTAATATTGCTTCGTTTCCTTGTTTGCAGCTGATTTCAGCAATTGATCGGCATAGGCATTACACAGAGCATCCAATAAAATTTATATCAGTGAGGCAACCAAATGTTGTCAAATTTAAGATCAAACCAGGTAACTCTTGATCCATTTCTTTGACCAAGCATCTAGATTCTAGAACTAGCCTGTGGACCTATATCAACTTGAACCTGTATCCGCATACAATATCGAGACCAATGAATAGTCATGTAACGGAACCATCTCCATAATAATACAATCATGAAGGCCACATAATAAGAGTAAGCCAAGATGTAGATCAGCATACCTGAGTAACAATTTGGGAATATATTTTCAATTTCAGGGTACCAAAAGAAAAAATGTATAATAGTTGCTTTTCTGCAAGGGGGCAAAGCATATGTTTGTTCTAGTGGATTTTTTGAAGGACCAGTAGGTTTTTTTGGTAACTTCACATAAATATATCTTTTTATTACCCTGTAGGTTCAGATTCCGGTGCTTCTGATAGCAGGGCGAAAAGAATCTCTTCCTTGTTGTTTCACCCATTTTTCCCGCTTGCACTTTCGATTCAGCAGACATATATGCAGCCAACTGTTGTCAATGTACATTTCAGGAGATAGAAAAATTATAGTCGTTGCCTCAATTGTATTTGTATCAGTAGTGTGCTTGCAGCACAGCTCATTGGAAATTTTGGCCATCTGTAGTAGAATGTTTCATTGGCTGATCTTATTATAGGGGGAAAGAAAATGTGGTTTTGGCTTCTTCATGATGCGGTAATGCTGAAATAACCATTTTGTAGGAAATATGGCTGTCGGAAGCTGAAGGTAGATGTGAAATCACTTCAGTCTCCCCTCCAAAGTCCAAACTCCCTTATCTCCTCAAGGGTCCGAGATCAATTTGTGATTACAAAGGGATCATTCATGTTTGCAATGTAGCTCGGCAGTGTTGAATTAGCGTGCTCAATGCATCAATGTAGTTCCCATGTGTAGGATAGGAGGCAAACTGTAGCAGTCCACTTTTCATGGATATGTTGAGGTGTGGTAGGCTCCTTCCCGATGAAGGATGTGGTGCCTATGATAGTTCATGTCTTCGCGAGGTATGATGGATGTAGTAGGATAACCACTTGCCAACAACCAGGCGAGTAGTTGTGAACCATCCATGCTCATGGCCAGCCCAGCTTGACAAGCATGGCTCGAGGCCAGCCCGATTTTCTTGGGCCAGTCTCAGGCTGCGATTTTTGGCCCGAAAGAAGCCCGACTTGGCCAGAGCGAAGACACTAGTGCACGGCACCATGGCCACGTCTCCAACCCTAGCCACCAGGGCATTCACAATATTTAGAGGCTGCACAATCTCTAAAAGCTGGGACCTGTAGACAGCCTATAGCTTATCACTATTCTCTGCAATGTGCAACACTATACTAGCCTCTAATAGATGGGCTCTGCAGTACTACAATACTTCTTTCTTCCTTCTCTTTAGCCTGAAATTTGGAACAACTTAGTCTAAAATTGTGGAAATTTATTAATATTCTGTTCTTAGCTCCTGTCTCCAAATAAAGAGGCACTGCTAGCTGTTTTGGTTAGAGGTTGTGATGTGCAATGGTGGAGGCTGCCTCTAAGCTCTTCTCTCACTTCCTTGGAGGTAGTTTTTGAATACAATGTAGATACTCTAAATACCCCTTCCTTGGTCCAAACTCTAAAATCGCAAACCATATCGGGAGTTCTAGATTCAATCCTCTCATCCCTCGACCTCGAGCGATGGTGCTGCATTGGCAGCACACCTCCAACCTCACCTCGAGTAGCGGCACGCTCGTGCCCTCCACCGGTGGTGCGTCTCCTCCCTGACGCCCTCCCCAACGGTGTCCCTCCTCCCTTGCTCTCTCACCCAGCAACAGCAGCACATCCCCCCTCGTGGTTCCGCCTTCTCCCTCCTCGTCCTTGCCAGCGCACCCTCACCTTTAGGGTGGGAAAAAAGCTTGTTAGTGGTGCTCGTTGATTCGGTTTGAAATTGCTTAAGTTACACTCATTAATTGGTTAAACATTCCAATGAAATTGAGTTTTGCAATGCCTCGGCTTGGCTTGTTAGTCTTATTCTAAAAAATACTTTTAAATTATTAATAAAATGATATTAAATTAAATTATGTTAAATTTGAGAAAAACTCGATAAGATAAAGACTTATCTTCCACCCGTGCTCACCTCTGCTGCGTGCGCCATGACCTTTTCCACCTCTGTCCACGTGTGCTCCTCCATCTGCGCTGCCACCTCCCTTGTCGGTCGCTGCCACGGAAGGTGCTACCTCCTCCCTCCTCACCCCAGAAGAGACCTGTAAGGTCGCATGCTTCAATTGGATTCGCAATTTGAGATAATGTTTATGTTGAGATTTGAGAAGAATTTGGATTCTGGATTGGTGTACCGCTTGTATTTGTTTGTGGACCGTGAACTTGTGATGTGAAGCAGTATCAGACGCAATTCCTTGGGAATCAGATGCTTTATTTGTTTCATTTTTGCTAGTGAACTTGCGTTCATGGATCAGTAATGTTCTCCTTTTTCTCTCGGTCCGGGCTTGGGCTTGTGAAATACATAATTGTTGGGCCGTGGGCTTGACGTTTCAATGCCGGGCTTTTTAGGCCCGCCCACCTCGGCGTTTGTGAACACACAAGGGCTGATGCAACTCGTGTGCTAGGGATTGTAGATACGAAACTTCAAAACTCCAATTCGTTGCCCAAACAATCGTAAAATCATAAATCAGGGTAATTCACACAAACGCCCAATAGTGGGGATCATGAACTATGAAAACTAGGAATCTTGCTTGCATGTAGACAGAGAACAATGGGATAATCAATTATTTGTCGCCGTACTACCAATCTTTTGCCACCTCAAAGGTTGGAAACTTCATATTTTGCCATTATGGACCATTTTGCCTCTCTCTACTTCTCTAGTCGCTTCTTATGTACAAACTTTTTTTTTTGGCAAAATTGGTTCCATTCCACTCAATATATGAACTTCAGCAAAATACCACTGAATGTTTCAAGTTCGTTTTAATACCACTCAAACTTCACTCCACTGATTTTACCATTCCTTCCTCATGCTCTCCACTGTGACACTTCTGCCCCTCTTTGGTCCTCCATCTCTCTTCTCTTCTCCAACGCCGATACCCTCGACGGTGGCCAGACTCCATGCAGTGGTGGTGAGCTGGCGACACCAGTGTCCTCGCATGCTCTCTTGCACCAATCTTCACCAGCGTCTACGCATCTCCCTCGCGCCACTAATCAGGCAAACGTGTCAGGAGTGAATTGATCTGCTTCTCCTTGATGCAAATTAGTTAATCAGTGAAGTTCAGGCCTTCTCGAGTAAAACAGGAGTGGAGGAGCCAAATTTGATCGTGTGCTTGCTTGACTACTGCTAGATTCAATTTGAGCTACTAGTACTACCGATTTGAATCCAATATGTCGGAGATATGTTGATCACATTACCTAGATAGCATGAAGAACAACAACAGGAGGTCGGCCACACTAACGATGGTGGATGCGGTACCACGGCCGAATCTCGGCTGCCACCCATGAAGACGGCCACACAGAGGTCAAATCCTAGCCTCCCGGGTGGCACCGCATGCTGTAGTGGCGCTGGCGCCCCAGCCAGACCGACCAATCCATGCTCCGTGGCTCCGTGCAGAGGAGGGTTGAGGGAGTGGAGATGACGTTGAGTTTAGATACTTACTTCAGATTAATTGAGGGATGGCTTAGGAACTTTTGAGAATGTGTTCTTTCCTAAACGCTGGAAATCACAAAACGGCTAACGCAGTTGGACGGAATGGTAAAATCGGTAACGGAAGAATATTTGAGTGGTACTAAATGAACCAAAAAATTCGGTGCTATTTTGCAAGTGTCTTGAGTGGCATAGAACCAAATTTTCTTTTCTTTTTTAGAGACACTGTGCAAAGCTTAAATTATTTGTGCGCCACGTTCTAGGACACCTCTTCTTTTGTTTTGATCGGGAATCCTACAATAGTCATGTTTGGAATGTGAGAGTTTCATACTGGATTCCCAAGGGAATTCTATGAAATTCCTACGTTTCAAACATGCCATATAGAATCGCAAATTCATAATGGTAGCAAATGTTACAGGTTTTTAAATTAGCAATTGTTAGTTTTTGTTATAGTGCAACGTTTATCCCACAGGATAATTGGTCATTTACCCCGAAGTTGAAGCGCCATTGATAAAATGCCCCCATTATATAGTAACGGAGGTTTTGCCCCAAACTTCATGCGCCATTTGTTAATTTGCCTTTTTTTTAAAAAAATTTTGATCAGTTTTTCTGGAAGAAATGATTGGATTGCCCCTTGGATCTCATACCCCAGTCAACGAAAAATGGGTCAAAATTAAAAAAAGGGGCAAATTAACAAATGGCGCATGAAGTTTGGGGCAAAATCTTTGTTACCATGTAATAAAGGGTATTTTACCAATGACGCTTCAACTTCGGTGTAAATGATCAATTATCTCTCATCCCATGGTTTAAACTGACAATAGCTTAGGTTGAGAATTTGACCCTACTCAATGTGGCTTATAAGCCATGGCTTCTGGATTTTGTGCACCATAGAGGCTAAAAATACACTGTAGCACATTTTCTGAGTAATTAATTTTTTTCTGAAAAAAGTTATATCATCAAGGACAATGCAAAGGAATAACAGGAAAAGCAAAAAAGTCCAAAAAAAAACCAAAAGACAAAATTAAAAAGCTAGAAGTTGAAACCATTTTGAGTAGAGGGCCCGTTCACATAGGTTTTTGGATTTGGTTTATGAATATATAGCTTGTAGATAAACATGCAGAGAGAGATACTCATTTACGATTTTGACTGATATAAATGAAGTCGTTGCAGTATATACTATAATCGACTAGTATGTCCAAAGACATTTTATTTGAAAACTAGATATCGTAGAAAAACCATATTTACTATAAAAAAAGCTTTTGAAAGTCAATATAAATAAATAGAGCAATGGTCTCATGAAAGCATCGAAGAAAATCAAATTGGCGGGCTGCTACTGCCGTCACCGTCGGATGATCCGATAGGTGAACTGCCACCTCCTCCCCACCTTGTCCCGCCCCAATCTATCGCCCTGTCATGGCCTCACAGCCAATACAGTGTTGCGGTGGCTGGAGGATGAGCTCACCTCGCTCACCCCAGGGTTGACTCTTTCACGTGCGCCAGGCTCCTGCAGGGCTGCATCGCGCGCGGTGACACCTGCGACGGCCACGCTGTACATGGCCACGTCGTGCGGTGCAGTGGCGTGGCGCGGTTCGACCTCTTCTGTGCTAACATCCTGCTCAATCTCTACGCGAAGCTCGAACCCGTCGCCGGCGTGCATAGGGTGTTCGATGGAATGCCGAAGTGGAACATGGTGTCCTTCGTCACGCTCGTCTAGGACCACGCCTAGCGGGGAGAGTTTGGGGAGTCCACGACACTGTTTTTGAGGCTCCAGAGGGAGGGGCATGAGGTGAACCAGTTTGTGTTCACCACGGTGCTAAAGCTGGTTGTTTCCATAGGTGTGCCCTGGTTTGTCCAGGGTATGCATGCCTGTGCGTGCAAGCTAGGCCATGACCGGAACACCTTTGTCGGGTCAGCGCTAATAGATGCCTACTACCTGTGCGGGGTTGTCAGTGATGCAAGGCGTGTGCTTGATGGGATCACAAGGATGTTGTTGCTTGGACTAGTTTCTTGCTATTCTGGAAATGACTGTCCAGAGAACATGCTTTAGGTTTTCTCCAAGAAGCGAGTCTCAGTTTGTACGGTGTCCGCAATTTCCATGGGCTCAAAATCAGCAACAAGGCTACTCATAGTAGGGGTGTCGCCTTGCGACTAAGAGCGTTAGCCACCATATTTGCCTTGCCTAGATGGTGCTAGATGATGAGGTCATAATCCTTGATCAATTCTAGCCACGTCCTCTGCCTTAGGTTCAGACCCTTCTGAGTGAAGATGTACGTGAGTCTCTTGTGATCATTGAAAATATCACAAGTCTTTCCATATAGATAATACCGCCTAATCTTTAGAGTAAGGACCACTATAGCAGGCTCTAAATAATCATGGGTGAGATAGTTCTGCTCATACTTCTTCACCTGCCTCGATGCATAAACAATCACTTTGCCATCTTGTATGAGCACACAACCAAGCCCAATTCATGAAGCATCAAAATAGACTATGAAGTGCTCCCCTGGCTCAGGGAGGGTAAAATAGGAGCAATCACTAACTTCTCCTTCAAAGTACAGAAACTACACTCACAATCATCTGTCTACTTAAGACCTTTTGTGTTAGCTGAGACATCGGCTTGGTAATTATAGAGAAACCCTCCATAAAACACCAATAATATCCTACTAAGCCCAAAAAACTTCTCACTTCTTTGACATTGGATGGCCTTTTCTAATCCATCACTGAAGATATCTTGCTAGGATATAAAGAAATGCCTTCTCGGTTGATCACATGATCCAGAAAGCCCCACTTCCGAGATCCAGAACTCATATTTCTTCAACTTGGCATAAAACTGATTCCCTCTCAAAGTGTCAAGCACAAATCTCAAATGCTGCTCGTGCTCCTTCTCAGACTTAGAATAAATCAGAATATCATCAATAAACACTATTGGAGGATGGTCCTCACCGGGGCCCTCTTGGCCAATTAGGCCGGTAATAGGGGCGGCTGGCCCACCAAAGGCCTACCACATAACGAAATACTGGTCTTGCCCCTGTGTTTGTAAGCCTGAGTAGGGGCATTTATGTAAACTTAGGGAAGGGAAAGGTGTCGGACCTTGGAACAACAACTCCAGGACCCTCTGTCTAAATTGCACTATCCCAGGAAAAGCTAGTGCACACAGGGTTAACAGGGACATATATCATACATAACAACCACACTTTATTACAAGATAAAAATATGGGCCTTACGGCCAAGTTTTACAGATAAAGGACTCATGGCCAACATAAATAAAAACAACGGAAATTAAAGCGTAGGAGAACAGCCCATCCTGCCTGCCCACAGGTGAATAACTGTAAGACACAGCCTATTCGTCAAAATCCTCACCGTAGTCGATGACATCATCCTCTAGCAACAGAATTAGGCAAGATGAGTACATACAGTACTCCACAAGTTACACTAGGAGGTTTAGCAGAATGAATGCATGCATAAGGAATGACAAATGAATGCTTAATAGGGTTATTTGTGCATAAAAGCGGAATTAAAATAAATACAGTAAATAGATTCAAAAGTTGAATTTGATACAATAGATAGGAATAATAATTTAACAAAAATATTATCGTTAGCGCAGGCTCCGACCTACACTAACCTAACCACAGGTATCCCACCTAGATCATCATCAAAAGAGTTCTTGTTTGTCCACAAACCAAATTTTATAAAATCAAAGTCTAATCCATGAAACCATACTCAGCATGTTCATGACCGTGGACACGGCTATCCAGGATAGTTTATTACTCAGTAGAGGTATACAACTTTACCTACAAGACATGTCCTCTCACTTGGGCCACGCGATTAACACACTATCTTAGGTGTGCGGCGGAGAGTTCATTCACTACTACAGAAAATCGTATCATAGACGGTTCAAAAATGTCATCACAGACGGTTTTCTGAACCGTCTGAATTTATGGGTCAATGATAATCGAAGGTTATCACAGACGGTTTTCAAATCGTCTGTAGAGTAAATATCACAGACGATTTGTAACTAAAAACCGTCTGTGATAGCTATCATCGCAGATGGTTTGTAAGAAAAAATCGTCTATGATATAGGCATAACACAGATGGTTTTTAACCAAAAATCATCTGTGATATATCCAAACATATAAAATCCATTTCATATAACATCCAATTCACATCTCAATTTATTTCACAAACATAAAATATCCATTTCGCAAATCAATTAATTGAAATGAAGTAAAATATCCATTAACAAATACACAATTACAAAAGATCTACATTGCATTTGCACTTAGATAGTAACATTGCATTTTTTATTTCTCTATCACTCCGGATTCGAGGTCTCACGAAAGGAACAGATCTATAATCAACGAACTTGTCAGGCTGTACAAGCAATACTTAGATGGTGCATGATTGCCATCCAAGTATTGCTTGTGCAGCCTGACAAGTCGTTGATTATGGATCTATTTCTTTCACGAGACCTCGATTCAGGAGTGATAAGAGCAATAAAAAAATCATTGTACGTTGTGGAACTCTCCCTTTGAATTTATGACTTGAACCATCAAAAAGTACGCGCACGCTCCTAGAATATCTTCAAGGTTGGCTGTTTCAATGCGCTTTGGACGATGGTCAATGGGAATATCAATGTATATATATATATATATATATATATATATATATATATATATATATATATATATATATATATATATATATAAAACTTGATAAGTATGAAATAATTATGGGAATATTGACAAACCTTAGAATTGGAATTGGTGATCCTCGAGGAATTGAGTAGTCTCACATGGTAGCAAACGTAGAATCCACATGTGTTGCCCGGCTGCTGCTGGTGGCACTGCAAAAAATAAAATGTGTTAATTCAAGAAGTATTACTACCAACTGTTGCATAGGATTAATTAATATGTACTAGCGAATACCTTAAAATTTTAATCATATGTCAGGGCTTTGGCCCCTTGCTTCGAGAGCTTTACCATTTGAACGTATGTCACGAACGCCCTACGTGATTCAAAAAAGTTGACCTTAGTCATTTGGAAGGAAAAAAAGAGTACAATATAGGTATGTATGGAGAAAATGTACTTACCTATTGAGGACTTGGCCAACAGCTGTGTAGTCGATTTTATTCTTACTTAGAGAATCAAGGTATATTATCTTATTCTATTTTGGTACAATTACTATTAAAATCTAATGAAACTCCTGATTGTAGGGCATCAGTACATATTCCTTATCGCGGTAAGCCAACAGTGATGCTGCAATGTACCTCTCAACGAAGCCAGCATTCTCGTTGATGGTATGACTGGCGACCAAGTGTGGGTCCAAGAAACCAACCGATGATTTGGATAATCTAACTTCAGTCACCATGTGTCTATATATACACACACGAAAGCAACAAATTATATATGATATTTATCGGTATGACATGAACAGAGACTATGATTGTACACACTTACAGCGTCCAGCATCGAACGAGTGAGGCGTCGAGAGCGTTGAGTGTGAAAAGATCAAATAAATCCTCGAAGGTCACCATGAAGACACCATCTTGAAATTCATGCTGAAAATGATGCAGCCTGATTTTGACAGTGATACCTGAGCACCATTCTCCCTCTGGCTTATTGGATTGTTTTATATACTAAATGTGTAATTGCTGGCAACTAATTGGTAGGAATGGGAGGCGCTTCACCAGGTCGATCATTGGCTCGCCAAGCACGAATTTGCGGGCCAATGGTAGGTATGAGATATCATCATCGGTCTTCTTTGCTTTGCCCTTGCTGCTTCAGTTGTCCTTGCTACCTCGGCTGTAAGTCGACTGTAAAAGTAGCACCAGTGGAAGTTGTTGCACTGGGAATAGCTCCCGTGGACTCATCACCGGTGCAGGTAGCGGTGGTGGAGATAGAACTTGTGGAGATGGCACCAGTGCAAGTTGCTCTGGTTCGTATTGACCTTGTGGACCTGCCACCGGTGAAGAAGCCTCCAGGCAGATGTCTCTTTTGGACCACTGGATGAAGGTTCTAATGGCTTACCTAGAGTCACGATCTCGTCGTTGGGGGGCTTCAGTAGCGGGATGACCTCGAAATTGACATGCACACCATCTATAGACACTTTTCCGAAACTTGGTGCTAAAGGTGCACGGTTCACTATGGCCCCTTCACCAGACGGATATGCTAGGCCCCAAACAGCGCACAAGGCAACGGAGGCCCCTTCACTTGGAGCTTGCACTTCGTAGCTTCCAGGATGTCGTCCACAGGAAATCTTCCCTCACTTTCCGTCGTAGGATTGGATGCGTAGCTACTCCGACGGTTGGGGGAGCTGGCTAGCACAGGAGCGGCGGCGGCTTGCTGATTTTCTTCTGTTTATCTTCACACCTCATCTCCGACGTAATCAGCAAGCTCCTCTGCAAGAGATGCCTTGATCTCCTCTCGTAGTCGTGCGTCACGCTCGGCTTTGTTTCTCTTCCTACTCCCATACAATTCGGAGTTATTTGAGAAACCTTGTTTCTAAGGAACATAAAACCCAATGCCTCTCATACGACCCGGATGCTCCTTGTTTCCCAGTGCTGCGGAGAGTATATCTTTCTCCCTAATTGACTGGAATGATCCCTGAAAAGATTCGACACTTAGTGTATCCTGCAAGAGCCCGATATGTCATTTAGTTTTCAGGGAAGTTGTGGAGTAATTACAAGCTACGTAGTTCGATATCTTACCAGGCGGTGGGACACTTCCTGGTCTGTAGGGTTCCGGAAATGTCCCCCGACGACATGGTAGATGACCTTACTCTAATCCAATTTCGAGCGCGCTCATCCGGGATCGTGGCAAATGGCGGGGCGGTGTTCCGCAGGATTACCTGTTCGTCCTCCTGCCTCCACTGTGGGATTTTACCCGCATACCCAGCTGTACCGAGTCTATGGGGATGTGTGTTTTTTTGCCTAGAGGGCATTGTGCGTCGCGCTTGCACTTTTGAAAGCTTCGGTCGTCTTCATTGCCTTAAACTCGTTGCATTGTGGTTCCAGGAATAGGTACTTATCAAAGGGTGTTAGATCCTTCTCCACATAGTCCTTGACAAGCACGCTCTTGAAGTTCTTCCATGCTTTGCACGCCGCTGCCAACGTATGTCGTTGCACGGAGTCGTGGTGTTATTCTGGGATCTCGAACGAAGCAAAAATCTCGGTCGTAGCTCACGTTTCTGAGTCTCACTCACGGCATTCCACGAATCGAATGTGATCTCAATTCGTTGTCCTGCAACTATTCCGATCGTTCTTGAAATGCGACGGACGGCGAGCGAGGAGAGAGGGTCCCGGATCTATCGACCTGTGATGGTAAATCGGCCCTCAGGCTTTTTCGATAGTCCTCTTCCTTTGCGTATTGATTTTGAAGTGGACGCATCCGACGATGATGTTGAAGAATGCGCGGATGACATATTGGCCTTCTCATATGTGAAAAGTAAGCACAATGTAGCATATACGTAAATAGTGCGGTATAAGCATATACATTGAAATATACATATACATATATATGTTCATTAGCAACATACATATACATATACATATACATATACATATACATATACATATACATATACATATACATATACATATACATATACATATACATATACATATACATATATGAAACAATATATGTAACAATATACATTTATATATTCATTTATAAATATACATATATATTCACAATGTATACATATACATTTATATGTTCATTAGCGGCATACATATACATATACATATATATATTCACAATGTATACATATACATTTATATGTTCATTAGCAGCATACATATACATATTCACAATGTATACATATACATATACATATACATATACATATACATATACATATACATATACATATACATATACATATACATATACATATACATATACATATACATATACATATACATATACATATACATATACATATACATATACATATACATATACATATACATATACATATACATATACATATACATATACATATACATATTCACAATGTATACATGAGGTAAAGGAATGAGTGCAATGTTGGCTTGGCTTCCTTGCATTTGGTAGTAAGATACTACTGTGATCTATTGGGTAGAACAGTTTTTCACATTTAGATTTTAGATAGATTTATCTGCAATTTATAGTTTATAATATAAGAAAGAAGGTCTTCTTTATCCTTCAAGAAAAAAACTCCTGCTTGTTTACAATATACAGAATACAGCTCGAGAGAGATACATGCACATTCTGGCTTCTAACCTTAAAAAAAATCAATTGCAACAATGAAGAAGAAAATGATTACATATCAAAGCGGGACTCCCTGCCTAGCTAGATCTATGTACATACTTCCTTATATTAGCAACTTTGGTGGAGGATAAGTTTACCTTTGGTGGAGGAGGGGGTCGGGCTAGGGGGTGGAGGAGGCCGTCGGGCTCGGGGGACGGCGGCGCGACGGGCTTGGGATCGGGGACCGGAGGCGGCCGGCGACGGGCTCGGGGGACGGCGGCGGCGACGGGCTTGATCGGGAGAGTGACTATAACTCTGTGCTTGGTTGGTGCAACTGCAGTACTGTACGCGTAAAACTCTAGCTAAGGTTTATATAGAAAGGCTTATTACAGACGGTTCTAAACTCAGAACCATCTGTGATATCATCGATATCACAGACGTTTATCAGTTAAGAACCGTCTGTGATAATAAATATCACAGACGGTTCTTAATGGATAACCGTCTGTGATATGTACGATATCACAGACAGTTTTAAACGTACAACCGTCTGTAATAAGCCTTTGCTTGGATGTAGTTATTAATATAACTACACCAACAAGCATTCAATAAGCCTTTGCCCAGCTGTAGTTATTTCTTTACAACAATCCAGTATATTTTTTTACAACAGTCCAATGAATATAAAGATATATTTGTATGACTCATTCTCAAAATTCACCCATATATCACACATTTTCACTTATACATAAATGCAAATTCACAAATACATCACACACATGCATGCATTGTTATATAATTCACATATACATCACATACATGCATTGTTATATACATAAATGCAAATGCCGACATATATGTCGCGCATTCTTATTCCACTTGCTTATTTTCTTTAAAAATTAGACCTTCATGATGATCAATGCGTACGTAACTAGTTTCATCACGTTGTTCGTTGTCAACCCTTATGCCATTTTCAAAAGGAGGTAACTCGTCAAATTGATTGTATTCGTCCTTGTCCACTACATTTTCTACTCCGACAATTCTTCTTTTTCCATAAAGAACAACATGGCGCTTCTTATTTACCAGGTCGATTACATAGAAAACATGAACAACTTGGTTAGCGAGTACGAATGATTCGTCTTTGTACCCGACACGTTGGAGGTCCACGGTAGTGACACAATACTTGTCAACCTTCACCTGTTGGAGACACACCCAACGGCAGCGAAATAAGGGGATCTTGAAAACTGTAACAGCCTAGCTGTTTATTTCTAAAATATTTGATTTAATGTAAAATAAAATATTTACTTTTGGTTTCTTAATTTTTTTTGAAAAAAATTTTAATTGCCTGATTTTCTGCTTTAAAAAAAAGATTATGAAAAGGTGATTTAAGAAAAAAATAAATAAATAAGGTAATAAATAAGTTAGTTTAAAATAAAAATCAAAGTTATTTGGTTTCTTGAAATTTTAAAATTTTTAGCTAACTTAAATTTTTGCTAAAAAGAAGAAGAAAAAAGCCTTTCTGGTAAACAAAAAAAATATTTTATAAAGAAAAATACCTAAATTTCAGGTGAAAATATTTTTATAAGTTCAAAATAGCTTTAGAAAGTTCTATGAATTTTTCTACGATTTTTAAGCTTTATTTGTAATTTATTGTATTATTTGAAGCTAGAAAAAGAAAAATATTTTTAAAAATTAAAATATACATCAATTAATTCCGAAAATATTTTATATAATCTTTTCAAGTTACAAGGATTCTAAAAATAGTTTTCTTGAAATTTTTCCGAAATTTTTTTAATTTTTTTTCTTTTTTTCTTTTCTCTCCTCATTTTCCTTTCTTCTTCCCAGAACCAGCACTTCGTGCCTGTACAGACGCCATGACGTTTCGTGCGCAACCATGGCCGAATCTTGGAGCTCCCATAACTCTTGATTTCCTCCACTATTTTGCACGAAATAAATTGTAATCAATTCCTCTCATCAAACTCCTTCAATTCCCTACCGTTTCCCCTCTCATTGATGCCTATTTTCGCGGGATTTAACCCATGCCATTCACGGACATGGATGGTTGATCTCCCTCCTCGGACCTCCTCAACCCCTATAAAAGGGAGCCCCGTGAGCCTCTCCTCATCCTCACTCAACCCCGAAAATCCCAAGTCCTCACTTCCATTCGTTTGGCCGCAATCGGAGTTTTACTTTCGTTGTACAAGCGTCGTTCTTCGGCCTTTTGCGCCTTGTCCGATGGATCCCCGCCGCGTTTGACCACACCGTTGGCTTCGCCTCGTCGCGTTCTACGCGGTGCTCACCTCGCCTTCGCCGGAACTTCGCCGGAGCATCGTCGGCACCGTGGGCCAAATCGGGTCCGCGTTCCTCACGTCGCCACCGGCCGACCGTGCATGCCCAACCAAAACCAAGGTGAGCATCACGTTTCCCATGCTCTACTCTTCGATTCGCCGCAACTCTCACATGTTAATTTCTCTCCGTTTGCCCGGAACACCGATGTCGGCCTCTAGGCTACATAAAGAATTGTCCACCGTATTTCGCTAGTCCGTTGGCCGAGCCGTCTGTGGTGTTGAGTTTGTCTCGATGCGTTCTACACCGTGCTCCCCTCCGTTTGACAAAAAACTATCCACAACTATTCGCGCCCGACACCTCACCATGGCCGCAAATGGCACTGCGCGTCCCCATCTGTCCGGGAATGCTTTCAACAATCCGTTCACGTCAAAATGTGCCAAACCATCTCAGGTGGCTACGTTTCAGACGGTTTTGGATTCGCCTCACCGAGCACAAAGATATTGAGTTTTTCGTGTATTGGTACCGTCGTCGTTCAAACGACGATTGCGTCGCCTCCGGTGAGTTTTTGGCTTAGACGATATTTTTTCTAGACTCACCTCACCACATTCTAGGCCGTGCTCACCTTCCATCTTCATGTACCATTCTCAAAAATTATTCTTCTCTCCACACCCTATGTCGTTGTCGCCGTACACGTCATCACCGTGCTCCGTTTGACGTGCCGTCATTTCCTACATATGCCTCGGGTCATTAGCAACCCATTGGTTTCACCTCCTGTGCCTTTTCTTGCCGACGACACGGCCAAAAACAATGAACAGGCCTGCTGTCCAATACTGTTCACACGGGAATATTCCTTCGGAATATTGCTAATTTTTCTTTTTCCAGAATTTTCTGATCCGCCAATCTTCCAATCGCTCGTTCTCCTCCGTCCGAACTTCGAATCAAGTGATTCAAGTTTGTAAATTCATCTAAATTCATAATCTATTTTTTAGTATATATTTTATAATTTTTGGATTTTCTCGCCGCCCTTGGTTGAATCTCCTCACCGCCGGAACACCGTCGCCACCGCCGCCCGAGTTGCGCCACCTGTAATACTCTGATTGTGGTTTCGGTGTAGGTTTAAAAGAAAGAGATTATATATTTAAACATATACTGTAAAACGCGGAGTCGCCGGTTAATCGGTAAATCGCGGGAAGAGGAAAAATTAAATTTGTGAGTTAGCCTTAGAATAAAAAAACATATATATGTTTAAAAAAAAGGTTTCTAGGGAGGATGGGCTGCCACCTTGGGCCGGGGGGCCCAAGGGGTGGCCGCACCCCCCTTGTTGCCCTAGCTACCCCCCCTTTTATCCCCTTTGGCCGCACCCCCTACCCCCTTCCTCCCCCAAGCCGCCACCCCTCCTGCCCCTTGCACCCCCCCAAAACCAGTGCTGCCCCTATGCAAGGAAAAGGAGGAGAAGGAGGAGGAGAAGGAGAAGAAGGAGGAGAAGGAAAGAAGGAGGAGAGGGAAAGGAGGAGAGAAAGAAGAGGGTGATCCCAATCCCCTAGGTAAACACCTCAATCTCTCTATTTTATGCTGAAATTAGGGTTCTTAGCCCCACTTTTGAAGGGATTAGCATTTTAGAAAACCTCGATTAGAGAATCCCGATTTGCTGTCTGTAGATCAAATCGCGCGATGTTACTGTTCCTGCGGTTTCAACCCCCAAAACGATTTTTCCCAAGGGTCTCCCCAAAAGGAAAAACGTAGAGAACGACGATACGCATCTATATATTTTTTTCAGAATTTGTGGCCACGTAATTTAGGCGTACCAGGGTCTGCAATCTCGCTGTCCGTCAGGGGCGCAGACAGGGACAGACCGCTGTTCAGAGGGGAATTAGGGATAGAAGATGAATTATATATTTTTGGTCACCATTGAGAAAGTTTTAGAGAATTTGGTAAGCTAGATACTGTAAAAAAAATCAGAATTTCTATAGTACTACTCTGTTGTTGGGAAGTGTTTGAACTTGGCTGTCCTGACTGACAAAATAGAGGATGATCTCTGTTTTGAGCAGTGAGTTACACCATGCTAAAAACAAAATTAAATTATGTGATCAACATGAAAAGTGTAGGAAAATGAGTAAGGAAACCAGAAATACATCCCTCATTGTAAAAGGTTTAGTAATCTTAAAGATACAAAATTAATAAGTGGCGTTGCTGCAGCGGGGCGAGGTTAGGACCGCAAGTGGAGAGGTTCGTTGTGGGGTTTAGGATTTTAACGACACTTTTCTTTGAGGGTAGTGATTGTATTGCTGTTAATTATGCTGAGAGACACCTTTTTGGATAGGTGGATTTGCTTCTGATCGAGCGTGATCTCGTCGCCTCATCGGTAGAGGCAAGTAATTATAGCGATAATGCTATTGTTTAATTGGTTATTCTTACTACTTGCAAACTACATGATATTCACAATTTGAAGTAATATGCCATGGATGGATGACTTATATATATATATATATATATATATATATATATATATATATATATATATATATATATATATATATATATATATATATATATATATATATATATATATATATATATATATATATATATAAGATGATAGTAGCAATTAACAGATTGAATGCTATGTTTTGGATGAATTGCTCGTAGCCATGAGGTAGTTGTTAATTTTGCCAAATGGTGGAACAAGTTTATGTTCTTATGTTGGTTATGTTGATGTTGTCCTTGAGGTTAAATTCATGTTAATCATGTTGATGTCCCTTCGAGGTTGAAATTTATGTGGTTTATGTTTATCATAACATACATAACATGACATGTCATTGCATTGTGGATTGCCGTAGTACGATGCACACTCTTACCTTGTTGGGTAAGAGTGCAGTGGAGCATAGCATGCATATGCATTGATAAATTGTGGAGGAAGTGTTGCATTCATTGGTTAATGGTTTAAAAACCTTATGAGGCAGGACTCGAGATAGTCCGTGTGATTTAATGAATGAGGATGTTGGATGTGGTTGTGATCATGTAATAAATTAAATATTGTTGTAGCTTTGCTTGTTGTTTGAAGAACCTGTTAAACAATTCTTGCTGAGATGTACATCTCACCCTTGTTTTTCCCCCCTACAGGTGATTCTTGAGCATTCATGGGATGGGTAGCGCGGCACCACAATAAAGCACTTGAGTCATCAATATATGCTGTAATAAAGTTGAGAGGAAACTAGCCTTTTGATTGGATAATCGTGGACGTTCTTTTTACTTAATAATGCTAAACTGGTAGACCATTATTGGTTTTAAACTATTAGAGGATTGTTGGACTATTGAAACTTGACATCGTCATCTTTGTTAATTATGCTTCCGCTTGAGCATATTTATCCAGTAATTGTTGTTAGTTTAAATTAGCTCAAAATTTTGGCTAGTTGTTGAGTAGTTTGGTGACATCCCAGGGTAATGTGGGTCCTGGGGTGTCACACCACCGCTCCACCTCGTCGCCAACCACCTCTCAACCACTTGTGGTAATGCACAAGGGCACGAATGCACTTCTCGCAATCCCCCCTCTCTTTTCTTTACCTCGTCACCCCTCCGCCAAGCAATCCCGCCGCCAGAATGTCTCTTTCACCGACGCCGACGCCACCACTGCCAAATCTTCGACGGGACTACGCGCACCTCCTTCACCGTTTTTCCCAAGTCAAAGCATGACCGGAGTACCCCACCACCTGATACGGGGATGGTCCCGATCTTCTCAGTGAGAAACCGTGGATAATTGATGTGAAGTAGACGATGTCGCTAGCTGAACACTCGTGCCCATGCACGAACCCTCAACTCTTCAGAATACGCCCAAAACACACCGGATAGTTGTCGTCGCGCGACCACAAGCGACGAACACCAAGTCCGCAATTCCCAATGGAACGACGGCTTGACCTTGAGTTGCAGAATGAACAATGAATCACCTAATTCTCTCTGAAAGTCCTCGTATGAACGCTGGTGTTGAAAGAACAAGCAATAGCTTTGTTTCAATCTGATGCATAAAACTTGGTCCCCTTCCTAAGGCTGCCAATACATGGCTTATATAGCCTCTTGGGACGTCCATAGAGTCCCCAAACCTAGTACAACTCAACCTTATATGGTTTTAGATACGAACTCTTAAAAAAGGAAACTAGATTTTACAGCCGTCATATTGTTTTAGTCATAACTTCTGATTCGTGATGAATTTGATGCTAGGGCTAGATCCATTGCGTAGCCCTTGAAAATATCTTTCCAACAAGTACAAGAACGCCTGAATCGGACTCCGTTTGTGAAAGTTATGATCTTTTTTGTAGCTGCCTGACAGGCTGTCCCGAACCGAGTCCGAATTGAATTCTGAGTTGAATCCGAGTTGGAATTGGATTAAGCACGTGGGGAGTCTGAGTTGGGCTTCAAAATAGTGTCCAAAACATTTGCTCTAAGTTCTTGGGCTCCGTCCTTATACTCTCCCGCCACATGGGCTTTCTTTCCCCCTTCTACATGGGCTTCAACCAGCCACATGTGCTTTGTTCTTGTTGGCTCCATCCGTGGGCTTTGTTCCTTCATATCTTTGGCACCTAATGTGGTTATCCGCTTCCTTTTGCATCTCCATTGTTTTGCCATTGACAAATCTAAGAATATACTAAGTAATAACATGATGTAGTATTTCATCCTTATGAATGACAACATTAAGTATAGTTTGAAATGAGTTCACCTGGCCATATTTCATGCGGCTCAATAATTCTTTCTAGTTGAATAAGATATTTAACGAAAAAGTACAAGACACGTGCATATCCACATCATCCTCCCCTTCTTCAAGAAAAGCCGTCCTCGGCTTTTGATAGCATGAAATTGTGCTAAACAAAGGATACAATGTGTATGCATGGTATATATATTCGTCATCAATATTTCTTCGGCTTATATCATCATAAACTTTTGGAGGTGTAGTAAATGAAAAGAATAACACATATGCCTGGTATATGTAAGAGTCAATTGTTGTGGTATTCCCACTATTTTGCCCAAACCGATGAATATAGCAGCGACTAAAAGATGTATATATTAACACATATGCATGGTATATATAAGAGTCAATTATTGTGACATTCTCACTATTTTGCACAAACCGTTGAATATAGCAGCGACTAAAAGATTTATGCATTACATTATTGTTTTTCACATCACCACCGGTAACCTTCCTCAGGCCCACGCGAACCTTCGACGCCCCTTCGCCGAGCAAGCCGTCATCGGAGAGTCTCCGTTGTTGATAATCGTGTTCCGCCTCCGCTACACCCTCGCCGCCAGCCAACTCTGTGCAGCCCAAACCTTGCGCCAAGGTAAAATCGGACTCATACTCTTGTCCCTCTTTTGTACATCTCACATGTCTTCACCGCCGTTGGATCAATCGGATCTTGTCACGCGAAGCCATCCGACTTCTCCCAGCCATCCGATTCTTAGACTCCGACATTCAGAGGCTCATATGACTCCGATGTCCGGAGGCTCTTTAGACTTCGCCGTCCAAAGGTTCTTTAGACTCCGACCGTCTGGAGGTTTCTTAGACTTCGACTGCTTGAAGCCTCTATTTTCAATTTCGACCTTCAACCCCAGAGACTTCGACCTTCGAAGACTTCGATTTTGACTTTGACATTCGAAGACTTCGACTCCAGCCTTCAACCTTCGACCTCGAAGACTTCGACTTCGGCCTTCAATCTCGAAGCCTTTGACTTCGACCTCCGTCTTTGAACCGACCATGACTGTTAGACCGTTTTAACCTCCACACCCTCCGACCTCTCTGAACCCTCCAATCTCTCCGACCACTCGACTCCGACTACCTTTAGTTCTCAACTGTTCTAGTGTTTTGCGACCAATGTACAGTTCCGATTGGGTCTTTGTCTGAATCTTCGAATTCGACTGCACCCGTACTTGTAGTCTTTGTCTTCGACTTAGACCTCCGCATTTTCAATAGTTGATTCGACTATGGTTTGACCATGTCTTCGACTATGCCTTCGATCATGCTTTCAACTATACACAAATATTGTAACTTCCGACCACTTTTCCTTCACAAAGAAAAGAATTCCAATAATTCTTTTTATTCATTTCTTTGGAATTCAAACTATCATAAGTCGTTCTCCTTTGTCCTAACTCCTTTTGGACCTATTCAAATTCCTAAATTCATATTCTATCTCCCAACATATATTTTATTTTTGGATTTTATTTGGATTTTATTTGAGTTTAGTTTGTTATGGCTTTTCGCGTGTAGACTACGACTAATCCGGAGAGTATAATTTCAGTGAACCTCGGCAAACTTCAAAGCAAGGTAAGTTACACCTTTGATCTTGTTGCTCCTAGTAATTTAAATTATTTATATTGTTTTTAAAAGTATTATGCATACGTATTTTTATTCAAATCTAGTTTAAATTCGATTTAAATTCTAGTTATACCCAATTCCTTTATGTATGGCCAAATTTGATATTGAACTCCCTTATGCCTTGTCACCTTAGATGAAAACCTAATTAGTACAATAGTATTGACTATAAATTTTATAGAATTGCTTAGCCATGCTTAGAATGATTTAAGTGGGAATACTTGTTTCACTTGAAAACATTAATTTTGTAAATTCTATTCTTGACTTCGGTGAGTCAAGAAGGTATACAAATATTTCAAAGGAAAATATAAAATTTGGTTTGGACCTAGGCTAATGATTAGGTGGTGGGTGCTGACATGCATTGCTGTTCGGTGACACAATATTGATTGTTAGGCACAAGGGGTATGTGGTTTGAGCCTAAGTCAAATTAAGGACCGGTCTGTGAGTTACTGTTGCAAAGTCATATCGTACTACCACAAGGCTGGTATGGGACAGTCCTGGCTGACTAATTTGTGAGGTCCCAACGTTGGTCTCGCTATAGGTTGAATGTGAGCGTGGCGTAGGCTATGAGAAGTCTCACACGGTACAAGAGGGGGCTCCAACTTGTGAATTCAAGTTGTGGTGAAATCTTAGTGGCGGTGTGACCAAGTTGAAGACTTAGCATTGTAAAGGCCTTGTTATGATTTTCTCAGTCGTACGCCTACGGAAGCGTGTAATGGCCGACAATACGAGATAATCATATCTTGTGGGTAAAGCTGTACAACCTTTGCAGAGTGTATAATCTATCCTAGATAGCCGTGCCCACGGTCATGGGCAAGCCGAGTAAAGTTTTTCATGGATTAGACTTTGTTTTTAAAAATGACTTCTGAAAAAGCCTATGGATGGATGGAATCCATGTGATATTAAAAAGCATATGGATGGATGGAATTCATATGAGATCTTTTGGAAAAGATGGATTAGGTGGGATATCTGTGAATAGGTTAGTGTTTGGTCGGAACCTGCACTAACGATAATATTTTGTTAAATTACTCTTTCTATCTATTGTATCAAATTCAGCTTTTGGATCTATTTACTGTATTTACTTAAATTCTGCTTTTACGCACAAATAACCTATTATGCCTTCCATTCTCAATTCTTATGCATGCATGAACTCTGTTAAACCTCCTGGTGTAGCTTGTGGAGTACTTTATGTACTCATGTTGCTTCGTCAACTTCGTCAACTTCGGTGAGAATAACGACGAGTAGGCCACGTCTTCTACATTCGCCTGTGGGCAGGCAGGATGGGTTGTTGCTTTATTGGTTCTTCTTCCACTGCTTATTTAATTTTGATTTATGAACCATTGATGTAAATTTTGGCCATCAGACTCATATTTAGTTAATAAGTAAATGTCATTGCGCATGATATGAATCTTTATTATCCACTGTGTGCACTAGCTTGATCCTGGATTAGTGCGATGTTCACAAGGATCCAGAAGTCATTGCTCCGGGGTCCGACAAAAACCACGTAGTCGAGCTTCCAAATCTCTTCTATGAACCCATAGTACGAGTTTTTCAACCCATCGGTACTGAACGCATCTATGCGGACACCGCTGTTTTGGTTAGTGCTCTTTACATCCTGAGCCTGTGTATAGAATGTGTACCTATTTATGTCATATCCTTGCCATGTCACAATTGTAAATGTTGGCCCTTTTGCCAACCATGTCAGCATCTCACTTGACGAGCTCCTAGCGATTTGCTCCTTCAACTATCGGTTAAACTGACTGTTGTGTTGTTCCATGATCCAAACATCCGGTCGCTCTGGGTTCTGTTGCCGAAGCACATCCTTGTGCTGGTCGATATAAGGGGCCACTTCAGTCATGTGTTGCAAGTCCGTGAAAAGGGCTTGAGCATACACGTCTATATCTAGAGTGATTGTTTTCCTTCCAATAGTTTCGATACCCTTAAGCCTCCCCTCATGACAAGATTGAGGTACACCTATCGGTTGAATCTGAACCATATAATCGACATAGAACTCAATGATCTCTTCGCTTGCATAACCTTCGAGATGCTGCCCTCCGGTCGAGATCGATTCCGTACACACAACTTGAGAATTCCCATGAACCTCTCAAACGGGTACATACTACGTAGGAATACGAGCCCGTATATTTTTTATCTCCCACACAATGTGAACAATGAGATGGACCATGATATCAAAAAATGAAGGAGGGACATACATCTCAAGATGACATAGAGTCATCACCACCTCGTCCTGCAGAGCATCTAGTCCTTTGGGATCGATGACCTTCTGAGCAATTGTGTTAAAGAAATAATATAGTCTCATGATTGTCTCTCGGACTTTGATCGGTAAAATATTTCTAATTGCAATAGGGAGCATCTGTGTCATCAGCACATGACAATCATGAGACTTCATGCCATTTAACTTTAAATCTTGCATCGAAACAAGTTTCTGTGTCATCAGCACATGACAAACAAGTTTATCACGAATACCCAGTAAGAGACCAATCAAGCTGTCACATATATTCTTTTCTACGTGCATGACGTCGATGTAGTGTCGAACATGTAGGTACTCCCTATAAGGTATGTCCCAAAATATTGATCTCTTCTTCCATATGTTCTTCTCACAAGCCCTCAATTTACGTCCCTTTCCGAGGACAACATCTAAATCATTAACCATATTATAAGTCTCTTTTCCACTTAAATGCCTTTGAACTGAACCGTCTTCCTTCTCTCCATCAAATTGTTTCTTCATCCTGCGGTATGGGTGAGCCCTCTGAAGGAACCGGCAGTGACACATGTACACGATTTTGCGTGAGTGTTTAAGCCGTGTCTCTCGATACCATCTACGCAGTGAGTACAAACTTTGGCACCTTTTGTATTATGGCCCGACAGGTTAGCAAAGGCAGGATAATCATTTATGGTGCAGAACAATAAGGAGTGCAAAGTAAAGTTCTCTCATTTGTATGCATCCCATACCTGTATCCCTTCATCCCACAGTACTTTTAGATCTTCCACCAACGGCGCTAGGTACACATCAATATCATTCCCAGGTTGCTTTGGCCCTTGGATAAGTATCGACAGCAAAATATACTTTCACTTCATACACAACCAAGGAGAAAGGTTATAGATGCAAAGAGTCATGGACCAAATGCTATGTCGGCTACTCATGCTACTAAAAGGATTCATTCCATCTGTACTCAATCCAAACCTTATATTTCTCGATTCTGGACTGAAATATGCAAAACACCTATCGATGTTTCTCCACTGGGTGGAATCAGTAAGGTGCCTCAGCATTCCATCCTTCTTGTGCTTCTCTGAGTGCCATCGCAGCAGTTTTGCCTCCTTTGGATTCGCAAATAACCGCTTCAAACGAAGAATTATAGGAAAATACCATGCCACCTTTGCAGGAGGTTCTTTCTTCACCTCTGTTCCCTCGCCATCATCATCTGATTGATTGTTACGTTTTTATCGAGATGCATTGCACACCGGACAGACATGCATGTTTGCATACTCTTTACGATAGAGGATACAGTCGTTCGAACATGTATGTATTCTTTCTACTTCCATTCTCAATGGACAGAGAACCTTCTTGACTTTATACGTGGTTTTAGATAACTCATTTCCCTCCGGAAGCATGTTCGCTAAAAGACCTAGCAGCGCCGTGAAACTCTTATCAGACCAACCGTTGCTTGCCTTCAATTTTAACAGTTCAAGCACAGCTGACAACTTCGTGAACTTTGACCTGTAGCACGTGAATAAAGGTTTGTTCGAGTTCTCCATCAACCCTCGGAATTTAATATACTCTCTCTCATCATAGTTCTCTTCTACATCACGAAGCATCTGATCCAGATTGTCATCGTGCAGCCTATCCGAATCCGAACCACAATCATCATCTGGCGGCATATCATTGACTTCACCGACGATGTCGTCCGGCAGCATATCATTGACTTCACCGGCGTTGTCCTCCGGCGGTATATCATTGACTTCACCGGCGTTGTCATCCAGCGGCATATCATTGACTTCGCCATGACTGGTCCAACACGTATACCCCTTTTTAAAACCCCTCCGAATCAGGTGTGCTTCAATCTGCTCTCGATTCTTAAACATCCTTAAATTCTCACAGTGAGTGTATGGATAATACATATATTCCACCCCTTTATTCAACATATCCTTCTCGGCAGCTCTTGTAAAAGCAGATACATCATTAATGTACTCTTCACTCACACGGTTTGCGGTATACATCCAGCTTCGGTCCTATATTATGCACATATATAACAACTTAGTATTAAAATTAATTTAATTAATTATTACTACATATATACCACATGCATTGAGGCTAGCTAAATCTAAATTAGCTAGATCTTCAAAGTATATATATAACAGTCACCGAAAATTAATTAGCTAGCTACATCTAAATTTTGATATTGCAACCAAAAATAAATTTCATTACTAACCATTTCTAGGGCAACCAAGAACTCAATAAACCTTCAAAGCACTCCTGTCAAATATGCCTCCTTCCACCATGCAAATAAAATGGTCTGAAAGCCTTGCCGTCTCCAACTACAGCACCGGCTAGATCTGGATAGAAATGAAGACAGATGCATATGCGGTCTAAGCATTGCAATAAATACATAGCAGGATTATCACAGACGATTTTTACTGCCAAACCGTCTGTGATAGTCCACTATCACAGACGGGTTTTAGTCAAAAACTGTCTGTCATAGTCCAGATTATCACAAACAGTTTGAAAATAATAGGAACAATATGGCAAGGGTTTTACTTGCCTTGCTCGAAGTCCTACTGCTGAAAATTGTCGAAATCGTACTCTCCGGAGTCGCCGAAATCTATACGCGAAGAACCACAACAAAATAAATCCAAATAAAATTCAAAAAGAGTCCAAAAATGGGTAGGATTTTAGAAAAAATTAAAAATTTGAACGGGTCCAATCGGAGTTATAATGGAGAAATACGGGCTTTCGGAAGTTTGAAATCAAAGAAGAAGAAAAAGACTGGTTTACTGGAATTATTTTTGAATTGAAACTGAATTATGACATTAGCACATAATAAATTTTCTAAAGGAAATCCAAGATTAGGACGTCAGCAACATAATTCATTTTTAGGCTGAATTATTTTTCTACAGGAAAATGGGTTTATGACGCTAGGATGATGTAGCCCTAGGGTTTTAATAATCAAGCTTGAGACTAACATATGGGCCCGGCTCTAGGTGGACCGAGTCCACGGATCAAATGGTAGGTGAGGTGCCCTGGGCTGATGGGGCGCTAGGTGGCGCTGGCGTGGCAAGGCCGAGGCGGCTGTGGTGTCCACCTGGCGCCCACGTCGGCTCTCACGTGGGCACAACCACCGACGTGGTCACGACCGACTGGAGGAAGGTGCACGGGACCCGAGGGTCGTCGGTGTTTCAGCGGGCTGCGGCGCCGGCCGAGGGTGTCAAAAGACAGAGGGGCGAGAGGGGAGTGCGGTAGTACCATTTGGGGAACCCAAGGATGGCTGGAGTGAGCCGACATCGGTGGAGGGTGGCGGTCGGAGAGAGATTTCGGTGGCGGGGCGCTCTGACGACGGATTCGCTCGGTGGAGGGGTGGCCGATGATCGCCGAGGCATGGGGAAGGTGAGGATGGCGTCGGCGAGCCGTAAGGAGGTCCGAGGCAGCTGCTATTTCTTGCCGGAGCTCCTCAGACGAAGAAAGGTAGAAGTCACACGGTGCGACGAGTTTATGAGCGGAGCAAGGGGCAATTGGGTGAGGGGAAGTGGGGATCCGGTCCCATGGACGGCGAAGAGGTCCTTAAATAGGGGAGAGGGGAAGTAAGGTCGAGCAATTGCTCTCCAATTTTGAAACGCTCCCACACATGAATTGGCGTAATGGCGAGGCAAAGGAGAGGACAAACGGTCGGGTCGGGTGCGGCGGAAATGGGGGAATAATTGTGCATTAGCGCGGGAGGGAGAAACGAAAGAAACCGAAACTTTTAAAGCTTCAGTTTTCGGCTTTAATGGCGGCGGCGGCGGCTCGGGGAGGAAGAAAGGGGCGGGGAAGACGGGCCTGACAGGTGGGCCCTACCTATCGGCAAGAGAGAGATGGAGAGAGGGATTGAACAGACGGCCCAATGAGTGACATGCGTTTAAAGAGAATGATCTTGACCGTTGGATGGAGAGCGAAAGGGTAAGTGAGTGGGAGCGGCCAAGATTTGATCGGACGAGGGAGATTTATCTGTGCACGACACATGTCGACGCGAGGGAAAAAGGGTTTAAAACCTTTTCTAATCTTTTCAGAAATGCTAGGAGTTTCAAAAATGCTTGGAAAATACCAAATAAAGTTCAAAAATTCCAGAAAAATTCAAAAAATTCTCTAGAACTATTCTAGATTTAATAAAAATATTTTCAACCTATAATGGCATTTAGTTTTTATAAAAACACTTAATTATCTTTAAAAGGGGAGTTTTTAATTTCTAGAAAATTCTAAAAAATTACTATAATTATAGAATGACTTAGGAAAAATAAAATAAACTTATTTTGGTCTTTATAAAATGGATAATTTAAATTTTCTTAGTCAGAGCTTGAAATAAAATCCAAAAAAATAAATGAAAAGCACTTAAAATTTTTAGGATGTTATAAACCTACCCCCCTAAAAAGAAATCTCGCCCTCGAGATTTGAATCGGCTAGCAGAAAAGATGGGGATAGTTGGCCTTCAGATTTTCTTCTCGTTCCCAAGTGACTTTGTCTTTTGTATGGTTGCTCCATTGGACTTTACAGAATCTGATGGTCCTTCTCTTAGTCTGATGCTCTATTGTTTCGAGAATCTTGATGGGTTGCTCTTGGTAGGTGAGATCTTCCTGAAGAT
Organism: Melocanna baccifera; assembly: GCA_036346265.1. NCBI lineage: Eukaryota > Viridiplantae > Streptophyta > Magnoliopsida > Poales > Poaceae > Melocanna > Melocanna baccifera. Next base: position 15,744,728 of record CM070677.1, read on the forward strand.
CCAAGGTTTCTAGCACCGCTTTCTCGGTGGGTACTCAGAGGTATTTCTTTAGCTGAGAGACGTGAAAGACATTATGCACTCCTGACATGCTTGGCGGCAACTCTAACTGATATGCAACTTCTTCTCTTTGATTTAGGATATTGAATGGTCCCACAAATCTTGGTATCAGCTTTCCTCTGACGTGAAACCTCTTGACTACTTTGAGTGGAGATACTCTGAGGTATACATAATCTCTGACATCAAAGGTCAAGTCTCGTCGGCGGTTGTCTACATAACTCTTCTGTCGAGATTTAGCTATCTTCAATCGGTCCTTGATCTTTCTTACTTTTTTCTCAGCATCTTGAAGTAGGTTTGGTCCAGCATCCTGAGGTTCTCCTGGTTGTTCCCAAAGTAAGGGTATTCTGCACTTTCTGCCTTACAAGGCTTTGAAAGGTGCTATCTGTAAACTGGCTTGGTAACTATTATTGTACGAAAACTCAGCACAGGGTAAAGAACGGTCTCAACTATTCCCAAAATCCAGAGTACAAGCTCTTAACATATCCTCTAGTACTTGATTTACTCGCTTTGTTTGGCCATCTGCCTAGGGTTGATAAGCCGTACTGAAACTAAGCTTACTTCCCAACTCTTCATGTATTTTCTGCCAAAAACGAGAAGTGAATTGACTACCTCGATCTGACACTATTTTCTTGGGAATACCATGCAGACACACAATTCGAGATATGTATAACTCGGCTAACTTACTTCTAGAGTAAGTAGTTTTGACAGGTATGAAATGAGCCACTTTAGTCAATCGGTTAATTACCACCCAAATTGAATCATAACCTGATTGAGTTCTTAGAAGTCCGGTTATGATATCCATACCAATCTCTTCTCACTTCCAATCAGATACAGGGCAATGGTTGTAAAAGTCTAGCTGGTTTCTGATGCTCTGCTTTAACTTTTTGACAGGTGTCACAAGCTTCAACAAACTCTGATATTTCCCTTTTCATACTGATCTACCTGTATCTTTCTCTCAAGTCTTGGTACATCTTGGTGTGACCTGGATGAATGGAGTAAGGAGTCTCATGGGCTTCTCTAAGGATCATGGTTTTGATTTCCTGATTATTTGGTACGCAGATGCGGTTCTCAAACTAGACAGTTCCATACTTATCTTCACTGAATCCTAGAGCTTTGTCTCTTCTCATATTCTTTCTTATCTCTTGAATATCTTCGTCAACCTTCTGAGCTTTCTTAATTTGATCAGGTAAAGCTGGTTGAATTTCCAATGCTGTGAGGACGCTCTGATTCATCGGGTTTAGACTTAGACAAGAGACTTCCTCCTGAAGTCGAGTCTGGTTTTCCTCCGATAAAACAACATTTGCATAAGACTTCTTACTTAAGGCATCGGCCACAACATTTGCTTTTCCTAGATGATAATAAATTTCTATATCATAATCCTTGATTAACTCTAACTATCTGTGTTGCCTCAGGTTGAGTTCTGCTTGAGTAAAAATTACTTCGGACTCTTGTGATCCGTGTACCGATAAGATAGTGCCGTCAGATTTTCAAAGCATGCACTACGGCTGTTAACTCCAAGTCATAAGTGGGATAATTGTACTCATGAGGCCTTAGTTGGCGCGATGCATAGACTACCACTTTGCCTTCCTGCATCAAGACGTAGCCTAGGCTAAGGCGGGAGGTATCATAGAAAACCTCAAAATCCTTATGCACATCCGGCAAGACAAGTACGGGTGCTGAGACTAGCCTTTTCTTGAGAGCTTGGAAACTTTGCTTACAGGGTTTCGTCCATTCGAACTTCTTTTCTTTCTTTAACAACTGAGTCATTGGCTTGGCTAATTTTGAGAATCCTGGTATGAACCGGCGGTAGTACCCTACAAGTTCAAGAAAATTTCTGACTTTGGTTACTGACTTGGGTTACTTCCATTCCATCACTACTTCTATTTTGGAAGGGTCCACAGCAATTCCTTCGGCTGTCACTATATGCCCTAGGAAAGCAATTTGCTTTAGCCAAAATTCACATTTACTAAATTTGGCATAAAACTGATGCTCTCGAAGCTTTTCATAATGACGTAACTACGTATGTAGCTATGCAAATGTAGCAAATCAAGACCATACCTCAGTGGTAGAATTAAGAGGTGACAATAATTCATAAATTCCGTGAAGGCGAAAATATAATAGGCATCATATATATTTAAGATTAAATATGCAGAGCTGTTACAATCTGTACGGCGTAGTCTACTAAACTGATTAATCGGGCAACATTCTTTTTTTGAAATAGCATTTGGAAAACATCGCATTTGCATCCAAGGCATCAGAATATCAGAGAAGATAGCCGCAGCTATGCACAGAGGCCAGGAACTTCATGCCAAGAAAGCGCACATACAGTTTTAGGCCTCAGCTTTTGCTTGAACGTTGATCTTGACATCTCGTAGGTAGGCATAGTGGTCTACCAACATATAAATTGCTTGTCAAAGTTACTACCTGGTGCCTCCAATTTTTTGCTGGCATTTCAATTAGTACAAGGAAGCTTGACAGAGCCTATTCTGAAATAACTGGAAAATCATGACACAGCAAAACTTTCACAATGTCATCTACGGAACTAAAAAAAATGGAAACATGCAGTAATTTTGCATATGTGCAAATAGGAACTTTCACTACCCGCTCTGCCATTTTGCCCATGCACATCCAAAGCCCTGAATGTAAATCCACTATTATGATCTTTCAAATTCGTAGTTAGCTATCCTATTTCTAGCTGAACAAAAATGATCACATTGAAATAAGCCCCAAGCAAATAAAAATACCTAATTTATAGTAGATAACAAAGTCCATCTTATAACATGACAATAGCAGGACATAAAAAAATGGGTTGCGTATTTGACTGTTTACAGTAAAAAAAGGCAATCAAGAAACAGTTGAGCCCAATGGGACAATGGCAAATATTATTAGCAATAACAACGGAAGAATCAGACGGTCGTATCAGAGGACTTAAACACGTGATTGAGCTCTGATACATGGATCTAAGAATCAACAAAAACACAAATCTAGCTAACTATGCAATTATGCATCGCGCAGGAGAAATGAGAAATTATTTGATGGATTAAAGCTTTTAAAAAAGAGTTGCTGTGGGTGATCAAATTATGAAAGTATAGATGGCTTGATCAAATACGAATAGAAATGTGCATCCTGTAAGTGAAGTAGCATCAAAATATTGCAGAGAAGGTCAGCGACAGAGGGGATCACCTGTTCTTGTGACGGGTTTGACGGCTGGGCGGGGACGCGTGTGAGGAGGGTGGGATGTCGGGCGGTGGCGAGACAGACACAGCCAGAAACTATCGCCACCACAAGTAGGTGAGGCCAAATGGGGTGTCTTTCTGATGATATATGGATGAACAGAAGTAAAGTGACAGTGGAGGACAATAACATGTTGACCAAACCTTTCAGAGTGCAAGAGATAGAAACAACTATGAGCGAGATGAAATGATATGTTTGACCAAACTCAGATGGCTTCAGAATAACATTCTGCAAACACTTTTGGCATTTGATTAAGAATGATATGATGCATATGGTACAAGATTTTCACAATGGGTACAAGATTTTCGCAATGGGGTGTTAGATCTGAAAAATCTTAACTATGGGGCGATCGGTGTTAGATCTGAAAAATCTTAACTATGGGGTGATCACCTTAATTCCAATGGTGAAGGGTGCTAACAACATCAAGCAATATAGGCCTATTTGTTTGCTCAATAATAGCTTCAAGTTTTTTTCCTAAATTACTGGCAAATAGATTGAACCCAATGGCTGCTGGCATTATAAATAAATCTCAAACAGAGTTCATCAAGGGGACGAACATTCTAGAGGGGTGATAATTCTGCATGAAAACCATTGATGAGATCATGTCCAAGAAGTTAAAAGGTATTGTGCTGAAGTTGTATTTTGAGAAAGTCTATGAAAGAATCAATTGGCAATTCCTTGAGAAGGTTATGATTAAGTTCTTAGTGGTATGCCCGAGTGCTAATCATGAAGATGATTGTATCGCGTCTATGTTTATAAATTATTGAATAAATGTTATTATGTTCCTTAGATGAATTATCATTTATAAAGATTTGCAAGTATGTAACTTGTTAGTGAAGTTCTTTATTTCTTATATAATATCATTTCAAAAAGGATTCCTGGTCAGATATATCTGGTCAGGACACTAGTAACTTATAGACCGGCACATGTATTGAATGATGATCTTATTTCACCAGTCATAAATATAAGGATATCAAATCAGCAGTGTGGATGCATGTTAGAAAGCATAATGTTGGATTGACCCACTTTTGAGACACCATTGAGATTATTGTATTTCTATGTGTTATTAGTTGGTATCGAGAAATGATAGTATATAATTCTTAGACATGGGATCAGCATGGTTTTCTACATGTATAATAGTACACTTAGGAGTTACCTAACGCTACTATGTAACTAGGTAGCATTTTGTAGCATAAAATGTTTCTGAATATGTCACCTTACTAAGAGTGGAGTGAACAAGACTCTCTACGGTGCTATATCTCAAGCCTCAATAATCTCGAATTGCAATTGCACCCAAAAGAGTATAAAAAGACTAGAAACCAGTATTATGACAAGGCCGGACTATTTTAGCTCTACTCCATGACAAAATAAGGTTGTAAAGCATGATGTCTACATGGCGCTAACCATGGTAATTTTCAACGTGTTCCAAAGGCAGGTGTAACCATGATTTAGCATAAGTCCAAAACACCGGCCGATTCATTTTATTTTCTTGAAAAACAAAGGCTACCCTAGATAGGGGAATGGTGTACAGGACTGTTCCCAATGCAGCTATTGGAAACCCACCGTTGCTTTATCTAAGTGGCAAATTGCGAAAGAAAGAGCTAAGCTCGAAATTATGTTCGAATTTGAAGAAAACAATTTTCCTTGAAAGCAAAGAGAAGGGTGCCACACAAAGGATAGTTTTCTTTAATAACTTTTTTTTTTGCATTTTTTGTTTGCAAATCACTAGATTTTTTTCTTTGAAAGCACAACCCAACATTACCCAGGACTAGCAGTGAACTATGCCAACTACATCTTTTAACAAATACTTTAAAAACAACTTTTAACAAATACTTTAAAAAAAGGCAAGAGAATGAACAACTTACTATGCACCCACGAAAGGTGTGATGATTGCCCGAAAGGTAGTGTACTAGTGTAATAGTGTTGACCTTGTGTTTTTTAACGATGGTTAG